>PVIW01000103.1:0-600000 GCA_004026585.1 Noctilio leporinus
TATTTTCAGAGAGAGGGGAAGGAAGAGAGGCAGAGAGGGAGAGAAACATCAATGTATGGTTGCCTTTCACCTGCCTCCAGCTACAGAGCTGGCTGGAGACCTGGCTTGCAACCTGATTATGTGCCCTGGCTGGGAATCGAACCAGCAACCTTTGGGTTTGCAGGCCGGCACCTTATCCACTATGCCACCAGCCAGGGCTCACCAAAAACATTTTTAAGCATTGAAGATGCTATCACGTTCATAGTGGCAGATACAAATTTTCCAAAATGATTATTTCAATTGAAAGCTCAGATTTTATCCTTGGCCACAAAGGCTGTCAGTTGTTTTTCTAGAAGTCACAGGCCCCCTTTATTCATTTGTTAAAAGAAAATGCCTGCCTAGTCACCAAGTTTGAATAACCAGTATAACCAGTTTGTATGTCAGGTGTTTGCAAGTAAAAAAAAAAATTTTTTTTCAATAAAAAAGCAGCAAGTACAGCTCACAATTTAATCAGACAACTGCATTTCCTCCAGAACCATTGTGCACCATCGGGTAACATGAGTCGTTCATGCGTATTCATATTCCCACTTGTCCACGCATAATATTAAAGTGCATTCAAGTTTCCATAAAACTTGTTATTCAATAAAGTGTATGAATATTTTAAGTGAAATTGACATTACTTTTGTTTGTATGCTTTCTTGTTGTTGTTGTTTTTCTGCCTGATTTGGTTTTGGTGGTGAGGAACGCAATGACTAGTGGCCCAGCATGGGGCCACTGCTTTGACTCATGTAAAGACACCAACAAGCCTGTCCTATTGCTGCTTTGGCACCATCAGTGCAAAAGGAAAATGACATCTTAGAAAAATAGTTTTGAACCTCTTCACTGGTCTTGGGGAACCCCATAGTTCTGTGGATCACACTTTGGAAACCAGCCCATCAACGCAAATGTATATAGATGAAATTTATATATTGAGATGTAAATTTATAGAGAGATTTTGTTTTTCCCACACCCTGTATATGTGCAAGAGGGAATATCAGCCTCCACAGCTCACCGTAGAAGTATCTTTGACAGTATTAGACACATACTGAGGAAGCCAACTTGTGTGTACAAAACTAGTCCAAAGCAGAGGCAGGTGAAAAGTTAAGCATTCCCAGATGAAAATCCAGGGTTTGATTATGGAAAAACATTGGCCTGGGCGCAAGACAAAACCCCGATGTCATGCTGGAGAGAAAGGAGATGTGGAGTGTGAGAACAATTAGAACTGGCCTAGTTTTACATAAGGAAGACTCTGGGAAGACAAATTTTGAAGAGCAAAAAGAGACAAAGATCGAAAAGGTCTTTCATATAGAAATTATTGGGTAAGCAAAGGCAGATCCTGACATGGAAGGTAGAATCTTCCTAAGAACACCAGCTCTGGACAGCTCCTGACCTAGGCTTGAACTCTGGTTCTGACACTTTTCCGTGGGCAGTCACATGACTCTGAGGAATGCGACTTTTCTGTACCTCAGTGTCCTCAGCCATAAAATGGGTATAACAGTAACTATTCCGTAGGATGATCACGAGGATTCACGTGACTGTGGGTACAAAATACTCCACAGCATGTCTACCTTAATGCAGGCTGCCAGTTGAATGTCCCTGGTACCAAGAGGAGGGAGAAGCAAGATTTGACGGGACATTGAAGAAGGACCACAAAGTAAGAGAGCTGAGCTGGAACAAAGAACAGTCACAGAATAAACGTGACCCTTGAAGGCAGGGAATTTGGGAGGCAGTTAATGGAGGCTGTGGAAGGCCTCATCAAGAGGTTTACGTTAACCGTATCACACAGGAAGGAGTCACCGAAAGATTTCTTTTTTAAGTATTCAAGGAAAACTTATAGTGACACGAAGCTCTGGCGGGAGGGCTTCCATGCAGGCATGCCAAAGGTGGCAACTTGTAGGTGGAAAGATCTTTTTAAAGGTTTAATTACAAGAGATTTCACAGATGAGGAAAACGAGATGGAAGAGCCCGAGTCACACTCGGCTGCCCACGCCTTTTCACTGTTACCCTCCAAAAGGATCGGCAGCCTTCAGTGTCATGTTCCAGGGCAACTGTTTCCTCGTTTGGGGTTGAAGATTGAGGCACACACTCTTGCATGCTCTCACACACACAGTTTAAGATGCTTAAAGCCCTAAGTTGCTCCTAACGCTGCTAGCAGAAATGATACTTTGCAGCCCACTGGTCACTCACCAACCTCGTCATTTGACACTTACCCCCAATGCACCCGCTTGATTGGGAGTTTTTCAAAGTGACTAGAAACCAATTCCTACTGGCTCAAGAAAGTATGTGCATGGTGCACAGGGGTGGGGACAAGGGTACAGGAGCTGAGGGTCTCTTTGGCCTCTGAGACCGAGGCTGGAAGGTGAGGGCACACCTGCCTGTCCAAGACTTTTTAAGCCTTTCCCAGCCAGACTTTCTCTGCTCCTCCCCTGACCTCTCAGCTCACCTGGCTGCTCCTCTGAAGCCATTTTCTGACCCCGCACAGCCTGGCCCATCCCCCGCATACTGAAGCGCCCTCCATTTTCTTCTCCAGTGGTCCCTGATGGCTGTCTTCTGAGACCCTGTCCTCCTGGAGTGGTCCCCAGAATCCCTGGGAGTACAGAAGTTTGGGCCCTTCTCTAGACCATTGACTAACTAGGACTCTGCATTTTCCCAAGCCCACAAGGACATTCTTATTCACATTACAATTTGGAAAGAGCCACTGATTAAAGGACTGACCAACGTATTTGCATGACAGTTGTTTCAGTACATGCATCTCCTGGAACACAGGCATTTTTCATTGCTCACTAAGTTCCTTGTGGGGGAGTTGCTGCATAACAGGTGCTCAGTTAAGGCTTGCTGGACAGGTAAAGAAATAATGATGAACATGTTAGGTTGATTTGCCCTTACATGCCTATGAATGATTTCTAGACCAGAACTCAAATAGTTACACAGTACAGGATTCATTTTATCTTTGTTAATGGGTTTAAACATATAGATAAACATTTAAACATATAGATAATAAATTCATTTTAAGGTACTTATTTTTAAATGCTTACTTATTTATGTCAGCCACACCTGTTCCTTTATGGAAATTTTTCACTTTGGTTTTAAAGAGGAATTAAAATATTCTGATAGCCAGAAAATGCTGATATTCCAGGAATAGAACCATCAAAAATACGTATTTTTAAATTAGGACTTACATGTTGCCCAATGAATCTTTATGACAATTATTGACTTTATAAATCTCCCTCTAGATCCATGTGCAGTAGATTCTGTGTATCTACATTGTTTTCATCTTTATTTGTAGTTGGGGTTTTCCCCCCTTTTTATCTTTTCAGCAGACAGAGCAGTTTGTCCTTTTTTAAGGCATGAGGGTTAGGTTTTGACTAATTGGAAGATTTGCAACTTCTTTGCAGTTTCATCGCCCATGTGGCTCTAGAAAGGCAGCTGACCGGCCCTTCCATTTGGTTGGAAAAGAGTCAATGACCAAGGAGACTGACCTGACGGTGAAGGCACCCTGTCGTTATACTATTTCTCCAGTATTAATTATCTACATGAAAATAATTCACTACACTGCACTCTCCTCTGCCCGCTCTCATCCGCAGTCGGCTGCCGCTGGGCCCCTTCTCTGGCGCAGGCCCGTGTCTGGGTGTCAGCAAGGCTGGGGTGCTGATGTGTTGGCTGTCGTGGCACCCTGAGAAATCAGGGCTCCAGGCAGCGAGATCTGGTCTGGCTTCGGGCTCCTTCTGAAAGTGAGGGCAGCTCACATCCACGCTGTAGGAAGCACCCCTTTACAATCCCGGCACCCCGTCCACCTCAGGGCTTTAAAAGGAAGCACCAACACCTTGCATGGGAGCTGAGAGAGGAGCCGTGCAGGGAGGGGTCATCGACAGGTCCCTGAGGAGTTCAGGCCACTAATGCCACAGAGCCAGCAGGAAGGGGCGGAGGGGAGGAGCGGGTTACTGGCCACCCCCATCTTGTCCTGTGGCAAGATTCCCACCTTAGCACTGAAGATCTGACCTCCCTGCGCACGCACTGTCCCCACCGTGAAGGAGACATGGCTTGTGGTCATGCTGGAATGCAGGCCGACTTCAGACACAGAGAGCAGAGGGCGGGGAGGCGCTGGAACACCCAGTCAAGGGCAGGGTGAGTGGGCTTGGGAATGTCCAGATGACGGTCAAAGCTCAGGGTTTCAGTGTGAGGGACGTTAAGGTGCTTTTGCTTCTGCCTGAGCTGCTTTACCAAAATAAAACGTGTTGCTGGGTGGCTTCAGCAACACACATCCACTTCTCACAGCTCTGCAGGCTGAGAAGTCCAAGATCAAGGTGCCAGCAGATTCAATTTCTGGTGGGAATCCTGTTTCTGGCTTGCAGACACTGCCTTCTCCTTGCTCGGCCCTCTTTGGGGGAAGGAGGGTGCAGAACTGGTATCTGCTTCCTCTCCTTATGACCCTAATCCCATCATCACCTCACCTAACCCGAATACCTCCCCAGAGCCCCACCTCTGAATAGCCTCGCAAGTTAGCATTTTGTAGGGGATGCAAATAGTCCAAAACACCTTGAGTTTACCTACTATCAGTTAACATGCTAAAACAGCCTCTTGTTTTGCTTTTCTACCCTATGTCAAAGCCATTTGAATAATCACCCTTTTAATGGATAGAAGCTTATTTCTGAAGATGCAGCCCAGCCTCCTTCTCCAGCCTCAGGGCTTCCCTCTGCCCGCTGGGGTCCCCCAAGCTAGCCCTCGCACAGGAGCCACACCCACTGACCCTTCTTCACACCAGGACTTCCTTGTCCCCTCCCCCTTCCCCTGGGTTCTCTTATCACAGCTCAGGACCCAGTGCAGCAACACCCCATTCTGCAAGCGGGCACACACCCCTCCCCGCTTCCCAGCACTAGGCCTGTCCTGTTCAGGAGAGAAGAGTCAGAGTCATGATTCTCTTCGTCTCTTCCCCCTCTCTCCTGGGAAAGGATGGCTCATATTTTCTGCTTGGTAGAAAGAAGAATAGAGTAGCAACAAGCAGGCAGAAAATGCCAGTTGCAATCATGGTCTCTCTCTCTTGCCCTCGCCCCTGTCCCTCACAGTCACACTGAGGGGGCGGGGGCGGGGGGATGTCCTTTCTCTGTCCTCCCACCCTGAGCAGGAAGTTCTAAGACAGATCTGGGAGCTTTAAACATTCCATTTCCTCCTCCTACCTTTCCTGGTGACACACCACATACACCTTCAGTATCAACTCTACTTTGGGGATCACAGCCAACCACCCCCACCTCCATTTAAAATATTTCAACTTTAGTTTCTGTCACTGCATCCCTCTTCAATCTCCAGATGAATGTGTTTTCTTGCCCAGTCTTCAAGCTTAAGGCTAAAAGTGCACCCCCAACCAAGGTTGCATTGCCTGATATAGTAGTTGGTTGGCTAAAAAGCCACGTTTTCTGTGCCTGACTATGACACATTTCAGTCTTCTCTCACATGGCCTATGACGTGACCAGCAAAAATCCCATGGTATTACATAAAATAACCCTACCGTACTGTACACTCAAAAAATGGTTAAGATAGTAAATTTACTATACATGTTATTTAACCACAATTGTTTCAACTTTTTTAAAAATGTAAGTTAAAATAAAATCATGAGATCAGAAATCTCTATGGCTACCTTCCTAGTAGCAGAAAATAAATTTCAGGTGACAATTCTAACCCCTGGAATCTCAGAACATGATCTTATTTGGAAATAGAGTTGTTATTATAGATACACTCTAATAATCAATTTTTAAAAAGTCTTACTGGATACAAGGGACCTCTTAATCCAATATAACTGGTGTCCTTAAAAGGACAGGAAAAGACACTCAGACAGACACAGGAAAGTCACCTGAAGGTGGCAGCAAAGATTGTAGTGATGCAGCTACAAGCCAAGGAATGCCAGGAATGGCTGGCCAAGTGCAGAATCTGAAAGAGGCAGGACAGATAGTACCTTAGAGCTTTTGGGGAGACCCTGGCCCTGACAATATCTTGATATTGAACTTCTGACATCCAGAGGTATGAAAGAATAAACTTCTGTTCTTTCCAGGCACCCTCTTTGTGGTATTTTGTCACAGTAGCCCTAGGAAACGAATACACCATGTATATAATGTTCCAGAATCTTTTGGGAATTTGCTTCCATGTCATACACAATTTAATTTCCACCCCCAGCCATGTCCCTTCTCACAAAGCATAAATGCAGTAGCTCTGTAGTAGTGACTCCTAATGTTCCATGCCTATGCCTCAGCAACATCACCATTTGTTCCTTTCTTTAATCAACACAAGCCTAGATGCTTTGGCTAGTCCATAATGACTAAGTTCCCCGAGTCCCTGAGTCATTTTCATTATTTTTGCTTTACCATCTCCATTTCTACAATGTCTTTTTATACCAAAGTGATAAGAACTGAAAATGATACTCTAAATGAAACTCTGCTAGTCCCTTTATATAATAGTAGAATAACTCTCTTTGACTCAAATTCAATACACTCTATTCACACCTCTCAAAGCTGTTGATACATTTTTGTATTCCTTTATCATTGTGGTTTCAAGTGGGAGCTATTTCACATAGGAACCACTGACTGCTGGAGGTAGAGACTATAACCCATTTGCTCTTTGCCTCTCACTTCATCATTGTCTGAAGTCACACGCTAACAACATGTATTTAAAATATGCACTTCATTCAGTATTGCAAGTTTCCCATAGTAACTAAGTCCAGTACATAAGGAGAAGCTCCTTCACTCAGAGTGTAGGGCAGGAACAGACACTGACATTTACTGAACACCAACCATGCCAGGCACTTTGTAGACATGAACTCCGTACCCCTGTGAGTTAGATGTCCTTGCTTTTACTTTTTTATTCAGTACCTATAGACTCAGAGAAAGATTGTAACTTGACCCAAAGCCACTGTTATTAGAAGGCATCAGACCCAGGGCTGGAATCCAAGTTAGCACAAGTCCAAGGGACATACCACCACCAAGTAAAGGACAGGTGATATTAGTCTCTTCAGCCTGGGAAAAATGGAGACTCAGAGAGCATCAATCCCACATGTCAGAAAGGACACTGTAGTAGGAATTACGAACCCTGAGCTCTACAATCAGCCCTTCTCTTAGCTCCAATAGGCCATGAACTTCTACAGATCATAAACTGAGTTCATTGAATTGATTCACTGCTGTGTGATGTTGAGAAAATCACTGACCTCTTCTGGGCTTCAGGCTCACATGTAAAATAAGGGGCTTAGAGAAGGTGATCTGATAGGTCCCCTTGAGCTCCTATCTGAATAAGCTCTGAAGCAGGAGTCCTGGGGTGGGTAGAGAGGGGTCCATTCCTGCGTGTCTTTAGTTTGCATGTATTATATGTGCTCTATTCCTCATGCTTAGCACAGAATGCTTTCAATTTCATAGTAACATCTTTTCACTTCAATTACTTATTCTCTTGGTTTTCCTTGGAGTGAAGGACATATGGCAAAACAAGGAACAAGAAGGCTCCTTCTGCCTCTCCATCAAATTCCAATGAGAGAAGAGCAAAGCCACACTTGTGCTGCTGTGTCAGCGACAGGGGGACACTGGGAGGGGCCGTTGGTCCAGTTCCTGCAGCTCAGCTAGTCACCCCTGACCAAGCATAGCAGTTACCATGGCAACCATTGCACTGTGCTCCATGGAGGCCATGGGTCACCACTGCAGATGCCACCACTGGCAGATACATGCCCTCTCCCCTCCCAACATACCCTGACTCAGCAGCACCGGTCAGGCATGCCGGCCACTAGCCACAAAGCAATCAGTTAGTTCAAGGTCAAACGTAGAAGCAAGTGTCTTGGCCCGCATCTCTACCACACCCAGAATAAGCATTGCACACACAACAGAGACCTCTTCAAGTGATGGAGGACATCCCCTGGGATGCTCCTCAGCATGCCACATGGCAAACGTATTTGCTCCGAAGAGAAAATTAGAAAAATGCCAACATTTCCTCCTTGAGCTATGAAATTGAGAATTCTACTCAATGCAATTTGAAGATGTGAGTTTCAGTTTTGTAGATCTTTCCAGTGCCTTTAATATGGGTATAAATGACCTGGAGATGTTGTTAAAATGTAGACTTTGGCTCAGAGGTCTAGTGTGGGGCCTGAGAGTCAGAATTTCTTACCAGCTCCCAGGTGATGCTGCTGTGGGTGGCCCATGGATCACACTTAGAATAGTGAAGCCCAGCACCCACTGCTGCAAAGCTGCCCCTGCCCACTCTCCGCCATCTATCACTTCAACAAGAAATCAGAGTAAATATCAGCTGCTTCAGAGCACACATTTCTACAGGGCAGGGGCTACATCTGCTTGGAATAAAAGTAATAGCTACAATTAGTGTGTGTGCTCTTCACCAGCACACACACACACGCACACACACATCTGTGTGCGCGCACACTTATATCCTTTACACAACAGCCTTTGCAATGGAGTTGTCACCTAATCAAAAATCCTAAAATAAGAGAGCTGAGGCTCAGTCCCGTCCTGTGACTCACCCAAAGTCATGCGATCAATAAGTGGTCGAGGCTAAACTGCAACCCATCTGTCTTGCTCCAAACCACGTGCTTTTCTGCCACCATCCTGCTTCTCTGCCCATCTCCACAGCTCTTGGCAGCACGCAGAAGGTCTTCGTGCTTCCCAAGAGCAATGACCCTGCCATGAGTTTCTGCATCCTCTTGGTTGCTGCTACTTTGTGGGGGACACTAAGAAAACCCCAAACAGGAAAAATCCCCACATGCATCTCGAGTCAGCTCCATGGCTATTCCTGGATATTGGGGTTTGTATTCATTGATCAAGCATTTATTAAGTGCTTCCCACATACAAGTCATGTGGAGAGAGAAGGAGAGGCTCTGCCCTCATTCTAGTTCCCACCTCTGATTTTCAATGTTTTCTTCTCTGAGCCTCAGGCAAGATTGCCATGTGGGCCCCAGTCTAGGGCCCCAGTCTAGGGCCCCAGTCTAGGCCATAAGCAGTCTTCTGCCATGACTGGTCTTCCAGCATTGATAGGTCAGGGTGTGGTACCTAACAAGCCCTGACCCAAGCACAAGCACCTGAGAGTTTCCCCTGCCCTCTGTGGGCTGATCACAATAGGCCAAAGATGAGAAGGAGCAGGGTCACCTTAGAATCCTGGCAGGTGGGACCTGTATTTTCCTGTTAGGAGCCCCAGAGCTAATTCTGAGATCTAGAACATTAAAATCGTGGCACTGGAAGGGAGTTTGAGGACCATTTGAGAAATTATCCAATTCTGCAGTGTTTGAAATTTATTTTAGTGGTAGAATCCTTTCTTCCAACACAAGGATGCACACATAATGCTCAAAAGAAAATAAAAGGAGGTAAATGGGAGGAGATCTCAGGTAGAGGAAAGATGAGACTTTTAGACTCTCAGTCCTCTTGAGAGAAATTAAAGGACTTGCCCATGTCTGGTTTCTCATCAGTGGCCATCGCAGGTGACAACAGTACAGATGCTCTTTTCTTTTCAATGTCTTGCTGTCTTTGCCTTACCTCTTCCCACTTACTTGGGATGTTTCAGTGAGGTGGGGTCACATGGACCGAGCACAATCTTTGTGTTCAGGTCAATCTGGATTTGAACCATAACTTTACCACGGATCACCCATGCGACATTGAACAAGTACCTTTCCTCTTTGCCCTTCAATTTTCTTGTGACTAAACCACAAGTAATTCCCATATTTCTGGGATATTGAGAAAAGAGGACATGAACTTAAAATTCTTGTGTTACAAAGGTAAGCAAAGAGTAGGGACCCCAAAGTCAATGGCTTTTGCGCATTGTCCATATATGAACATACTTGACTATAAAAGTAACCTCCATTCTGGAGAAGTTTCACTCCATTTTCTCAGACCATCCCCTCATGCTAAAGAAAACCCAACCTCAGACATACTTGACATCTGCAGGGGAGACTTTTCATCCTGGCCTGAAGGGGCTAATATCTCAGGCCATGTTTTTACCCTAAACGTCTTCAGGATAAACACATAAGAGGCCAGTGGTGCCACTATGAGAGCTGGGCCCAGGGCCAGCTCTCTGTCCAACTGGGACAGGAAAGGTGGTTTTCTACCAGGCATCTGCCCACTACACCTGGGAGAACCTTACTATGGGGAAAATTACATTATTCCCCTGCTCTATGCTTTATAAGAATTTTCTTGAGGCCTTTAGACAGTTTGTCCAAGCATACTTTTGAAGAGAAATATTATAATAAAGGAACTGGAGGGTTGGGGACAGGTACCTATTATACACTTATATTGTACGTGGCTTACAACCTGAATATCTTAGAGATATGCAATAGATGCTAGCACAAACCCTCATTCCTATAGACACTGCTAGATACTCAGGATGAAGATAAATGTGATGTAAAGGGGAAACATTGGATCAGCAGTGGGGTTATTGTTCATTTTCCTCTAAAGCCAGCAACCCACAGTGCTGCTCCACCTTCTCTGCTGGAGGTCTGAGCATCAGACTGTCAGAGCTGCTGGAAGGCCTACTGGAAGGCGCAGATTCCAGCACTGCCCTTGCAGACAGGCAGTCAGGATCCCTGAGATGGGTGGCCAGGCACCTACTACCAGTCAAACAAGCTTGAAAGGAACTCCTTTGAAAACTCCTTTGATAAAGGGTAATGGCTATTTACTCTTTAATGAAGATGAGTTTACCATAACTGCCATTGCTTTGACTTAGGGACCTGAGTGTTTCTGGGAAGAAATGGCTTGGGTTGGCTGTGACAAAGGTCACCAGGAGCTTTGGGTAGCCAGAGATCTTCTGGAAGGGGGAGATGGGGGAAAGGGAGGGTGGAAGAGAGGTGAATGCTCACCATTAAAATCCTCTGGATGACAGCCCCTTGTCTCTTCCTCTCCCTGATGTTGCCACTGTGGAGAAATCACCCTACTTGAGTCCCCCTCCCTCATTCTGCCCATGGAGTTCAAGCGTCCTCTTAAAGTCAAAGAATTCCAACCTGCCAAACTTCCATTTTTGGTTAGGAGCTAGGGATTCTTCTTCTCCAGTCAACTACTTGGAGAGCATTTGTCCACAGCTAAATATTTCTCACACCTGGACTGCTGTCCTGCATGGCCCCCACATCCTTCTGTATCAGGGTTTGGAACTTCAGCTACACAGGTGAGTCATCTAAGGAGTCATTTTTAAAGATTTTACCTACTTATTTTTAGAGAGAGGGGAAGGGAGGAAGAAAGAGAGGGAAAGAAACATCCATGTGTGTACCTCTTGTGCACACCCAACCAGGGGCCTGCAACCCAGGCACGTGCCCTGACTGGGGATCGAACCACTGACCCTTTGGTTCATAGTCTATCACTCAGCCCACTGAGCCACACCAGCCAGGGTTCTAAGGAGTTTTTTAAATGACAATGCCTGGGCTCTAGCTCCAGAGACTCTGAATTAATTGGTCACGGGTGTGTCCTCAACAGTGGCAGTTCTAAAAGCTGTGCAGCCAAGGAAGGTTAAGAATCGAGTTGCCTCTCCAGACCCAAGAACAGCTGCACTGCAAAAAAATATAATGAAAAAATGGCACCAGTGTTGCTCAACACTGACACCATGTTGGAATCACCTGGAGAGCTCTAAAACTTCCCAGGTCCTGGACGTCTCCCAAGCCAAATAAATTAGAATCTCCAGAGCTGCAGACTGGGTGTCAATAACCTTCAAAACCCCTGGTGGGTTGTAACGTGCAACCAAGACTGAAAACACAGGCATGGCCCCCGGCCATCAATGTAGGAAGAATGAGTACAGGACTGCTCTGGCGAAGCTGGTTGCGGGAGAAGGGAGAAGCAATAGAAAATATTCTCCACTTACACGGCCACAGTAATGAGGGTCTTTTGCTAAGGCTGACTCTGCTGCATCTATTTGCCTATCTTTTCTGACTGTTCGCTGTTACCTGCCTGCCAATATTTGTACAAAGGCAGTAGGAGTTTATAGGCTATAAAGTACCCCACCTGCGGACCTAAACAGGGCTATTAGCTGGCACAATGTTGGTGTGATTGCTTCTGTATTGCAAAATGATTTTATCTGCTGATCTTTCGCTCTGTCTGTGGGAGGGGAGATCGCCCAGCAAATCAGGAGTGAGTTAACAAGCCTGGCTGAGGAATTTTATTTGAGATTTCTGGACACCACTGCCTACTATTAGTTTTTTGTGAACATTTGGGATCAATTGCTAACAAAATTTTTTTTATTGTGGATATTTAGGATTCTCTGTTTCTGAAATCCCAAGAACTCCTTTATTATCTGTTTATCACACAAACTGGGTTTTCAGCGGAAGATGACGGGCCCTAACTAAAAAGCAAGGTACACACATAAACAAATAAAGGTCAGAAAGAGATGTGATTACTCAAGTCTGTATAACAAGACTGATTTGCCTTAGAACAACCTACAATTCTTTAATTCCCAAATTCATTAGTTACCCCAATTGTCCTCATATTTATTTTTGTTCAAATCTCCTGATAGAACAGAAGACAACTCGTTTGTGAAAACACCAAGCTTCAGTTCACAAGTTATGTAATCCCTTGATTTCTCTTTGTCTCTACACACTACTGGTTGCCTTATGATCAGCTCTTTTCCCATGGGATAGGTGACAGCAGGAAATGGAATTTCTGGAACTGTCAGTCCCTTTTCTATGTAATGACCATTCTAATGAAATCTCAATGTGGTGCAGTAGGAAATATTAAGTAAGTTAGTTGAGAGAATTCTCTTTAGAGTGTATGCATAATTAGTTGCAAGCTATGTGAGTATTAGAGACATGTTTGAATACCTTCCTCCAATCATTCCCTCTCTCCCACCAACAGCATGTTGACTTCCCTTTGGGCAACCTTCCCCACTGCACCTTTCAATCAGGTGCAGAATAGCCGAGTCCAACCAAAGCCATATTTACAGGAAGTAATTGGTCCATGAGTTGTGGTGAAGGACACAGTCAGATTGTAAACAGGCCTACGATTACCAAATTCTGCTAACTGAAGAGAAGGAGTAAAAGAATTTTCCTCCCATGCATTACCCTATGACATACAGAGAATTCCTAATAGCCATGATTTTTGGCCTTTCCACTATAGAAACTTCTTGTGAATCATTAGGAGCAATAATTAAAAAAGGAATTGGCATAGAAGATATACAAAGAAGAAGAAAACAAGGAGAGAAAAATGCCAGGAAATAAAATTATCCAAGAGCAGGGTTTTTTTTAATTACTTAATTTCAAAAACAGTTTTAAAGTTTTTAATTTAATTTTTAAGTATAAAATCTCATATAAACATCTTTGAATGTTTCAAAATTCACTGACAGTGAATGCAGTGTCTTTATGTCATCTCCTCTGAGAAACTCTTTCACCAAATAGAACACTTGACCTACTCCAGAAATGCCCTCAACTTGACTTGGTGCAACCTTTGAGGAAGAAGCAAGCCATCAGATTTAAATTTCAGAATACCACCAGTAGAAATATCTAAAATCACCTCTCCCTTCTTGCATAGGGATTGAATACATATATTTCCTATGGGGGAGCAGTATTGGGAATTTTCACACTTATGCAGTTTCTTTTTCTTCCTTTGAAAGAAGGGACTCATGAGAGAATTGAAAACCGGCAGAGAATGTTATCGGTTCATCAGCCATATGTGAAGTATTTGAACACATAATTCCTTAAATTGCCCTTGTCAATTGGATGTGTGAGCTGAAGCTATGACCAGGCCTCCAATAAGGCCAGCCCCAAGGCAAGAATGAAAGAAACATAAAAGGACCGTGCTAAGAGTTTCTGATAAATACATTCCTAGATTAAGTTGTGAGTAATAACATTTACAGACCAAAGAGAAAAAAAGTGAATCAATCCTTAAACCTTGTTTTCATTAAAATCTTGCTTTCAATGTATCATTATTAAACCCGACATTTGGAAATATTGTCTCCATAGAATTTTATTTCTACAAATAAAGTCGGGAACACTAATGGGTATGTGTGGTGAGCTTGAATGGATATGAGGCAGGAATCTTAGCATCCCTAATTACAGCTTCTATTACTTAACCAGTGAATAAACTAATTCAAATCATTTCAACAAACATTTATGGAGGTTATTTAATATGAAGAGATCTGTGATTTCACAAAGCTAAATATTCATATGATGGTGAATATTATCTTATGATAAATTAGTTAAGCGCTGAAAGAGGCTCTAATGAACGAAGAAACACTTTTCTTTTTTAAAAGGAGAGAGAAATTTTAGGTTTTGCTGACTGACTGTAACAAACACAGTCAGTTCTACCCTGATGTAACATTTGGGCTCCTGAATATCACCGCCCTCCCCACAGTCACACCACCAAAACCCTGAGCTTGTGGAGAATATGAGACTGTGGCACAAGACTCAACCTTAGCCAGTGGCATGTTAAAAAAATGTTTGACAAAGAACTTATGAAAAACAACAGTGCATTGAGGAGTTAGATGATTAAAAAATCATATATAATAATAAACATGTCGTTGTACCATCATAATGTCATGGGCCATAAGGAAGTTGTCTGGACAGGGCAGGGAGTTGTAACACCATTCACCTGGCTCCTCCCACAGGTGGGGAATGGAGGGAGCTGGCAGGTATGCAAGGTGTGTGCCTTTTGTGTACCCCTAAGGTGTGCCAATGCAGTTTCCAAAAACTTGGTTCAGATATTCCATTTGGGTAAAAAGCTTCCCCTTTACACTTTAAAACAAATAAATATGTGATAAGCCAGGTGGTAAAAAATAAATACCATATGATCTCACCTGTAAGAGGAACCTAACAAACAAAACAAACAAATGAGCAAAATAGAACCAGAGGCATGGAAACAGGGAACAGATTGACAGTGACCATAGGGGAAGGGGTAGGGGAATAAGGGTGAAAAGAAGGGGAAGTGTCCAGTCAAGGAACTTATATAAATGACTCATGGACATGGACAGCAGGGTGGGGGTTGACTCTGGGAGTCAGGGTCAGCTCAGGGAAGAACCATAGGGAAAAACTGGGACAACTGTACAAGAACAACAGTTTTTAAAGCCCTGGCTGGTAGCACAGTGGTTAAGGCGCCGGCCTGCGAACCCAAAGGTCGCAGGTTCGATTCCCCAGCCAGGGCATATAACCAGGTTGCAAACCAGGTCTCCAGTCGGGTCTGTGGCTGTAGGCAGGTGAAAGGCAACCATACATTGATATCTCTCCCCCTCTCTGCCTATCTCCCTTCCCCTCTTTCTAAAAATAATGAAATAAAATCTTATAAAAAAAAAAAAAGAACAACAGTTTTTAAAAAGACAAAAATAGCACTTCCAGCCAAGATGGAGGCATAGGTAGACATGCTTCACCTCCTTGCACAACCATAAAAGGATTGTATCTACCTGACAACAAAAAAACCACCATAACTGCCAGAAAATCAAAACTGCACGGAGATCCAACAAACAAAGATTTAAAGAATACTCATCCAGACAGGTAGGGGGGAGGAGATGGGAAGCCGGCATGGAGAGGTGATGGCAGTGGCGGTGGCTGTAGCCAGCCAGTGGAAGGAGTGTTCACACACTATACAAGCCAGAAGGGATGCCTGGGGTGTGACCCCAGCCCCAGGCCAGGACACACAGCTCACAATTCCAACACTAGGAAAATAAAGTCGTTATTCCTGGCTATGCAAACTAGCAGGGGTTGGGGCAACCAAAGAAATTGCCAATGTCGCAGGAGAGTCCACATAGAGGCCCCCACAGAACTATGCAAGCCCACCCACTCTGGGAACCATCACCAGGGTAACATCTAGAGACGGGTGACAGTCACATATGGGAAGCCAGTGAAGTGACTGGAAAAGGGGCAAGTGCCAAGCCAGCAGCATTGTTCCCTCTCTGACCCTCCCCCAAAACACAGCACCACAAAGCAGTGAAATGGGATCACCCAGCACTGACAAGTACTTCCCCAACCCTTACAATGGAATAGGTGTAACAGCTCTACCTAAGACACAGAGGCAAACTTAGGTGGCTATCAAGTTGGGAGACAGAGAAGTATGGCCCCAAAGAGGGGGCAGATCAAGGCTCCAGAGGAAAACTAAGCAAGGAGGAGATAGCCAACCTAACAGATGCAGAGTTCAAAACACTGGAGATAATGGTGCTCTGGGAAATAATTGAGTAAAGCAAACTCATAAGAGAAGTGAAGGCTACACTAAGTGAAATGAAGAAAAATCCACACAAAACCAACAGTGAAGGGAAGAGCACCAGGGTTCAAATCAATGATTTGGAATATAAGGAAGAAATAATCAGTCAACCAGTACAGAATGAATAAACAAGAATTGAAAAAAATGAGGAGAGGCTTAGGAACCACTGGGAAAATTTTAAATGTACCATCTGAATCAAATGAGTGCCAGAAGGAGAAGAGAAAGAGCAAGAAATTGAAAACTTATTTGAAAAAACAATGAAGGCAAACTTCCCTAACTTGGTGAAGGAAACAGACAAATAAGTCCAGGAAGCACAGAGTCCCAAACAAATTGGAACCAAAGAGAACCACACCAAGACACATCATAATTAAAATGCTAAAGGTTAAAGATAAAAAGAGGAGCCTTAAAGCAGCAAGAGAAAAGAAGACAGTTATCTACAAAGGAGTTCCCATAAGACTGTCAGCTGATTTCTCAAAACAAACTTTGCAGGCAAGAAATATTCAAAATGATGGAAAGCAAGGACCTACAATCAAGACTACTCTATCCAGCAAAGCTATCATTTAGAATGGAAGGGCAAATAAAGTGCTTCTCAGACAAAATAAAGCTAAAGTTTATCATCACCAAGCCATTATTACATGAAATTTTAAAGGGAGTTATTTTTTAAAAAAGAAGGTTAAAACTATAAACAGTAAAATGACCACGAACTCACAACTATCAACAAATGAATCTAAAAAACAAAAATAGGCAAACAGTAAGAACAGGAACAGGTCACAGATGTGGAGATTATTTGAAGGGTTAGCAGCAGAGAGAGGGAAGGGGGAAAATGGGGGAAAAGGTGCAGGGATCAAGAAGCATAATTGGTAGGAACAAAATAGACAGGAGGATGTTAAGAACAGCATAGGAAATGGAAAAACCCAATAACTTACATGCATGACCCATGGACATGAACTTAAGGTGTGTTGGGGGGGGTGGTTGCTGGAGGAAAAGGGGGTGCTGGATGGAGGGGGACAAAGGGGAAAAAAGAAAATTGGGACAACTGTAATAGCATAATCAATAGAATATACCTTAAAAAAGGCAAAAATAAACAATGAAACAGGCCTGTGGAGCTAGGCCCAGATCCCTCAGCCCCGACCTGAGGGAGGTTTCCTTCATCCCCTGCAATGGGGGCCGCTGACACCTAACTACCTTGTGAAGTGCTTCTACTCAAAATAGCACCGCGTATGGGGGAAGAAGCTGAACACCAGTAGCATCCTACAATTTCTCTTCCTCTCATCCTCCTCTAACTTCCTTGCACAGCCTCTTAGAACAAAACCACCCTTTGCCTTGATTTGTCAGCTTAACATTTGGCCATCTCACATCTAATGCATGGTAGGCATTTCGGCACAACAAGCAATTAAAGCAGACTCTTTATTTATGTAAAAATCTAGCTTTCCCCATACTACCTGAATTATCTACCCTGAGTAAGTGCACACTAAGTCACCAGCTGGTGGTGGCACACTTTTTAACACAGATCCAGATTCCAATAAAGCACTATGACTGCCTGGTAGTGGTGAACGCCAAGGGCACTGTCAATGAGCCTGTCCAGTCCCCATAGGAGCCACGCGTGCCTAGGTTGTATCAAACAAAAAGTAGAAAAGAGAACCCAAACCACAAAGCTATGGAGTATTCTGCACACATTCCTCTGCCAAGGTCCACAGGTCACCCAAAGGGTGGCACACAGCATGAACACCATTTTGATGCTAAAACCAAGGGTATTTGCCTTGCGATAACTCCACTAACTCCTCTTTTATAGATTTTGGCTTCATTTGGCTTGGCTGTACATAAGTTATTCTATGGGGTTTAATTCCTACAAAAGAGAATATAATCCAACCTTCTGCTATAAACGCAGTTACAGTTTCATTCCTGTGCCAAGCAGCAGGGAGAGAAATCAAACAGTTGGCCCCCAGTGAATTAATCTATATGCCCCAGTTTCCTAACACGAGGCGTGCCTCAGACAATAGAGTGGGTTTTAACTCTTTCTTGTCAAGTCTTCATCATAAGCAGTCCGATTGCATTCTTCTTCTCACTTCTCACCCCATTACTCACAAAAAATATCTTTTCCCATGAAACCTGAGCTAACATACTCAGCAACCAATGCTGGAGTTCGCAGGAAAAAGTCAAGTCTCGCCATCAGAAGCACATTAGCATACAAAATATTTCTATAGGACGAAAAAAATCCATCCACGGCAGGAGCTGCACTCTATTGTCTTAAATGCTGCTATTCTCAGTTCAGAATGTCCACCCACCTCTACTTTGAGATAATGCCTTTTATAAGCATAGTGGGCCCTGTGTGGGAAGGAAACCCTAAAACTACATTCCAATTAGATTCTACGGAAATGTGGGGGAAATTTTTAAGCAGAAATCGAGACAAATAGGGGAAAACAGTTCATTACTACACACATTGCAAAAACTGTTAGTTTCAGTCAACCACACTTAGGGAAAAATAAATCCCAACACTAGCCCACACTGTGGGATTATGAGGAAAACTAAAGAAATCCAAATGAAAGGGAAACAGGAGTCATTTCACAATATCCTGAATTGAACAACTCCCGCCCAGAGGTCAGGTAGGCAGGCAAATGAACAGTTAAAAGGCTCTAGTGAACCCTAATCCCCCATCATTATACTTAAATGGTTCCTCTCAATATAAAGGGGGCTCTTCAATAACCATAGATCTAATTTCTGTTAATTTTATGTAACTCTAACAGAGTCATTAACATTCGTGGAGCCCATTCCACATACAACCCCTCCCTCCCTCGGTCCCCTCATTTTTCCTACAAGCGTATCTCTTGAAAATTTAATTATTACCAGTGGAATTCCGGCACTAACTAAAGGCTTTTGCAATCAAATCAATAGTTGATGAAAGAGTGGTCCGAAAAAAGCCATGTTAAATGCATTACCCCTTCCATTTTCACATCATCCACGGGGCTTCTTTCATGATGTTACAATTGGAGACCCTCAAAATAACATCACTTTCAGGGAGTTAGAATGTCTCCATGTTACCCAGAGGTGGCTATTATATATTTATAAGGGCTCCCCTATATGGCGCTTCTGGATTTATTAAGTGCTGGAAGGATCAGTTTGGCTTATACCAACTACCACAGACTGATCTGAGAAATCAAAGAGGAAATAACCAAGTGCAGGTTAGGTCGTGAAGGGAGGTGTTTGTGGGTATCAAAACTGCTTCAAAGAGAGGGGCCAGTTTTCTGTGTTATTTAGAAATAGACGTAAGTCATCTTGTCCTCTTCTTGCCCCGCTCTTTTCCCCCCACTGTTCTGCTGAGATGGAAGAGCCCAAATGCTGTGCTGTCTCTCTTTGTGCTTTTCCACCTATGGAGAGTCTCCGGCACAAAATAATGTGCCCTTGGGGAGAAAGTGATGCTTTGGTGGAGGTGGAGCGCCCTTTGCTGCTATCAGTGAAATGGGCTTTGGTGCCTTAATTAGATGATGATTGTTGCACCAGAGATGGTTCTACAAAGAAAGCGTTTTATCCAGGCCATGTGCAGTATAGGTAGCTCACGGCATTTTGCAATACCCCCATATATGAACATTTTCTTAGACGTGTGCATGGCATGTGGACATTTTTTAAATGGTCGAAAGGAGTTGCAGACGATGTGATGCACAGTTGTACTTGGACATTACCAGACTGCCAGGGGCCAGGCCGGAGAGGTAATTTAGATGAATTCTCTGGATAAACAACCATAGTCCGCTCCTAAAGGGCTGACAGCTGTATCCTAATATACAGGACCAGGTGTACACACAGAGTTCTGACCCCTCATCTAAGTAATATGGGAACAAGTCACACATTATCTGGAAAATTTAGCCTGCCACCAGTTTCCTGCTAAATTGTCCAGATAATTACTTCAATTTGCTATTTCAGTTTGACTTAGAAACCTAGTCACGGGATAATAACAGGTCATTGTACAGGGCAAAAGCTTATTTGCTTATTTATTTATAATGCTTGCTTATCAACAAGCAGCTCCCATGTGCCTCACACTGCCCTCAGGAAGTTTTATTCTAATTGAAGTCAACATTTAAACTCCAGAAAGATCAGTGAGTGTGCATGATAATCCATTAAGAGCTGCATTCAGAAGAGAGAATATAACGCTATGAGATCTGAAGATCCAAAACTCCTCAAAGTCTTCCTGGAGGAAGTTAGGCTCCCCGTAAACCCTAACAGGCCCCAACTTTCTATCACATCACACACACACATATAGAACGGTCTATGAGGTCTGTCCTGAAAATATTGACCATATAAACTCTTAATTCTATTGACATCGGCTTGATACTTTCAGGGCAGACCTCATATGTGTCTATATTATGTATCACGAAGCAAACTTACGCTGCTCACAGCCAGTGGTAGCCAGAGCCACGGGCCACCCCTGGCCATACCTGGCAGCTCCAAGGGCAGAGGAGGTCACTCATCACCCCGGTCACTCATTCAAAGCCCTCCAGTTCAGATACTTTGCTTTCAAGTGTTGCTGTTGAGATTTAATTAGGCAAAGGGAAGGATACGAGAGGAGAGAAGAAACACGTGATGCAAATTAAGGCATAATTCCTTGAAGAGTAGATACAGACTTTGCAAAGAGAAATGTAGCCTGGAAGCAAAGCCTCAGGAGATGGTGGGATTCAGTGTTTAGGTGCCCAGGTCCTAGAATCAAAACCCAGATTTGACTCCACCCTACCATGAGCTAGTGTGCGACCATGTGCAAATTATTCGACTTCTCCTCACTTCATTTTTTAATCAGGAAAATAAGGAAACCATAGTCCCTATCTATTAATATAGCTGTTCTTACTGACCTATGTTGTGAAGAATAAAAGTGCAAAAAATTGGCACTATGCACCAATCCTGGCACATGAAATGTTCAATAAATACCAATTGTAACATCAGTCATGTAAGTACTGTTATTAATTTTTCTAGTTGATGTTTGGAGCTATGGGTCAGCACTGAAGGGGAAGAAATGAAAGGCAAAATATACAAATATTCAGAAAATGAGGGTATGCAAACATTTCGGGTATTTGCTGGCAGAGAAAAACATAACAGAAAAATAGAAACCATTATGTTAGATGCAGCAGCTCTGATCAAATCAGAGGAACGAGGAATGTTTATAGCAGCTGTCCGAGGCCAATGAAGAGTCCATTTCAGATGACACTTCACGCTTGTCTACAAGGTGCCCATTTCCTATTTTTACCCCCATGCTAGCAGACGCGCGGACAAGCAGATAAAGTTTAATGTGATTGTCAAATGAGGCGCCCATCACCATCAGTCCAGCTGCAGTCTCTCCACCCAGCCATCTTCTGTGCCATCACATTACCATGGAAAGAAGAATAACGGATCATAAATATTTGAGGACTCCAGCAAAAGTACAAGAAATTATCTATTACCCATTGTGCAGCCAAACCTAAGTAAAAGTTAGTTATGGAATCTGAGATAAAATTGAATTTCCCTGAAATATAAAAGAACATAATTTGTAGCCCAGGCAGTTGTGACATACAAATACACCATCTCCAAAAGGAGAAAATAAATGATAAATTTTCAGTACCTAGCAGGGCACCAAGTACAATGTAAGTGATCGATGTAGGTTGGTGATAGATAGTGCCTCCCTATTTGCAGTATATATTCATCAAAAATTTCTCAGGAAGAAAAAAGGTTTGCAATTGAAAGATGTCATTAATTGTACATTTTGTCTTATTATTTAGAAGTAGACATTTCAATGCCTAAAGTGAAATGTCTATATAAAATACATTTATAAAGCACTTCATTTACAAGTTACTTTACATCTATTTATCACTCTGAACTTCATCTCCCAGGGAAAAAGTACAACAGCATTTTCCACTCCATTTTAAAGGTGACGAAACTGAATCACTTGGTGATTGACCATAGACCACGTGCTTTGGAAATCATTGGGCCAGGGCTAGAACTCAGGTCCTCCAGTACCCACTCCTCATCATGTTTTCTTCTATTATGGACTCATTAATCTGGGTGCAGCAGAGGTCATGGCTGATTAGTGATCAAACCTGTCCTCACAGAGAAGCTGGGGACACCTGTCCAAGCCAAGAAAACATATGAGGCCAAGTTCAGGAGCGTGAGCTCACACAGTGGCATCCTGTGGAGGGGACTGGCTCCATCTCTTGATGCCTAAGAGGTGTGTGGAATATGAGCTCCAAGGAGCACTCAATGACACACTAAGGAGCATGGGATTTGTCCCATAAGTAACTGAGAGCCATTGAAGGGATTTCAAACTGGAGAGGGACATAATTAATATATGTGATCCAAGGTCTGGCCGGGGTTGGAGCCAGCATTTCAAGGAGACTGAGCGCTGCCTAGGGGCTGGAGGCAGAGACACGCAGGATGTCTCCTGCCTTCACTCAGGGTTGGCCTTGGCATTCGCTGTTCTAGAGCATGGGCACCAACTCCTCCTCCTCCACTAGATTGTGAATTCTTCACAGACCTCATACTCTTCTCATTTTCATGTCCCTACCCGCATGGTACAGCAAGCCATCCACTGCCAAAAAGTGCCCCCTCAACAAGAACAAAACCAAACATATCTGTAGCCAAATGAACTTCTCTTCCCATTTCTCTCCCTAGTAAGTATGGTGCTGCCATCCCGAAATCTGGTTATCTAAAATCTGACCTTTATCCTAACCACCTCCTTTCCCCTCATCCCTATCCCCACTTTAACCTACCCCAATTTAATTCCCCTTCTCTTCCATCCCTTTTGAATCTACCCTCAACACTACCACCAGAGGTACCATCAGAAAGGGAAAGCGAGGTTATGGATCTGATTAAAAACCCTTTGTTGGCCCTCCATTGGCAAGAGCATTACCTGCAGCCCAAACTCGTCACTGTCACTCACTCACAAACACACACACAAACCCTCCATGATCTGTCCTCTCATTTCTGGCCCATCATCTCCAAGCACCCACACTCCAACCAAATGACCCCCCTTGGCCACACAGAAGAAGCCTTTGGGCTAAGCCATACTGCCTCCACCCAAACCCTCCCAGGACTGCTGTCTGCCTGGGGGTAGCCAATTTGTCCCATGTCTCCCATGTCTCTTCCAAGGATGTTTAACTCACAGTCAGCACCACTTACCAGGCCCCTAAGGCAGAAGTCATCCTCCTGCTTTCCTGAAAGCACTCTCTCCATTGCTTACCTCGGCAAGAGCACTTATCACATTGTATTGAAGGCATTTGTTTTCATGCACTTGAGGGCAGGGATGCTGCCTAATTCATTTTGCTTCCCAACATCCAGTACTTAGTACATAATAGATACTCTTTAAACATTTACGTGAATTATGCATACATATTTTTAAGGACTAAATGATGGAATGAACAAATGGATGAATGTTGACAGATTCTTTTTTCTTCTCCATCCTCTACTCAATGAATTCAGGAATACTTGCCTGTAGTCTGACGACAGACATTTGAGAGCTATAGAAACACATATGTATATATTAAAATGTGTGTGTTCTCAAATTTTAAAATCAACTTCAGTATGATATGATTAGACTTTACACATAAAACGCATCTTAGCACTTAACTTGGTATGTGAATATATATGCGGAGAGATTTAAAGAATCCATCGTTCAAGTAAATCTCCACATTCCTTTAAATGAATTAGAGGAAACTTGGCTAATGTTGGTTTCATTTCTCTTCCCTAGCTCAAAATTTTAGCTTCTACATCTTGAAAACAGAAAGTTAGAGATGTCGTTGGTAAATGATTGGTGAAGAGGTTACCAACTAGGATGCCTATTTTGCCAATACAGCTTCTATTTGGCAGGGCTATTGGACAACTAAGGCTATTGAGTCTATCACAGTAGTATTCAAAGTCTTTATGTTTCCCCTTCAAGCCTCAAATTGATTATTTTATGAGTTACCTTGAAATAGTCTAAGTAAAATATAATTGTACTGTCTTGAATGATGCAATGCCTGGCACAAAGGGAACATTTGGTAAACATTTGTTATTGTGGAATAACTTCGCTTTGGTTGATCATATAATCCCTGAGAACAGAAAGTGTCTTATTAACAGTGCAGCCCCTTAGAGTCAACTACTTTGTTCAATGTTCATTAAATACCTGTGTATTCACGGGCATTTAAAATTGGGCAAGACAGACACATTCTTCAAAGGGTATTTGTGTTGGTTCCATTACCTTAAGAATTAAGTTCATTGGTCTCTGTAGGTACCAGTCATTATTAAATTGACTACTCTTCTTGACTATTACAGGTACAAATCAAGTCCACATGCACAAATGCTATCTTCCATCTGGCACTAGAGACCTAAATGTGAATTCCCAAGTATTGTCTAAGGAGAAGTCAGCCTCCAAACCAGGAAATAGAAACAGTGATTCATAAAGGTTGTTTCTTCATCTACAACAGTGATAAGTCACAAATAAGTAAAGTGAGGACTATTATCACTGTTAACTGTTTCAGATCACCATCTGCAAAAAGAACACAACAGAATGGAAATTGCTTTTATAAAGTATTCAGTACAATTTAAACATCTCATGATATGCAGTGGAGCTCTCCCAGATGTGCCAGATGTTATTAAACACAGCATGCTCTACGGGAAAATCATGCAAAATGCATTCACCCATTGAATTCTATTGCTTGGTGTAAAGGGCTGAATACATAAATGAATCCCCATTACCTTAGTCTTTGGGCATTTTTCCTCGCAGCCTTTCAGACATAGAATATGAAAAATAAGGACAAATATAAATGCTTTTATTTTTCAGTCAACAATATACTTTCAGAGCATCCCACAGTGATAGCACAAAATTTACCATAGTGTGCACCCATTTCTCATTTAACAAGATTTGCTATTCACATTTATATATTGTTTTTGCGTATTACAACAAACAGCCTTGGGAATTGTTTACTGAAGAAGTCACAATGGGAAATATGTACAATAGCTAAAAATAATGATAGGCACCCATTCATTTGTTAAAACTCTTTTAAAAATCAACAATTATTGATTGAATTCAGTGAAATGTTTTTGTTCTGAATGTAGCAATTAACATTTGCAAAACTTCACTATTTTGTGAAGAATTTTCACCTTTTTAACATTATCCCCTAGAAAAAGGAACTTACCTAGACACTCTTTTAATATATGAACAGGTAAGGAAAATACTATTTTATAGAAAAAATGTAAACATGAAAAAGTAAGGCTCTCAGGAATTAAGTGTTTTAGCCAAGGACAACAAAAACCAAGACCGCCCCACCCCCACTTGGGCACTCCATGTAAATCTCCCTTCCACACCCACCCAGCACTTGCCCTCCCCCTCCCCACCAGGCTTCTCCAACTTTCAGGTCATCTCCCAAAGCTGCCTTGGAGGAGAAAGCAGGGGCTGAACAGAATCTTCAGCACCCTTCGCTAGGAGTATATCTCTTTTGTCTATCATTCACTTGAAGACACAATCTTTCATTCAAAAAAATTCTCTTTTTAAACTTAAAAACCTATACAGTAGGCCAAGTTGCTATGAGAAGCCACCTGAGGGTGAAGAATACAGAGCAGGAAATTCACATGCTGAAAGGGCAAGGCTGGGGAGGAAATTCCAGGTGTGAGAGCAGGAGTCTGAGCCCACATACCAAAATCAGGGTTCATGGTTATTGTTCGTCTAGAAGGCTTATCCTCAGGACCTATTTCCATGGTTCCCACTCAACAGGGCTCTATTTTTCCAGTCTGGCCAATAGCCGATCCAACCACTCTATCTTACATAAAAACATGTTGCTCAGTCCTCTGTTGATCAAATAGAATTCTTTTGATTCAAGTGGGTTTGAAAGCCAACTCACAAAACTGTTGGAATCTTTTTGTAGAAATAAGTGGGAGATTGTTTTTCAAAGTTGTAAACATTTGTGTGTAAAAACTGGCCTGGCTAACTAAGGCTCTCGCTCAATACCTTGAATTGAGGGGAAAAAATGGTCTTAAAAATAGAGCAACTCTTTGAAGGCAGACTATTTGCCAAAAACCTCTCTCTATGACATCTATCTATTTTATTCATACATATAAATCATCTTTCTTGTGAGAAAATGGTACATGGTCATTAGAAGAGGAAGAGTTATCAAGCTTTGGTAGAGTGACAGCAACAGAAGAAGCCATATCGATGAGATAGAATTTACAGGATGACTACATGTAAAAACATCAATAAAATGCCAAGTTTAGAACCAGGTGGGCCCATAAACAAGACAGAGATATTGGATTGGTAAAATTGTTGGAGGAGCAAATAGAGTCCTGATGGGTCCTATCTGGGGATATTAGCAGACATCTAAGTTGCACTGTTGAGATCTCAGTGTGAGAACAGAGGGAAGAAAGAGAAAGATGCTAGTCATATATTAAAAGTGAGTTTCAAAGCCAGGGAAGAGAGAAGATAGCCTAAAAAATTGGGATGAGTAGAAAAGATGATTGAGATGGTTAGGAACTTGGACTCCAGAGTCAGATGCATATGTCTGGCATTCCTGCAATCTTAGTCAATTATTTAACCTTTCTGCCCTCAATAGCTTCATCTGTAAAACGGAAATAATAAGAGCCATACCCCATAAGATTCTAGTAATCATCAACTATGTTAATATATGAAAAGCATTTTGAAGAGTGTCTAGTGGATACTTGCACTCCAGAAAGAAATATTAGTAATTATAATAATAGCAATAATAACAGTATAATTAGATATTTATATTTGGGGGAAAAGAACAAAGAAAAAGAGTAAGAGAAGAAGAAAAAGAAAGCCCAAAAGGGGAGAACCTATCAAGTGAGTTGTCATGGAAACAAAGAGCCAGAAGGATTTTAAGATGGAGAGGTTAATTAACAATATTAAATGCTGGAGCAAGATCAAGATTATACCTAAGAAAAGATCCTAGATCTGGGAAGTTGGAGGCCATTGATGACCTTCAAGGAAAAAGTTCCAAAGACTTTCAGAAGCTAAAGCCAATGTTAAAGGGATCAAGAGTATAAGATAAGAAAACAGGAAATACAGGCTATTCGTTCAAATATTTTAAAGGTTAAAAAGAAGGGGAATTAAGAGAGTTACTAGTGGGACTAGCAGAGTATAGGGAAGATTTCTTTAAAGATTGGGCAATCTTACTATAACAGGGATAGAAGGAGAGACCCATGGGAAGAGAGAGGGTGCAGAAATAAGCTAAAAGTGCAGAAAAAGAATGTTGCCAGGCATGGAAGAAGATGGAAGGGAATTCAACCCACAGCACAGGTAGGGGACCAAGGAAGGGGGAGGGGCAGTTTCTTACCCTGAGACAGGGAAGCAGAAAAAAGGGACAGGACGCACAGATAAACATTGAAGTGGTGAAGAGGATGAATTCAAACAGGAACACTTCACATTCAAGATGAGTCAAGGCCATATTTTTATCTTCCCCTTCTAACACGATCTCTGGCATCCAACAGACCCCTGACAAATATGTGGAGAATGAAGGAACAGAAGAATAAGAGGGGCTGAGGCAGCATGAGAAGGACCACCAAGCAGTCTTGACACACAAAACAGCAACATAGACTCAAGAATACATCCCAGAAACCTACCTCTCTCTTGGTTTTGGATGAGATTTTAAAGAGTGCCTACTGAGCGCTTTAAAAATAGTTTTGAACACCTCCCATCTCTGTATGTGTTTTCATGTCACGGTGCACACCTGAAGAGTTGGAGATTCAATTAACTAGCAAGTTATACATTCATACCTCCATGCTGATAAATGCATAGATATATAAATATAAATGCTGCAAAAATACATAAGGCAGGTACAAGTGAGTCTTACCTGCAAATTCGTAGGTTATTTCACCATATTTTTTATCCAGCCTTGCTCCATAATAGAAAACAATAAGAAAAGATGCTAGGGGGTCTTTAAAATTAAATTATTCTTCGCAACTGCTTATGGGAGCGCCAAGGGGAATTTCGACCAAGCTCTTCCAAAAGGAGCCTTATCAAATAGGGCAGGGATCTCTGCAGGAGTTGGAAGTGGACTGGAAAGGAAGGAAGGGCCCACGTGGATCAAAGGGGCTGCTGACTGCTCAGCACTGTTTCCTCCCAGCTCTGCTATGTTGCAGAGCTGGCGTCTAATGTCTTCAATTCCGGAATCTCTGTCTGCAGGGGGCCCAGTCCAACCCCACCCAGGAGGAGCGCTCACCTGAGATCTGGAAGGCAAAGAGAATGCTGCTCCGCTGGCAGTGGGGCAGGTCGGGCTTGGCAGACACGGGACCCTACTGAACCACCATCTGCTGGAGGCAGCTACATGAGGTATTTTCCTGGAGGCCCTACAACCACCTGTCTCTCTCAAAGCTCAGTATTCACCTGTGTTAAACCCTTCCTTCTGGGTACCTGGAATTGTTTTATACCTGGAACCACGGTGATGACAGGAGTACGTAACAGTACAGATGATTCAAGTGTGGAACAGAGAACACAGTTTTAGGAAAGGCTGCCATGAAAGCTCACCTCTTACAAACTTGTCCCCTCCCCTCCCACCTCTAACCCAGCAGCGCATTTTTCTGCCTCACCTTACACATGGGCTTGCACATCCACCTCCCTGGCTCCTGGGTCGGGGTGGGCCCACCAAGCACCTGCTCTCCAGGGCTGGGAGACCCCACCCAGTCTCTGTCCTCTAGCACAGTGCCATGACTCTCCTTCATTTCCTGCATTGCTCTCAGACTCACAAGCCTTCCCTGGCTCTTTCCTTCCACCCCAGAGCTGAAATCCTCTTGCGGTCTAGTTCCTGCAAAGTCTAGCCATACCTGACTACTGCGGCACTGCCGCAGAGCCACTGTACCTCTAGTCGGATTGGCCCTCCACCCTGTCACCAACACACTACTATCTCCACTCACCCCTTGTTTCCTTTTTTCATGTTCGCCCCTTCCCCAGAGCACCCTCACCTCTTTCAGAAACAGCCCACGTCTCAGCTCCTCCATGAAGCCTTCTCTGACTATTGTTTGCTCTTCTTCCAACAAGTTCTGCTGGTTTCCACCTTGAGATACTTGCACTTGGAGCTCCATCCACCTGGAAAACACTTTTCCTAGAACCACATATAATTCCCTCCCCTACTGCATATGAGTTCTCTAACTCAAACACCACCACCTCCAAGAAGCCTTCTCAGGTAACTCTCTGCCAAGTACCATCTCCCTCCATCCCTGCCCTCCTTACCCTCCTTTGTCTTTATTTTCTTAAGAGTTTATTTATTTATTTATTTATTTATTTATTTATTTATTTATTTTTAGAGATAGGGGAAGGGAGGGAGAAAGAGAGAGAAACACCAATGTATGGTTGCCTCACGAGAGCCCCTCAGCTGGTGACCTGGCCTGACTGGGAATTGAACCAGTGATCTTCTGGTTCACAGGCTGGCACTGTATCCACTGAGCCACACCAAACAGGGCTCGCTCTTTATTTATGTGATGCTTATATTACATATGCATTTGTGCACTGGATTAGTTTCCATCACACTAAAAGACATGCCTTCTGAGAGCAGGGACCCCAGTTTTGTGCTGACCATTGAGTCAGTGGTCAGCTGAAAGCTGTTTCTGTGTTGTTCATTCCATTATCAGTGGCTCAGGAAGGAGCTGAAGGTTGAGAGCATGAATGATTTAACCTCACCCCCTCAGGGATGGCTGCGTTATACCAAGTCTTACAGTTTTGAACTCCAGTTCAGCCTGTACAATGAGAAGTTTTCCAGATCTAAAAGCATGTTGTTGATGAAATCAAATTTAAAAGTTGTTTTTCTTTTATATGGCAATATAATCATCTTGATGTGACATTGACATAGTCCTTATGTTGTTTCCTTTTTATAACACAATCTGCATAATTTAAGGACAATTCCGTAAGACTAGCACAATTGAAGGCAATGCCAGAAAATGAGTTTCAAGTCTTATGATTTGCACCCCTCACCTGCTCTGTGTCATTTTGATGTGTCTTGTGGTACAGACACCAGGTGAAATGTGTATGCCACAGGCAGTCCATGCCGGGAAGACAAACAGAGGCCAGTATTTAAATGTCCACACACGGAACAACATACTGACTGCTCCCTTTATTGCTGCCCACGATGGATGGCTGCCCCAGCCTTCAGCAGTACCCAGGACACTCACAGAATTAAAAGGGAGTCAGCCTTTTTCTAGCTATTGCCCATTTAAACCAGCCACTTAAGGATCTAAAATCCTTTATTATGACTCTATTTAGAAGCAAAACATGCAAATGCTCATCTTTCTGAAGCAAAGACTCTCCACCTAAAATGAGAGTGAGATGTGTTTAGATCAAGTAAAATAACTGAATTGAATCTCAAATTACAAATAAATGACAACAAAAGTGGAGTTTGGGGAACAGAGCTGCTTGAAATTTATATCAATTCTCTACCAACTGTGAAATAAGCCCAGTCCTAACAGCATGTTCCAAAGACAAATAATGTCATTATTTGTACATTTTTTAAGCATTCTAATAAGTTAAAAAGCAAATTTGGAAAGTTTTATTAAAAAATAAAGATAGAGTTAACAACAATCAAATGTCCCCTAGTTAAAATATAGGAGAACTCACTTCTGTTGTAATGAAATATCACTAACTTATCTTAACAACAAAATATAAGAGTTTTGCAGAATTAGAAAGCAAATTATGGAACAACTAATTGTTCCATAAGTGTAATCACTTATCTTTAATTATATGCTGAAAGATTATTTTTAAAAGTCAAATGTACGAATCCTTCCATTCATACTAAGATGTTCGCCATGTACAAGAAAGACATTTATCCACAGATATGCTCAGAGGGGGTGAGCCCACAAGGAATGAACTATTTATAGCACTTCTTCCTTTATACGTTGCCATCATTAATTTTGCTGCAAGTCAAGAGCCTATTAAAATAATATTCACTTTATTATTGGGTATTAAAATGACCTGAATGTGACAAAAAGAAAAAAGAATTGGTCAAGCCCTGGTTGGTGGCACAGTGGATAAGGTGCTGGCCTGCGAACCCAAATGCCACTGGTTTGATTCCCAGCCAGGGCACATAACCAGGTTGCAAGCCAGGTCTCCAGCCAGGTTCATGGCTGGAGGCAGGTGAAAGGCAACCATACATTAATGTCTTTCTGTCTGTCTGTCTGTCTGTCTCTCTCCCTTCCCCTCTGAGAATAATAAATAAAATCTTAAAAAAAAAAATTGGTCAGATGCCACAAAAAGCAGCCAGATCTTAACATAAAAAACACAAAAATCATGGAAGGACCTAATCTCAGAGGACTGGAAGACTCTACAATCTTACAGAAAAGAACACAAAGTATAAATAAAGAATTGTAATGGGAGTGTATTTAATATATAGTTGAGGGGAAAAAATCTCAAAAAATTATCCAATTGAAACTGACAACACAGGGCATAACATCTAACAAAACCATAATATTTTTATTAACAAAATAACTAACAGAGCTCTATGATATAATTTTTTGTTATTTTTTGGCTAGATGTGCATATTCTATAGATACAACGAAAAGCTAATTCAGTCTTTCCTTTAGCACAGTTGAGAGAGAGAGGTGCTGCAGCTATGAATATATTCCTGACAAGAGAATTTCCATTTGACTCAGTATTGATAAGAACAAACTCTTCCACTTACAATGTCATATACCTGATGATATTTTGACAAACTGGCCTCTGGCTCCAGACATTTCAAATCTTCCTTATTTCTCCTCCATCTCCCTCACACTGCAGAGGGCCCCCACCCACCACCTGGGCCATGACATTGAGGGGCTGGTACAATGAGTAACACAAGTCTTCCTGGAAATTCCTGCACCAAGATAGCTAGCAATGTTTGATGACACACGGAGGTGACTGCAAATCATAGCCATGCATCCCACTATTTCCCTCTCATCTTCACTTTGAGTGATCTCAAAATGGCCCAGTGCTTTATACCGCTTTACTCATAAATACCAGAGCTGGGAAGCAACCAAGATGCTGTCAGTAGGTGATTGGATAAATGAACTGTGGCCCATCCAAACAACGGAATATTACTCAGTGTTAAAAGGAACTGAGCTATGAAACTATGAAAGGCATGGAGGAAATTAAGTAAAAGAAGCCAATCTAAAAAGGCTATTTTCTGTATGATTATATTGCTTTCTGGAAAAGGCAAAACTATGGAGACGGTATAGATGAGTGGTCACCAGGTGTTGGGCTGAGGGGACAGGAAGAGTTTGGGTGTCACTAATATCAGAGGTGAAGACTTCCCTTACTGCTTTTCACAAGCCAGCAATATAGTCTCTTCTGGATGTAGTGCCTGGAAATTAAATCTCTTTCCAATGAAGTTGGGTGCTTCCTTTTGCCAGGAAGCCAGTGTCAGCTAACAGAGAGTCTGTTGGAGTGTACACTTGCAGTGACTAATTAAGCCCAGATGCCTGCCTCTTAATTGGGTTTGATCTGTCTTTTACTTTGAATCCTTCCCTATGATTTAATAATGTAAGACAACCCACCTCATGGGGAATGTGAGCAGGGTAGGAATGATCAATAAATAACAGGTAAAAAAAATATGAAGTTTTAATGTGACTGCCTTTTTAATAACATGATACTAATAAAGAACCTTTGCTAACTACGGTATGAGTGACTACATTGTGAACTCACGTGGGTATTTTGTTTAGGGTGGTGGTGGTTCCCATAGATGTGGCTGGCTTCTTCAGCATTACTTTCTGTTTTGTCTGCTTTGCTCATCCATCAGTTCTTGACATCCCTTATCACCATTCTTTTTAATGCCTCTTCCTCCTCTCCAAATCTGCTTTACCCTTGCCTAAGGCTTGATAACTAAAAAAAAAAAAAAGAAAACCAAACCTAAAATAGGTTCATTCCTTCATAAAAAAGTCTGCCTGTTGGTTGAGCCCATGCTGTACAGACTAGATAGGGCATAAAATCCTACAATAGGAGGGCAGAAATCAGTTCAGTTCAGTTCAGTTCAGTTCTTTGACTTCTGAGATGATTAAAGGTGCCGGAGTTGAGGGGCCATCTTCTGTCTGTCCTTAGCATCTCCTCTTTCCATTCATTCTTTTTCACCTGACACAAGAAACCTTAGAAATTAATCTATCCTACCCCACTAAATGAGGACTAGAACAAATTCTCCTGTGATTGTAGAGCATTTCTTATAATATTCCATGGGTCTGACCTCAAAACCCCTTGAAGCTAAGCTCCGGCCATTGTTATTGAAGAGGGTGAAGTTATATTAATCTGGATGTCCTAGAGTTAGAATTCGTGCGTATTCACCTTCAGTTAACTAAAGTAAAACCTTTTGTCAGACATACAGAAAGAGTTTTCTAAGTCAGCATTTCCTAGAGTGTGCTCTTCGGAACACTGATCCCATTAAATGCTGGAAGAGACAGTTTTATCATCAGATAAACAATGTTTGGAAAACACTGCATATTGTACTTTGCTCTTGAGAGATTCAAAATGTACGTTATTGGTATCTTAGAGGCTCAGAGAATTCTTTCAGGTTCCAAGTTATTCATGCTTAACTCCATGTTTCCCAAATGTGTTCAACCAGAACTTGTTGTATTCCACCAGCCCCACCACATATATTAACTAATAATATCTGACCCAACGCCACTTAGAAATGAGACTCTGGGAGAATTGATGTCCCCCAGGGCCAAGGAAGAAAACACAGTAAGGATGAAGACGAGATGGATTCTCCCAACAAAAATGTTCTGAACCTTCAAAGAATAACAGATGCTGCTGGAAAAACCCATGATTCCTTTACATTTTTATTTGCAAAATGACCTTCTTTAAAACCATGCTATAAACATCAAATGTAAAATAAAGAGAATCAGAGGTTAGCACAAATTTAGTCATTAGCCTGATTCTAAAATGTTCATTTTTTTATTCATCCTAAAAATTAATTAGTTAATTCTTAGTTTCCCCCTCAAAGGAAGTCTAGATGCTGTCCTTGCGATTATTATTATTTATCACTACATTTACTTTAAGTGCTCTTAATCCCCAAGGGAAACTTCATGGCCTGCAAATATGATTACAGTGGGTTTATTTAAAAAAACAGTACTTCAGAGAACAACTGATTTTAAGGAACTTGACGATGTTCTTTCTATCATCCATGGATGATGCTAATTAAAAATGGACATTACTGAATGCAAAGGCAACTTCACTGAACTGGCATTGCATGACGATCACAAACAAGGATTTCAAAGATGACCAAAGCCCAATTTCATCCCCTGCTACTTCTGGGATCTTGGATGCTGTTCTTTGCGTCACTAAGCCTCAGTGTTCTATCTGAGAACCTTACGGGAGCACAGCGAGGACTTCAGAAGTGTGTCTGCATTAGTTTCCCAGGGCTGCTGTACAATGTAGTGCAAACTGAGTGGCTTAAATGGCAAAAATGTAGTATTGTCTCCCAGTTCTGGGGGTTCTGGAGGCTGAGTCTCAGATTAAGGTGTTGGTTCTTTCTGAGGGCTTTGAGGGAGAATCTGTTCTAGGTCTCTCCAATCTGCTGGTGATCTTGGTTTGTACATGGTGTTTCCTGTCTCTTTGTAGCATCCTCCTTCCAGGCCCTTCTGTGTCTAAATTTCCCCTTTGAAGGCCATTATTCATGTGACAGTGTCATCTTACCTTCATCACCTCTGTAAAAACTCTATTTTCAAACAAGATCACATGCTGAGATTCTGAGGGTCAGGAGCCCAGCATATCTATTTGCGGGGAGTACAAGTCAACCTATAACGATGCCGAGGAGATGCTAACAGCAAAGCATATGGTAAGCATGCCTTAAATTTGATTAATTATTTCTAGGTTAATCCTTAGGAAATTACTGATATTTGACCATTTTATTGACAAAAATGAAAAATGCTTTGCTTTCTTCCAACATTTCCTAGGTGGACGCTCTTTGTTCCTGCCACAGGTCCCCACTTTCTGGGCAGCGTGCCTGTGACGGGCTGGAGGGAGGGTGGAAGGGGAGACCTCTGGGCTGATGCACTTGGCTGCTTCCATCCTGAGGCTTTCTTCTCTTAGCCTGGGAGCTTCTCTAATCTGTATCTCCTGAGTTTACTAGTAGATGGACCCTGAAACTACTGGTTACCTGTCAGTCACTCTTGTATGGGGCCTTTCCAAGGCCCTGGGAGAGGCCTTCCGCACATATTCACAGAGACATACATTTTTATAAAATTGGCAGAAATGAAGTATTTAATCTCATTTTTTAAGAACACTGTCTCTTTACTCTCCAGTTACTCTTCTGCTATCTTTTCCCTCATCCAGGGCTATTGCAGTGGTCCTGGGAAACTTTTAGAAATAGACTTTATTTTAATAGAGCAGGTTTAGGTTGAAATAAACTTTTTTTTTAGAGCTATTTTGGGTTCAAATTTCCTGTCTGCTCCCTGTCTCCCCCCAGGCACAGTGTCCCCCATTGTCAGCATCAGAGTAGTACATTTGTTATAATCAATAGACTTATGCTGACACATTATAATCACCCAGAGTCCACAGTTTACACTGGGGTTCCCTCTTGGTGTTGTGCAGGAGAGGCAACCATGCATCGATGTCACCCTCCCTCTCTTTCTCCCTCCTTTACCTTCTCTTTAAAAATAAATAAAATCTTTTTTTAAAAAAGATATCACCATCAACATAGGAGTGGATATGTGTCTTCCTAGTTTCCATGACAGGCGGAGAAGCATCCAAATTATCTAACTGTTATATCAGTACTTAAACACACATTTAATAGAAGAATAGCATTGTTTTATACCACTTCACATGGATTTGACTTCACACACACACACAAAGAAAAATTCCTTCCTATTTAGATTTTGACAATAGCTTTATGATTTGGATTTTGAGAAGCACTAATGACCTGAGATAGAAGATGAAGTTTTATAGACTGGCCCATAACAAAAATTCCCTATAGTAAAGACCAATGAAACAGCAATAAACCTCAAGAAAAGCTCCTATTTTTCTTACATCATTTGATCAGTGGCCTGATCAGCAATCAGGATGAAACTTGTTTTGCATAAAACCTAAATCATTTCAGGATTAAGTTAAACACAGGCCTACATGTGTCCCACAGAGTGCTGACACAGTCATTTGTGAGCAATTAAGAGCCCCCTTTTTGAGTCTATTCTGATGGAATAATACCTGAAGAGCTAATTTAGCAAAGATTGAGGCCCTTGCCTTGGGAGAGGCTCTAAACTCTGTGGGACAGAAAGAAATAACTTCCGGGAACGTGTTTAAAGGGAATGAACGGCTTTTAACAGGCAGTTGGTTTATTGTATTCCAAATAAGAGGCGAGGAATACATGTAACACGCAGCAGGACCCTGGTAGGGAAGTCCAGTGTAATTAGTCATTGGATTGTCCACAAAGATTGTGTTGCTGCAATTACGGAACCCATGGCTTAGGTGGCAATGTCCCCAAGCCTACATTTGGCATTGCTTCAGGCAAGCAAACCCACAGACTCCCTGTAAAATCTATCCTAACTGGATTTTTGGAAAGGATAAGTTGCTTATGAAAAATGTGAACTTAATAAGTTTACATATGACTCATCCAGGTTCCGTTTGCTGTGCTATCTCAATAACACGGCCAGGCTACATGGCTTCCTGGCAGGCTTTCTGCACCAAGGAAACAGCCTGGCCCACCCACTTCCCAGAAGCAGGCCCTCTAGGCCAGTGGTCCCCAAGCCAAATCTAAGGACTGACTACATCGGAATCACCTGAGCACCTGCTTAAAAGGAAGATTCCGGGTCTCCACCCCAGAGGCACTAAATCTGAACCTAGGGGAGAAGAGTCCCTGGAATCTCCACTTTTTAACAAGTGCCCAAAGGTGAGTCTTAAGCACACTGGAATTTGATCCTCAAAAAGCTGACATGTGAAACTTGATTTCTATCATAATTTCTGTCAGCTTTTTGGCTGCTTGGCCAGTGGTGGTGACCAGAGTCAGGCGCCAGACTCAGTCAAAGAAGGGGTGCTAACTAAAAAACAATGTTCACAGCACCTTCCTGCTTTCCACTCTCTACCACAGCCACCCTTTCTTGAAGCACTATTTTCTATTAAGTACACACACGCGCGCACACATACACACACACACACACACACGCACCTCTAACAGATGATAACATCTCCATGTGAAGATGTGCTGTGACTTTTCTAGAGATCTTTGTTTGTCCCTGTGAATAAGCATCGTATTTACCAGAGAAAAACTGAGCCTCGTCTCTTCTTCTCATCCCTTCCAGTAACAATAAATATTTCAGTTTTGACAAAGACTCTCCATACCTCCATGAAAGTCTCAGAAAAACCACTTTCCTCATGTACTTGACATTAGCACTGCTCTTGAGCATTCAAACATCAGCTTATGTGTTCTGATAAGTAAATAGTGCCTTCTCTTTTCTCTTTCTTATTGGCTGTCCTACAATCTACAGTTATTCCAAAAAGTGAGACCTGTAACCAAAAATTTGGAGAAATCTTTGTGAAAAGAAAATATGCATAAGGTATGAAATAACACCTCCTTATACCTAGACCTTCACATTATGTCACCTGACACAGGCGTTTGATAAAGAGATGGTATCCTTCAGATAGACAACACATTCATCAAAGAAAAGGCTTTAGAAACTTCTACTCAAAGATCATTTTAAACCAGATCCTTTTTGACAGAGAAGCATAACACATGCATATGTAAATCATCCTTCCAATGTCAACCAGCTACAAATTATTATGTCCACTTTCTATGATACAAATCAAACACCATCTCTGACTCCCAGGAGCTCCCAAAGAAGATTATGTTGTATGGAAATCAGTCTTCCACAGTTTACAAGGCTCAAAACTGAGTCCCCGTCATATGCTACAGCTCGTTAGTACGTGAACATGGCTGCGGTGCAGAGCAGAACAGAGCAGAACTCCCAGGTGTACGAATGTGCATAATAGGCAGAGCATGTAGCCCCTACTGTCCCATCCCCGGGAGGCGTCTGCACACGCAGCACCATTGACAACCACTGTGGCCTTACAACAGATGCTCACCTTACAAAATTAGGTTGCTAAAAGAGGTGTTGCGGGGTCAAATTCCCTTAGAAAACACGATCAACTATACCCCTGATATTCCTTGGCGAGGGCTACCATAACTAGGTACCGCACACCAGGGGCCTCAACAACAGAAATGGATTCTCTCACAATTCTGGAGACTAAAAGTCCAAGATTAAGGTGTGGGCAGGGTTGATTTTTCTTTCTTGGCTTGTAGACAGCCATCTTTACCCTGTCTTCACATGGTCTCCCCTCAGTGGGTGTCCTTGTCCTAATCTCTTCTAACGAAGGGTCATTATGGAGGAGAGCCCCCCATATGATCTCATTTTACCTTAATTACCTCTTTAAAAAGCCAATCTACAAATGCAGCCACATTCTGGAAAAGGCTAGGTCTTTAATATACGAATTTGGGGGGAACACAATTCATTCCATAACAATCCCCTTTAATCAGATCCTCAAAGTGTATTATCCTATCAAGACTTTGAAAATTCATATAGTAAAGAAAATGCTAACTTTGGTTGATGCAGCCATTCTCCCACTTATCTGATGCCAGAACTTCTTCCCTAGCCCATCTCTTCATATGCCATGGGCCCACATTCCACAGTGCACATTGCTGGGCAGCTGTGCCAGGACTGGGCTTGTCCGAAGCCCCATGCCCCCTGCAGAGAACCCCACCTGAGCATGCAGGTGGATTCAGTGTGGACCTCAGAGCCGGTGGGCTTGGACTGAACTGGGCCAATAAGGGGAGTACTGACATTGAGGTAGGGGTACAGTTTAGGGCCCACTAAGTGGAATATAAATGGAATGATGGGAGAAAGGAACAGCAACGTTGAATGCTGAGCTTCTGAGCCCGGAAAATGAGAGAACAGTAACTGCCCCAATAGGATTAGTAAAGCCAGAACAGAAGAATCAAGCATACCTTTGGTTGTATTAGAGGAATTTGAGGAAAAGCAGTACATTCTAGTGGCTATCTGTTGTGTTTGCCCATCAGCATCCATTCACACTTCTTTTCTCCCTTTTTTATTTTTGTATATTTTATTGATTATGCTATTACAGTTTTCCCAATTTCTTTTCCCTTTGCTCCCTCTGCCCATTTATGACCAGACTCTCCAGCAATCTCTCACACCCCTCAGGTCATGTCCATGGGTCATGCATGTAAGTTCTTTGGTTTCACCCTTTCCTGTACTGTTCTTACCACCCCCACCCTGTCTGTTTTGTACCTACCAATTATGCTTCTTAATTCCTGCAGCATTTCCTCATTTCTCTCCTATTACCCTCCCAGCTCAAAAACCTCTAAACAACCCCCATACCTTCCCTAGCTTCAGAAGGGGAGGAAAAGAAGTGATCAGTGTGGTAGAACTGATCCCACTCTTAAGCTAGGAACAGAAGCTCTTACTTCTTCATAAGGGGTGTTATGGGAAAAGAAAAAGTGTGAGTACTACATAGATTCTAGCCACACACCAAGCTTTCAGATGACGAGTCCTATCCAAAGGAAGGCAGAGCAAATAGGCGAGACAATCCAGGGCCTTGGTCACACCATACTTAAAGCCATATATTCTGGGTTTTTCAGCTAATAATCATCCTTATCATTTAAGCCATTCTAACATTACAGCAAACACATACACACACACACACAAATGTTAACTGACAAAATATATAAATGTTACATCCTTAGAGGGCAGGTTGGTGATACGAATTTGGGAAACCAGATCAAACAATCAATAAATAAAGCAAGAGATGCAAAAGTTGTCCAGAGAAAGAGGAGTAAGAGGAGAAAAGGTGACAACTAAGGATGGGATTGTGTAAATCATCACTTATAAGGGAAATCTGAGGCATGGATGAGAGAAAGGAAGGAAGGAAAAGAAGGGAGGGAGGAAGGGAGGAAGAATGTAAAGAAAAGAAAAAAGGAAAGGAAAGGAAAGATAAGAAAAGAAAAAAAGAAAGTTACGAAAGTAAGAGGAAGACCAAGAGAGTAAAAAATAAAATCTCCAGGGTGGGGTTAAAGAGAGGATACCAACTTCCTAATTTTTTCTCAAGGAAAGGTCCTTGGTCAGAATAAACAATTACTATTATCCATTGAACACTTGCTTGTGCCAGACAGTGCTCTGGGTACCATGTATTTAATCAACCACTCAATCCCCTGTCATTCATTATCATTTTACAGATGAGAAAGCTGAAGCACAGAGTGGTTAATAAACTTGCTCATAGTCACACAGCTAGTAAATGGCAGAACTAGAATTGGATGCTCATTTTCTGAATCTAGAATTCATTCTTTTTTTTTTTAAGATTTTATTTCACTATTTTTAGAAAGAGGGGAAGAGAGAGAGGCAGAGAGGGAGAGAGACATCAATGTATGGTTGCTTTTCACCTACCTCCAGCCACAGACCTGACTGGAGACCTGGTTTGCAACCTGGTTATGTGCCCTGGCTGGGGAATCAAACCTGCGACCTTTGGGTTCACAGGCCGGTGCCTTATCCACTGTGCTACCAGCCAGGGCTAGAATTCATCTTTAACCAGCATACCCTATACTCTCAGTTCTTAGCACCTGCCTGAAACTATTTCTGTGAGTAGGACCAGGATGCAGGTCATTTACTTTGATCTTCTGCATTCAGTCTGAGTTGAATAACTGAAATTTGGTCATTTGTGATTAAGCACTGTTCTCTTTTCATGGTGCTCTTTTGAAATGTAAATAGACTAGGAACATCAGCTAGTTCAGTCATTTACACCTTAGCATGAATTAGTTGATAGACAACTTTCTTATACCACCAGAGCAGCTGGAGCCATGTAGCTTTGTTCAAAGCATGAGGCGATGCAAAGCAACCAGCTCAGAATAGAGGATTGAAAATAATCTTCTATTCTCCTGTGAATCAAGACATCTTCCTCCTATTCAGCTTCCATCACCGCTGAGTCCAGGTTTTGAAAGACATAAAGGTTAGTCTTACTGTCCATAAGCCAAGTTCACAAGATACTTCTAAACAATCTCTGGTGTTTATTTTAAACATACATCTGTCTCACTTATGCTAAAGAGTTCTAATAGTATTGCACATTAAAAATAAAAGCCTCATGGGGTAGAATTTCCAAGTAAAACACCAAAGGAGGAAAATATACATGAATATAAATATTTATACATTTTACTAATGTTAAAACTTTGAGATGTCAATATAGACCATAAGCCAAGTATTTTTTTAAAGCAAAGAATCAACTAATAACAATGTTTCTTCACACCTGGAACCCCATCTGTACCTGGCTAAATTCTCTTTCTCTAGCCTCCTTCCACTCATCACTGCCTCCAAGAAGTCTCCCAAGATGCCCTATAATCCTCCTTTGCTGCAGTTTTAATTTTTCTTTACTAAGCATTTCCCTCTCTGAATGTGACATCCATAGGGGCAAAGACTGGGACTGTCTCATCACCACCAGCACTTCCCCTAGTGCCTGATGGCAAAGCTGGCACTCATGAATTAATAAATAAAAGTAAACCACTGCTATTCTAAATGTATAGACATTCTTACAAATCACCGAAGTAGAGGCATCCACTGCAGCAGAAAAGTAGGCAAGGCGAGTATGTTGAAGAAATAAATGCAAAATAAAACAAGGACACCACGTTTTACCCTATATTCCTTCCCCTTTAAATTTGAAAATAAATAAATAACAGGAAACACACATCCTCTAGATGTGGGGACTGGACACTCTCACAGACTGCTGTAACCTGTCAGTAGGGCACTTTGACTCCGTGTATTGATATCTTTAAATCATGCGTGCCCTTTAGCTCAGCAATTCTGCTTTTAGACGTATGCCCTAAGAATATACACAAATATACAAGGTCTGTCCCGAACGTATCACGCCAATGTCAATATAATTAAAATGGTTTCCATGGCTGATACCTTCGGGACAGACCTTGTATACAAATATCCATGCATCAACAATCAGTACATCACCATGCATAACAGCAAAGAAAAATCTACATAAGTAGTAACAGAGGATGGACTAAATGCACATTATTAATACAATGAAACGATACACAGCAGGGTCAGTTCCCATTTATTGGGCCCTTACTTGGACACCTGCTGAGCATTTCACTGAGTGCAGAGCACGCATGGTCTGATCTCACCCTCAGACACTTTATGAGTGGGCATTATTGCTATTGTCCGTGGCAGGAAATGGAGACTTAGTGATTTGCTCAAGGTTACATAGCCAGTAAGGAGCAGAGCTCCATTGGTCTCCACGGCCAGGCTCTTGATCACTAAACTGTCAGCCCTAAGTTAAAAATGTCAAATGTGCATTCAGTGGGGTGGAAAGGTGTTCCCAGGTATTTTTGTTATATTAACCAAAAAGACAGGTTACAAGACGGTACACAATACAATCACCTTTTTGTAAAATATACATTATATTAAAACAGGTGGATATTTATGTGCACACAGGCATATACCTTTGCACAAGGACTAAAAGAATTTATATCTGAAGGTCATCTCAGGGTGGTAGGGTCAATGAATAATTTTTTTTTTCTTATTCCAATGTTTCATGGTTTTCTGCAATTAAAAGAGGTCACTTGTATAGTAATTTAAGGTTTTCTTAAGTTGGACTTTAAGCACCTAGAGCTTCAGAGGGCATTATGCATCAACCAATCCAATTTTCTTACCAGCCAGCAGCCAGAGGCCCAGGGAGGCTGAGTGAGCTCATTTTTAAACACTGAGTTGGAGTCGGAAGTAAAATCAGTGGGTCTCCCACCAGCCCACAGCTCCGAGCACCGCCCTCCTGGAGGAAGGCCCCTGACCACACTCTTCTGCACCCTGGAGAATGGCAAAACTTGCTGAGCAGGCATTTTCCTGAGCACCTAACAGTCCATCGCCCTACAACTCAAGTTTGGAAGGACACCTCGGTGCCCTACAGAACACTGGGCCACAGGAGACAAAAGCCTGAAGGAAATAACACCCAAGCCCGGTTGTCCAATGGCCTCCAAACAATTCTAGGTGATTTTTTTCCCTAAACCAACAGCCCTAAACAGAGGTGATCATCAGCATCCTCTGACAACATTTGCCAAAGGTAAGGCCCCCATGAAGATTCTGACTCAGTGGATGGAGAGAGGAGCCTCAGCCAGAATATTCCAGAACACCTTTGGACGTGGCACTAAGGCTGCAGTTAGACCCCAGTGGAGGAACACTGGTCTGGGTAAATTTTCAAGTGTATCTTTACAGGAACGTAGACACCGTTGGTTGCATCTTTACTGAAAACCCTTTGCATCTGCTCTCAGGAGGACAGCTGCATCCCACTTCTCCAGAAGCCTTAGAATTGGTTTGAGTTCCCTTCTGCTGTCCTTTCTAGGGAGAAAAGGGTTATGAAGACAGAAGGAAGTGTTGGCACCATCTACAGTGACTACAGTGTAGGCAGATCTGGGTCAAACCCCTGATCACAGGACTCAGGGCCCAAGTCCAACAAGAAGAGGCAGGGGGTGGAAGGAAAGTGACCTGAGGGCCAGTACTGGGGACCCATGCATTGTTCTTGGGGGAGGACTGCATCCATGGTCCAGAAGGTCCTACCAGCCACTGCTGCTGAAACAGGGTTGAGTTGTCACTACAAACCAAGGACCTTTTCACAGAAGGAGCCAGGCCCAAGGTTGACAGGGAACAAGGTCAAAGATACAGAAAGATGGCCATATTCAGAAAAGATGAGAAAACTTTTACAATGCAATGGGAAGAAAGCGGAGAAACAGAAGGAAAGAAATACAAGAGAAAGAAGATGCACTTGTAAACTGCAAACTATCTTATGCCATATTAGCAATAATTTCAGTGACTGCCTGCTTAGATTTTCTTTAAAAAAGAAAAATAGAACAGCTTTTTCTTAGTTGAATAATAATCGAGAGAATTTTAAATACTTGATTGTGTTTCTTGCTTTTTGACATTGTTTATATTGCTATTTGTATATATTAATACATAAGTAGATTTTAAATAAATCCTAGCTAGGAACCATTTTTAGAAATTTTTATTTGTTTTTTTGACATTCCTCTTTTTAACGAGTCTATTGAACTCTGTAAGAACTGCTTAGGGATACATAATGATCGCAAAGAATATTACAGCTAACAATAAAAATTAAAATAATGAGTGTTTTCTTTTAAATTATATCAGTTTTTCTAACACGGGCAGTGCTAAGGGTTTCTTCAGCTGAAAAAAATGTGCCACCCTCGTTCATTAATATACACTATTGACTGTTTTTAAATCTTTCTGTACCTCATGATACCCAAGGGCCTGCTGAGGGTTCAGGAGACCTAAATGTGACAGAGTGGAGCACAAAGGATGTCCCTGTCACCCAGGTGTGGACCTCAGCTCTGTACTCATTTCCAGAGCAAATGTCACCTGGCCTACCCAACTTCCACAAGACAGCTCGAACAAATCCCTCTTCTCCCCCAACTTGAAATCACTGTTGACATCAAGAAAGTTCAAATCCAGCTGTCTCAGCCTTCCTCTGACTCAAGGCCTTTCTTTCACAGCTAGAAAGCATTGGCCTTGGGATCATATTACATATTACAGCAACAAAATGCTGTGGAAAGAGCACCGGACTTAGGGTCCGAAAGCAAAGGTGCAAGACGTGGTGAAGTGTCTGACTTGCATTTGTGATATGAAACCTCTTTGAGCTTCATGCTCTGCCCTGTGGACTGGAATCATACCAGCTCCACTCCTTCACGAAGCCACTGGGAAGCAAATTTATGCAAAGCATTTGGCATGGGTGATGGAGAGAGAGAGAAGACTGTGAGACCACTACAAAGAACTCCAGAGGCTGGCTCCGGGCCACCTGCCCCGGCCTGGGAGTGGGGAGCTAGCCATGTTCAGCCAAAGACCCATCTGCTGACCCTGGACAGCACACGCAGGTGTACCCATCTGAGATCCACTGCTTAGTGCTGCTCCTGCTTCTGGGTCTCCGTTCATTGCAGTGCTCGCATTCTGCAGCTGGGACTGGTCTAGTCAAAAAGAGGGCTGGGCAATATCAGTGTTAAGCAAATAGCACCAGTCCTGCATCTTCAGCTACATTAAAATTCCCTTTAAGCACAATGTGAGGGCCTGAAAAACTCAGGCGGCTTCCTATAGCTAAGCAAATGCTGATAAGAGCTTTATCCAATTTATGAGGCCAGAGAAGGAAACAGTCAAGTGTGATGCAATTGGACCGATCACCCAGCTACAAACACTGATAAAATACAACGCAATTGCAGAGGGTGGAGCCGGGGTTCAGGCAGCACCAGATTCTCCTGTTATGAATCAAAGAGAATCTAGAATTTTAATGTACTAGCCAGCGAGTCACCCAAAACTGTAGGCAACTAAAAATCAAGACAAAACCCATATAAACATGTGTGTGATACACACAGTCTTTCTAGAGATTTTTGTGGAGCAATTTCAGTGCCCCATGGGCACAGCCCTGCCCTCCCCATCAAACTGGGGAAAGCACTCCAATTAATGCCAGCCCCCAAACATCCAATTCGCTATATCAGAGAGAAATTGATATTCTATGGGTATTTTCTTGGAGAGATAGGGAAAACGTGTTCATTACAGAATCTGCTTGGCAGAAAAAGGCTTCTTGATATATTTTCTGTCCTCCACTCCTCTGTATTCCCTCTCCTTTACAGTTTCACCTCTCCCCACTCGCTCCCATCCCCTTCTACTCGGAGACCATGTGGATGGATTTGATACACAGACTGGCAGGGCTGCTCTTGAAAGCCCAAATGATTAAGTCTGGGCTTGGTCCTGCTCCATATTTTGAGAGGATCAAGGGTAAACTAGAGTGGACCCAGGGGCTGACACTGAGTCTTGACACCATGCACATGGAACAGTGAAGGCTCTCAGCATGAACAGGTTGAAGAATAACCTGAAATAGAGTGTCTTTAAATAGATCCAAAAGAATGTAGGTGTTTGGGTTCTTAGGGGCAAAAGTCAGTCCAATTGATGTCAGCTTCAAGGAACTGATTTCACCTCCCTACAAAAACAGACATGCTAATATCGCGTGTTGTTCAATCATGAACCCGATTACTTTACAAGGCAGAGAATCCCTGGTGCTGAAAGTGATAAGCAAGGGGCATAAGATTATTAGGAAGACCCTGGCTGGAGGCTCAGTGGATAAGGTGCCAACCTGTGAAACCAAAGGTCGCTGGTTCAATTCCCAGCCAGGGCACATAACCAGGTTGCAAGCCAGGTCTCCAGCCAGGTCCATAGCTGGAGGAAAGTGAAAGGCAACCGAAAGGCAACCATACATTGATGTTTCTCTCCCTCTCTGCCTCTCCCCTTCCCCCTCTCTCTGGAAGTAATAAATGAAATTTAAAAAAAAAAAAAAAAGTTATTGGGAAGATTGTTTCTACATTCAGTGGGAACTGGACTTCTGTGACCCCCTTTCATTCTAAGACTCAAAAGGCAATGGAGAGCCTTCAAAAGTTTTGAGCAAAGGGTGATACGATTTTTGTAGTGCTATATTAGAAAGACCTGTGAAATATTTTGAAAGAGAAAGTTTTCAGCACCCAGTGAAAGAATCAGAGGCATCCTGAGATATCACAAGACCAGAGCGGAGAATTCTTACTCCAAATGAAACTTGATTTCACAAAAACAGTGTAAGAAAATAGTGCCTACAAGGGTTGTAACAGCGATCAAAGTCTCCAAGATAAAAACTTTTCTTATGACTAGCATCTTTATTGATGAGCAGATAAAGGCTTCAGCATCAGAGATTTTAGAATGCATTTCAGTAAAAATGACCCCTCACCTTAACATTCTATGTGGGTTACTCAATTACAGCACTGTTCAAGATCAAAACCTGTGGGATGTCTGATCTGCTTGCATATATTTCAACCAGCAGTTGGAGGGATTTCTTCACTATAATTAAAGTAAGACTCTCTTATATCATATTTAAATTTCTAAAACGGTCTTAAGGTATCTGGGCTGCGTATAACACTCTTGCGATGAAATAATTATTTTAAAATTTCAGAGATGCCAGCCTCCCTTTTGATTCATCATCACCTGAGAGTTCTTTACTTGTTTGTAGTCATGGAGCAAAAGGCCATGTTCCTACAAAGTCTATAATGTCTGTCCCGCCAGGTGCTCACCCTGGGCATGATGGGTGCACATGCTCTGTCATGTTCCCTTTCCTTTGCTATTCCTATGTGACTAAGGAAAGGGCCTTTACCGTGAAGATGCCATCTGGGAAACCCTGGAGAGTGAATGAAATATTTGCCAGCCCATCCAACTGCTGGAACCACCTGGGCTTTGCTCAGGGGTGATAATGGTTACAATTTTGGTTTGCCCCAGATATGAGGCACAGACCTGCATCACCAGCACCCCCTCCACATATGGTAGAACAGGGACCTGTTGCCAGCTAACCTTTATCGTTTACTGAAAAAGCAAGAAATGTGTGTGTGTGTGTTTACTATTTGCTGTTAAAAAGAATGCTTCACCTTCCACACTGGGGCGGTTCTGAGGGAAAGGAGAGACTGACAGCAGCAGCGAATACCCTGGGGGGCTTCCTCTGCTGACCACCAGCAGGTGAGTCAAACCCACTATAAGTGGTCAATTCACATCTATGCTGCCAACGAGGGTCCTCATTAATAAAAAACATAACCTCACTGGCCAATACTGAGATCCATGACGTTGACACCCTTTGCAAGGGTTGAAAAGAGCTGATGAAAAACTCAAAGAAAAGCCCATGCTTTTCGTGTTTTCTTTTCGTGTTTCAGTTAGCACAGGGATATTTTTTAAACTTAATAGAGGGTGACACCAGATTTATTTAGTCTGGAGGAACAGCCAGCCCTGAAGTACATGCAGTAATACTGTCCGCACCGCAGCACAGGTGGCCACCGAGTCTTTGGAAAGAGCAAGAGGTTAAACATCAGGAAATATTGCAGCCACTGAAACAGGGGCCAGCTAAAACCCGGCAGCAAAGCCAGCGTGCGAGTTAAAGCCAGGGATTTCCGTGACGAGCGCTGGTTGGGGAGGTTTCTCAGCTTTTGTGTCCAAAGCCCCAGTCGGAAACCACAATGTTCAGCGAGGCAGCGAGATTTCATGCTTTCCTCTGAAACCCACCCCAGCAAACGCATCTCCTGACGCAATTCGGGATCTTTGAATCCGCTCTGAAGAACCCCAGCAACCCGTGGAACGCGACCTCAGAGCCCGGCTCCACCCCAGAGGGGTAGGAGTTCCACTTACAGGTTCAATAACAAGATTAGAGATAGGGAAACTCGGGCTGGAACAGCACTTTCAGCTGCTCTGCTGAAACCCCCGCCCCTGTATCTGGGTGAGACTGAGGTTTGGGAGGGAAACCTACATGGTATGAAATGCAGCCATTACTGATCTATTAATTGGCTGCAAAGCCCTTTCTCCAAAGTGGGGGGATTCTTCCTGCAAAGGGAAGAAGCAGGACGTTGTTCAACTGGGCAAGGAGGAAATTAAAGGAATTTGCTGGGCACTATGTAAATGTCTCCAATGCCAAAACTTGCTTTTGGAGCCAAATCAAAAGCTGGCAGAACAAGACTGACGTCAGCCCCTTGCCCATCATTTCAAGCTTGGAAATCAAAGAACTTTCCAGCCCTGGCTGATGGCTCAGTGGATTGGCGCCAGCCTGCAAACCCAAAGGTCGCTGTTTCCATTCCCAGCCAGGGCACATAACCAGGTTGCAAGCCAGGTTTCCAGCCAGGTCCGTAGCTGGAGGCAGGTGAAAGGCAACCATACATTGATGTCTCTCTCACTCTCTGCCCTTCTCCCTTCTTCTCTCTCTGGAAATAATAAATAAAATCTTTTTAAAAAATAAAAAGAACTTTTCAAATCCTGGGTTCACTGAGAACAGAGGAAGGAAATGTGAGTGAGGGGAAGAAAAGCAATACAATTTTAGCCAAGATTTCCAGCTTAACGACCTTCAGACACCAGGGCTGGAGAAAGGAGGTAGTTGCAACTTCAGTTGTGCAGCCACAGGTGGGGCGCCTCCACCTGACCTGGGACACCCCAGAAGGCTGCCAGGAGGTGCTCCCCACATGCCAGGTGAGCTTCTCTGCGGATGACACGGCACCACCATCCCCCACCCCCTTCACTGTCCCGGTTTTTTCAGTTCTCTCCCCACAGCCTGGTGCCTGTCGTTAGCAGTAATGCAGCCGGAGGATGGCGGCCAGGTCAGCTTTAGACCTTTTTTAATGGCCTCAGGTGGGAGCAGCAGAGAGCCACATGCAGCAATGCTGGCCAGGCCAAGATGGCTGGGAGCTGAGCAATCATCCCCACGTGTCCCCCTGCACCCAAGGTATTAATGGCACCCCAGTACCCACACCTCCATGTCAGCAGAGAGCTTTCCCTTCAAGAAAAGGGGACTGAAAGGTGTCCAGGGGGAAGGGTCAGCGTAAGAGGAGGTCCAGACAGTGCCCTGTAGGTTAAGCAAAGACCTGCTGGAGACACGGATAATTTCTCAGGTGCCCCAAACCACAACAGAGCTGGAGGAGCGTGACCAGCATGAGGGAGAAAGCGAAGAGAACAGGGTGTTGGTCGGGAAGGACTCCTGCAAACCGTGGTGTTGGGGCTGGGGCTGGGGTTCTAGCTGGGAAAGTAATGCTGCAAAACTGGAACACACCGGCGCTGTGTCTGCAGGCAACTCCACACAGGGTAGAAACTAGGAAATTGAAGAGAGAGCTGTCCCCTGTCTCTCAGCCTACTGACCCACTTTCCTTGGGCTACATCTCCCTGGATGCCTGCCCCTCGCTCAGTCTTTCCATCAGCCAACAGGGAGAAAAGGCCCAGGGATCCCCTTGTCAGTGGGATACGCCATGTGGGCTTGACATTTGTTAGAGATGAAACTCTGTCTCTCCCAGAAATGCCTTTCTGAGTCTCCCCTCTCCCACCTATGTAAGCACACCCACCTCAGATAGCTCCACCAGCCCCCTGTCAGGGGCCTGGAATTCTACAGTTAGCCTTTATTTTGTTTAAAGCACTGAAAACACCTTATTAATTATGTACGTGTGCATGTGGGCACACGTGTACGCTATGGTGGACAAAGAATCATTCAATCCATTCTCAGATGTTAAAGTTGTGGCACAAAGTACTTTCTCAGAGTATCCAGCCAATTACCCAAATGAGACAAAGGATAGGTAGTGAATAATGAGAGCAGGTTCCCAGGATGCTGCCCGGTTAGTGTACCCCAGGGGCAAGAAGGGTGTGCACCCACACACTTTCCCACACACAATTCTCTGTGATTTTGTCTAAGATTGGCCTTAGTTCATTGCCAGATGTCCAATGTGGTACTAATACTTTTGTTACATACACTGGATTGGCTAGACTGAATCCCAAGATGCATGGTCATTGACTTCCAGGGTGGTCTGTCCACATGCCCATGGATGCAGGTGGGTTCAGTGGTACAAGCTCTCACCTTCTGACACAGCCTCCTGAACTCGAGTTCTGGCCCTCCCTCTTAGCAGCTACGCAACGCTGGGCAAATTGTCCGCCATCCTGTGTCTGTTTCCTCACCTATAACCTGAACACCCTCACCACAGACAGTCCTTGCATCACACTTAGCACAAGGCCGGGGACGTAGTACCCGGAGCACGTGCTCCATAAAAACAAACTAGTCTTTCTTCGGTTATTATTAACTGTGAGATGCTGGCCACATGATTTCCCTTCTTAGAACCTCAGATTGCTTATCTATAAAATGGAGACACTTGCTTTTACAGGAGCACTGTGAGGTCCAAACAATATATATGAAACATGCCTAGTGCAATGCCCGACACAGAATAAGGAAGCCTTCAACAAACCCCATCAGCTCCAGAAGGAGGAAGAAGAAGATGTTATTGTTGGTGTTCAAGCCAAGCTCGGAAATTCACAGGTATCAGTCCTCACCACCCGTTCCCAGAAAAGGGAGACTTGTCAGCACCCACGCACCACTGCCTGTGCCTGGACAGAGATCTATCTCGCCAGGTTGCTTCCTTTTTACAAAACCAGTTTCAAGCCACACTAACAAAGAGCGCGTGGTCTGCTCCAAAACCACATAGACTATAACCCAAATTCAGGGAATTTCAGCTATTTGGTTGTGGCTTCTTCCCCCCCTTTTTTCTCAGATGCTGTGAGGTAGCATCTGAGAGAATTGACTCATCTGCCTGGATTGGTTCATCAGTGCTGTTGCTAGGAAGTTATTATGCAAATGGCTCTGCTCCTCACTCGGTTATGCTTTTTTTCTTATTGGGAAATGGAATTAAGTGCTGGCCCTGCGCTGAGTTTTCATTAGAGACTTTCTATGCTTGTCCCTATTTTCTACCCACCCCCCTTTCTCAGTCACTTTAGAAGTTAATCCTTTTCTATTTTAAGGACTTTTAAAGGAGATGTAAAAGTCCTTGAGTATCTTGAGGGAGGGGCTGAATTTCAAAGTGGATTGAGCCTCTCCCTTTTCATTGTGTCAATATTTAGTGCCTGGCTTTTTTGATTTCTAAAATTCAAATATCATCACGTGTCACTCCCTCTGGTAGTCGAAGAGCAAGTTTCAACTTGACACATAAAGAAGGCAATGCTGAGCCCTGTTCATTACCATTCCTTCCACTGGATTAGGCAGTCGTGTTTAATAAAGAGGAAAGTCTTCCCAGATAAAAGGGAAAAAAATAAAGATGGTGCTAAAAGCTAAAAAAATTAATACTATAAAATCAACTTGGAAAACATAGGACTAGGAGGTTATTTTGGGGTCCGGGGGAATTTTTGCCACATTCCAAAAGGTAATGGTTACATGCTCCACAGTATAGAGGCAGTATCATTTTTACCCACTGAAGGTGTACAGAACATGTATACAGATTTCAAAATCAGCCCAGCAGGCTTTCCAACAGATGGAAAGGGAACCTGCGCGTTTCACTTCAGGTACCTCTTTATAAATCATTGGGTTTTGTAGAAATGTCATACAGTACTTAAGGAGAGGTTCTGCCTTTCCCATAAACATACAGCAAATTTCCTAGAAAATGGCAACAATTTTAGTTAAGAGAGAAAGCTTCAGAAATGCTCATGAAATTCAAGTCCCTCTCCGGTCTTGTGCACATGACATCCAGCAACTGCATCAGCGCACCCACCTCTCCTCCCTGCATTTCAAGAGTTTTGAGCCTGAAAGCAGCAGGGAATTGGCACTGCCCTGCAGAAAATTTGAGGGAAGAACAGTGGGAAACAACTCCTTACTCTTTAGTTCAGATGCACTGGGGAGAGGACTCAACTTACCACTGGAGGTGGTAAGGTCAAAGTGGTCAGCAGTAAAAGACTGCTGGTTTACACCTGCAATTTTATTTTTCATGATGCTTTAGCCTTCAGGCCAACTCTCCAAAGATGAGAACCAGCACTCTAAGACAAGAATGCAACATTCCAATTGTGTGCCCAGCAAAACTATCTACATTTAACCTAATTTTCTGCCATTTAAAATATATATAAATATATACAGCACAGAGAAGGAGAAGGAAGAAGAAGGGGTGGAGAAGGAGGAGAAAAATCAGCAAAGAAGAAGGATTGTCACAGGTCTAGATGATCCCCACAGAAGTGAGGTCAAATTTCAGAGACTTCTAGAAATTTCCAGAGAAATAATAATCACATGACATATGTAGATCTTGTTTAATTCCTGATTCAAACAGTAAATGACAGTTTTTGAAACAATCAGGACAAATTGAGTACGGACTGGGTAGTAGATGATACCAAAGAATTATGGTTAATATCATTAGGTATGACTGTGAGTCGTGGTTATATACAAAAATGGCCATATTTTTAAGTGACACATACTCACATATGTACAATTTGAAATGAAATAAGGGCTAGAATTTATTTTTGAATACTTAATAAGAAATAAAAAACAATCAAGGAAACAAAACAGAAAAACTCTCGATTATTATTGAATTTGAGTGAACGGTATGTGAGTGTTCATTATTACTCTTTTTACTGTTAATATTTTTGTGCATGTTTTAGATTCTTCACAATGAAATACTTAGTGGAGTTCCTCTTACTCAAAAAGGCTGAGAGTCCCTAGGGCAAGAGTAGAAGAGTGACTCGGGCATTTATCTGGTACAGAGGGGGAGAGACAGCCCCACCAACTGATGCTTAAATAGTCCCAAGGCCTCAGGCATCAGGGTAAAGGGGTTCAATGACCTTTGGTCAAGGAGGCAACCCCTCTCAGGAAGCATGTTGACTGATTATGACTTCTCCTCCCTCAAGGCTGAGCTCAGTAGTCTTATTAACCTAGTGTCACTTTTAAGAAGAAGATAATTGGGGAAAGCTCATTAATTATGACTAATCACAGCACGAAGCTCAATGCAGAGGTGAATAAGACAGGTGGGAGGGCTGGAGACAGGTAGAACTTAATAAATGCACTAAGGCGCTCGAAGTGCCTTATTAGAAGAAATTGTGGGCACTGATTACCTGAAGAATCAAAAAGAGTTTCATAAACTCTTCAATGCCTCATCGCCCACCATGCTACACTGTCCAAACTACCTGGCCTACTGTAGGCTATTAACAAATACATATTGGCTATTATTAGACACTCTTACCACTCCCTCCTTAAAATTGTTAGTGGCTTAGTTCTGGATATAAAAATGAAAACCATATTCTTCAGCCAGTCATCCAGGGCCCAACATAAACTCTCCTCCTCTCAGCCTTATTTCTAAACTCATCCCAGTGAGCCCATCTCTCTCTCTGAACCTCCTCCAACCCTGACCACTCCACACGTCCAGGTTGCAGCTGTGCCCAGACCAGTACCTCCAAACTGGGGACAAAAAGAGGTGGATGCAGATGCTAGGTACTAGAGGTGGGGGCATGTGGGCACTGCCAGCAGCTGCAGAAGGAGTCAGGAGGGGGATTGGTGGCATCTGCTACAGTCCCTGACCAAAAAGTAGGCAAATTCGTGCACAGGTAAGAAAATGTTTTTCATTATTGGGTGCCTGCACCCAAACCAAGTCCTGTAATTGGTCCTGCAGGAGCGCTGCTGCCCTGCTCGGAGAAAGGCTCTCAGCAGCACCTCTCAATCAGGACTTCCAGGTGGTCACACATAGAGTAGAGTTGACATCCTCCAGGCCCCAAACACTGTCTTGGTTTGCATTCCTCCAGAAGCAAATGTTAAACCACTGGTGTGGGTGCATGTAGGTGATTGGGGAGGTGGCCACAGACTTGCAGGTGAAGAGGGTACATGAGTCAGGGAAGGTAAGAAGTCAGTAAGGAGCATGTTGAGAAGCAAGTTACAACTGTGGACCGTTGGACTTTCAGACACAGCTCCCAGACCCCATGCTGACAGCAACCCCTCCCATGGGATGAAGTAGCTGGGACACTTATTCACCAACTCCAGTCAAGTGTCAGTTGAGCATGGGGGGGAGGACAAGGTCATAATAATTCCCCAGCATACCTGTCCTGCTCCCCACGGATGGCCCAGCAGCTCTGGCAGCCAGAGGAAACCCTCAGCCAACAAGTTGTTGTGTGGGAGTTGGAAGCTGGGCCAACATGCCTGCAAACTGTAAGTGTTGCAGGGTAATGAGCAGTTTTCTGAGGTACACCCCCAGGGTTAGACATACACATACATATAGAAATCTGTGAAGCTGTGTTTATTCAAACTCCCAAAAAAACAGTACAATCCGACCATCTGAGTTTTTGAATGAAGGCCATCTTTGCATACTGCCTTTCTACAACAGGAGTCAACAAACTAAAGATAGCCAAACAGCCAAATCTGGCCTGGTTTTATAAATAAAGTTTTATTGGAACACAGCCATGCCCCATTGTTCCTTGCATGCTACAACATCAGAGCAGCTGCCATGGAAACTACCTGGCCTGCAAAGCCAAAACATCTACTATCTAACCTTTATACAGAACACCCTTGTTTCTCTGTTGACTCTTTGGTCCTGAACCCATTACTCAAGACTAAGTTCAAAAGCAATCTCCTCTAACTTCCTCTGATTAGTCCTTCTACCCCTAAAATAAATGGCTTCCCAACTTGCTGAGATGTTTTCCCACCTGGGAAAACCTCAAAACTTGGAATTCCGCCTAAACTCCAAATCTGTTAAGTCCCAACCAGAAGACTGGGAATGCTGGGTACATACATGTTTCCATGTTATAGCCAGTGGACCATGGGAGAAGGGGAACTAGGTCATGGGAAAATACTTTTGTTACTATGAAGCCCAACCTGTTCTCTCATCTTGCCTAACCCTTTGTTGTATCAACAAAGAAGTTTTTAAAATTGGAATCACATCCTGACCTGAGGGAGATCTCCCTGCCCCTTCAGTTGTTTTTCTGTTTTCCTGTAATTAGCATTGATTGACAAGCTACATGCCTTCAAGTTTACCCCTTTGAATACAAGATCCTTGGGAACAAAAAACTGGGCCTTTGGCCTTGAACCACTGGCCAGCTCTTCTTCCCCTTACACATGAGCTGTTTGGGACAGTTTTATTTCATCTGCAGCATCGAGTTTCTGCAGGCCAGGGTCCCCCACACCAACTTGTATGTACATGCCTCATTATCCATTTCTTAATGTCTCTTACTACACTGCTTCATAAATATTGACTTTCACATCTAGCCCACCACCACCACAAGCACTGAGCTGTATTCATATTTACATGCCTAATGTCCACACATTCAACAAATGCACATTTAAGTAAAATTAATTCATCTGGGGAATTGGATCTCAATAGCCACATTGATCCAGATCTGGTTGGGTTCCAGGAGGTACAGATAACTTGCTCAAGATCCCACACTTGGCCAGTGTCAGACCCAGCTATGTCCTCTTGTTTCTGGCCCAGGGTTTTCTGTTATATACGGGCACCATCAAGCCATGTGACTGCCCCTACAATGCATGTGTTACATTTAACACAGGGTATTTCTGGAAGAGCACTCAAGGGGGTGATCTTAATCTTTACATCCACTGACTAACCAGGACCATCTAACCTGGTGACCTCCTAGCAGCCATGATCATGATCTACATCTCCAAAAACCCTCCTTCGCCTACCAACCCACTGCTCCCAGGGTCAACCACAGAAGTCTCTCTCCCAGTTGGTGGTCTGTGACCAATTATCTTTCAAAACTACCTTAGGTGTCAATAATGAATCTTTCACCTTCTGAAGAGGTAAAGTGAAGTTTTGGACATCACTAGCAAAAACAAAAACAAAAAACTTTTCATTATTTCTGCCTATTACAGCCACAAGTGTTCAGATGGCACCTTTCAGAGCTGCTCAAACAGTTAACAATAACAGGATATCCTACCTTCACCAAAATAAATCTCAGCAGAGTTCAGCATCATTGGAAAGAGCTAGAAGGAATAAAGAAGAAAAACACACCTTAGTGGAATGGTATTTTACTTATATCTTTTATTTATTCCCTGATTTTTTAAAATGGGGATCTGTCACGCCCTAAGTACAGGCAAAATTTGCATTCAAACAGTTAAGGAAATTTGTTTCCTGCTTAGTCACTTTTTCACATAATTTGGGGAAAAATTAAGCCACATTAAAGACTAGAGCCTTTGCCGCAAATTCTCTATTAACCCTAGATCATCTGAGGCTCATGTAAAGAACAACATAATGAGTAATTTATTTTAAATATCCATATCCTGATACATTTTAAGGGATACTTTTTCCTCTATAGGAAAGATGGGACTTCACCATCTTCCTATATGGTTTTGCAAACCAATGTTACACCAATAAACTCAATTTTTTTTAAAAGATGGGGCTTAATTTCCAGGACTCCCCAAAAGAGCTACTTTTCCACCCTCCCTGTCAGAATCCTACCTTGCAAAAAGATGGCAACAATCTATGTCAAGTATATTTCAAACATAAAATTCAAAGTAGTGCTTTGCATTCTATCAGTATATTAAAGACTTTTTACACTTGTTTTGCATCTTTAAAATAAGCCTGTATGGTAGAACACAATGGGGAAAAAATTGGGGGGAATGATTAGCTCAATTTACCAGTAAGGAGTGGGTAAGGGTGCTCATCTCCACTTTTCAAATAAGAATGACATAGCCCTGAAAATGTTACATTATTTCCGAAACTAATCTGAGCACAGAAGAATGACTGACATCCAGGCTTCTCTCTAGCTTTCTGTGCAAGACCTTTCTCGGGCAATATAGGCTGACATCTGTGTACACCAAGACTGACTTCTCCTAATTATACTCTTTATGCAGCTCATAAATCTCAACTACAATGAAAACAGTGACAATAGACTGCTTGGCTATGATATTTCAAGCAGCCTAAGGTTATCACAAAAGCTACAAAATGAAATGGCTGAATGGCATTTAGACGGGAAGCACTCTGCTTTTCAACAGCTCTTCCCCAAAATGTGTTCAAAGTCTTGGCCCAGGCTTTGCAGGGAGGTTGCAAGAGAACAATTTGAATAGGGCCGCATAAACTTTGAGAGATTATAAAGTTCAGACTCCTGTCGGATGTGATTGCTTAAATGGTATTTTCACCACACCTCACTGAGGACAAGGTCTGCAATCACTGATAAAACTGCAATAAAAGGTTTACTGGAAAAACATGCAGCCTCGCCATGACCCGTGTGGCTCAGTTGGTTGGAGCATCGTCCTGTACACCAAAAGTTTGGGGGTTCAATTCCCAGTCAGGGCACATACCGAGGTTGCAAGTTTGATCCCTGGTCAGGGAGCCTGCAAGAGACAACCAATAGATGTTTCTCTCACATCAATGTCTCTCTCTCTCTCCTTCTTTCTCTCTCTTCTCTCTCTCTCTCTCTCTCTCTCTCTCTCTCTCTCTCTCTCGTCTCTCAAAGCAATGAAAAATGTCCTCAGGTGAGGATTTTAAAAAATGCAACTTCAAAATGCATAAATGCATTGAAAATTCTTCACTCTAGAGCCACTATATGGACAATGCATAAGCTAATATTTTAAGACAAGTGTATGGAGAAGTTCATCTATCCTAGGAGAAAATTACAATATCCCAGTGGGAATTTTTCTCTCTCTTTATCTCTACCTTCAGAAGATTTTTATCTGTGGGATGAAAACAAGAAAAGCTATCCATGCATTAATAGAGAGAAACCCACTGTTACTCACTTAGCTATAAACAGTGGCCCCTGAGAAAATGATCCACTCAAATAATAATCTCTTAAAATTATATTTGACTATTATAGACCCAATGTGGTTTGTATTGAATTTAATTTCCATCTAAATTTAAAATACAAGAGGCATCTAAAGCCATTATTTCATTTGGAGTTGAATGAAGTAAGTCATTTGGAAGTTTAAATTTTTTAAAGCTATAGCATAACTAAGGGAGGAATTGTCTGTCTATTCTGCTTTGGAAATACACAAGAGCAGCCTGGGATGCTTAAATGCAAAGTGCCATATTATAAAAAGGAGCAGAATTAAGTAGTCGGATGTATTTGCTACATTAAGGCAAAATGAAAACTACTGTGATTAGGCAGTTTGAGAAAAATGGATGTAAAATACTTTCTGTTTAAATTATAGCAACAGCTACAATTAAAAGAGTGCATTGCTACTTGCCGGGTAGCAGGAATTGTTATCACATGCAGTCTGGTATTTGAGGTTTTTCAGGAGGGGTTTCGGGTGGGAGAGTTTTCGGGGTTTTGATTTTTTGTGCCAGCCAGATAACCGCAGGGCTGGGCAGTCCTGCCCAGCTGTCTGGACTCTCTCCAACCTTCCTGAATGCCTCTCCTGAGAAGCAGGGCCTCTGCATAGCCCCTGAAAAAGGCCACTGGAAAGAAGAGGCTCAGGAAATCTAATCACGCCCATATGGCCAAAAAGAACCGGACACAGGAATGAACATGTCCATCAGATTCAGTTCACGAAAGGGCTGCTGTTAGCAATTGCAAATGGCTACGTTGGCTTCTTCAAGGTGCGGAAAGTTGAACTCACTGATACTGAGAAAGCCAAATGTAGTTTTTTAAATTCTTAGTAATTTAAAAAAGATAATAGCTATTTATTTTTTCAAGATAGCAATACAAATCTGTCAGGACTGAAGCAGGTAGACTGAAAACCAAACTCGTCCCACAGCCCCGTCAAGAGTTGGTTCTCTCCCACGATCTCCCTGTTGTCCTTTTGTTGACCAATGACCTTAATGACACATATTTTAAGCCTCTGGAACTTCTGAGATAGGTTGCAGGCAACTCTGTGAGTAGAAATAATGAGTCTAGCGTTTCCTCTGAGCTAGAAATGAACCATGGGTGCATTCTTAGGCAACTTCACCTTGATTTCGTCCTCCATAGGGCCGGCACGCATAGAAATGCATAGAAAACGGAGCGGATTTGCAATTAGCAAGCACAGGACTGTACAGTGTTGTCCAAGTCTGCCTCATAATACAAACCCATATATTCAGGGTCTCTCCTCTTTGACATTCTTACATTATGGATGGGGGGCAATTTAATCCATACTTTTACCCAAAGGTTCAGGTAATTTCTATAATTGAATGGTTTAGTCAACTCTGTTCTATGCAATAGGGCAAATTCAGGATTCACTAGACCTGAAGAAATGGGCAGAAATAACTCAGAGGATTACAAACATCATAAAGAAATAGATAACAGCTAAGAAATAACCTGCCTTGCTGTCTTTTCATTTTTGTGTAGACCAGGGGACAAGGGGCAAGAGTTAAATCTTTATTTAGATTTCTTACGAGTTCTCTCATGTGTCATTTTATATTATACTCACCTCTGTCCCTGTAGTGATTAGCAGAACTGAGGCAGGATAGTAAGAAGCTAGGGAAACTACTGGGCACACGGAATGGGGAAACTAAGACAAAAGCATAAAACAGGGCCAAACAGTTTGAGCAACTTACAGCCGGCTGGTGAATGACAAGACCTTATCTCCCCTAAGCAAGGACCCTGGAGAGCAAATGGTTTATACTTCTCCTCCCTGACCAGGGATACATAGCTTAAATCACCCTAGTCTGGGAGAGAGAGAACATGTGACCCAACTGTCATTTGTGCCAGCTAGACCCAAGGATGAAGTCGGGGAAACAAATAACAAAAACCCCATGAAAAGACAGACAGAATCCAGGTAAAAGTAAAACAGTCTAGCAGACCAAAGAATATTCCCAAAACTCCACTATGTGCTCATGTCGATGCATCAGCATATTAGAAATGCACATGGAAAGATGATGAGGATTCTGCTAAAGTCCTCCCCTAAGATCTTACCCACAAGAAAGGAAGGAAGGAAAGAAGGAAGGAAGGAAGGAAGGAAGGAAGGAAGGAAGGAAGGAAGGAAGGAAGGAAAAAGAAAGAAAGAAAGAAAGAAAGAAAGAAAGAAAGAAAGAAAGAAAGAAAGAAAGAAAGAAAGAGAGAGAGAGAGAGAGAGAGAGAGAGAGAGAAAGAAAGAAAGAGAAAGAAAGAAATTTCTCACTGTAGAGCATGCCCATGCCCCTTCTCACGCATATCCTTTTTATTTCCTCCCAAGGAGACTTGCAGCCAGTGGGGCAATGGGCTGCATCAGCTTGAATGGGTTTACCCCCAATCCTGTCTCCAGGGCCCCCTTTTACTCTGACTTCCCTGTGGGCTAATAGCTGCCCCACCTTGGCTCCCTCCTTTCCTGTCGTTTTTGTACGGAGCTGAAGCAGCCCCACCTGGGCTCTCTCCTGTTCCTTCTCCCACCCTAGGTCCTTCCTTTGTCTCACTGCCCTCTTAATAAATTCTCCAGTCACCTGGACTTGTGCTGTAAAATCTTTCCTACACAAAGTCAAGAACCCACACACTACTGGCTTGCACCACTCTGGACCAGTGCCTGTCTGGTAACAGAACAGTAGCTTTCAGATACTCAAAACTGGGTAGCCTAAATAATTTAGACTAGCTGACAGAGTATCATTGTCTATGGAGGACCTAGAATGAGGTGTTGCCTGGGTGGTTCTGAGGCCAGAAGAGACAGAGGACTTGTAGGCAATGAGCCCAAAAGTGGTCTGAGCCCAGTCGGTGGCTCAGTTGGTTGGACTATCAACCTATACACAAAAAGGTTGTGGGTGTCAGGGCACATAACTAGGTTGTGGGTTCAATCCCTAGTCAGGGTGCATACAGGAGGACACTGATCAGTGTGTGTGTGTGTGTGTGTGTGTGTGTGTGTATGTGTGTCTCTCTCTCCCCTCCCCTCCCCTCCCCTTCCCTCCCCTTCCCTTCCCTTCCTCCAAAATCTATAACCATATCCTCAGGTGAAGATAAAAGTGATTTTGAGAATTTGCACACTAACAGTAATTTTGGAAAGTTATTGCAAGTGAAGAGCAGTGGAGAAGAAAAATGAAGGAAGCTATTTCTTTCTGCTTTCTTTTGACATGAAAGTGACCTGAAGTTCCAGGAATCTCCCAGCCATCCTCACCATCCAGGGGTCCCTCAGGGAGCAAGTGAGACAGTGCCACCCGCTCATGCTCTGAGAGGCAACTGAGACAAAACTGTCTTTCTGAAGGTCTTGACCATCTCCATCCCGGAAGTCACCGAGCATCTGTGCTGCCTCCATCACATTGACATCTGCTGGATGCTTTATCTATATGTCTTATAAATGAAGATCCCTCATTCCCTTGATATTTATGTAGCTGATTTCACACGCCCCCTTTGAAGCCTGAGGGTCTAGGATATAATTCACTTTATGATGAAAATGAGTATCTGTTCATTTTAGCAGTTGCTACTGCAAGGATATATTTCAAATACATTTGTAGTGAATGATCACACTCTGTGGCACAGTCAAATTGATATGTGAAGTTCCCAGAATAGTGAGCAATTAATACTGAATGTACCACAAATCACTGGGGCTCAGGCCGAAGACGAAATGCTGCTTCCTTACACTGAGAAATGAGTCTGTGCTCTGCTGCGCAGGAGATGTGCACTAACAGTTCTGGGCTGTGGCCACATCACTCAGCAATGGACAGCTGGACCCTTTAGTCCTGCTGCCCAGACAGGGCAGTCACGCATGGAAGAGAGACCCAAGGTACATCTACATTTTCCTCTAGGTAAGGTGGGGTTAGAAGACTAGGCACTGGCCTATGGGATCCCACAAACTGCCCCAGGACCCTAGTTGTAGTGGGAATTAACTTTAGAGAAAAGATTTTGTATCCAGTTGGGTAGTTTATTCATCATTCACTGGTCTTTTGGTTCTTTACACTTTTAAATAGGTTGCCTTTTAAACAAATGTTACTGTTTATCTAGAAATTCTACTTTCTTCAGTGCCCAGGACTAACAGAAGTATGAACTGCTAAAGAAAAATTATTTTATTTTTAGCCCTGGCTGGTGGCTCAGTGGATAGGTGCCAGCCTACAAACCCAAAGGTTGCTAGTTTGATTCCCCAGCCAGGGCACAGAACCAGGTTGCAAGCCAGGTCTCCAGTCAGGTTTGTAGCTGGAGGCAGGTGAAAGGAAACCACATATTGATGTCTCTCTCCCTTTCTGCCTCTCTCCCTTCTGCTCTTTCTAAAAATAATAAATGAAATCTTTAAAAAAAAGAAAAATCATTTTATTTTAAATAATGGTTGTTTAAAATGATAATTTGGACATTAATCACTACTGGCTTATGACCTTAGTTCACATAATATGAAGTAGTGATTCAACAAATGTCTTGAAGGAAAATATACTCTTCAAAAGTTTAACCTACTTCCATGATGTAACTCATACCTTTAAATAAACTGCTTAGGTGCTTGTGGTTAATTATCATAAATAAGAAAAGGGCTATCTCCTCTCAATGACAAGACATAATTATTGTGAATTTCATCATGGGAAAATAAAATGTATTAGACTAATAAGGCACAGATATCTCCTAAAGTATTTATAGAAACACTATCCATATAAATTATCATTTTAAAAAAGTAATCATTTTTCTATATATAAAGTAGATTTATTTATAAAATATTGAATATGTTAAAATGGAAAAGTCACAATAAATATTTATATGATACTGAATATATTGCTTTTTACTGTTTTTCATTATTTTAAAAATTATCATTTTAACATATCTAATCATTTTAATTTAAATAGAATATAATGAATACAACATTATGCAACATTTTTTAAAACTTTGCATATTATTGAAAATAATATAACATTTTATTTACATGCCATTTAAATCTTAATATAGTTAAGCTATATTTAGTATTTATGATTGCAAAGTAATGCAAACTCACAGAAGAAATATTAGAAAAACAAAAAAGAACAAAGAAGAAAGTAGGAGCATTCTATAATCATCACCCAGAGGTAGCCAATATTAATATTTGAAGATCAAGGTGATCATAAATTGGGGTGAAAAAAAATACGTTCTTACTGAAAATTTGCATTTCCTTTAACTATCAATGTAGGCAACAAACAATGTTAGCATTAGCAATCAGGAAATCTTAATAGAAATGGCGACTTAAAAAAAAGAACTGAAATTCTACCAATAAAATATACAATATCAAAAATTCACTGGATGGTCTTAATATCAGACTGGACTTTGCAGAAGAAAAGGTCAGTGAACTTGAAGCCAGGCCAAATAGAAACCACAGTAACATTAATAGTGCCTATGATTTTATCATCGATAAGAATCACATTATAATTACTGCAGATATCTTAACACAGTATTTTTACTCACCAATACTTTGAAGTTATATTATTAGACCTGTCACTAAATTGCATGTGATGATGTCTTTCTACAGAGTTACAACATAGCTAGCCTATCATAGTCAAATCTGATTTTGGCAATGGTTTAGCCATTAAGCAGTGAAATACCATGTTCCCTCCTGGAATTAAACTCAAATAGCTTTGACAAGAAACTCCCAGCATGGGCCATGAAAGAGTAATAAGTATCAGACTTACTCTCACTTTGTAAACAAACATGACACTTCACAAAATGTATGAGACAACTTTTTCAGCCACTGACAACACACATCACAAGAATGTGACCCATGAGAGGAAGGAAAAATGAGAGGTAAGCTCCACATCGATCTCCATCTTCTGGTTGGATGCACTATCTAATGAGCAGCACGTGGGAGAAATGCCAAACCAAACTGGTGGTCTCACTGGAAAAAGGAAACATATTGTGTTTGGACCTACTAAATAACTGGACTTATAGGTTAGGAAGAATTAGACATTAAAGCATTTCCCAGAAATCTGCATGGAGTCACCATGAGTCTTTGAATAAAAATTAAACTGTGTGGGCTCAGGGAAAGACTCTAAGAAGCCCCACATGAAGGGATCACTGGAGGGTTTGACTGAGCTAGAGGTTTTGTTATGCTAGGAAATAAGGCATTGACCAAGCAGAGTGGATATCCCATAATGAACAACCTGGGTGTTTACATAACCTTAAAAAGTTCACATTTGAGAAGTAGTTCCATTCTGTATTAAACTGACCCCCTTAATTAACTGCTTGACAGAAGTTAATATTCATTAAAAGTAAAGAACATAATCTGAACTATCAACAACTTAGCATCCATAATGCTCAGCATTCAAAAAAGTACTAGATATATGAAAATACAAAAAAAAAAAAAAAAAGATTCATAGTCCAGAATGGAAAAACTCAATAGAAAGAGTCTCTGAAAAAATATATAGCTATTAGAATTAACAGAAAAAATGTTTAAGTTTTTGTAAATATGGCAGGGATTTTTTAAAAAGTATGAACAAATGATTAAACAAATAGGGACTCAAAAGTGAGAAATGGAAATGATTGAAACAACCAAATGGAATTAAAAACTAAAATTCCTGAAGAACAATATTCGTTGTATGAGTTTAAACTCAGATTGGACACTGTAATATTAGTAACTTGAAGACATATAAATGGGAATTAAGAAAACTGAAGCACAGAGAGAATACAGATTAAGAGAAATGAACAAAGACTGAGAGGACTGTGGCATTATATCAAGAATGTGCAATTGTATACAAAGGGCCCAGAGGCATATGAAAGAATGTTCAACATCACTAGTTATCAGAGAGATGCAAATTAAAACCACAATAAGATACCACCTCACACCTGTCAGAATGGCAATCATCAGCAAATCAACAAACAACAAGTGTTGGCGAGGATGCTGGGAAAAGGGAACCCTCATACACTGTTGGTGGGAATGCAGGCTGGTGCAGCCACTGTGGAAAACAGTATGGGGTTTCCTTAAAAAACTAAAAATGGAACTGCCTTTTGATCCAGCAATTCCACTACTTGGACTATACCCAAAGAAGCCTGAGACACCAATTCATAAGAACCTATGCACACCTATGTTCATTGTGGCACTATTTACAATAGCCAAGTGCTAGAAACAGCCTAAGTGCCCATCAGTGGATGATTGGATCAAAGAACTTTGGTACATTTACACAATGGAATTCTATATAGCAGAAAGAAAGAAGGAACTTGTACCCTTTGCAACAACATGGATGGAACTGGAGAGTATTATGCTTAGTGAAATAAGCCAGTCGGTGAAGGACAAATATCATATGATCTCATCCATTATGGGACAATAATGAGCAAAAATAACAAAAAGCAAAACAGAACCAAGTATATGAATACAAGGAATAGCGGGGGAAAGGGGTTGGGGGGAGGGGGGAGGTAGAGGCAAGAAAGGGGAGCAGCTTAGACAAGAACCTAGTTTAAAGGAACCATGGACATGGACAACAAGTGGGATTGACTTTGGGGGGAATGGGTGGGTGGGGAGGGGGACAGAGGGGAGCAAAAAGGGGATGGATGTAATACAACAACAATAAATAAAAAAAAAAAAAGAATGTCCAATTGGAATGTAAGAAAGCAATGAAAGGGAAATTGTGACCAAAAAACCTTAAAGAAATTATGACAAAATATTTTCCAAAATTTTTCAAATTCCAAATGCACAAAATTTAATGAAACCCAAGATTACACACACACACACACACACACACAAATACACACACAGCTACATTACATACAAATTGCTAAAAATAAACTATAGATTACAGAAACCCAAATGCAGAAGACACATTGCATACCAACAACAACAAAAGAATGATTGTAGCATTCTCATCAGACGTGCAAACCAGAAATCAGTCAGATGATAAATTCAATGTGGTGAAGAAAAAATCTCTTAAACTAGAATTCTATACCCGGCATAAATATCTCCCCAAAATGGAAGTAAAATAATGATATTTGCAGATAAACAAAACCTAAGAAAATTGGTTAACATGAAACCTTCACAGCAAAATGAAAGAAATTCCTCCAGGTTACAGGGACAGTACAGGATTATGACCAGAACTCTGTTTCTCTGAATGCTGTGGGCACTTGCAGAGAGGGCAGGAAGGCATTGTAGCACTAGTTTTTACTTCCACATCCATAGCAGATAGAGCTAGTCAGACATCACCAGTAGCCATCTGTTTTTGTAAATAAAGTTTTGTTGGAACATAGCCACACCTTGTGGTTTACCTGTTAACATGTTACAGCAGCAAAGGTGAATAATTGCAACTGAGGTCTTATGTCCCTAGAAGCCTGAAATATTTACAACTGGACATTTGTAAAAATTTGCTGATAGAGGTGATAATAATAATCCTTACTTCAGTGCTCTAGTCAGTCACTACCAATAGGTCAGGGTGGGTAGTCAAAAATGCAACCTATTTCCATTCCTGGTATAGTGGGTCAAAATTATTCATAGCAACCTCCATTAGTACACTGTATGCAATTTCCCTGTTTAAATGATATAAAAATGATTCTATTTAAAGATTCATTGATAGTGATACTATACTTCTGTGGCATAATGTACACAAATATCTCAAGTCTCCATACTCATACTAGAATCATTTTCACTTTTTAAAAAATGAGATATGTAGGATAAGAATGCTGGAAGTTTTTATCAGAACCACCTGATCTGTTTCCCCAGTATTTAAAACCAAGAAAAAGGATGACCCTGATTTTTCTCTGGCCGCATTTCTCACCATGGTACCCTAAAACCCAGTGGTGGGTGCACAAGCTGAGCAGTAGAGGAAACGCTCCCAGTGTTAGATTCACTTCAAAGTGAGGCATGAATTATCTTGACAAAATATAGCTCAACATCAGTGGTTAAGAGCTTCCCTATTCAAGTTTGTGTCGACATGAAAGAGCTTTTCATCTTGTCTCAGTTTTTATTCGATGTAACACTACCATGGGAACCTGTGGGGTTAATTACAACCTAATGAATGAATAGATGTTCTTCACATCACCTAGAGCTATTTCCACATGTAATTCACTCTCCAAGGCCACTCTGCTGACTGGCCAGCCACCAACCAATACAAATTGCCGATACTATGCTTGGAGGAACATGATGCCTTCATCAAATGATGATACACACAGCCTTCCCCACTCAAAGTGTGCAGAGCTCTGTCCTAGGGACTGTGGAGAATTTCTGGAAGAATAACCCTTGCTTCTTGATGCCAATAATCTTACAATTTAATCGGGGAAACAAGGTGTACATACTCATAAAAGTTAAACAATTACAAAGAGCTAAATAATTCCAGGCAATTTATGATCACTTGCCAAACTACAAGCCAAATTTCAAAACACTTCAGTATAAATCACATTGTAGCAAGAGTTCAAAACTGTCTGGAAAAGCTTTCTCATCTAATACCATTAATGCATGTTTCAAACAGTGAAATTTTCATTTATTTTGACAACTGTCCCCAGTGTCAGGATGTGGCAACCAAGTGTGAAAAGATGAGCAGACAGAAGTGTGACTGTACGAATTTTGAAAATATTGATGGGAAAAGTTCTATCCTACTTACTATCCATTCTCACAGAGGCTCTGGGAGTCCCCAAATATTATAGTTTCAAATCTACGAAACATCACACCTTTATTCACAAAGGTGAAAACGAAGAGCCAGAGAGTTCAGGGGATTGCTTCCTGCGCTACTTGGTCTCCTAACTCTAGGCTGGGTAGGAGGTGGGTTACAATGACCCAGACCATATAGTACTGTACTAGTCTTCCTGGCAGGAATAGGTGGTAGGAGGATCCAGCAAGTTTGTAGAGAATTCAGGATAAGAGCTAGAAGAATAGTTGGGGTTTTCAGCTGGTTGGAATCTAACATGGTATTGAAGGCAGAGGTTCTACTACCAATTCCAACTTCCAAAAGAATCATACTAGGTAGGCTAGAAACCAGAGTCCGGATTCATGGCTTCCCTTTCTATGGACAGAACTTTTGAAAGAGGACTTTCTTATCATGGATAGAAACAGCCATTTTTCCAATAATTTCCATTGCTCAGGGTGACCAACCACTTCAGACTCCCAATTTGGCACTGAAGGGTCTGCATCCTGAGAAGCCATCAGTGTCAGAGAAACCAGGTGGTTCGTCACTGTGGAAGGACTGTCATGGTGCCACCACCATGAGGACATCCAATTAGTTTGGAATTGTATAGGCATACTTGTTACTTTATGAATCACCTCTCTGATGTTTAGAGCATACAAGATGGTTCCCCCTATGTGTCCGATTAAAAATGGATCATTCCTCCAATTAAGTTGTTCAAGCTTCCAACTAAAAAGCTATCACTACACAGAAAGCCCACATCTGGGGACTATCAGACTAGTCAGCCAAATCTCACAAAAAAAAAAAAAAAAAAAACACTTTCTCTTGGAATAATCTTTGCATGAGTCAATTTGGGATTTGTTGGGCTCTTTTTTATAAAACCAATTTAACATAGAAGATATCTTTGTTTCCTTTTCTAGTTCTTGCCTAAATGGTACCTTTGTCAAAATTTCTGTGATTTTACAGTGACAGGCACAATGTGAGTCCTTATATTTTTCCCCTAAAGTTACTCGGTATCTGAGAAACTTTATTTTTAGCAAAGTGCTTTTAATAAGAAGTTTTGAAATGAAAGTATCAAGTGCACAGGTGAGAACAATTCAGTTCTGTGCTCTGCAGGGCTGGCGTCTTTCCACTGCAAGTCCTTCCCAGGGCCATGGCGGTCACTATCAGTCCACACCGAGGAAACACAAGCCGATTCGGATATTGGCCTAAACTCAACATCACCGTGGAGGAAACTCTTCTTCCCTAACAACAAGACCCCCTACTCTAAAGCTAAACATAAATAGGCAAACAGCTTTGGCTCATACATTCATTACAGTTGACCACACAAGCTGGTCTAGGTAAGAGCTCTGGTCCTACCCTCTGGAACCTCCTGTGTATGCATTTCAGTTTGAACCACTGCAAAGCAAATTCACTGAGCTAGACCACTCTCCAACTTCTTTCTAGCCCTCAAAACAGTGGAAGGTATGGTCTACATCTTTGCATTAACTCCTATAATCAAGAGTTGGATTATTTATTCATGCAGGAAATACTGAACCGTGCCTCCTCTGTGCCAGATAGGATCCAGGCCTGTGCTGGGTGCCATTTACAATGGTAAATACACAACATGACCCTCAGCATTCACAGTGCCATGGGAGAGAGACCAAAAGGAGACAACAAATGAGATCTAAGTATGAATTCAAGTGACCACACCCAGCACATGGAAGGAGACTAATAAGAGAACAAGGAGCTCCATCTGACGGTTTCCATTTTCCCCAAAGAGGTGAAGTCACCAGCCAAGAATGTACTCAGGAGATGAGGGGAAGGAGAGGAATTGAGAAGAAAGGAAAAGTATAAAATAGTCATCTCAGAAGGGGACACAGAGCTCAAGGAGAAATGGAGCCAGGTGCCAGGAAGGACTGGGAAACTTCCTGGGGTCTGAGATCAAGAATTTAAAAAGAGCCTTGTCTGCTCAGCCATGGTTTCCTCCAAGAGGCTCACAGTTCAGATGCAGGTAGAACAAGGCAAACATTGGGTTCCAGGAACAATCGTTCTCAGCCTGGCTCCACGTGGCAAGAGTTATTTGTTTAAATACTGACATGTAGGCTTCTCCTTCAGAAGCTGATTCAATTTATCTGTGATGGGGCCCAGGCACCAGTAATTTTAAGCTCTCTGGTATTATTAAAGTGCTTTAGGTTATGAGTTTTGAAAAGAGTGGCATAGTATAAAAAAAAGAAAGAAACAAGTCTACAGGACCAAAAAAAAACCCAAACAAACAAAAACAAAACAAAACAAAAGGAAGGTAGGAGGAAATTAATAAATGATGAAAAAATTAGGCTATTCAAGGGACTACAGCAAGACCAAGGAATGATAATAGCAGGGGTCCCTTGAACTAGAAGGATAAAAGCCTTTGGTAGGAGCATGGGCATTAGCATTTCAGATATTTGAGGGATTTTTTTTTTTTAAATTGTTATGGTACAGAAATCTAAGATGTGGCCATGGGAGTGGGTGGCTCACACAGAAAAAACAAAACGCTGCCAATGAGGTCAAAGACCTGAGTCGAGTGTGGTGTGGATCATCCACCCGGTGCTAAGGCGTCAAGGGTCCTCACAGGAGTAATGGGTGGAGCAGGAAACTTTGAACTGGGAATTAGAGCAACAATGAATGAAAAGAGGGTGATGGGACACAAAGTGTTCCTGTGCCAGCAGAGCCAAGCTATTCTAGAAAAGCAGTCTGGGGAAGAGGGCCTCCAGCAGGTCAGGGAGCCTGAACCAGGTAGATAATAGGCCTGGGACAAGTGAGCTGAGGTCCAGGGTCTGATTTAAGAAGATAGGATTTATATCTCCAATCAGGGTGTCTCCATTGAACTCCAGACCCACAATCCAGAGGCGTGCTCAACACCTGCACTGCAATGCCTAATAGCCATCTCATTGCAACATGTCAAAAACTGACCTCCCGATGGCCCTCTCCTAGACCCCTCTCCCAAAACCGTCACAGGTCAGTAAGTGACACTTCTATCCTTCTGTCACTCAGGACAGCTACCTCAGAGTCACCCTGACTCTTAGAGCCTTCCAATGACTTTCCATCTTCCTTGGAGCAAAATCCAGTCTACAGTGTCCTTCAAGCCCCGACACCACATGGCATTCAGTCATTTTTTTACCTCGCCCTTTGCTATACCCTGACCCTTCTTCACTCAGCTCCAGTGACACTAGCCTCCTCATTTTTAAGCTAACACACCAGGAATGCTTCCATCTTAGGACACTAGCACTTGCTATTTTCTCTCTCTAAAACAGAGCCACACAGCTGGCTCCAGGTCACCCTCTCAGTGAGGCCTTCGTAGATTCTTTAAAATCGTAAGACATGACATCAACAAGATGGAGGGTTAGGATGTCCTAAGGCTCCTCTCCCTCACAAAAGCAACAAGAACAGGGAAATAAACAACTACAAAATGACTAAAATAGCTCTGGGAAAGTTCTGGACTACGAAGAGGCAAAAGCAGAACTCAAAAACTGAGGATGGCCACATAGAAAAGGGGGCATTTCACTTGCATCGGTCCAGGAGAGCTTATGCCAAAGGGATCCCCTCAGCTTCACCCAGCAGGGAGAAGGGAGCAGGAGAATCCCAGCAAGTCTCAGCACCAGGGATGTTTCCAGTCTTTGCATTGAGAACCCCAGAGTCCTCACCAACACTGAACCCAGCTGATGGAGCTGCCTGGAGTCCCCACTTCTGTGTCCAGGATTGGAGCTGTCACTGTGAAAGACCCGCCCACAGGAGCCCCCTTTGCCGCTGTGCCCCTCTCTTTGCTATTCAGAAGCCACAGTACTTCACCATCTATAGGACTTGGCATTGTCACTGCTCCATGCCCTGCTCTGTAGATCTCACCATGAGGCTTTAATGAGCCATCACCAGGGCCTCACCATTGCTACTGTTCTGTGGCCACCCCCTGGGGGCAGAGCTGGGACACTGACCTACCATCTTCAGGGTGTGTTGCATCGCACCCTGTCCCTGAGCCCAGGACACCACTGTGCTCTGTCCTCCTGGAGTCCATGCTGCTAACACACTCCCTCCACTTCAGCCTGAGTCACTGCAGAAAGCCCCAGAGCCCCAAACCCCAGTTTCCTGAAATAAATACACACACTGCACCTCTGACACCAGAGTCACTGCCGTAGGATGTGCACCTGCACGCAGAACCCAGTGCCCAGCTCTGCTGCTGCTCTCACACCAACATGCCAGGCAGGGCACCAAGAAGGAGCCACCCAGCTAGAACTCTCTTCCACAGGCAAAGAAGGAAAATAGGAGGAGCCCAGCAGTGTTCACCTCCAAGGACCCCAATAGCCCTAGCCACTACTGCCACACTGGGGAACCCCACTTTCTTGGCCATGGGAGATCCCCACAGTCTTTACCAATGTTTACCTGAGATGATGTAGTTAAATGAAAACCATGCCACTGAGCCTTCCTGAAAACCAGATGCTGCACCCTATCCAGCTGGTGCCTTCATGGCCACCTTCAGGTAAAATTCTTTCCCTAGCAAGCCAACCCAGAAAGATAGGCAGATGAGGCTGCCCTGTCAAATGCACAGATATCAACACAAAACCATCATGAATACCCACAAAGGCAAAAAAAAATCAACCCTACTAAAAAAGCACGAGTATTTCTCAGTGTGACCTCTGAGTTATCTGAAAAAGAATTCAAGAAAATTATTTTAGAGAAGTTCAGGATGATTCAAGAGAACACAGACTCAATAAAGTCAGAAAAACAATGTGGGAACAAAATGAGATATTCACCAAAAGATAGAAATCATGGAAGGAGAAAAGAAGAAGAACCAAAGAGAAATTACAGAGCTGAAGAATACAATGAATGAAGTGAAAAATGTAATAGAGAGCTTCAATAGCATCTCAATTAAGAAGATAGAACCTTCAAATGTAAAGAAGGATCTCTTGACATTTTATTCAGTCAGAGAAGAAAAAAGAAATAAGAATGAAAAGGGCCTATGTGAATTATGGAATGTCATCAAGTAATGCACTAATCACATTATGAAGTCCCAGAAGGAAGGAAAGAAAGAAAGAAAGAAAGAAAGAAAGAAAGAAAGAAAGAAAGAAAGAGAGAGAGAGAGAGAGAGAGAGAGAGAGAGAGAGAGAGAGAGAGAACTTATTTGAGGATATAATGGCTGAAACTTCCCAAATCTGAGGAAAGATATGGTCATTGAAGTACATGAAGCTCAAAATTCCCCAGACAGGCCAAGCCTGAAAAGATCACTAAGACACATATAACTAAACTCTCTAAAACCAAAAAAAGAATTGCAAATCAGCTGAAGGAAAAAGAGATTAAAAGACTCATCACATGCAAAGGAATCCCAATAAAGCCATTAGCATGTTTCTCAGTAGAAAACTTTCGGGCCAGCATAGGATGAGATGATAATTCCAAGTTTTCAAAGAAAAAAACTGCTAAACAAGAATACTCTAACTAGCAAAATTATCCTTCAGAAATGAAGGTGAGGTAAAGCCTTTCCCAGACACACAAAAGCTGTGGGAATTATCACCACTAGACCTGTATTACAAGAAATGCTAAAGGGAGTTCTTCAAGCTGAAAGGAAAGAATGCTAATTAGTAACATGAAAGCATAAAAATATGTAGTCAATTTCAAAATATTCTAATACTGCAATTGAACTCTAGCATATAGGTTAAAAACAAATGTGTTAACAATTAACTATAGCTATAATATTTTGCTAATAGATACATAATATAAAAATGTAAATTATGACATAAACATAGAATGCAGGTAAATAACTGTGTATAACTTTTTTATACAATTGAAGCTAAGTCGGAATTAGTTTAAAATAGACTACTATAAGATTTGATGTGAAAACTTCATGGTAATCACAGAACAAAAACCTATAACAAATATGCAAACAATAAACAGATAATCATACCATTACAAAAAATTATCAATGCACAACAAAAAAGAAAGCAATGAAGGAACCACAAAGTAACCAAAAAGCAAAAATGATGATAATAAGGTTTTACTTATCAATAATTACTCTAAATGTAAGTGGTTTAAATTATACAAATAAAAGACAGAGAGTTGCTGAATGGATAAAAATAATAATAATAAAACTCCACATTATGCTATCTTCCAAGAGATTTACCTGAGCTTTAAGGACACTCACAGGCTGCAAGTGAAAGAACAGATAAATGGTATTCAAGAAGAAAGCATGGGTAGCTATACTTACATAAGACAAAATATACTTTAAGACAAAAGCTGTAACAAGAGACAAAGAAGATCTTTATGTAATGATAAAGGGGTCAATTCATCATGAGGATATAACAAATACACACACAATATCAGAGCACCTAAATATATTAAACAATTATTAACAGATTTGAAGGCAGAAATAGACAGCAATGCAATAATAGTAGAGACTTCAATACTCCACTTACAATAATGGATAAATCATCCAGACAGAAATCAATAAGACAGTAATGGGCTTGAACTACACTTTAGAGCAATGGATGTAACAGACATACACAGAACATTCCATCCAATAGAGGCAGGATACACAATTTTCTTAAAGTCACGCAGAACATTTTTCAGGATAAATTATATGTTAGGTCACAAAACAAGTCTTAAATATGTTAAGAGGATTGACATTACATCAAGCATCTTTTTGATTACAAAAGCATGAAACTAAAAATTGATAAGGAGAGGAAAGCAAGAAACTTACAAATATGAGAAAATTAAACAGCATACTTCTGAATAACATATGGATCAAAGAAGGAATCAAAAGAGAAATAAAAAATGTTGAAACAAAAATAGAAATACAACTTACCAAAACTTATCAAACACAGAAAAAGCAGTTTTAAGAGGGTAGTTTATAGTAAATATCTACATTAAGAAAAAAGAAAGATCTAAATGAATAGCCTAACATTATATATCAAGGAACTAGAAAAAGAAGAACTAAGCCCAAAGGCACCAGAATAAAATAATTATAAAGATTACAGCATCTACAAATAGAGATTAGAAACACAATAGAAAACATCAACAAAACTGAGTTAATTTTTTGAAAACATAAACAAATTTGGCAAACCTTTATCTAGACAAAGAAAAAGAGAAATAAGCCCTGGCTGGTGGTACAGTGGAGAAGGAGCCAGCCTGTGAACCCAAAGGTCGCTGGTTCGATTTCCAGCCAGGGCACATAACCAGGTTGCAAGCCAGGTGCATAGCTCGAGGCAGGTGAATGGCAACCATACATTGATGTCTCTCTCCCTTTCTGCCTCTCTCCCTTCCCCTCTCTCTACAAATAAATAAAAATAAAAATAATAAATAAAAATTTTAAAAAAAGAAAAAGAGAAATAACTCAAAGTAATAAAATTATAAGCAATAGAAGGACAATACCACTAATGCCACAGGAATACAAACAATCATTAAAAATTACTATAAACAATTACATGCCAACAAATTAGACAACCTAGAAGAAATAATTCCCTGAAAAACTCAATTAACAAGACTGAATCATATCTCTATATGCTGCATAATATATATAAATAACTAATAAACCATCTGAAAAAGAAGTTTTTAAAGCCAATAGCTTCAAACAATAAAATATTTAGGATAAATAAAATCAAGGAGGTGAAAAATCTGTACACTGAATGCTATAAGACATTGATAGAAAATATTAAAGATGACACAAATAAATGGAAAGATATCCCAAATTCTTGGATTAGAAAAATTAATATTATTTAAAGTTTATGCTATCCAAGTGATCTAAAGATTTAATGCAATCATTATTAACATTCTAATTAAATTTTCACAGAAATAGAAAAAACTATTTTAAAATGTGTATGGAAAAAAAAAAAAAACCCAAATAGCAAAGCAATCTTGAGAAAGCAGAGCAACACTGGAGATATCACATTTTCTGATTTCAAACTCTATTACAAAGCCAAAATAATCAAAACAGAATGGTACAGCCATTAAAACAGGCGCAGAGGCTAGTGCAACAAAACAGAGAGCCCAGATATAAACCCACTAACTTTTGGCAAAGGAAACAAGAATCCACAATGGGGAAAAGATAGTCTCTTCAATAGATGGTGTGGGGAAAACTGGCTATCTAGATGCAAGAGAATGAAACTAGAGCCCTATCACTCACAAAAATAAACTGAAATGAATTAAAGATGTAACTGTAAAACCTGAAACCATAAAATTCCTAGAAGAAAACATAGGGGAAAACCTCCTCGACATTAGTCTTGGCAATGATTTCTTTGATGAGACACCAAAAGCACAGGCAATGAAAGAGAAAATGAGACTACCGCAAGCTAAAAAACTTCTGCACAGCGAAGAAAACAATACATTTAAAAGGTAACTTAAAAAATGGGAGAAAATATGTACAAACCATATATCTGATAAGAGGTTCATATCCAAAATATAAAAAGAACTCATGCAACTCAGTGGCAAAAAATAAAAGCATGGACATGGACAACAGGTGGGATTGACTTTGGGGGGAAAGGATGGGTGGGGAGGGGGACAGAGGGGAGAAAAAAAGGGATGGATGTAATACAACAACAATAAAATTAAAAGAAAAAAAAACATTCTATCTAAAAAAATAAATAAATAAAAGCAAACAATTCCATTTAAAAATGGGCAAAGTGCCTTAAAAATCATTTTTCCCAAGGAAGACACAAATGATCAATAGGTACATAAATAGGTGCTCAACACCACTAATTATCAGGGAAATGCAAACTAAAACCATACTGAAATACCACCTCACACATGTTAAGATGGCCATCATAAATAAATAAATGTGTGTATGTGTGTTGGAAGGGGATATTGAGAACAAGAAAACCTTACACTGTCGGTGGGAATGTGGGCACTGAAAAACAGCATGGTGTTTCCTCACAAAACAATTAAAATATAACTACGCTATGATCCAATAATCCCAGTTCTGGTAATACATTCAAAGGAAAAGAAATCAGTACCTCAAAGAGATCCCTACACTCCCATTTTATGGGGCATTACTCAAAATAACAGGATAGACACACAACCTATACGCCCTCTGACAGATGAATGAAATAAGAAAATATGATAGTACATATGCGTGCACACATACATACAATGGGAAATCAGCCATGAAAAAAGGAAAATCCTGTCACTTTCTACAACATGGGTGAATTTTAGGGCATCATTCAAAGTAAAATAAATCAGAGTAAGGGAGGGGGTCGGGTAGGGAGTACAGCAGGAAGCAACAGGGGGAAAAAGAAGCAACTATAATAGAACAATAAAATTTTTTTTAATTCTTTAAAAATCAGAGAGAGAAAAAGCCAACTCCATAGAAGCAGAGACTAGAATGGTGGTTGGCGGGGTCTGGAAGGAAGGAGAAATGAAGAGATGGTTTCAGTTTTCAGAATAAATTCTGAGAATCTAATGTACAGCTTGATGACTCCAGTTAATAACAAGGTATTAGCTACTTGAAATTTGCTGATGGATGTTAATCATCTTGATCTTGATAATCACTTTACATTGTTTACGTATCATGCGGTACATTTTAACTGTATACAATTACGTTTGCCAATTATTCCTTAATAAAGTTGAAAAGTAAAATAAAATTGCAATTTTTGCTTATCATGTTTACAGTCCTTAAGTCCACTCTAGCAGTAATGCATGAGGACAAGAATTATATCTTTTATCTGCTACTCTCTGTCCTGTGCTCGGAGCAGGGCCAAGCACATAGGAGATACTCAACACATGTTTACTAAACAGATGAACAAATAAATGAAAGTGCACTTAGATGAAGCTGTGGTCAGCGTTCACCCAAAGCATTTTGGATCTGAGTGTGTTCATTGAGGGTAAGAAGGCTTGGGTCAAAGAACAAGAGGTAGATAAAAAATTTTAATCCTTGACTTAGAGTGTGACTTTATTCTGCCCCCCACCATTTGAGGGAGTGAAGAATATTAATGGGTACCTTCTGTCACCATCTGTGAGGTAGATGATGTTGGTGGGAAGGAACAGAAATAAGGCAGAGACTAATGCAGAACTCTGCTCTAAGAAAAACGCTGAAACATTTGCAAGCACACTGTTTATTGGATGGTTCAGTTGAGAGAGAAGGAGATGGTCATACGAATGCTATGGTTTGCTGGATAAAATGTGGTCTCAAGACATGAGTCAGAGTCCCCTAGAAAGTCTGGAATTTCTAATTAAGTTTCCTCAGTGCAATAGAAAAACATGACCTCATCTCTCCCTATAAGCAGCTATGCTTTCCAGGGTAACAAAGCTCAAATTTTCTCTTAAAAGGATCTTACTGGATGAGATAAAAGAAAATGAATGCTCATCCGCATTTCCCCGCCTAGTGTCATTGTTATTGCTGGGTTATAATCCTTAAACAACCTCCTCCATTCATAACTTATTGATATTATTTTTCCCTGCAAAAATGTGTTTACAAGTCAAAGAGAATCCAAAAGCCAAGCCCCCTCTCGGCATGATTAATATTTTTATTACATCTGAAATGATGCGGGCGATACCAGTTCTCTACCCCTTGGGATTTCATGTCCCAATAAGCAGATCCATACTCCGAATTGGCTCCTGATCTACAGTCTCTAGAAGACCAGCCAAAGTTTAAATACAGCAATGAAGGTTCAAAAAAAGAAATAAGGCATTGGGCTGGCCCCTCTGGAGAGAGATGTTTTGGGAAAGAAAAGAAAAGGCATTCCGGATTTAGAGGGGTGTATATGTCCATACGTGTGACTAAAAGTTTCATTGGGCAACTATATACCAAAAATAAATGGGTTCCAGTTAAATTGTATCGATTAAACAACAAAAACAATCAAAAATGAAAATAAGCGTGTTTGTATGTATGAGAGAGAGAGCGCGATGCTTAAGAAGCTTTTATATAAGATTTTATATATAAGATTTTAGAAGCTAATGCCAGGGTAGAGGTAAACTACAACTGGAAAGCTTAGTGAGAAAGAAGGTTGGAGTTAAACTAACGAGATTCTGACAGTTCAGGAAAATCTTAAGAAAAAAAAAGGAAGTTCAGAAAGAGCTAAAAAGAAAGCCCCAGGGTGTAGAGGAAGGACACAAATGATGTCCTGGAGGGAAGAGGAAGTCAATAGGGAAGGGCCCCCAGCTTCTCCTGGGCGGGTCTAGGGGCGATAGGTCTGGTCAACTGTCCAGGGGCTATGAGACAGGTGGCACAGATGGGACTGAAGATGACCATAGAGCCCCTTCAGAGAAAGATGCTCTTTTTCCAAAATTGGGTTGGGAAGTGAGTAAACTAACAATAGAACATTCATTCACTTACTCTTTCGTTTGATCACCAAGCCTCCACAGCCGACTATTCCTTTGGTGGCCCCCAGTGAGCCATTCTCTCCACCACGGTGTAATCTTCCCACATTGATTCTGGGCTTCACCCTCTGGCTGACTTGGGCCAGTCTGTCTTGGGTGTTGTGACATAATCAGAAGCTCATAGGCCTGTCCTCAGTCTCTCTCAAGAGCCCTGAGCTGCCAAGTAAAAAGCCTACTGGCCCTGGTGGAATCACATATGAAAGGAGGGGCTCTAAAACAACATGGACAGAACTAAGGAGGCACATGAGAGGATGAACCAAGGACTCACACGTATGATGACCACCCTCGAGCCTTACTCACTGTAGCAGGAGCATGTGAGTGAAGAAGACATCTGGGGTGTTCCAGCCTCTGCAGAGGTACGGAGAGCAGAGGCAAGACTCTGGGGTATCTTGGGAAGTGAGAGTGACATAAAGGATTATAATCAGAGGGCAGACCCTGTATGGTAGGCAGCCTCCAAAGATGGCCCCAAAATTCCTCCGCTCACTGTATACATGCCCTCCCGCACATCGAGAGATAGGGTTTATGTATTTTCCATCTCCTGGAATGTTGCATAATTCTGTGATTGCTTTAACACATTGTTGACCAGCAATTTTATACAAGAAGCTAATGCAGGTACAAACCCAAGTTAACTCATGATTAGTCAAATACATTCGAGCTTGAAAACGTTTAATCTTTAAACAACCTCCTCCATTCATGACTTGTTGGTATTATTTTCGTGACCAGTCAACAATGCATTAAGTAATAGAAGACAGTATAAACGACACTCTGGGGCTTCCAAGCCCAGGTTTCGAAGAAATTTGCAGCTTCTCCCTCCTTCTTAGAAAGCTTCCTCTTGGACTCACCTTCTCCAAACCCAGTTTCCACGTGGAAACTAGAACCTTGAGCCCCATGAAGCAGACTCCTAGAAGAGAACCGTGGGGACAGAGTCCAAAGCCACCATTTGGCTCTGAGTTGGCAGATTACCATCAACTGCCAGCCGCGTGGTGAGTCATCTCAGAAGTTCCAGCATAAATAGCCCCCAAATGACAGCACCTCGTACCAGCATCACAAGACATCATAGTACCACCCGGCTGAGCTCAGCCAACCCAGGGAACTCTGATCGATAATAACTGGTCTTCTTTTAGGCTGCCAGATTGTGGGGCGACATGATTTTGTGTTTCCAAAATCATGACCCATGTTCATCTCTGGGATTTAGGAATGGGAATTTTGAATTCCTGGGAATTCTGGCAAATTGTAAGTTATTGTTAATACTTCTAACATTTGTCTTTTTAATCCTCATTCATTATTAGGGGTAGGTTTAACATTGTAATAAATAAGAAACATTAAATTTAGTAGTATTTGTAAGGAGCTCTAGCCAGTGGAGAATATTCAAACACCGGAAAATGTCAGTAAACATTATTGGATAGTATCCAAATAAATGTAACATTTAGATCTCCTAGCAAGCACTAACAGAATCAGGTGTCTAAATAGCCAATTTAAGGGCTTATTTTTGCTTCCAAAGCATGTTATTTCTTGAAGCACCACTCACAGGATTTGTATAAAACATATCATGCATATAAATGTATTCATATTTTATTTTCAAGCAGGATTCACCAATAGCAGCAGACAGAGCCACAAACCTGCACTTAGAATATGGCAATGATTAGGTTTTGGCCAATTCTCTCCTATTTGTCCCTGTCCCAGTTCCCATAAGCATTGAGCTTTATGGCTCCAAAAGTCAATGTTTTCTGCTCTTGCTTTCTAAGTGACATCAGTGGATTCCTTAGAAATAGTGAGCGTCTTCATGTTGAGTGTTAATTCTTTCAAAAAGATATTATTTCTTTCAATTTCCCCAACTTTGTGATTGATTTTTCTCAGGAGTTATGATTCAGAAAAACATGTACATTTCCTAAGAAAGAATTTTCACATGGAAACAAGGGCAGTTGGTAACAAGTATCAGGTCCACAATCAACCAGTTTCTAGGTACTCAAACTCATCACAAAACAAGCAGGTCCCTACAGTCACCGAGCTAACAGTTGAATAAGGGAAACAAACACAAAACAAATGGCATAGCTATATAATCACAATCCCTATGGCCCCCACCCCCCACCCCTGCACAGTTGTTGCCCAGGTGAAGATGAGAAGCTGCCCAATGAGAGGAAAAGGGGGGATTCTACACAGATGAGCTTAAAGAGAACTCACTATGACTACAAAGTTACCCGGAGACACAACAACAAGTTGTCAGTTGAGAAGACAGTTTGGTTTGGGAACTGTTCTTAGAAGGACCATTCCCCATGAAGAACATCAATACGGCCACCACACTGGGCCACCTGTAACCAGCATTTCCAGAGGTGGTTGCAGTCTTCCTGCAAGATGGCAGGTCTCCTCAGCAAAGTCCTGTCGTAAACCCCTTTTTTATAGTCTCAGTATATTTCCTCACAAGTTACACCTTTCTATTCAGGTCCATTACTTTTTCTTTATGGTTACAATGCACTATCACAATTAATGCTACAGTTCCTGTAATCTGCAGTCATTTCTCATAAACCCTCAACAAACATCTCTGGTGATGCTAGTAATTAGCCTAGAAGGAAAAACAAAGTTTCTTACATAGACTTCAAACAAGCATATTACCTTCCTTAGAGATGTGCACTTCACCAAGTTAGTCTCAAAGAGAGGATTCAGCCCATCACTTGGATGCCTCCTGAGTTAATGACCCACCTGACAATAAAGATGTACTTCTACAGCCTGACCCCTGAGGACTTGAAAAGGTTCTGTCATGTGAACTCTTCTAGACATTTGCTGGGAGTTTAATTATGTCTGACTATACAGTGTGATGAGAAAACGACCCAGTTAATTTAAGAGTTCCATCAGTTTACATTTGCTTGCAACTTATAAAAATCTCCTTACACCACCAGGTAATTCCCCCTAGACAGAGGACAGATGTAATAGTAACCAGAGCAGGACCTAATGCCATGGAACAGCCCACACCGGCCAGCCTCAATCACCACTGTTGCTAAGTCTTGCTCACCTCTAGTAAAATGCAGCATGATACCCATGAACAGCCACCATTTAGGGCTAATTTTGAGGTCCCTGCAATGTAGGTTGAATTGATAAGCGGAGAGCGAACCAAAGGAAGAGAAGGAAATGGACAAAGAGAATTAAGGTGGTAATTTTTTCCAACAACAGAGTCTGACTCCACAAATATTTGCACGTTTTATGAAGCTAGCATGGCTGCGAAACACTGTCAAAAATTTAACATAGCTAACGAAAATCACTTTGGTTTCTATTCTAAGTTGCTTTCCAAGAATGCCATGCAATTTTCGGCTGACCCTCATAACATCTCGGTAGGGTAGAGGAAGAAGAACAAAGAAACTTCCTAGTAACTTAGGAGTTTCCCCAAAAACATACAGGCAGCAGCAACAGGCCACTTGGACTCCAGCACACACTTTGGGATCTTCAATGTCAAGTGCAATCACCCCAGCACAGAGCTCCCCGCAAGAGAAAAAAAAAGAGTAGTTCAAAATAGCAAATTGATTCACCTCTTCACTTAATTCCAAATAATCGCACAGGCTTCAGATTCGTGAAGCTCCTTATCCTGCTTCAGAACATTAACCATGATCAGAGGCCAACCTGAGGGTGAACTTGGGGGCTCGAGGGGAGTTGGCTTCTTTGGAATTTGACCAGATGAATTTCAATCTCAATTAGACACAACGTAAAATGTTATATAAGTTATTTGATTCTCACACCTCATAAATTGAACGGAGTGAATTTTGATCTAGCTAACTAAAAGTCTGTGAAGGGTGGGCAAAGAGGTTTCCAGTATATCTAGCACAAATGTTTCTCAGGGAGAGCCCCACAGACCTTGCTCCCAAATACAGAAGTACCAACAGGGTGGAACAGTGTGACCTGCCCACACAACGGTCTTGATGGCGCCAGAAAGGAAATGACACACCACGTATGCCTATTCTAATTCTGCCCATCCCTTGGGACATCGTAGGCAAACATAAGTTATGGGCAAGCACATAAAAAGGAAATGCTAGCCATGCTTTTTAACTCCTGCTTGACATCCCATACTACCATTAAGTGTCTCATCTTCCCCTCAACCAACCCTCCCCTCTTCCACACTTCTTATTCTCGGGCTCTTCAGTTCAACCAAGCCAATCTATTAGCTGTTCCTCCATAGCCATGTTAAAAAGATTCCCCCCTTTCAGGACCAATGACATAATTGGTGAGACCCAAAACAAAACTAAAATGTGGGGCCCCTTGTTTAAAACTTATCGAGAATGCAACATAGCAAGAGCAGGGCAATAAATCAAGCATGAAGCCCTTCTAAGTTCAGGGCCCTGTGTCACTACTAGGTCATGTTCCTAAGAAGCCAGCCCTGTTGCCTGCTCTACCATTAAACATAGGAATGTGCCCGACTAGTAAGCTTTGTCAGTTAAATCCTGCTTTTATTCAACAGGAGTACATGGAATGATGTGTTGCTCTTTGTATGTGCAGATTTTCTTGCCAACAGGAGACAAAGTCCTCTTTAAAAAATAACCCTGTCTTTGTCTTGTTATTCCTTCAGTAGGGCCTAACACAATGCTTTCTATGTAGTAGATACCAATGAAAATATAATTTTCTAAATAAAACTTCAAAACAATCATGAACTACACTCTATCTCAATAGGACTTCTGTGTGTGGCCCCAGTTCAAGTGGCATCCCGTAACCTTATGTTTAGCAAAGGTTTATATAATTTGGGGGAGAGCTCCAAGAAAGGCTGCAAAGTATATCTGCACTTGGACTCCATTTATTTGGCCTGCAGAAAGAACAGTCCCTACCAAGAATCCAGGCATTCAATCTTATTTGAACCTAGACTCCCGAATGGTGGCAGTGAGAGTGAGAGATGGGGATGGATCAGTCAACTGACATAATGGCCCTTGGAAGATGGTTTCAATGCCTTGGGGATTGCCGGGCGGGGGGGCGTGTATGACCACAAAGCATTTGAATTTTACAGCCCATGTTCATTCTTGTAGTCAGGGGCTACAACTTTCCCATTGAACTTCATGGGCAGGTCTCATCAGGGTGTATTTTTGTACGCTGGTATCAATCATTTCTGTTTTGTGTCCCCCGTTGCCTGCAGCCCACAGGGCGGAGATGATTCTTGCACCTTGCTCTATGGATGTGAGTTATTTTTATGATATTATTTGTCTCTTGTGCTTTGATACCTATCAAGGTCTCAAATCTAGAGTGGGCAGGGGGTTATCCAAGAATCAAATAAGGCACAGAGATGGAAGGACACTGATGGAAACTGATACCATTTACTTCAAAGCGCTTTGCCACCATCCATCATTCTGGGAATAGCAACAAGGTTCGTACACCAAATGGCACCCTTTGTGGAAAAATAGCCAAATCCTTTACAAACACAGATTCATTCACCTTCCATCGTAACTGAGTTCCACTTTAACTGGTTATGTCTTTGTCTGGCCCTGAGACAAACAGTCAGGAAGACAACTCATTTTCCTCAAGGTTACCTCTCTGTCATCCTCCAGCATCCAATATGCAAATAAGAGCCAGGAAATTTCTTAATGACCAAAATAGGTGCATGGAAACCTTATACTTTGTTTATAGACAAAGCCCTCCTGGGTAGCTATTTATTCTTATTCTAACCACTATTCTGACAAGTGTAGGTATGTAGTTTCACAGATAACAAAAGATGAAGGTTGTCATGGCAGGAAGGAGAGAAGAATACAGGCAGACAAAGTGACAGCAGAGATGTATAACAAATTAAAGTCCTAAGGGCTGGGAATAGTTTCCAACCTCATGTTCCAAAATCCCAGGTACCACTACCCTGCAGAGCCCCCATGCCTTCTGCATTTGGGTAACGTTCTTTTACAGCCACCTACCTATGCACAGGCTGGGCTGGGTAGAGCAGAAGCTATTCCTAGGGTCTCTGGTCATCAACTACCAATTCATCCAACACCCAAACCAAATGGCCACACCTATGTGACATCTTCCCTTTCCAGGCTTGCCCATCTGCACCACTGAATTAAAATGTAGACCTTAACGTATGTGTCTGCTTCCCCACCCCAACTTTAGCACTTCCTGACAACAGAGATCACTGCAAGCATGTCTTTGTATCCATGCTGCCTCAAATATAGAAGGCACTCAATAAATATTTGCTCAAGGAAAGAAGAGCTTACCTACAGAAAGTAGAGTAAAAAAGTACAGCAAACAAGAGTCCCTGGAATTATCACCCTGGAATTCACCCACTAGATTGAATGACAACCTCAAGGACAGTAAATTATTTAGAAAAGGTTAAGACAGGCTGCATATCTTGTGTGTTGAAGGCAAGTAAGTGTGCAACGTATTTCAGGGAGATTTTGCTAACTGTAAAAAGCACCTATTTGAAACATCTCGCCTGAGTCAATTGTCAAAGGTAGGGGCTACTATCAACATCATTTACTCATATCTGAATGAAAAGGAGAAACTCTGGCCCATAACTTCAAGCTTTCCTTCCCTCTTGGTGCTAGTGAAGACCGGGTAGGAAGCATTTGTCACCTTCCCAGAGGTGCGTGACTGGTATGACTCTTGCTTAAATAATAGAAATGAGAGGAGCTGCAGTAGAAATAGAGCCATCAAAATGGTTGGCAACTGCAAATAAAAGGTAGTTTTCTGTGCCCAGAGGGCAGAGCTTTTGTTCTTCTCCTTTTGGCACAATTTTCTTTAGTATTCATAGTAGCCCTATGAACCTACGTGATGCTGTAGAAACATCTATTAATAACCAAACAAATAAGCTATTTATGGTCTGTTCTTCAAAAGGTAAACTCTGTGGGGTGGGAGAGGGGCACACAGACACATTTGTTCCTTCATTTCTACACATTCACCTGCACAGGAGGATGCATTTAAAATTCAGCCCTAAAAATGAACGACTGGATGAATGAAATAAAAAATTTGACCCCTAACACACCAAGAAGCCACAGCACCTTATAAAAGGATAAATTCGGCATGTTTAGGGGAGGTGACCAAGCCCACTGTTTAGTGTTTTCTGGGCATCTCCCAGGTGTTTGGTAGCACCAATCCCTAAGTTTCAGATCACTTCAATTCGGCAGGAAGCCCATCTTTCCAGAAGAAACACAACTATCGCTTCTGATGCCTGTTAGAGTTGAATATTCTTTCATTATAACTGTAGAAAGAAATCACCTTTTCGCTGACCCTGTGACTTCAACTCAGCCACCTCTGAGAAGATACCATCACCTCTTGCCCCTGATTTCCATGGTTCAGAAGGAGAGGATGGAGCAGAGAGCATGGTCACGCAGGGCCAGGGAAGAGGCACATCTGCTGACGTCCCCAGCACGCTGTTCCACCCTCAGTGACTTTCAAGGTTAAAACAGCCTTCTTTTCAAAGTCACAGCCATGGGCAGATTCACGGCAGCTCTGCAAAGCACACCCTAGTTCTGAAAATCTGCCCACTGCCACCACAGTAGAAGGAAGAAGGTCTTTCATCTCCCGGAGATTGTCAGACCCAAAGAAAAAGCCATGCCAGGCTGCAGGCCACCCAGTTGAAAGCTAACAGCTGAGGCTGGGAGAAGATACGGGCCAGGATGAGCCTCAGATGCTCTCCAGACACTCCACATACACTCCAACTATACCCCAGCACGAGCCCAGGAAAGGGTTTGGTCCGAGGCCCCTGGAGACGTGGTCCTGGGTGGAGGCACTTCAAATGTGCTGCTGTGATGGCCATTCCTAGAGCCCTCTACAGGTAGGGAAAATAACATTTTAGCAAAGGTTCAAAAATACAGCGTTGAAAACCTTTCCATCCTAGTTCTATGACCAGGAAATCCGGAAGACAAGGAGAACAGAGAAATCCCATCCACAGTCCCCACCTTTACACCATACATAGCCTGAAAATATGAATGAGAATATTCCATCAAGCGTGCGTCCTGCGGTCCCTAATGGGGAGCAGTCACTGTCCCTGAAGCAAGGGGGCGGAAGGCACAAACGCTCTCTGGCTGTTGACTGGTCTCGTCTAGAAAGGAGCTGCTATTTGCTAGCAGGAGTGTCTGAAAACAGACTTGCAGAGGTTTTGTTTGTTTGTTTCATTGACTTGAAAGGAAGGTTAGAGTTTATCTAGGGTCACCACCCCTGTGCAGATCACCTGGGAGCTGCTCCCAGCGCCATCCCCAGCTTAGCCACCGTCGATGGCCTTGGCCACCAACAGACTCCCTTCCCGCCGGCTGAAGTTAGCTGAAGGAAGGGACCGGTAGGACACGCAGGCAGGATGGGAGGAAGACTGAGCTCTCATCTGTGTCTCATCCAAAGCTCCAGCCCCAGACTACGCCTCTCATGTGGCCCTCACCCCCTCAGCGCAGCCCCACACGGGGTGACCACTGGCCGGAATGGCCCCAGTTTCTGGGCCCTGAAATTCCACCTTTCCCCCATGTCCCTCCAGTCCTGGGGAAGGTAGACGCTACATTTGCATTCTGATCTCCTGAGTGCCTTGTTGACCAATGTTACCAATTCCCTGAATCAAACCTCCCTGTCTCACGACCTAGACCTATCTTGGCTCCCTGGGTCACCCCTGACTGACAATATTCCTCGCAGGGAGCCTCCTCAGCTCTGCTCAAATGCTCCCAAAGACTTGCCAATCAGTACCTCATAATGCTTCTTGTCATAATACATTGATTTAAAAATTCTTCTTTTGGCCCTGGCTGGTGGCACAGTGGATAAGGCACTGGCCTGTGAACCCAAAGGTCACTGGTTCAGTGCCTAGCCAGAGCACATAACCAGGTTGCAAACTAGGTCTGTAGCTGGAGGCAGGTGAAAGGCAACCATATATTGATGTCTCTCTCCCTTTTCCCCTCTCTCAAAAAATAACTAAATCTTTTAAAATAAATAAATAAAAAGTAAAACTCTTCCTTCTATTGACAATGCCTCCCACTTATCTTTATTCCCGAAACTTCACTCGGGCACCCCTCAAGCTATAGCCATACATGTCCCCCTGGTGATGGCAAGGTTGGGACTGGGTTTGTGGCAGTTAGATGCCCCGACACAGTAGCTCAGTTGGTTGGAGCATCGTCCCATATACCAAAAGGCTGGGGTAGAGCATGTACCTAGGTTAAGGGTTTGATCCCCAGTGGAGGCATATACAGTAGGCAACTGATTGATCGATCAATATCTCTCTCTCTCTATCTCTCTCTCTCTTTCTCTCTCATCAATAAACTTGTCCTTAGGTGAAGATTAAAAAATAATAAATAAAAGGCAAATAGAAGGTTCTGCCTGAAACTCCACCCTTTCTGAATCATTTATAAGTTGAAAATGCTGATTTTTATTTTTAAAAAAGATCATGCTAGCAGAGAAATACATGAAGCTTCTACCATTAACACAATCATCGTAGGAATTTATCTTATTTCTTTCCATACAACTGTGAGCTGAGAGCCAGGCCCTTTGGAAACGGGATCTGGATGAAATAAGGGCTAGCAGAACAATGATTTTGGAGCAGCCATGATGGAGTCCTGGGTGGGGGTAGCCCAGGAAAGTGGCCCAGGCTGGGCTCTGACCTGCCAGAGAGAAAGCAGGTCATTGGAAAGAAACCTCAGGGAAAGCAGAAGGGGACAGTCGCCTGAAACAGCATAGCCCGGACTGGCCCTGCCCCTGCTGACCTGCACGGTTGGACAGAAGGAGCTGCCCAACCCTGGGCTCCTTCACTCCAACAAATAAAAAGAAGAGGGAAAACATCACTAAAATTATCGTCTGCATTGATCTGTACAGTTCCTGCAAGTTTTTTGTGCCCTTCATTGGTAAGCACTGCAGGGTGTTCAAAGTACAGCTCAAGATGATATTTTATCCAGCTGCCCTCTTCCCAGACAGCAAACAGATAATAAAACAAATCTAATCAGCATTCCTTTTCACTTAGTTGAAATTAAATTTCACTCATCGTGGGTAAGTGGCTAATTACATGTTTAGTGTAAAGAAAATTCTGAGGACATTACCTTATTTGATTTCTTCTTGTGTCAACAGACGAGAGGACGGTGTATTCAAATGTAGGTGGGGATGGCTGGATGCTGATGCCAACTTACTTTCACGGCCCGAATTCAGAGCAAGACAAAGCGAACAGTAGAGGCACTGGAATTCAATTGCTTTCCACCCCAACCCAGGCAATCTGCCCGCGGACTCACAGCAACTACGAGTATGGACGAAATTACTTCCAAAGTGGATTTGGTTGGTCCCGTGGGTCTAAGAGATTTTTTTTTTCCATTTTTATTATCCAATTTTTTCTTTCTTGTTTTAAATTAACTGTTGTTGCATTACATTTATCCCATTTCCCCCACACACACTGCTCTCCCCTGCCCCACCGTCCCCACCCCCTCTCCCATAGTCAATCCTCACATGTTGTCCGTGTCCATGGGTCATTTATACTAGTTCCTTGACTAAACTGGTCCCCTTCTTTCCTCCTTTCTTCCCCTCCACCCTCCCCTCTGCACCCTGAAAGTCTGTTTCTTGTTTCCAAGTCTCTGGTTCTATTTTGCTAGTTTGTTTTGTTCAAAAATGTCTTGATTGATGACTAGTCACAAGCAATCATTCCTTAAGCTGAAATTCTTCCTCACAACTCCATGAAAGGAATAATATTTTTATACTAGTTTCTCAGGAGAGAAAACCAGCATTTAAAGGGCTAAACAGCATCTTCCAGGTCAATTAGCTGGTGAGTAAGGGACCGCAACCTGCCAGGCATCAAAGGCCCTAGTTTTAACCACGGCAGAGGGGCTTCTTTACTGGCATTTTCACACTAAGTGAACCCGAGAGTTCCCAGGCTCTTGGTCAGTACTGACAGACTCCCTTCTCAGCTGCTCCAACCTCCTCGTTTGGCCTTGTCCCAAGAAAACATCTAGCTCCTAAGCCACCTTTTGGGTGACGGACCTCGCATATGGCGGTTGTCCCTCCACACAGTGTCACTCTGGGCGTGGCTGCAGAGTGGTTAGAGATGCCAACACACTGTTCCATTCACTGGCTTGTTAACGAGTGCCATGCGTGCAGTTCCCCGTGCTCAGAGCAAGGCCCGGGGTATTCTTCTTTAAATCAGGAAAAACAGCCACGCAAATAATTCCATACAAAAAGAACTGTCCTAAATTAGTACTGCTCAAATGAGACTGTGAACAATTATTCCAGCCCCCCATCATTACTAATCGAAGCTTATGTTCCTGTCGCTACATTTTACTTACAACACACTCCCAACGCATGTGCTCAGTCTCTGAAAAAGGGGTACTTTTGTAGTTTTCTTTTTCCCGAGTTTTAGACATCCTAAGTCATTGTCAATATCCAACCAGGTTTTACATCCATTTTCTTTATAACTGCTTCACATTTTATCTGGAGACAGAGTTAAAGAAAATTTGTTTAAACCTGCAGACCTGAAATTAGGCACAAGTAACCTCTAGATAATAAATTTAAAAGAACAAGTCAAGTCACACTGTCTAGATGATGGCTGCAAATATAGGAAAAATAATAATTTTCCTCCATTATGAAAAGTTCATCACTAAAATTACTGCTCAGCCATAAATGTTCCCATCAAAACAGACCCCCAGTCTCCCAGGCTTGACATTGGGAAAAGCAGATGTGATACTTTTATTTATGGTGACCCGGGAAATAGATGAGCTCATTTAGAGGCTACTAAAGACCACAGCAAAAGTCATCAAATTTTGATGGTGCCAAACGCTCCCTGGGGATCAAACAGGCTACTTGGCTCTCTCCTCATTATGTTTCGAAAGACCAACCAGGGACACAGGAATAAAAGAATGTTCCCATGCCTCTTGAATTCAGATGGCAAGAAAACAATGGCTGGATCCTGCTGAAAATCAAATTCTTTCCAACAGCTTAGCCCAAGGGGAGGTGGGTGGTGTGGGTGCTGTTTTCAGTACCCAGCCAAAATTGCAGCTTGAAAGGTTCTACCAAAATAAATTTTACATCATGTTGCCCAAGACCACACATTCTGGTAAGGAGGTTCAGGTGCAGGGGAGGGAGATGCAAAGCAGATTTCAGCTGCCCTGGGAATTCCTGGTCTTCCCGCAAGGGCTCTTCCTGGTCCCAGGGGCACCTGTTCGTCCCTGCAAATCAGTATGCAAAATTGGACACACCTTCCCAAAAAACAGAAGCTGGTCTTTTGAGTTCCTTTCATTTGTATCAATCAGTTATAATTTCTTTTTTTTTTTTCCAGTTTTTTTAATTGTTGTTGTATTATATCCACCGCCTTTTTGCTCCCCTCCGTCCCCCTCCCCACCCACCCATCCACCCCCAAAGTCAATCCCACCTGTTGTCCATGTCCATGGTTCCTTTATACTAGGTTCTTGCCTAAGCTGCTCTCCTTCCCTGCCTCTGCCTCCCCCCTCCCCCCAACCCCCTTTCCCCTGGCCACTGAAGGCCTATTCACTGTATTCATATATTTGGTTCTGTTTTCCTTGTTGTTAGTATTGTTCATTATTGTCCTGTAATGGGTAAGATCAATCAGTTATAATTTAATGTTTAGTAAAAACATAGGTCATCCGTCTCTCTCTTGCCTTTCCTGATTCATAGGTCACATTCTTCTCCATTCCACGCTGCCACTCTATTTTAACTTGGGTTGGCACGCCTACCCCTTCCCCACACACACTTTCTCCATTTTCCGCATCCCCACCTCTCCGTGATTTTTATACCTGGGCAAAGAAAGTTGGCCTATTGCTTGACATTTCTTAGAACTCTCATGCCCCTCTAGAACCTCCCATTTTTCAGTACTTGGTAATCTTGCAATAAATTTGAGGAAGTCAAGATGTCACCTCTAATATTGCCCCCAGTTTTATTTTAAGTAGGTCCCAGAGTGCGACCCCACAGAGCTGGAACTCATCTCTGGTGAAAACGTACCTGCCAGCTCTAACTGGTACCTCTGAGCTGATAAAAGAGCGCAGGAAAAACTAGAAACTAGAAGCAACGACTGCTCTTCAGGCTCAAGTCTCCCTCTAGAATGTCCATTAGCAGAGCCTGACAGGAGAAAATGCCAGGGGGGAAAACAGAAGTGGGGTTTGCTTCCCAAAACAGAGCATGAAGGTGATTCTGGAGCTGAGAGCAACACCAGGGAGTGTTCAGCTCAGCTTTCATTGCCCGTGGGTTATTGTTGTGATTTCTTTTGTTGCCACCATTATCTCTGATGAGGAGCCCCTCAGACCCACTCTAGAGCCATTACCTCCTCTTACATTCTCATAGCAGTTAGAGCATTTTGTTCTTTTCAGTTCCTCCTCACTCCTTAAGGCCTTCCTTTTTTCGCACACTACTTGAATTTTTATAACCAGGACTCTTATTCGTGTTTCAGTGGCTGTATTAAATAATTTTATCAACACAAACATGCCAGCTCAGGCGAACAGCATGATACACACTCAGAGGAAAATGGATGGGGGTCAACTGGGGAACAAGAGAGAGCCAAGCGTGTGTTGTGTGTGCCATGTTCCTCTGTGGGCTGTTACAACCACCTGCGTGGCATATCCCACCCTCACCTGCTGCTTCTTGGTAGCGCAAAGCTCTACCTTGTGACAAAAAAAAAGTCTCCCTTGAGAAAACATGATTTTGCATTTTGGTGATGTTATTCCCACGTGCGTGCAACAGAGAAGAGTTGGGATAAGAACGAGGACCATCTTCCAGGCCTCAGGTAGAGAATGACAGAACGCCTGGCCTCACCTGGTCCTGCATAGAACTTTCTGGATATGTCTCTGCTGAATGCAGCTGATAAGAGTCTCTCTTATCTCTTCCATTTACCTAAAAGAGCACTAACCCACAATACCCCTCAGGATTTGCTTGATAAACAGTTCGTGCATCTTTATTTACTAGGTAGATGTGCAGGATCCGTGCATTGGGAGCATTATTTCCCAGGAATTTCATGAACTCCTCAACCGCAAACCCAGCCCCATCAGGTGAGGGGGTAACAAGAACTCACCACTCAAGCAGTCCCACCAGCTGCCCGGACCCCCCACCTCTCCCTGCCTGCGTCTCTGCACCTGCCCCCCTCCACCGGGGTTTTAGGAACAGTCTAGTAATCAGACAGATAAGCTAGAATCCTTGATCTGCTTTTCTAAAACTGCTATACTTTCAAAAGCACCATGAATTGAAATAAAGATCCTTAATGCTTTCATCTTCAGAAAAACACCAAATTATCATGTATCTGAAACTTTAAATTATTTGGGGGATTGTTTCATGTTTTTAGTCTCTTGTTCCACTCACATTAGAATACCTGGGAGGGTCTTGGATGGAAACTCAGCATCGCAAAATAGGTCACTGGCGTGCCCACACTGGATCCTGCAGCCTGAAAAGACTTCTATTTTGAATGCAGGCAACCAGAAACTTTTGATTATAAAGACAAATCTTCAGAGGTTTCTGCCGCTTCTTTGAGGAGCCTTTCGGGTGCTGCTGCCCGGGTAGCCCTGTGTGTCACAGCGAGCTGTTTATAACAGGACAGCCACAAGGTCTAGGCATAAAATGTCATCATCACTCAGGTGTCATTTCACTTTTCAGGTAATGATGTTTTTATTGGATGGGCACCCACTGAACAAGGGAACAAATATATTCATGCCTTGAAGAGCATAGAGACTGAAAGAACTTTAAATAAGTTTGGTCCAGATAGTTCTGCTGGTACAATGGCCTGGTGGGAAAGATTTTTCCCTCTTTACAAGGGGGGCTCCTCTGGTTTGGGCTTTGCCTCTGGTGGTCAAAAGCCTGCCTGAGCCTCTGCCTGTGAAGTCACTGGGCCACCGTGAAGGTCAAATCCAAGATATGAAAACAATCGCCTGGGCATAAGACAGCGCTTGTGAGGACCACCCACCCCCAGCAGCAGCAGCAGCCACAGGAGGCCCTGGGTCAAGGGCAAATTGTTGACACCAGCGAGTTCGGAGTTCTGCTGGGGATAAGGGCGTCTCCCTGAACCAAAGATCTCAGGCAGGCTCTACTTCTAGTTCTTGTAAAGGTAACAAGAAACTGTAACCACCCCTAGAAATAGCCAGTGGCCTAGAATCCTGGCAATGGGCTCAGATGCCTTTGGATGGGGAATTCACTGAAGCAACAGAAACTGGGATGCTGACATCAAAGCCAAGAGCTCCTCCTTACTAGACCAGCCTTCCCATTCTGTGCTCCAAAGCGGTCTGAGCCGTGTGCGGGGCCAAAAAGACCTCCTACCAGCCTGCAGCCATGGAGGCCATAAGCCAAGAGAGCCTACCCTCCAAGTGGCCATCAGTGACACCCCAGCTCCCATGTGAACCACTGGTTAGAGCAGTGGCTTTCTAACTATTTTTACCTCATGGCACTCACAAACTAATTACTAAAATTCTGTGTCATACCAAAAATATATATTTTACCAACCCAACAAAAAATCGGTATAATTTTGATTCATTCAGACTGAATAGCTATTGTTATATTGGCTGTTATTTTGTATTATTATTCGATCATCTGAGGGGAAAACAGGTCAATGCCCCATACTAAATAGTCAGATAAGCATGCTTTAAAATTTTTTGTGGCACACCAATTGAAAATTGCTGCATTAGAGCCTTCCCCCCATTCTAACCATCCATCATATCCCAGTTCCCATAGGAACCATCAAAGCCTACCCTCCCTGCTAACCATCAGTCACACCCCACTCCTTATATAAAACATTGGTTAGCGCCTACCCCTATCCTAACTAACCATCAATCACACTCCTAGCCCCACATGAACCACTGGTCCTACCCTGTTCCTTATCCAAACACCGGTCACCCCATTCTCTCAATACCAACCTTTGAGAACCCAACTGGTTAGTTTAGGAAGAATACATACGTTAGGTGGTTTCTTTAATTATTTAGATGTAGTTTAATTCAGACCAATAACATTTAAGTTCCAGGTGGACAAAGACAGTCTACCTTAGTGCTATTTCCCATTGCCTGTCCAGCCTGATACCTGGCCTGGGTAGGCTCCATAGTATTTATTGAATGAAAGACGTAAATGGGAAAAGGAAAGCACACCCTAAACATTTTTTATGTGATTTGAGCTATTAACATATATAATTAGTCTAGCTTAAAATTCTTTTTAATGTTAAAAAAATGCTTTTAAAAATCTATAAAAATTTGAGTCCCTTCTACTTCATTTGAATTCTCAAAAATTTCTAGTTTTACTGTTCTATATGTCAAATTATGATTTTGATGCCACTTTACTTATACATATATGTATACTATATAATTATATCACAAGATAACATACAAAAACACACAAAACCACACAGGCATGCATCTCATCCCTGGCCTTATTTTCTTGACAGGCATGAACACATCACTCAGGATGTTTGTTTGTATCAATAATGACAAGCTTCCTGCAAACAGGGTCCTTTTTTTATTTTTAACTAGTATCACCATCCCCAACACATTGCCTAGAACATGGCAATAGACCGTCAATAAATGTTAGATAAATAGAAGGTCTATCCAGAAAGTGTACAGCCATGCAATATGAAAAATAGAAACATTTATTGAAGTAGATACAAAAAACAGGTACATAGAACAATGACACCTCAGTCCCCTTCAAAGTAGCCACCTTCTGTCCTGGCTGGTAGCACAGTAGATGAGGGCCAGTCTGTGAACCAGAAGGTTGCTGGTTCGATTCCCAGCCAGGGCACATAACCAGGTTGCCAGCCAGGTCTCCAGCGAGGGTTGTAGCTGGAGGTAGGTGAAAGACAGCCATACATTGGGAAAAAAAAAAAAATAGCTACCTTGGAACCTCACACAGTTCTCCCAGTATCATTAGCAATTGTAGCAAAATGTTCCTTCTATTCTGGTAGCAGAAGTCACAGAATGAATTTAGACATGACACATTTCATGCCAAGATCCAGAATCAAAATCTTGGACGCAGTAGTTGTTTGCGTCCAAGTTTCTAGTGTCCGCACTGTCAGTTGCCAATCTTTGCTGATTACAGCCTGCGCAGGTTCAACATTCTCAGGTGTTCTGTTTGCTGCAGGCCTTCCAGAATGTGGGTCCCTTTCAACAGAATCTCAACCATCTTTGAAGTATTTGTGCCACACTTATTTGTGCTGCACTCATTGTGCCATCCCCAAACGTCTTCTGCATCATCCAAATAGTTTCTGTAGAGGTATATTCAAGCTTGATGCAAAATTTGATGCAGACCCACTCAGTCATCTTGAATGTGATGGCCACACAGCACACATGCTCTCTCAATGACATCAACCACCCCCACTGACTAGTACAGTGAAGTCGTCATTGTTCACGCATCCACGTTCCAGTCCACTCTCCTTGGCTGCCAAGTTACGTTGAGGTTGTGCAAACAATTCTCGTTATATTAACAATGGCTGGACTCTTTGCCAGATAGACCTTGTGTATGAGTTATATGGGTCCAAGCACCTACTTCTGTCTGAATGCCCTTCCCACTGTGAAAGACAAATGTCTTTTATTATTCAGGTTAAACGCAACTTCCTACAAGAAGCCACCCAATCAAAAACTATCTCTTCTTTCCTTATTCTTTCAAACCTTACCCTTTGTACCTATCAATTCAACTGGGAGCTCCCAAATGACAAGGAAAAACTTCCTATTTTTAAATTTGTATTTACCTGGCAGTACTGAGTCCAGCACTTTGAATGTGAAATGGACTTGCTAAGAACAGCTAGCTTTTTAAAAGACCTCTTTTAAGTAATAGGCCTTGAGCTATTTGAAGAGCTTCACCATTTAATCTCCACCACAGCCTTCAGTGGTAATCCCATTTCACAAATGAGGAAAACCAAAGTCCAGAGACACACAGATAATAACTGGCTGAGCCTCAAATCCATGTGTTCTGGCTCCTAAGCCCCTCCTCATTAACCAGGACAAAGCAAAAGGTTCCCTTTACAAAGTCATCCAGACAGAGCCACTGACTAGTCAGAGCTTGAAGGCTGAACAATCCTCATGACCACAGGCCCTAATATGAGCAAACAAAGAAATGAAGCAGTAACTAACATACAAAGCCCATAACTTATTTGTCTTAAGAAGCAAAAAAGCAGTAGATGCCTTTCGTGGCATTGGAGAAGTGCTATGGGCAGCCCTGAGAATACTTTACAAGGCTATGAAATTTTTCACTAAGCATTTCTTATTCACTTATCCTTCATATATGGGTACACATCCATGCTCTGTGGGATTTATCTTCCATTCATCATTACCTAGTACACTTCAGATTTTTTAATATACAGCTATCTTAATTCAATATGAGATGTTGCTCATAATTCAGCAAATAAGTAAATAGAAAGTACTGTTGGATACATTCTTTTTGGAATTAATTATGAGTTTTTCACTTCTTTGTTGAAAAGTCTTTGCCAACTTTAAATAAAGAAAAAACTGACATGGTCACAAATTTGTATTGAGCCCAAAATGTAACCTAAAGGGCTTCAACTTAAACACTCTTGCGTCTATCATGTCCTCAAATAGCATGGAAATACAAGTGTGCTGTTTCTAAATCCTTTTATTTCAAGGTTTACATAATGATGGAATTTACTTATGCTTCCCAGAGATGCTAGAATATTCTGTATAAGCTATATGCAGTGTTTCTATTACAAAGAGACCTTTGGCAAACACAAGTTGAACACTCGCATTTATACTTATCTTTGATCCCAAATATTAGTATCATGTCGTGATTTATAATGGGATAATGACATCTGCTTTATAGCTGTGTTTTGAGGATTTAAGAAGATAGGTAGCACTTGACATGACTTTAAATCACATGTGCGACAGGCTGGCATGAAGGATAGAGCCAAGGAACAGCAAGGGCCTTGACTGCCCAATACTTAACTCAGCTGCTGTTATTCTGAGATTTGGAGACACAAAGGTTTCTGCATGGTTCCCTCTCAAATGACAATGGTCTATTGGTGCTGCGATCTTCTACTATGCAATCTCCTAGGGAGGTAATTTTTCATTATCTCTGAAAATTGAGATATAGATCCCCTCTGACCAAACAAATCTGCTCCAAGTCATTAATTGTCTAGATCCATTCACCCTTGCGCCCAAAAACCTTATGCACAGACTCATTTGTAACAGCAGCCAAATGTCCCACAGTAAGGGACGGGTTATATAAAGTATGTCACATTCAGTGTAGATGACAACATAGCCATGGAAAGAATGTATGGCTGATCAAGATAAACAGATAGCTGAAATGAGTGAGATGCCCAACAGTACAGGCCAGGCGCCTCATGGGTGTTTTCACAATAAGGAGAGGCATGCCTGCAACATTTGGGTGGAAACAGGCTGTCTCCGGAAGGATTCCCAAGAATGTGGGAAGAGCGATTGTCTGTGGGCAGCAGGTCTGGAGAGTGGGATCTGGTGGAAAACAGAGCTATTTTCACCACGTGCCCTTTTGCACTGTTTTAATCATTTTTACTACATTGACGTATTACATTTTCCATTTTAAAACTAGACAATTTTTCTGATGAATTAGAATCAACACTCACCAATTCAATGGTATGACCAGTAGCCAATATTTGCTTTCAGGCATCTATTCTAGATAAATGGAATGTTGATCCATAGGCAATGGGCCAGGGAGCCTGGTTTTTCATAGAACAACACACACACACATGCACGCACACACACACACACACACACACACACACACACTTCAGCTGAGTTGTGCAAAATCCTTCTACAAGGTTGCTTGCTGATCTGAGCAGCCATTCTTTTGGGGTAAAATGTGTCCTCCCGGAGGGAAGTTATAAGCAAGAACAAGGACATTTCTCTGAAACAGCCTAGCGAAGAATACATAGTTTAAAGGGTGAGCCAAGCCATATAACAAAACTTGTATAGCTAGAGCATTACATTTTTAATAATATGCATTTGCTGTTATATTTCATCTCCCAGACATTGTGTTAAACACTTAAGGAAAATGTCCATATTTTAAAATGTAAGTGTGTTGCATAACTTAAGCCTCTGATTATACAAAAATGAATTATTAAATGAAATATATAATTGCACGTTTAAAATGTTACTGATAGCTCACACTAGCAAAACAAACTGAATTATACTTTTTAGCATGTGATTCAGGCACCAGTGTTATAGATTTAATGTCCTTGAGGAATATCAGATGTCCTCAAGATTTGGAATCTGATTTAACTGAAAGATATAGGGAGAAACTTTGTAGCCGGGCAATTCTCCACCAGCTCCATATCTAAAGGAGGATCAAAAGCATGCGTTCTTCCAGCTAAGGTTAGCAATAATTTATGCTGCATAAATTATCTGCATTTAGCTCCTTGCAGCCAGGGGCGCAGCAGAAGTTATTCAATGCAGAAGGCTGGGCACACCAGCATGTACTAGCGTGCTGGGACCGGACCAGGCTGGGACTGTAAAATTTGAGCCCAGTTTGCTGTTGGCTTGGTGCAAAGCCAGGTCCCTGGCCCAGTTGTGAGCAGAAGCACCTTCGCAGCCTCTTCCCACCCACCTTGCATGGCCCACGATGGTGAAAGGTAGGAGGCATGCCTTAGAATTACACGGAATAATCATGCAGCACTTAGAAGTGCAAAATAAACACGAACAGATCAGGGGTGTATGCTCAAAAGGAGGCTACTGCTACAGGTGACAAAATACAATTAATTCTCTAAACTAGAACGGGTTCCAAATCTAGGGGTGCTATAAATGGTGAGCCAAAACGTTTACGCACAAGTGGTAGGAGGCCTAAAAGCAGTTGCAGAAAGATCTACCATGAGAATCTCCTTCCAGGAGCTGGAGTGGGGACTGAGAGAAGGTGGGTCTAGCTCACTGTCTCTGTCATTTGAGAGGGCCCAGCCCATACACGCCTTTCCGTGATTGACTCAAACAAAGGAGAGACCCTTATTAGGAGCATGGCTTAAACTGTCGGAAAGGCAAATGCATTAGTATGTTCAGTCGCCTTGCGAGCTAATGACTAGACTCTTTAGAACATCAGGGATCATTATTTCAGCATATCATCAGTGAACTTTCCAGAAAAGCTAATTAAAGGAGCCATTAAAATGCTTACCAGAAATGGAGGGTTTATCACAGAATCTTATTCGCATTTGAAGACTTTGCAAGATTTTCGCCCGGCCTGCTCCCACCACCTTTCATTCCCTTTCCTGTGATCTCTCAAGATGAACAAAATTAATTAGGGAGATTCTTATTTTCCTTTTATCATAATTTAGGTAGCTCATTATTTCCCCCCTTCTCTAATACTGTTTTGCTGCCAGCCTGACATGGCAACCCAGAAAAATTAGAGGCTGATAAATTCTATTCAGATATTCCTCTCTGAAGAGGAGCAACCATCCACATCTTTCCAGGAAATTCCTTTCAGGCTGCAGCGTTGGCTGCTTTCATATTCGAACCGGTTCTTCGGTCATTTTTAGGGATTTTAATAGCCTTTAGTTTGTGTCCTCCAAACTGGGGTGCACACAAGTTGGAGACTGCATTAACCACACACAGAGTGTGGGAAGAAAATTCCTTATCCTATGGTAATTTGTTTTCTATATGTCTTACAACAAATAAAACACATGAGGACAGCAATCCTTATACATCGGTTGTAAATAAATAAGCATAAATGAGATATGTGGGCGCAAATGGGTTTTACAGATTAGATGACCACTCCAAAGGGACCCCAGGCTGGTTCTGGAAACCAGAGTGTTGACTTAGGGCCTGCAGCACATACTATGGGCACAGAAACGCACTGCACGTATGAAAAGAATGAAAGTCCGCTGGTTCCCATAAAGATCCAGCCATGTACTACTGAACCTTGCTCATTTCACATCTGGAAATCTTAAGGAATGAGCAAGTGAGATTGCTAAATAGACCTAGGACAATACTTTCCCTGGAAGCGGGAAAACTTTTTTTTTTTTTTTTAAGGGTAGAAAATAACACACTAACCTGTAAGTTCAATTCAACAAGTGTGCAGGCCTCAACCTAGCCTCCGTCTTCTCCCCAAGACTAAGATTCCAATTTGCACCATCTTTGCTTTTTAACTAGTTCTTTTGGATTTTATCTGGTTATCAAATAATATGGGACTACCAAAAAAAAAAAGAGAGAAACCGAAAGAAAAAAGTTGTGATGGCTATTTATTTTTTTCCAAAATGCAAGCTCTAGGATCAAGAGTCTACTGAGATGCCTTGGCTGGTAGCACAGTGGATAAAGCACTGGCCTGCGAACCCAAAGGTCGCTGGTTCAATTCCCCAGCCAGGGCACATAACCAGGATGCAGCCACATCTGTGAATGTATGGTGAAACGCAACCATACATTGATGTTTCTCTCCCTCTCTGCCTCTCTCCCTTCCTTTCTCTGGAAATAATAAATAAAATATTAAAAAACAAAACAAACAAACAAAAAAAAAGAATCTACTGAGAAAAATGTACCAGGGGCAGCATTAATATTATTACTGCAAGTGCCCCGCTTCCCAGAGCCAATGGCAAGGTGAATGCAGGTGCCACTGTGGCAGGAGGTCATTTGTCCCCTGCAGGTTCCTAGTGCCCCGCTCAGGGACTAGTCCCCAGGAGGTATGCAGTACATACTGGTTAGAGGAAGAACCACATTGATCCACAGGATGAAATCCATCTCCTCTTGGTAAAAATATGATAGTGAAGAAATGAGAAGCAGGAAAATTGAAAATGTCAAATAACCTATCTGCGATGACCTTTCCTCACTCATTCCTTCACAAAATTTATTGAGCCCAGCTCTGGGCCAGGTCCCTTGCTAGGCACAAAGAGCACAAAAATGAATCCAGTGCTGATGTCCTAGGAGTGAGAAACAAGAAAAAGATGGCTCACAGATAGGTGTGAGAGTCAACATGATTAACCATGCTCCACAAGCTAGCAGAGCTCAGAGGCAGGCACCCAGTAGGCAGGAGGCCTTCCTGGAGGAGGTGACTTCTGGGCTGGTTGAACAAAGGTATCAGTAGTTTCCTCTGTGAAGGAGAATGAGAAAGGAAAATAATAAAAGTGGTCTCCAATGTTTTCATTCTTTAAAAATAAAGACAGCAGCCCTGGCTGGTGGCACAGTGGACAAGGTGCTGGCCTGTGAACCCAAAGGTCACTGGTTCGAATCCCCAGCCAGGGCACATAATGAGGTTGCAAGCCAGGTCTTCAGCCAGGTCCACAGCTGGAGGCAGCTGAAAGGCAACCATACACTGATATCTCTCTCCCTCTCTGCCTCTCTCCTTTCCCCTCTCTCTAAGAATAATAAATAAAATCTTTAAAAAATCAAAATAAAGACAGCAAGATAGTAATAGTTGTTAATTCAGGATGATGAAATATGAGTGTTTGGTTTTCCTGGGGGTAATATTGTTAAATTTAACTTCTTTGGATGAGCATAATGGGAGGTAAGCGGGAGTTAGCCTACCAATGAGCAAGAGGTCCCAGGAGAGGCCATATGAGCAAAGAGGTACAGGCAAGAAAATTCAGGAAGTTCTTCAGAACAGTTATGACTATGTTTGCCCAGGCTGCTTCATAGGTTAGCCAAATCAAGTTAAAAAAAAGAAAAAGAAGAAAAATGTGAGAATACTTTGTAAAAATACAGCTCTGTTGTGAGTTCTTAACTCTTTAATATAAGATTTCATTTTCATCTTATTTTACTTATTGATATTTATTCTATCATATAATATAAGATGATTTTATGCAAGTCAAATTACTTTCCACCATCAGTTTTGAGACTCAGGAGATATTAATGGCTTTAGCCTGTCTTACAGAAAGTCAAGACTGAAAAGGACAGACACTGTCACACAGTGGTAAACTTTTGGGGACCAATAAGGCACCAGAGATCAAATTCTCCATCAATGAATAACCAACCCCTGGTGAGCACACTTCCCTGCGAGTCAACTCACAAAAAACATACCGGTGACTTACTACAATGACAAAATGTTTCTGAATACTAAAAGTATTTCCTCTTCCCTTAATCTTTGCATGCACTCCACTATCAACTGTCAGCGGAAAATTGATTTCATTATTTCTGATGCTCAGGCTATCTGATCTCAAGTCAAAGGGAATCCCTATGGATACAGATGCAGGGAACCAGTTTTGGTATGTGATTTGGAAAGCCTGAGAGAACGGGCAAACCACAAGAAAAAGAAATGCGTGTCCCACAGAGTCAACTCAGTCCCTGGCAGTTTCACCACAGGACGTTGCAATTGACAGATAGAGACTAGTCAGGTTTCATAATATCACTTCACAAGCTCCCCATGAAAAATGTGTTCGGAAAGGCTAGCGTTTTTTCTCACAAATATCATAAAACGACAGAACCTAAGGGATGTTGAACGGTCATCTGCCCAGCCTCCTGCCTTGGACAAGGTGGCGTCCCCACCAGGCAAGTGACTGCATGTACTGTTTGGTTTCCTTTGTGTTCCTCAAATACCCAGAGATATTTAAGTTTCTCTTCAGTACTTGATCAACCTTCAATCAAGATTTTAGCTATAGAACTTTTAACGAACTCATTGTAGTTTAAACTCATTTTCTTTTGCTCAATTCTCTATGCAAATGAATCCATGATTTGTAGCGTATAAATATTATTTTACATACTTGAAAATAGTTACTGCCTTCTTACAATAAAGATTAATTTTTTAAAAAAGAACATAGTTACTGGCTTCTGTTACCAGTAGCATGGTAAACTACATACTCTAACCAAACTGTTTGCTATACCTAATTAAAAATGCTTAGTGAAATCTAAAATCTATGCTTTCACGCCCTGGCTGGTGGCTCAGTGGATAGGCACTGACCTGCAAACCCAAAAATAACTGGTTCGATTTCCCAGCCAGGGCACATAACCAGGTTGCAAGCCAGGTCTCCAGCCAGGTCCGTAGCTGGAGACAGGTGAAAGGCAGACACACATTGATGTTTCTCTCCCTTTCTTCCTCCCTCCCTTCCCTTCCCTCTGAAGGTAATGAATAAAATCTTTTAAAACAATTAAGTAAGTAAAATAAAATCTATGCTTTCACCTGCATCCATTGGTTAATACGAAAGTGAGAGGTACCCAGAAGCCAAAATCAGGTAAAAAACTTCCTGCGCTCCACAAGTCCAGGTTCTACTCACGGCTTCCGGAAATATTCTCTAATACGCTGGTGTCCCCACCCACTTCTTTTTGTGTTTATGGGTTTACTCATTTGTATTCCTTTGCTTCCATTTTAATTGGACTAGAGAAGGGAAAGGAGGAAAACATGTGTGGCCACTCTGCCACGTTTAACTAGAAAAGGTGGAATGGACCTCTGATGGTCTGGGTGATAATGTGCGCCCATCGGATTGTTCAGACTCTCTCAGACACCCCCTCGCCTATTTAAATATCTGCTCCTCCCTGAAAAGGCAGACACTGTGACTTTCCTTGGTTATATTCTCAAGGCCCACAACAAGAGGTATTTGTTAAATAAATTAGATTCAGATGGTTTAATTATTGATCAAAAACCATGTCCATCATTTATTTGTTAAGTACCTTGTATATATATGCCAATACCTGATCTAAACATTCTTCAGACATTTTTTTCAATTTAATCCTCCTGATAGTGCTATCATGTAGATATTAGTCCTATTTACAGATGATAAAACTGTGGCTCACCATCAGTGGATGATTGGATCAAAAAACTTGGGTCCATTTACACAATGGAATACTACACGGCAGAAAGAAGGAACTCCTACCCTTTGCAACAACATGGATGGAACTAAGAAGTATTATGCTTAGTGAAATAAGCCAGTCAGTGAAGGACAAATACCATATGATCTCACCCATTACAAGACAATACTGAGCAAACCAAACAACAAGCAAAACAGAACCAGATATATGAATACAATGAATATACCTTCAGTGGGCAAGGTGAAGGGGGGAGGGGGAGGAGGGGGGAGGAGGCAAAGAAGGGGAGCAGTTTAATCAAGGAACTAGCATGGAAGAACCATGGACATGGACAACAAGTGGGGTTGACTTTGAGGGAGAGTGGGTGGGTGGGGAAGGGGACAGAGGGGAGTATAAAGGGGATGGATGTAATACAGCAACAATAAAATTAAATATATATATATATGTATATATATATATCCAATCATATTTTGAAGAAAAACTGTGGCTCAACTGAGCTAAGTGACTTAGTGACAGACATACCACTAGCAAAAAGATGACCACATCAAAATCCCCCTCAAGCCAAAGACCTTGCTTGTTCCACTTGGTCACACTGCTCCCCACCAAAATCTAACATCAAGAGGGAAACCCAGCAGATACCTACGCATGGACATGGCATGAAAGGGCTTGAATCCAGAAAACGCAAACCAAACAGAGATGGGCTGCAAAAGATTGCTTGAACCAAGGTTAAATGTTGATCTGAATTGGCAGTTCAGAGTTGAAGGCTGCATTTCAAACTTCATAATTAACATGTTACACATGGCAGTCTTCAAAGTACTTTCAAATGCATTATCTTGTTTAAGTCACTAAACAAAATTACCAGAAGTCAACTAGATGTGAATAAGGTGCTTTTAAAGTCAGGAATGAAGAGGTTAAGAGCCATATTTTTATTATGGAAGTACACTATATTAGATCTGAGGAACTAATATGACCAAAAATAGAGAAGTCAAATATAGACTGATTAACGGTGCATTAAGTATCCCCAACTGTAAGTATGATTCAACATCATATTCCCTAGAAAAACATTTGGACTTGGAATTATCCATTAAACAACATATTCTCATTCAAAAAACATATTGAAATATAAGCAGTTCTCACAACGCCTGCTTTTAGAATCGCTGAATTTTGGCTTTGTTGAAATTACTACACCCATGGCTTCAATTTCTTCTGCATACACAATTTGATACCCAAATTGTGAAACAAAAACAGAATTTTTCTCATGGCAAAGGATGCAATTAGATTCAACATATTTTGAAAACTGACTACAGACAAGCCCTGTGCTAAACATTCTAGCATATTTAAAGCTGAGCGAGGCATGTTTCCAAACATCAAGGAGGAAACAAATACGCACAGCATGAGACAAGCAGGAGCGGGCAGCCCTGCCCGGGATACGGACGCCTATGCACACACATCCGGAGAAGAGGCCTGCAGCCTGGTACATGAGGGGTTGGGGGAGCTGGCCCTCGAGGCAGGGGGCCATCTCAGGCAGTGGGAGTGAGGCTCAGGGACATTCCAGGGGAGGGGTCATGGTACGCAGGCTCCTGGTAGGAAGCAGGTAACACCAGCATATTGGAAATAGATGGCTGGAAGTATGTTCGTATCCTAGGGCTGCCATAACAAACTACCACAAATTTAGCACCTCAAAATGACAGAAATTTGTTTTTGCACAGTCCCAGAGGCCAGAAGTCCAAAATCAAGCTATACGCAGACGGCTTCCCTCTAGAGAGTCCATGTGGGAATCTCGCTCATGCCTTTTCTGCAAGCTTCTGCGGGCTGCTGAAACCTGGCCTGCCCGGCTCCTGGCTGGACAACTCCAACGTCTGTCCCCATCTTCACAGTCCCCTCATCTCTCTTTGGTCCTCTTACCTCTCCCCTTCCTTTCCCTTCCCTTCCCTTCTCTTCTCAGGATATCCTTGTATTTTGGACCTGCTCAAATCCAAACTAATCTTATTCTAACATCCTCACCTTTTCAAAGATTCTTCTTCCAATAAATCATACTCTGAGTTCCGTGGTGAACATATTTGGGGGGAATACATCTCATACCTCCGTAAGGTATCTCTTACATCACTGTATAATTTAAAAAATAAATTTTCCTTATACTTATATCTGGTTATAAATTGGATCCAAAAACAGCCACCAAAAATTGAGAACATTTGTTCATAAAGATGTATGCACCCCTACATTCATTGCAGCATTATTCATGGTGGCCAAGACATGGGAACTACCAAAATGTCCTTTGACAGGTGATTAAATAAAGAAGCTGTGGTCCATATATACAATAAGACTCAGCCATAAGAAATGATGAAATACTGCATTTGCAACAGCATGGATGGATCTTGACAGTATCATGCCAAGTGAAATAAGTCAGACAGAAAAAAGCCGAAAACCATGATTTCACTCAGATGTGGGATATAAAACTGAAAGCACCAAGTGAACATACAAGACAAACAAAAACTTACAAATACAAACAGCAATATGATGATTATCAAAGGGAAAGTCGGGTCTGGGGGTAGTAAAAGGTCGAGGGGATCAAATATATAGAGATGGAAGATGATCTGACTTTGGGCGATGGGCACACCATGCAATAAGTAGATGACATTATAGAATTGTGCACTTAAAACCTATATACTTTTATTAACCAATGTCACCCCAACATATTTCATTTTTAAATAGTCAAGCAGTAATTCTTAAAGATCATTTGATGACTATTTTGCTGAATTTAATTTTTAACTAGGCAGAGTTTTGAGCTCATGGCCATGTCTAGGTGACCAATTACTGAGGTTGCCTTTCCCGATCCTGCCTTTCACCACATGTGAGGAAGAACCAGCCATCTGGTATTACTGCATGCGCAGCTGTCCCAGAAATTGCCCGTGAGTAATGCAGCCCAGTGCAACCCTTCACCTCCTGTACGAAAAGCAGAACTGATCTCCATATTTGAAAAATGCCCTTCAGAATTCTAAGCAACAGACATGAATCAAAAAAGCATTGTAAAAGTCAGGGAAGAAAATAAAGTCTAAACTACTTCAGCATTTCCTTCATGCATAGAAAGATTTAGAAGCTGAGCCTTAAGAGTGAGTTTTGTAGGGCATTTCATAATTACCTTAATTATTGGATTAGAGGTGCAATTTGATGCTCTTTGGGTACTGGATAAAGAGCCCAGGAATAGTACGAAATGATGGGCAGGCTTTCAGTCTCCTGCACTTGTTTTCTGGTGCTGTGATTTAAGTGTGAAATTGACCTGAAGTCTGTATGGGTTTTCCATCAAGTATGCTCAAATGTAAGCAATGCCATTTTATTGGCACTAATTCGGTACAAAATATCCTTTTGGTGTGCAAAACTCAAATGCCTCTCTTTGACTCGAGAGTCCAATTTATGTCATGCTCTAATCATAGCGGTTCTAAACTAATTTAACACCCTGAAGAAGTTAATTAACATCATTAAAAAGTGCACCCAGTCAAGTATAACATGTGACCCAAATAAATAATTGAATGAACTTGCCAACACTGGGCGTGACATGTTCCAAGCCTGTCCTCTTTCATCAGACCTGGTCCACAATTGTTTGAAACATCTGACACCAACCACATTAGTAGGTGAGCTTCGTGAAGGTGTAAACCTACATGGCAGCCTAATAAACAACTTAAGTTTCATGGCTGACATTGATTTATACATCTTCTAAAGAGATGGTGCATGAAATGATCAGAACAGTCAATAACACAAGCAAAATGTATGTGTTTGAGATAAGAGAGCAGAAAACAAAATCAATGCCTTCCAGCTATTAACAGCATGCAGCAGAGTTCATAATAGATGGCATTAAACTTGAACAAGTTGCGTCATTCAAATACCTCAGACAAACTGTCACTCCAACAGTGATTGCAAGAATAGTACTCACATAAATGAGTATATATGGCTTTAGCTTGGTCACTAAAGGCATTTCACCAACTAAAAGCTACTTAGATGAGCTGTTTGGGGTCCATTGTTATTGCAAAAAATTTAAAAGAGGTCACTAAGCATACTAATACGTTTATTAAGTGCAGAAAATTTAGATAATGAAGGAAGTCAATATATTGCTACAAACCTTCACACGCAAAATAGATGCGCAAAGGGCAAAGCAATCAGCTACAAATGGATGATTTCTTTTTTTCCTTTAAAAGAATGAAATCGAGTGGAATTAAGTATTGCGCTCTTGTCATCAACACAGCTATTTTGAAGCCCTAGAAAAGTGTCTGGTGCAGCAGAGTGACTGAGAACATGGGCTTGGAGATCAGGTTGACCTGTGTGTTTGATTCACACCTTTACCACCTATTAGCTTTGCGCTGACCCTCTCTGAGCCTCTGTTTATTCATCTGTAAAATGAGATTAATTGTAAGTACCTGACAGTGCTGTTGGGAGAATGTAATAGCAGATGTTGGAGTCATCCCTGAATGAACTGCTTCTATCTTTAGTGTATGAATTGGTTTGTCCTTATACCAAATTTCTTAGAGACTCCTAAATTAACAAAAAAACAAGAGCACTGCAAAGCCAAGTCAGTCCTTAATAATCTCTATTATGAAAATCACAATTTTGGAATCCACAGCAGTTAACTTGGAGAAGCAAATGGGCAAAATGCTCTCCAGGCATTTAAAGCCCTTCGGGAGAAAGCTACACCGACAGCCATTTTCCCACAGAGCTGGCTCTGCACCTTTCTCGATCCATTATCCAGGTGAACGAGGGTTCCCCTCATCCTAGCACACATGTTGCACTTCACCTTGAAATGACTTCAAACACCAGCGGATCTTTCCAAGTTCCAGGTCAGCCACCCATGGCTCCCGCAGCTGCGGCGCACCCGCCCTCGTCCACCAGCGACTTCAAGGAAGCATGCATTGGTGGAGAGTCACCTGGCACACTTCTAATGGCAAGTGGTCATTTTGATCACACAGCTGTATAAATGATCACCTTTTTCCTGCACGGGTGCCATAAACCACTGTTGGACGACGCAAACATTTTGTTGGAATACTGTATGTGAAAAATGGCCCTATGTTAGGAATGCAAATGATAGTGTCTTGGGGCATCAGGGCTGAAATATCAGCCTAGGGAGGAGGGTACCCATGGCCCTCGCCCTCTGCCTATGGGCAGGGTCTGAAAAGCACGCTGCTGGGGCTGCTCCTGAGTCCCCCACGCAGAAACTCCCCATTGTAGCAAACGTCTCTCCTCTGAGTTCCCCAAAGGGCTGCAGTGGCTTTTTCCACCTGCCTGTGCTGTGCGGATCAGCCCATGAGAGTCATTTCTTGTCCCCCAACCCACCAAGAAAAGGTTGCATGCTGACTTTTGGCTCCTATTTCCTGAGCACCCATGAGCGATACAGTGGTCACGATGGGAAATGATGCTCATTGAAATGACCCAAAATAATAACACTACTAGAAACATAATATTAAATCACTGGTGTGACATTTGGATTGACTCTTTAAATCAATTCGGGAGGGGTGGGGGTTAAAAGGGGTCTGCGGAGGTGGGGGTACGTTTAATAATCTCCGATCTCTCTCTGAAACATCATCATGTGTAAAAGGGAAAAGCCGTACAAGGTGAACCTTTGGTACTCACAGGGTGGAGAGGGGCCCTTGGTCCACGGAGCGGGTTATAGACCCATTGCCACCCTCTCTGCTCAGACCACGCCGGGGCCTTGGAGGGAACAGCGTTGTTCTTGCCCCTGAAGGCACCACTGTCTCATTGGGAGAGCAAAAGTAACTAAGATTCAATGACAGAATGATGTCGGAGAATAGGGGGTCTGGCCACGTGAAAGTGGATGATATAAACTCAAAATCTGCAGCGGTTTGGGGACAGGAGAGCGGCTGGCACTCCCAACTAGGCAGCCACGGTTGGCAGTCTGCTCATTTCTGTGCCTTAACGCCACCCTTGTGCTTTTGACTGTGTCACTGCCCACCAGGAACAGGTGCCGAAGCTCCCTGCTCAGGAACCTGTCAGGAGAGTGGGTCAAGTTTGCCCTCCCAGCCGGAGCGTCCCAGGTACTCAGGACTCGCAGTGCCTGTACTCCGCCCTCCCAGAGACCAGCACCCATAACTATAAACACCTAGAAAGCATACAGGTGGCGTTGATATGGAAGGGAAAAGCATTTCAGGATCTTTCAGCACTGTGTGTAATAGTAGAAATTGATTTGCCCTTCTCTATAGAGACTGTTTAACCCATTCGTTACCTTTCTAATAAAGTTCACTTAGTTACCGTAGATGTTCATTAGGTCTTAGCAGCAAAGTCATTTCTTGAAGCATTGCTTACAACGGTGAAAAGTTTTAAATATTCTAAGTGTCCACCAATGGAGAATGCTTGTAATGGAATATGATGCAGCCGTCAAATATAGTGTTGCAAATAAATATTTATAAGCATAAAAATATGCTTACCATAAAGTGGAAAAAATACAAAATACTACACATAGACACACATGAGCCTAAAATTTACATATAAACTATTATCATTATATACAAATCCTATAATTTATATATAAATTATATAAACAGGAGATATATATATATGTTTATATGCATAAAAACTGTCTACCATTGGATGAATTGCATTCCTATTTTTAGTTTATAGCTTATGGCTTTGCTTTTTCCAGATTTTTCTTCAATAAAGAAAGCAGCCCAAAGATGTTTATAATGGCTATTTCCACAAAACTAAAACTTTTTGTGCTATTACAAAATATTTATGCCTACAAATGAGTTTATAAAATAATATAGTAAATACCTAAGTACCTACCACCAAGTTTGCCCAAGTCTATCTTTGGACTCCGCTTTTAGCACAGGGGAGCAAAAGTAGGTCATACTGTTGAAACGCTGTGTGGGTTTACCCTCTAGTAATGAGAGGTTTCTTTCTGACATGCTTAAACTCAGTTTTTAACTGCCCAGACAATTCTAAAACACACCCTCTCTCCCAGCCGCTGCAGCAGTAATAGGAACGTAATGCAGGACAAAGAACCATGATTTTTCCCTGTTCAGAGACGTCATCTTCCTCTGCAGTAAACTGGCTGCAGGGCCGGGCCCAGGCCTTACCCCTCACCCCCCACCCCACTCACCTCCTGATCTACTTAAATCTCTTTGCTTCTCTCAGCCACAGGAAATGGGGACACTTACAGGTAACAACTGACAATTTGAACAGAAAATACAGAGAAAAGCTGTGGAAAGCAAGTGGCTCAGATTATAGCTGTTGACTTCTAATGTTATTTGATAGATGAGGCCACTACAATTATCTCCTGCTCATGGGTTCCATTACTGGAACAATAAGCACACAAAATAAGGGCAATTTCGCAGACAATGTATAGGACCACTTAACTTCCTCAAGAGCCATTTCTGCGAGTAAAGTCCTCCTGGTAAAAGACACAAAGACAGTGTTCTGGCAACTTGACACAAGCATTTAGTTCATACCGCATTAACTGCCTTTTGTTATTTCTGCCATGCTCCAGTTAAGACCAAATTGGATATTATTTTTAACTTAAACGTTTGTTTTAAAATGCAGTCATGGAGTCTACTATTTTCCCTTAAAATAAAAGGAAAGAAAAATAGCTCTGAGAAAAATTTGAAAACCCCTCAACCAGTGAAAAAGTGAACAAAGTTTCCACCTCAATTTTTCATGAATCTTCCTTGCAACCAGCTACCCCAAAATTATTAGAACAGTTTTCATTCTCTGAAAAAATTACTTTGTGGTCTGACCTTACATTATTTAAAGATCAAAAAGAAAGTCTGTCTATAGAGGAAGGAAAAAGCAATATAGTTTGAAAGACAAAAGTAAAAAAAGTATCTGAACAGTTAGCTGAATGAATGCATCCATGTTAACCACTCGTTTTGCATTTTGAATTTGGATTGAGCCATTGGGTGGATTGAGTTTTGGGAATGTCCGAATTGCACTGAGAATTACACTTGTATCCCACACCCACCTCCTTCCCCACCTTGATGAGTGGAAAAGCAAGGAGGAGCTTGATGGAGATAAGAAAATATTTAAATTAGAAAAACACAGGATGGCTCCTGGCTGACAATCTTATGGTGGATAAATCGCCATCAAGGTTACTGCAGAAAGGGAGAAGGGTGGCCACCAGTAGCAAGCTCATCTGAAAAGATTTGCCTTTATCTTCTAGACAGATTCCACGTGTCTAAGCTTAAATGTTGCTTTATTTTCTAAATAAAAAATCCCCCTGATTTATTTCCCTCTTTGTTCATGTTACTTTGATGCATTTCCAAGCCAAACCATAGGAAAATCTGAAAGGCATACAGAAAATGGGACTCCTTTCCTTCCCTTTTCTTTTTTTGTCTCCACTTTTGCACTGATGATGAGCAGCTGACCAGGCCTAAAGACTGGCAAGGCTGTCTCTCCCTTGACCAGAGCGGCAGATGAATTCTCATGAATTCAAGAAATGTCAAGTCCCCTAGAATCTGGATCACTGAGAGCATCAGCACATGGAGCTGGTCAAAAGCATGTTCCTCTTCAATAATAACTCGAGAGACATGGTTAAGTCTGTACAGTTTAATTATAACATTCAGGGGTTTTTTATTATTATTATTCTTTCTCAGCTCCTGAAGTCTTTTAAGTCTCTCTTAAAAGGGCCTACACAAAAGGTAACTTCAGCCTGAAGAGAAAGAAACTCAGACTTGGCCATACCACTTCCACTTGGGCATTGATTAGATGTCTTTTTTTTTTTTTTTTTTTTTTTAACAAATTCAAAAAGAAAGGGGACACGATTTAGAACTAAAATAGAACTAGGCACATTGTACAAAGGATTATTTCAAGTAATTCTCCTTGAAACTATAACAAAGGAATCTTTCCTGGGGATTAAATGGACTGTCAGGTAATCAGAAAAGTTCTTTTAGGTTTTTCCTCAGGAAGAAAAAGAGCACTTTGGATGGATTTTGTTCCTGGTATTTTGTGACACATTACAGCTTATTCCCTGGTGTCACACCGATTTATTTCATTATTCATGAGCTCCATGAAGGAAGGCATGATCTTAGAAGTCCCCAGCTGGACCACACTAATAGATCCTTTTCCTATCTTCCATCTACTGTTACTTTAATATGGATAAGATTGTTTTATTAATGAGAGCAAATGGGTTTCCTGAATATCAGCCTCTCTTTTGGTCACTCTGGAACCTGATAGACTTGATTAATAGATTTCAACATTTTGAGCACCCACACTATTTTTGACACCGTACTTTAAAAAAAATTAGGACATAGATGAACAAAAGCTGTACCTCCAGGAAGTTACATTCTAATGAAACAAGACTGACCTCCATTACTAATTGATGACGCTACAGTCAACTATCAATTATTCATGTAAAGATCATCCATGACACACTTTGGAGGGCATCCATTGTGAATTTCTACATCCCAGGCTTTCCTATGTCTCAACTGGACAGATTTAGGGGAAATAATATGAAGTAACCCAACCTCCTACAGCTCTGTCTTTATTCAGTGAGCAAGGATGGTACAATGCTAGGTGCTACAGAAAAAGACGAAGTGTGTATAAGGTGTAACAGATGCTCACAGGTAGGAACAGCTAATTCGACTGATGAAAAAAAAGAAACAAGAAAGGGTTTCAATGGGACAATGACACTTGATTTTAGTGTTGACAACTGACTGTGTGTTGAGGGGTGGAGAAAATGAGAAAACATTGTACACAGGAGTATGAGCAAAAACAAAGAATTGTGAAACCCTGTGGTACACTATGAGAGTTCATGTTCAGGATGGCCATGGGTTGGCAGGTGGCCGGAGGGCAATGCGGTGACTGATAAGAGAAAAGACAATGAGTTCATTTTTGGACTTTCCTCTGCCATAGCGCTGAGAGCTGTGAGGAGGTTGTTAATTGTTCATATTAATATCCATACCTGCCATTGGGCTAAGAGTCAACTACAACCAACAGGTTATTCTCTCAACACACTTCCATGATATAAGATAGGTCTCCCATAATCTGTGCAGTTTCTTTAGCCTAAATGCAAAAGTGTGTCCTAATTCTGACAGGAAAACATCCAGAAATCAACGGTTGGTTATTTCTATTGTCCAACCTCATTTTCTTTTCATTTAGTATAGTACTTATTTTTCTGATTTACTTTGGATGGATACACACTACATAGGCTGTAGTAGACAACTTCTCAGATCCCAAGAAAACAGCATCACAATTAGCCTTGAAGTTTGCTCACATTGATCACAGAGGAAAATGGCATAGAAATGTCACTAGGAAAATCACATATTTACTCATTTATTCAACAAATATATATACTCAGGACTTACCACATACCAGACCAGTATAAAGGGAGCCCATTAGGATCCTGCCCCATGGAGCTTACACCCAAGTAGAGTGGACAGGCACCAGATGTCAGTGTTTGGTGCTGTGAGTGAAGAAAATGAAATGTAGCAAGATGCCTGGGGATGAGGGCAGCCTTACATAGATGGTTGGATAAGATGCCATGAGCAGGTGCTGCTATTGGACTAAGAGAGAACTAAAGGGAGGGAAGGAGGGAGGGAGGGAGGGAGGGAGGGAGGGAGGGAGGAAGGAAGGAAGGAAGGAAGGAAGGAATGAAGGAAGGAAGGAAAAAGGGAAGGAAGGAAGAATGCATGGAGGCCAAAATTGAAGGAACACCTTCCAAAAAAGAAGAACAGCAGAGGAACTAAGACTAGGTGTCTGGTGCAGTCAAGAAATAGAAGAGATCGCCCCATGGCTGCTGTAGCCACGTTGGAAACCAGCTCAGGAGAAGGCAGGCCAAGCAGGTCATGAAGAGACATAAGCAAGAGCTTCAGCCCCACTAGGATCAAGCCCCAGGTTCAGCCCTAATTAGAAATCTCAGTCATGTAACTAAAGCTCTCAAAAGCTATTTTTCCATTTCTATCCAAATAATAGTAGTAATATTTTTATCACTTGAGGAGAAGAGTAAATGAGATAAACTATGCAAAGTGCCTAACCGCATAGGAAGAGCCTAATAAATCTTAGTTCCAACCCCGAATCCTTTCCTGCTTTTAATAGCAATCAAGGAAGCCAGTGTGGATGGTGCAGGTGAAAAATGGGAGCCTTTTCTGGTCTAAATGTGTGAGGTCTTCTTTCCCGCAGCTTCTGATTCCCGGAGCTGACCTGCTGACCTCCCTCTTCTAGGAACCCTGCGGGCCAGAGGTCAACATTGCCAGGATAGGTCAGGTGATGTGATGGTGAAAAATGTTCCCATGTGAGCCGGGAGACCTTCAAATTAATTTCCTGTGTAACCCTGGCATTTGTGAGCGGAGTCTCACAAGTTAAAAATAAAACAGTAGCTAACTCTGCAAGATAAATGCTTCTTAACATCAACAATTACTTTGAGGTCCTCAGAGAAAGACACATTAAAATTCAGGTTCTTTTGCTTGATCGTCACCTGCTGCCTGACCTCTGAGGGATGGCATGGGGGACCCAAGAGGACAGCAGGGAACAGGGAATATTTTTGACTTGCTAATGCCCCAACCCAGCTACCTGACAACAAACTAAGTTATTTCTGGGACCTTGAGACCACTTTCCTCTCTGGTCATCTCCTCATCATCCTTCCATCTTCTGTTCATCCCAGAAGCCCCAGAGAAGTCTGGCCATGTCCTGTGGTTTTCTCCCCTTTTGGTTTTAGCTTCCCTTCTAATCCTTTTCTCTATAACTAACACCTGCAATTCTCTCTCTTCTCGCCACAAACAACAAATTCACCCTCGGGCCAAATACCAGTGTGTCCCAGGTTTTCCTGCTGCCTGCACTCCAATTTCTGAGTACACCTGATGAAGAAGAGGAGGGGGAGAAAACCATCACCAGGCACTGCCACAATGAGTGGGCCTAGGGAAGTGTTCACTGACTTCTTTTAAACACTGCATTAAAAAATTAAAAACAAATGGGGTTGACCTACGTACAACCTTTGTCTCCATTTTCATGAATACTCAAGCCTTGGCCTTCCCTTAATAATTGCTTAATAAAAAAAGATGTGTGTGGGATTTAGGTATATAGAATTGTTCTGCATGAAATCTATTCAAAAATGATGTACAGTATGTATAGTAGGCTGAATGGTGGCCCCAAAAGAAAATATGTTCATGTCTTACTTCCCAGCACCTGTGAACTTGACTTGATTTTGAAAAAGAGTCTTTGCAGATGTAATTAAGGAGGTCACATTTTGTTATCTCAGTGGTCCCTAAACCTAGTGACAAATGTCTTCATGAGAGCAAGGCACAGGGAGATTACACAGAGGCAGAAGAAGAGGCAATGTGCTGGAGAGGCAGAGATTGGAGTGATGAGGCTATGAGCCAAGGATACCAACAGCCACTGAAGTCTAGATGAAGCATGAAATGGATCCTCCCAGGGAAACTGCAGCCCTGCTGGCAGCTTGATTTTGAATTTCTGACCTCCAAAAGTATGAAAGAATAAACTTCTGTTGTTTTAAGCCCCCCAGTTTGTAATCATTTGTTACAGAACTGATACATGGTATTTCAAAGAAGTATCTAACATACCATGATTTCTTGTGGATGAGGGTTTGCTGTAATGTTTTCTTCTGTCAGTAGACACCTAAATGTAGTCTTCAAAACTGTAGACTTGAGGCCCTGGCTGGTGGCATAGTGGATAAGGCACCAGCCTGTGAACCCAAAGGTCACTGGTTCGATTCCCCAGCCAGGGCACATAACCAGGTTGCAAGCCAGGTCTCCAGCCAGATCCGTAGCTGGAGGCAGGTGAAAGGTAACCCATACACTGATGTCCTTCTCCCTCTCTGCCTCTCTCCCTTCCCCTCTCTCTGAAAATAATAAATAAAATCTTTTAAAAAAAACTGTAGACTCGAGTATCAAACCCAAATACCCATGTTCTAGCAAAACAACAGGGTGCAGAGACCTAAGGAAGAGATTGTTGTAATGCACATGTGTTTTAAATTTCAGTCATAGGAACATTGAGAAACTGGAGATTAACTCATTAAATGCTCACACATTTTATTTTAACACCTTTGGGAAGGTCTTTCTAAAATGAGCCTCAAACTTTCCTGCCAATTACAGATTACATGGAATATAATCAAACATTTTTTAATGAGAGAAGAAAGATTGGATAAATTAAAAATAAATATTCATGATATGATATGTCATGAATGTACCCATACAGGTACAGATGTTTAGATGCTAAATGGCTTCTTTCCTCTTTCCCAACATTTCACTACTACAGGTTTCTAACCTATTAATTAATTGACAGTGATACCTTCAAGGTTGATTGAACTAAAGCATGAGCATGTACACACACACACACACACAAACACACACTTAGTTTGCTCCCTTCATTCTATGATCAGGGAACCCCTGAAAACCAGTGAGTAAAAAGGGAGGGGCTGAACATCACAGTCCATTCGGGCAGGCGAAGTCTCAGCTATTGAATAGGGTAGACAAGAGGAGATAAAGAAAGAGCCTTGGTCATTAGTGCTTTTTATCTGCTATGTTGTTTTGTTCTGCTTAAGGACAGGAATAAAGGAGAGGCCCTCTGGACAGAAGCCCTCTGGACAGAAGCCTGTAGTGGATGTGTCCACTACACATCCGTCTGACAGAGGCATAGCCAGCCCTTAGCTGTGGCCCTGAAAAGAGGATTCAAATAGTTCCCATGAAGACAGACAGGAGGCCCAGGACCATGCAGGCTCCAATCTAAGAACAAAATCAGGGCTGGGATGCCATGTGAGGAGAATAAAAATGGGAAAACATCAACGTGCACAATGGAGAAGAAGGCTCCACACCTGAGATGCTCAGCAGAAGAGGAACACTTTGAAAATGATCTATTGCAGGATCCTGAAATATCTTAGAAAAAAAACTTTGCAGGCTTCTTGTATACCAAGAGGAATCTTAATACTTACAGTATAATAAAGTAGATGGAACAAAAGCTAATAGAGGATACCTTCTCATGAAAGGGAGGAGATGGCATAAGAAGACCTGTCACCGTTGACTCCAGCACTTGCAGCCACAGATCAGATGATACTTCTGAAAACTTCAAGGGAATCAGCAAACACTGGAAGACCTGTGAGCAGAATTTGTCTGTTTTTCCAATATTGCTGAGCGCCTGCTGCAGTACTGAGCATGAACCACAAAGTACAAACTTTCCAACACTTTGTGAGATGAAAACATAGTTTATGTCCAAAATATAAAACTCCAAAAAAAAAAGCAAAAAAGCTAAATATATTGCATATAACAATAAGTTTACAGGGATTAAATTCTCTAATGGATTAAAACTGTTATGTTAAGAAAGATATGAGAGAAAGAGAGAGAGAGAGAGAAGATAATATAAATCAGAACATGTTCCCAAAAAGAGTTAAGAATAGGAAGAAATTTGAGGCAAAATTAAAAAATAGATAAAGGCAGGATCCCTGACATTAATATCATGTGAAAAATTCAAGGGGTATAAAATTAACAAGAATTTTTGAAAGAAAAATTCCATTTCCAATAATTCATTATAAGTAAATTATTATAGATGCATTCCAAGACAGCTTCATTAATGTTCATTGCTACCTCTTTATAATAGAGAAAAATATTGAAAATAACAGCCATAACAATTAATTAAACATAATATTGTACACCCACAAAGCAAAATACTACATAGCTATTAAAATACGTTTCACAAGCATATTTGGTGATGTGAGAAAATGCTCATGATGTATTTTACAGTGATTAAAAACAGGTCCCTCATTCGCCTATATTACATGATCTGATTTTCTTTTTCAAAAAATTATACACTTATTACACCAAAAAGCACAGTCACAGCAAACGACACACGTTCTTTGATCCCTCTTCCCTCACTGCATTTTCTTCTTCCTGCTGTCTGTTCCCTACCTTTTGGTCAGCAACTAATTTTAAGGTAACCTCTACCTAAATACTTTTAAACTAAATACAGTCTGTACTTCTTCATGAGATAAAGTATAAGTAACAGAGTGTGAAAGAAAAAGATTTTGCCTCTTGACCCACGGCTCTGCCTGGAGCAGGTCCGTCCAAGGGGCCTCCAGCCACCCAGTTGCTGGAGCTAAACTGCAGGTAACTTGGATCCCTTCCTCCCTCATGTCCACATCTGCAAATCTTACTGCTTCTTTCTCCAAAATGTCTGGTGTCTGTCCTTGCTCCGGGGCCATCCCCGCAGGAACCCACCTCCACCACCTCTGTCTCCTGCCTGGGCTGGGCCCCACCCCCAGGCCTCTGACTCCGTGTTCATGGCCCCTCACCCTCATCCCTGCATTAGGGTGCTCTTTTCAGGTCTCCCCTTTGCCTAGACCCCTCCAGGGGCTTCTTGCCACACTGGCTACAAATGCCTCCAGGCCCCACCAGTCAGACCTGTCCTCCCATCCACCCTCCTTGTGCCTCTTTCCCCATCACTCACTGGACTCCAGTGCCTGGGACCCTCCTCCACCTCACCCAGTTCTCAGCTTTGCAGATGCATCTCAGGTCTCCCCAGACGGCTACTTCTCACTGTGCCCAGTCCTACTCACCATTTTGTTCTGTCATGGAATGTCATTTCCATCTGGGGCATTCTCTGACTTTGTCATCTCCCCCCAAGTTTTCTCAACAGCATTAATCACACTTTTTATTATTACTCTATTCTAGTTATTTGAGGGATATTTGTTTCCCCCTCCAGACATGAGTTTTCTACAGATAAGATCCTGTCTCTTCTATTTCAGTGTATATCCAGCACTTAACATGGGACTTAGCACCAAAAAAAACAGTAGTGATAAAACACATTATAGCACTTCCAATACACCAAACAGGTTTTGGGTACTTTACAGTAACTCATTTAATCCTCACAGTAGCCCTGGGATGTAAGTGCTACCGTTTCACCTTACAGTGGAGGAAACTGAAACTGAGGCACAGAGAGTTTGATATTTATTGACAACCTGACTGAGCCTAGGTTTGAAACCAAGATGTCAGACTTCAAACTTCAGACTTCAGACTTTATTGTTACACTATGCCACTTCTCATAGTGTGTGCTCAATATGTTTGATTCATTAAATCCTTCTACCCTAAGAAATCACTCTTATTCTAGCCTTCTTGTCATGCATGTATGTGGGCACAGTATTACTTTTTCAAAGTTGGGATCCCATCCTATGGACAACTTTTACTCCCACTATTTAACTAATACCATATGAGTATCATATGGTGGCATATTGCCGAATAAATCAAAATCTATCTGACTTTATTTAATCATCTGCTTATTTATTGAGCATTTAGAGGCATGTTACTTACTTCAGGCTGCTACAACAGAACACCATAGGCTGTGTGGCTTATAAAGAACCGAAATTCAGGTTTGCACAGTGGTAGATCATAGCCAATGAGGTTTATCCAAGGCATGGGTATTGCTAATTGAAGAGCAGAAATTCACGTCCTAGAGTTGAGGAGGCTGAAAGTGGGAGATCAGGGAGCCTGCACAGTCAGTTCTGATGAGACGGCCGTTTTCTCCTTGTGTCCTCACATGAAGGAGAGAGCTCTCTGGAGCCTCTTTTATAAGGCCACTAATCCCATTCTTAAGGGCTTCACCCTTGTAAAAATTCAACATATGTGTTTTGGGAGTACAGAAACATTCGGTCCATAAAAGAAGGGATTTTATTCCATTTATTGTAACTTTAAATGGCTCTATAATAACATTCTTGAATATAAACATTGTTTAGTGATTTGTGTTAAATTCCATGAATGAATTTTTAAAATATGCACTTTAAGGATTTGGAAGTATATTGACTGCCATACCAAAAGGTTGGAGGGAACCCATATCCCCACAGTTATACCAAGTAAGGCTGTATGGTCATCAAAAGCCATATTAGGAGCATGAGTGTTCCCTAAAATACCTGTGGGTAGGAAGTGTTTTATAATGTATTTGGGGTATCTCCAAACTTAGGTCCTGACTTAGGTGATATTAATGTTGATTTACATTTCCTTGATTAACTGATTGAAGGGGATGACAGCATAAGAATTTACACAGAGACTCACTCTACCCCAGTACCTGACTAGTGCTTAGGCTATTGCTAATTATAAACACCACCTTAGGGGAAGGATTATTAATTGAGATTTAAAATGAAATTCAGGTTTTTAATTATATTCCAAATTATGATGTTATTCTTCCCTTCTGCATGTAAAAATACCAAGCAAAACATACATTATTTACCACCTGCTGCTAGTTTAATATTATTTCCAAAATTAAACAGCATAAGAAAAGAATTCCCAGAATAGAGACCCAAACAGAAAAACAAGCTCTGTATGTAAACTAGACCATGGTAACAACACTAAAAGGAAGGTGGGATTAGACTACATAAAGAGGGTCTTCTTGCTTGTTTTCCTCCTATATTTCTAAGCTTCTGCAAATGACTTGTGAGATGTTCCTTGGTTACAGTTAAGAAACTGCACCACTATATTGCATTGAATTCCCAGTGGACTATGTGAACGGTTGCAGCTGACATGACAGATACAGCTCATCTCAGCACTGTATTATGACACCAAGCAAGGTTTAAGAAAGACACCTAAATCCAATATATCCCATTAAAAGGGACACTCTAAGCCCACAAATGGAGCAAATTAGAACATATTTACTTATCAAGGAAATAAAGAAGAATTAACCAAAAAAAAAAAAGAACTATTTGAAATAAATAGAAACCACAGAAATAGGAGCCCATGGAAAATGTCATACCCGTTGTAAAACACATTACCTACTTAAATACTTGCTGCACACATGAACTTTACTGATGAGAATTTTCAAGGACTAGATTGTAAACACAAATTTATTCGCGTGATGAAAAGATACTTATAAAACTCATGGATCTTACCTATGCCTACTATATATAGCATTTATAAACAGCAAAACCTTGATATTGAGATATCTTCTACAATTTTAGAAGTAGGGAAATATTTTATTTTATATGTGCACACAAGCAGGAAAGATGTCTAACACCTCTTGAATTACACTATGTCCTCTCCTTCAACTGCTTTCTCCAAAAGGCAGCCCTTGCAAGTGGGGTCCTATGAATGGGAGGTGCAAGGGTGCACATCTCCCTGGCCTTGATCACTTTGACCACCTGCAAGCTGACTCCACAGCACACAGTGAATAAACCATTAATCTGGTCCAGCACTTTCACTTTATAATTGTAAAGACAGAAATGAGAGATTCAGTGATTTCCCCAGAGTCATGCAGTAGAACCAGAATGAGAAGTCAGTGGCTCCATGTCCTCACTTAGAGTTTTCCCTCTACCACAAGCTGCTTACAAAGGTATTTCTTCAAATCTTGTTTTAGTTCCTAGTTTCCATTATTTTGAATAAATGTATCTAATGTATAAGTGCTTTTAACAAGTGTTTTAAATAGAAGATTATTTTGAAAAAATATGAATACACATGACAAATTTTTTGAGCCTTATACATTTCTCAATCTATCTTGGCACTTCCTAAGAAGGTGCCTTAATGAGGGGCCACAGAAGCCATGCTGAGGAGGAAACTCTGGACCCCAGTGGGACTTAACCTTGCAGATCCAACCTACTTCAGTGTCTACAATGGTCAACCTAGATATTGGGAGATTCACCATTAAAGAAATAAATTAATACTTTTTTTCTAAAAGTAGATGGCAAAGGCAGTAAAATAACATCTTCAATATGCTGGGAGAAAAGTAATTGACAACCCAAAAATTAATACTTATCCAAATTATCATTTAAGAGCAAAGGCAACATAAAGAACACTTTATGGCATATAAAGACAAAGGGAATATACCAAGTACCTTGTATTTAAAAAAAGGAATCAGCAAGAAATATGTGATCACAGAAAATGTGGAATCTGAGACACATACAGCTATAAAAATAGCAACTAATAACTAAACTACAATAACAGTCAACAATTGGTAAGTATATGCATTAAGAGCCTGATGTCATTGGAAGAAGGAAAATGACTGTTTTTTAATTACAAAGTATAGTTCAGTAAGTATCTTTGAGATGAAGAGTAACCTAAAAATGCAGTTTGCATCTTCTAAATCATCTGAAGAAAATAAAATACTAAAATCTATTAGTATCAGGGGATCCAAGATGGCTACAGAGTAGCAGGAAACTCCTTCACTTGCTCCCAGACCTGGCCTGGTCTTGCAGCTAAACCACCAGCAATCAACTCAAACATCAGGCAGAGCGTGAGTGAGAGCACGTGTGATTGAATGCGCTGCAGACGGGAGTGCATGGAGCGTGCACGAGTGGGCAAGAGGCTGCCCGCCTGCTGGGCACTCAGGTGTAGGCCGCCCGGGCTCTCCTAGCAGATCAGCTGCTGCAACCACGGCCCAAACCAGCACGCGTGCTTTCTGATTTCAAAACTTACTACAAAACTACAGTAATTAGGGCAGCATGGTGTTGCCATAAGGATAGACACATAGATCAATGGAATATAATTGCAAGTCCAGAAATAAACATATACATCCACGGCCAATTGAATTCCAACGAGGTGACCAAAACCATTTAATGGGAAAGAAGAGCCTTTTCAAATGGTGCTGGAACAACTGGATATCTACTTGCAAAATAATGGACCCCATCTCATGCCATACTCAATAATTAAACGTATCAAAACTTTAAGAACTAAAAGCTAAGCTTCTTGAAGGAAACAGATTTAAACCTTCTTGTCTTTGGATTAAGCAATAATTTTTTTATATTTGACACCAAAAGCACAAACAACCAAAGAAAACATAATTAGACTTCATTAAAATGAAAACTTTTGTTCTTCAAAAGACACTATTGAGACAGTTAAAAGATAATCCAGATGAGAGGGAAAGGGGAGAGGAGTGGAGAGAAGGGGAAGGGTTTAGTCGATGAGCTAATGAGAAAGACCCATGGACAACACGGTGGGGACTGATTGTGAGCGAGGATGAGGAAGGTGGGGCAGGGGAGAGCACTGGGGGGTGGGGAATGAAACAATTGTAAAACAACAACAATGAATTAATAAAAAAGATAATAGAATGGGAGGAAATATTTGCAAATTATATACCTGATAAGGGTCTACTATTTAGACTTCATAAAGAACTACTACAACTCAACAATAACAAGACAAAAAAATACAGTTTTTAAAAAATAAGCAAAGGATTTGAAAAGACATTTCTCCAAAGATATAAAAATGTACAATAAGCATATGAAAAGGTGCTCAACATCGTGAGTCATTGGGGAAAGGCTAATCAGAACCACAATAAGATGCAACTTCACACCCACTAAGATGGTTACTAAAAAAAGAACAATGTAGAGAAATTGGAACCCTCAAAATTACTGATAGGAATATAAAAGGGTACAGCTACTATGGAAATAATTTGGCAGTTCCTCAAAAGTTAAAAATGGGTTACCATATTGCCAGCAGTCTTGCTGTGAGAGGTCACCTGGAGACCAATGTGTGAGCAGGCAACAGGTTTATTGGGGGTTGAGGGGAAGGAGACCAGTACGGGAGCTGGTATTGGGTTCATTGGGAGTTGAGGGGAAAGGGCTGCTCCTGGATTAACTTGAGGGCCCAGGGAGCAGGGGAATGGAGACTCATGGCCCTTGTGGGCCTGTAGGAGTCCCACCAAGGACTTCTGCTTGGGAATTTTTAAGCTTGCAAGCCACAGTGGGTGTACCATCAGATGAATGATTAGGACATGGTCCCACACATCAGCAAGTGTTTAACTCAAGTAAATTCCCCAACATCTGACCAGGTTCATTGGCACATTCCACCCTGGAAGCCTCTATACTCTGACATATATGATCCAACAATTGCACTATTAGGTAACCAAGAGAAGTGAAAACATACATTTATACAAAAACTTACAAAGGGATGTTCCTAGAAACATTGTTCAGAATGGTCACAAAGTAGGAACAATATCAACAATATTACCAATGTGATGTATGTATACAATGGAATATTATTCAGCCATAAACATAAATGAAATTCTGATACATGGTAAAACTTGGATGAAACTTGAAAACTCATCTTAAGTGAAAGAAGCTAGACACAAAGGGTTATATATTATTCCATTTATACTAGAATGTTCAGAATAGGCAACTTCAGAGACAGAAAGTAGGTTAGTTGTTTCAGGCCTTGGGGAATAGAGAAAATGGAGACTGATTTTTAATGAACATAATGTTTCTATTTAGGGTGATAAAAATGTTCTGGAATTGAATAAAGAGGGGATGGTTGTACAACCTTGTGAACATGCTAATAACCACTGAAGTGTACATGTTGAGAGGGTAAATTTTGGGGTATGTGGAAGATTATATGAATTCTATATATCAATAAAAAGAACTACATAAAAATTTTATTTTAAAATAACTATTAATACAACAAAAATCAAGGATGGCAGAATGGAGGCAAAGAAAAAAAAATAATGAACAGGAGACACAAAATATGACAATAGAAGTAAGTTCAAATATAGAAGTAATCATACTGATTGTAAATGAATTAAGTTCATCAATGAAAGAGGTTATCATAGTCGACTTTTTAATCCAGCCATGTACTGCTTATGAGAGATATATCTAGAACAAAAGCACACAGAAGAATAAAAATGAAAGGCTGGAAAAGCATAGCCTTCCAACACTAGACAAAATAAAGTTGTTATAACAATATTAATAGCAAATAGATTTAAGGTCCAAAAAGCATTAAGGCAATAAAACAGTATGTAATAATAAAAGACATAATCTAAAAAGAAAAGAACTAGCAAGAAAGTGTCATACTTGTCATGGCTTTAAAATATATGAAGCACAAACTGACAAAAGTAAATGGACAAATTGAACATTTATAATTATAAAGGGAAATTAGTACCAGTCAGAATATGGAAGTTAGAGGGAGAAAAATTACCAGCTTGATCTAACAGGTATAATGAGAACCCCACACCACAAAAGACTGTATCTTTTCATGAACACATGGGAACATTTCCAAATATTGTCATGGTACCTGGATTTCAAAGAACTTAGATCGTAGATGTTATCTCTGATGATGATTCGATTCAGTTAGAAATTAGCATGCCAAAGTAGCAAAAACATAACAAAAGCATACATTTAGGTACCTTAAAATAAACTCTTACATAAAGCCTGAATTACCAAAAAAATAAAAAAGAAAAAGAAAAGTTAACTATTAAAACATAATGTGAATGAAGATAAATCACCATTTGGAGATGAATATATAATATTTAAACTCATTTATTAGAAGATTGAAAGATTAAATAAATCTTCAACTCAAGATTCTAGAAAAATAACTGAAAGTAAATCTAAAAATCATAAAAGTTAGAAAAACTAAGATTGTAATAACGAAAAAGAAATATAGAAAAAAATACAAAGGACAAATAAAATCTAAAGCTGATTCTTGAAAAAAGAACTAGTAAGTAGACAGATTTTTAGGAAGTCTGATAAAAAATAAAATATAATAAAAATACAGTATAGCTCTGGCTGGTAGCACAGTGGATAATGCACTGTCCTGAGAACCCAAAGGTTGCTGGTTCAATTCCCTAGCCAGGGCACATAACTAGGCTGCAAGCCAGGTCTGTAGCTGGAGGCAGATGAAAGGCAACCATATATTGATGTTTCTCTCCCTCTCTACCTCTCTCCCTTCCTCTCTCTCTAAAAATAATAAATAAAATCTCTTAAAAAAAGATAAAATATACAGTAGATATTAAACATTATAAAAGAATGCTATGAATATTATGTAATAATTTGAAAGCTTAAAAGAAATAAATATATACTAAAAATATATAAATTTCTAAAACTGACCCAAGAGGCAACAGAAAAGATAATAATGAAATAATCATTTGAAAAATTGTCAAAAGACACTAGAGCAAAATATTTTACACATTAATTTACTCCAACCTTCAAAGAACAAAGAAACAGACAAGACCTTTATCATTCAAGCAGATTCTGAAAACAGAAAAGAAAAGCAAATTACCCAAATCATTTTACGTAGTTGGTGAAATTAGAATACCAAAACTGGGTAAGTCAATATAAGGAAGGAAAGTTATCTTTTTAGTAAACATATGTGAAAAAAACCTAAACAAAATATCAGAAAACTAATTTCAGCAGTATACAAAATTAGTATTAAAATTATTAATCATTTTAAAACATCATATCCAAGTGGATTTAATACCAAAACTTCAAAGATGGCTCAATACCAGGTAATTCTTTATATATTTATCATCCAAAAATCTATTAATATATACCATTCTAAAGGATTTATTTTTGTCCATTTATATGGTAGTTATATTGCAAATGTTTTGAGAAACTTGTATACTGTTTTCCATAGTGACTTTACCAGTTCACTTAAAGGATTTTAAAAGAAAAATCACTATTCTCAATAGATGCAAAGAAAAGTGACAAAATTCAATGCTAATCATTGATTATCACACCTAGTAAACTAACAGTAAGTGACTTGCCTTTCTCGCAAATGTTTTTATTAGGAAGTTGCCTAAGAATCATACCTAAATATAAGGCTTTAGGAATATTTACATTAAAATCTGTAGTTTTTATTATGCAAGTTACTATCACCACTTCTGTCCAATATGTTATGCAGAGCCTAAAACTTCAGTAAAGCAATCAAATGTATAAAATTTAAAAATAAAATATATATAAAAACGATTTGCAGATGATAAGAATATGTTCTTAGAAACACCAAAGAATCTATAGATAAACAATTAAAATAAAATGTTTTTAGAAAAGTTGCTGGGCACAAAGATCAGCTTGAAAAATCAATATTTTTACACTGTAACGTCCAATTTGAAAGGTAATGGGAAAAATGCCCAAAATCTCAGTGAATAGTTCCTAGGCATTTCTAAGAATAAACCTATCAAAAAAATGCTAGAGATCCCTAGGCAGAAAATTACAAATATTTATTGAAGGGTTAAGAGAAAACACGATGAATTGTAAGATTAGATACATGAGTTATTTTTATTATTCTCAAATAAATCTAAAAATTCAAACTTAGAATTGCAAGCAGGATTCACCATGGAACACTATAGAAAACCCTTGCATTGGTTTTTATGGAAAACCAAAGGTCTAGCATAGGCAACAGAGTTTTGAAGCACTACTAAGCATAGAGGACTTTAAGAAAAAGTAATTTATGTCAATAATATAAAGAATTATTATAAAACTATAATAATCAGGAGACTGGAGTATTTGTGTTTGGAGATTGACAAATGATCCCACTGAAAGGAATAAAGAGCCTAGATAAACACACCTGTGTGGAAACTGGGTATGGGGGAGAAGTGGCAGCAGAGCTCAGTGGGGAGAAGTTGACCTAGTCATTAAAATGTGCTGGGATAATCACAGGAGTAGATCCCCATCTCAGACCATGCACAAAGATCAATTCAAGATGATTAAGCAACTAATATGGAAAGTAAACACCTGAAAATTTTAGAAGAGGAAATACAGAAATAGATGTGCATGGACATGAGAGAAGTATTTCTTAGACAAGATAAAAAGTGCAAAGCAGCAAAGAGTAAATTAAAAAATTAAGGCTGGCAGTCTCAGTGGAAAATTACAAGGCAAGCCACAGGTTGAAAGAAAATATTTGCTTCATGTAATTGACAAATGATTAGGAACCAAGCAATATAAATAACTCCTAAAAATCAAGAAAACAAACAAAAAAAGATAACCTAATGAGATGCAAGGAATGGGAAATGAGCATAGGATATGAATAGGATATGTAATTCACAAAGGAAGAAAACTAAAAGACCAATAAATACGTGTAATTATGTCAAACTCACTAGTAATCAGGGAGATACAATTAAAATAACAATGAGATGTTATTTCACTCACTTCGGAACGGCAAACATTTTTATAGTCTGGTAAACAAAACTGGTGACAGAAGATGTTGGAAACCAGGACTCTCATAGCCTACTGGTGGGAATGTAAATCCTTATCAACCCTCAAAGAGCAACTGAAAGGTATTCCCGTCTGTAATGGAGCAATCCCACCTCTACAGCTATGCCCTGAAACAAGAGTTCTCAAACTTTACATTAGGACCTCTTTATACTCTTAAAAATTATTGAGGGCCCCAAAGAGTTTTTATTTATGTAGGTTATATCTATAAATATTAGAATATAAAAAGAAATTTTAGAATACTTATTTTAACATAACAATAACATGTTTCTTACATGCTAAGATAACATTTCTGTGAAAAGTAACTACATTTTCTAAAACGAAAATACAAATCACTTTACTAGGTGGCTTAAACATAACTGGATTCTCAGATCTGCTTCTGCATTTAGTCCATTAAATTATGTTGTTTGGGTTGAAGTATATGAAGAAAATGTAGCCTTGCACTTGAAATAGATCATTTCCCCATGCATAATTTGGTCATATCATGGACTGATCATTTGGAAAATACTGGTGTGCTGCGTTATACAGGTCTTCCAAATGTGGACACACTTCATTATACAGTATCAAAAAATAATGTTCTTTGTTAACCTCACCACTGATCTCATCAGGAAAAGTCTTCTCAGTATTAGGAAATGTCAAGTTCATGGTGGTAATTTGTTCCAAAATTCTAAGTTTTGCTTGAAAGCTCAAATTTTATCTTTAAAAACAAATGCTGCCAGTAGTTTCCTTTGAAGCGAAAGGCTTGTTTCCTTCATTTGCGAGAAAGGGCCTGTCAGACTCCCATAGTTTATCTGCCAGTACAGCATGGCCATAGTTTATCTGTCCGTCATGCTTCCAGGTCAAAACATGTTTCCCAAGCAAGCAGCTGGGTGGGCTCGCAGCTCAACCAGTGGAAGGGTGCGGGGAAAGTGCTTTGTGAGCACTCCCCACTGCGCCGCACAGAATCTCAAGACGTCTATTCAAGAGTTAAGATTGAGTAAAACGAATAATGTTGTTAAACATTTCAATAATTGTATTAAGTGCTTAGTGCTTCACCAAGGACATTCTTCAATGAATGGCTTTTTCTGAGCGGAGAGTGTGGGCTGGTGAAGAAGGCTCTGACTGTCCCACTACTTTGATTCCCACCAAGGCTGCAACGGTTCCTCCAACCACTGTGGCTGTTCCCCATCAGCGCAAACATCAGCCCAGGGAGAAGACAAATAACATCTCGGTGTCATTATGAAAATTGTTTCTACCTTGGAGTCCCCCACGGTATCCGGGAACCACACTGTGAGAATCACTGCCCTCTTACACATATGCACACACAGGGGTAATAGTTCTGCACTGGATAACAAAAAAGTGGAAATGACCCAAATGTCCATCCACAGAAGAATGCATAAGTAAAATAGTGTATGTTCATTCAGTGGACCAGTAGACAGCATTTAATGCTGAATGAAGTAAAGCTATATCCATCAACATGAATACTCAACAATATAATGGTGAACAACAACAAAAAAAGAATTAGTATAGTATTATGCCACTAAAAAAAAGCTTAAATTTAGAAAATGATACTATGCTAAATATTATCACATAATTTACGAGTATATTATAGTAAAAGTACAAAAACATTTATGAAAATGATAAATACTGAATTTGGGGTAATAGTTTAGGGAGGGAAAGAGGTTAAATCAAGGAGTGGTAACTAAAACATATATCTGGATGGCATGGCATCATATTAAGACTTAATATAGATATGTGGTCAGCATATATGCATTCTTTACATTAACCCCAATTTGCATGTATGTTTGAAATCTCTCATAATTTAAAAAACAATTTTTAATAAAATAAGTTAATTCTAGGTTTACGAATTTTTAAGTGGAGCACCCTCTCTGCTTTTAAAACAGCCATCAATAAATACAAAATTTGATTAAATTGATGTTCCTCAATTTTGCATGCAGTTAAGAGTTTAAATGTTTTGAAGGTACAAGTTATATTGACAAAGAATTTGTCTTCAGAGATTGACAACAAACATTTCTCCACCTCACCAGAGAACTAGGAACAGCTAAGGAGAAACACCCTCAGGGCAAGTACCAACATTTTACACTATTCCATTACTCATCCCACTCCATAGCCTGCTTGACTATTTGTGAAATTCACTATGATTAATTCACATGAATGATTTTGAAAGAGAAAAAAGGCATTTTGCAGGGTGCAATGGGGGAAGGGGCAGGGAGAAAGGATTGGTGACACCTGTGGAACGAGGCTCTGATGGTGCGGTGGGTAAACTCCCACCATATTTAGGTTCTGAAAATCTGCAATACCATTAATGGGAATTAACCTCCTTTTGTTTTGTAATTTAAATTCAGTGAAGTTCAATCTTAAGTGTAAAGTCCAAAGTCTTTCCTAATTAAGAAACTTTTGCATATTGATTTGCTCCACATATTTCTAATTTATTCTTTTAAATGATTGTATTATATTCTTTAAATAGTATTAATGATTTCTTGATTAACCAAGAAAAGAATAAGCAACCCTTCTGATTCTCTTTCTTATCATTCTATGTAGTCCCCACTTCATTATTAATAGGACAGTTCCCAGAATGTGGGCAGAAAAGGAGGAAAGAAGTTAAAACATAATTATAGGATTTTTACTGAGGAGTTAGACATGAGTAGAAGTTAGAATTATTAGATATTTTAATTTTATGATAACATATCAATCTTATGTATTTATTCTGTTTTACCCTATCCCAGCAATTAATTTACAGTTCATTGTTGTGCTAAGTATTCCATCATAATTACAAATGCCCTACATATTCTCCACAAAAACCTCATATTAAAGATAGAATATTTAAGATGTGGATCAGATGGTGAGGAGCTCTATAATCTGGCTCAAACCATGACATCCTAGATATTACAGTGTTTTCTTCCTGTGCGTTACACTCTGGACCCATCAGTATGCTTATCACCCACAGTAACTCAAGAAGAAACAGGGCGAATGAGATTTCGAGGGAGAACTGCACTGGGTCTAATGGGAGCACATATATTACATAAGTCATTGTCAAGGTAACAGGATATTTAAAGGGACTTTTGCTGGGCTCAAAGCTAAGGCCAAGATAAGTCATACACTAATACATGTGCACAGAACTGAAATTGGACCAGGTAAGTCCTCAGGGCTCATGAAGAACCAGCCAACCTGGTTTTTACAAAATAAAAATAAAAGGCTAGTGGGAGTAGAAAAGGCTGAAAAGAAATGAATAGCCCACCTGGGTTGGGGCCATTCCGATGCTGTTTCCCTCTATATGTAAAGGGGGCTCCAAGATTTAGGTCGTTTGTCCCCACAAGGGGAAACTGTCAACCTCTGACTCTGGTTGGGCATCTGCATGTGCCGAAAGCTTGCTAATCTGCCCTCCATGGGGTGGAGAGGAGGGAGGAAGGAATTGGAGAGACACCAAACAGGAAGGCAGGAACGGGAAACCATGCCGAGAAGCAATCTGTTCTCCACCAGTTGGCGCAGCGAACATGCAGGACTCTTCCTTGCCTGGCACCAGCGCAGGAGCCACACTCAAGCCGTGGTGCAGGTGCCCCACACAAGGGCTGGCCGGGCCAGCCAGGCAGGTTCCATGTTCAGCCAGAGGCATGGGGTGCTCTCCAGGGGCTGACAGAGGGCCCAAGAAAGAGAGGACCTCCTGTAAGACCTGAGGGTAGCGATAAAGCCCTCAGAAAAAAAAATCATAGCCCAGGGGAAAGTCCACAGTGGTGTTTTGGTTTGATTTGGTTTGGTTTATTTTATTTCATTTTGTTTTGAATGAAGCCAATGTTAGTGGCACCAGCAAAGCCCAGAGAGAAACCCCAGCTGGGGAACAGAGCCCCAGGATGACCCTTGTCAACTCTCCTGCCTCCTTCTCCCACCCCCAACGTAGAAAGCTGAGCCCAAGGGGAAGAGGGGAAAGCAGTGAAGGGCAGGCTGGGGGTGGTGGGTGGCTACACCTCTTCATTGAAAACTTTGGGCCTGATCTGAAGGGATGGGGATGGGGGTGTGGGGCTGTTAGGTGGGACAGAGGTAGGAAGAACATATTTTCAACGGAACCGATGTAGATTTTTAATAATCAAAGGGATCAGACATATAAAAAAAATGTGCCTGAGATGTAATTAAGGGATAGAACTGAAGGAATCAAAATAGTAAAATCATTAAGGTAGTGATTGAAATAAACAAAACAAAAAAATCAAATCATGTTTTTCTCATGCCCTCACCAAATTCAGACTATGCAATAAACTGATGGATTGCAGAGACTGGCTGGGAAATAAGCCAGACTGATGTGTGAGGAGGTGGCAGGGGGCAGTTCAAGGAAAATAACTGTGTGCAGGATGAGGAGGAATTCACAGGGCAAGGGGGGGTGGAAGTGAAGAGAGTGGGAGTTGAGAAGCAGGGAGGGGAGGAAGGAGAAGCAGCAGCAACTCTGAGTCACGACGGGGAAGAGGCTGCTATGCCGCATGGATGCAATCCGATGGACCACGCTAGACAAATAAACCATCTGTTTGCTCATTTCTTTGTTTCAATGCTCCTCTGAACTTCTACACCACCTTCCACCTTAGAAAGAAGTCGCTACTCTCAATGCCAGGTTTTTAAACAAGGCTGAGTTGGAGTGAGAAAGTATTAGGATTCAGAGCACAAACTCTACAGACAAAATGCTCAAGTCCAAGTCCAGGCTCTCCCACTTAGCAGCTGGATGCTCAGTCACCTCATCTGTAAAATGGGGATAACAATGGTATCTTCCACTTACGGTGGTTAGAAGGATGAAATGGGGAAGCTAGAATAATGCCTGGAGTTTCGCAAAAGAACCGTAAATGCCATCAGATGATTCTCTGAGCTAATGGACATGAATGTCCTTTAAAAACTTAACCCGCAGGTGTCTAAGGCATTATCATGATTGAGTTTTGACTATTTCTAACGCCCCAAGGCAAATCACTCACGGCAGTACACTCAGAAGGAAAACTTCAGTGTTTCTGTGCAACTGTCACACAAAGCTCATGTGGCAGAGAGAACCCTTTTGAGAAAGCTTCCAATTTACCTGACAAGAAATGTATTCACCTAGCTAGCTATTTTAAACATTCTCAATATATGAAGCATAATCAAACACATAAATACATGTATAATGGACAATAACCTAGAGCTAGTGCAAATAATACATTCTGAATAAATGTACATAAGGAATATCATCCACAAATGGCCCTTGGTGTTAACATTTTATTGCTAAACTGGTATCGAAGTTACTTGAATTATAACTGAGCACATAGTAGGTGCTTGATAAATCTTTGTGGAGGACGATGATAAATTCTGTATATTCAAGAAAAGATTTTTTCTGCCTCAATGAATGATTTCTTTCCAACTGGTTTCTAAGTATGTTTACCTCCAACATGAGTCCCATTTAGTGCCGAGCTACACTGAATCATTGTCGTGAGTAACCTAAGGACAGAATAATAATTTACTTTCTTGTTAAATATATGAATGTTGAACAAATCCAATGCATAAATACATATTTTGGGTGATTCAATGCCCCAATTCAAATGCTGCCATATTATAAAACCAACCGACTGCCACCATTCACTTACACTTTTGATATCTACAGGTTGTTTCACATCCACTTTCCTTTTTCCTTAAATGGCAGAAACCAAGAGCTACTAATTAATACTCTTTTTCCACCACTCTCAAGGAAAATACGCAGAGTCTGGACACCAAATCACCGTCACTCTCCGATGGCCTTCTGCCTCCGTCAGGCACTCAGCCTCGGTGACAGGGAATCAGCCCTGGAAGCTCTCGCAAACAACTGGAAACAACTGGATATGTTTAATAGCGCAAGTGCACATTTGTAATCTACTGCCTGCAGACATACAACCTCTCGCCACTTGTTCCACATCTAATTCTGGTCTCTTGTAAAAATGATATGGCCCCAGTCTTAAAAAATGAAGAAGTGGACCTAGGATAGGAGAGCTTTAAAGTGATATGCAGATTATGTCCACAAGATTGCAGGAGACAGGGAAGGAGATTAGGAAGAAGGGAGGGAGACAGAGGCAGAGAGGAAACAGAGAGGGTGAGGGAGAGGAGAGATCATGGATGGATGGATTGATGGGTGGATGGATGGATGGATGGATGATTGATAGATAGATAGATATAAATATGATAGTATACAAATATATTTTTAGATGGAATTAACAGATGTGGGGCACCAGGCTAGAAGAGGATTCAAAAGCCCCATAGTATTACAAGTCAACTCAAGAGTATTGACTGACCCAAAGCCCTGGCTGGTGGCACAGCGGATAAGGTGCCAGCCTGTGAACCCAAAGGTCACTGGTTCGATTCCTCACCTAGGGCACATAACCAGGTTGCAAGTCAGGTCTCCAGCCAGGTCCATGGCTGGAGGTAGGTGAACGGCAACCATACATTGATGTTTCTCTCTCTCTCTCTGCCTCTTTCCCCTCCTCTCTCTTTGAAAATAATAAATAAAATCTTTAAAAAAAAAAAAAAGTATTGACTGATTCAGTTTTGGGGTCATTAGAATATCTAGATCATACTGATAACAGTGTCCATTTATTTCCTATGGTGCCTCTGCGGCAGGCCCTGGGCTACAGCACCTCACCTACACTCTTAGTACAGGTCACCCCATCAGCTCCTCAGTGCTGAGCAGCCTTCCAACTGCACAGACACCCCAAGCGCCTCCAAGGGAAGGGCGACACTTAGAGACATGAGCTGACACACCTTGGTAAATGCATTCCAGGCACAAGTTCCAAACTCCTCCCAAGAAAGGTATCAGAGCCTCATGAGTATGGGGGTATTTGAGAGTGATAACACCCAGACGTGCCAGTGAGGTCACGATGAACGTGAGGGACAATGCTGATGCACGCGGGGTCATCCAGCCAAGGGTGCTAGCCGATGACAGGGCAGAGATCAGTTCCGGATACCACATTCTGGCTGGGACACCTTGGTCACTCTGAGCCCCGACTTTCTTCCTCAGGAAAATGAGGGGAGTAGTACCACTCCCGTAAAGTTACTTTCAAGATTAAATAAGATAACACTTATAAGGCTGAATTATAGAAAATTGCTTAAACTCAGCTGTTTCTGATCCACAAAAATGGCACTCTTCTGCGGTTCATCCTGCTACACGTGAAGGGCTTGGCCCAGTCTAATGCATAGTAAGGGCTCGTTACATGGCAGAGAGAGAGCAGGAAGGGGGTTGTTGGTTCGAGGATCCTTGGCTATGGCTCCATGGTTCCCCCGTCCCCTGCCCACCCAAGTGTCCACAGCCATCAATAGAGAACAGGGAACCAGAGAACCCATTAGAAAACACTTCTTACAATTGATTTTTGTAACCACAATTGAAACTTTGGGTGGGATAAAAAATTTGATGTGGTTACCTAGAGGTTCAAGAGTTCATGGACTGTGTTACCTAGACCATCTCAGCCGTGTAAATGTGCCCCGGGGTGGGCACTCCCAACCACGCACATTTCTATCGCACATGAAACTGTAGCGATGCAGAAGCACTGAAGGGGGTCCACATACCAGAAACAAGGTGCTGACAGGTCTGTATTGGGTCACTGGGGAGGAAGCCAGGGAAAGATGGGCAGAGAAGGCCAACATTCCACAGCCCGTAGGGCTCGGGCAGGGCATACTTCTATGGTGCTCTTATTATGATGTGATCTGTCCTTTCCTCCCTCTCAGCAAAATCTGCCATGGGTAGATCACTGGAGAATTCTATTCCGGAAGAAAATTAGGGAAGTGACAAGGATGCACACAAGCAGAAAAGCCAGCATTTACCTTCCAGGCTACAGCCTGATGCAGGTTCTACCATCTTGGTCCACTTCAGAACATTATTTTGCTCCAATTCTTTAAATGTTATCACAAGGAGAAATTGCAGGGTTTTGATCAGTTATGGACCAGCTGGCCAGGACTCAGTGTGTCACAGGCCCTGACGAATAGACACATCTCCCAATTTCTTACTTTGCCGGTGATGTACAAGATGCATTTGTCAAGGTCAAAAGGGATGCTTGGAAGTCGGTTTTCACAAGCAGTTTCACAGGAGATGATGACTCATTTACATTTAACGCAGTCATCTAGGTGTTAAAGTACATTTTTATTAATAAGCTTCATCATTTTCTAATTTTTCAGAAACCCACAAAGTGATGTTTACATAATATTCCTGAAACTGGCACCAAATCCTTGCTGCTACTGTGAAAGTCATTTGAACGTCATAACCTTATCATTTATTATTTTGTTTCTTCTGTGCAGCCATAATTAAGAGATTCCTTTTTTTTGTTATTTATTTTTTAAGAGCCTGGTGTACACAATGCGGTGCATGTATATACTGAACAGCTCCTAGTTTAATTTGGTCATTCTAGAACAAGTATACATGAGAAAACATACAGCCCAGGGTCCCATCTACCCAAAGTCCTGATTCAGCGAGCCTGAGGTGAGGCGTGGACAACTGGCTTTGAAAGAGCCAAGTTCACCGTGCACTTGGAGAACACATTTTGTGAGCTTGAGTGAACAGAAAAGCCTCTTGTCCATAGAGGCTTTAAACTTTTCCCCAGGTTTCTCACAGCCCACAGGGTCTGCAGTCAAAAAAGACTAGGCCATGGACCCAAATGGGGCAAACCCTTCCTCCAAGGGGGATCTCCTTGATTATGAACTTAGCGCCATGCTGGGACCTGTCATAGGAAACTCCAGTGAAGCAATTACATTTCCTTAAAGTTAGGTGTACTTTCAGTCCATTCGATCTAAGCCCATTCCATGTGACCCTCCCCCTTTGGAGGACACCCAGAAGAACTCCCCACCATGACCTACACATCACAGTCACATTCGGGAGGACCAACATGACCTCTCCACTGAGCATGCCATTTTCCTGGCTCTGTTACCTGATTTCTCTAGCCTCTCCTCCTAAGGTTTCTTTCCCAAACTCGTTATTCCCACTGCTCTTCTCTAGGTCGCATCTGCATTATCTAAACCTCAACACAATCAGCACCCAGCCACCATCAGCCCACATAGTGACTATATGTGAATTAGAAAACAGTGCCCCTCCCTTAAGGCACCTTCCTTCCAGCTCATGGAAAATTATCACAAATACTAATTTGTGTACTAATTTGCCCTAATAAATACACAGCTATATAATGTCTGTCATGTAACTATCAGCTATAAAGAGGTAGATGATGATATAGACATTGTAGAAATGGGCATTTCTCTAGTTTTCCATGCTTCTGCATGTGGTAACATGTGCTGGCCATAGCAGAGACACTTTGGGGACATTTGTATCTGTTTCTACTCCAGGTCCCAACACCGGTATTTCCCGCTGCCAGGGAAACGTAGGTAGAAGAGAACTTTTGATGGTAATTATGACTTACGTCTTCAGGCAGAATTCTATTTTTTCCCTAACTTGCCTTGTGGGTGGAATGTTTGGAATAAGTTGGATTACTGGGAAATTAGTCTTTTTATAGGCACCCTATTTATGGAAAAAAAGAACAGTGTCAGTTCAAGTTCTCACTATTTAACTAGAGAAAAATGGAGGGTGGATAAAATCTGCATAAACACAATGGCAAAGAAAGATTTGATCAAGAGGTAAACTGCAGCACTCAGGGATGAGTAATAACCTCTGTAGATAGGCACGAATCCCTGAAATGAAGTGGGGAATTAACACAATCAAGCTCGCCTTCTTTCTTTCCTCCCTTTTCCCCCCACTGTTTTCACTTTCGAAGCAAAGAACTACATGAATAATTGAGGCAAGGGGATTTTTTTTCCTTGAATAATTCAGGAAATTGCCTCAATTTTCCTCTTTGCTTGTCACTACATTTACTGTGTAGACTTTGACCACCTCGACATAATGACACTCTCCTGCTACCACATAATCAACAAGGTATGTTTTTCTCTTGTCTTGATTTTTCAATTGTTTATGTGACATTTAACGGTTATCAAGAATACACTGATCTGATTTCTTGAGGAAAACAAAGACTAGACTAGTCACACTGACCTTGTCTCTGCCTACCCTTACCCCTCTGTCCCCTTATCCACAGTTCCCAGAATCAGGGGGCTGACTATTTAAAAGTAATAAGCAGAATTCTCGCCAATAACCATATTTTATTGTGTTATGAATGAGGTTGGCCTATCCCTTTATACATCAATAGGGTCAACTTAATTCTGGGGAAGCTGGACACAAAATGATGTAAGAATGCTTGCAAGCTACTTTTGAAAGCCAATAAAAAGTTGATTGACATAAGACCCACTGTAAATCCTGTGTTAGAAATTTGGTTTGGGTTTCAGCCATGGCTTGCATCACCACCAAATGCCTTGTCTCGAAAGAGCCAGCCCAGCTCACGAGGGTTTAGTGTTAAGAAGCCCAACCTAACAAATACATGGATTCCTGCTTAGATGTATTTACACCATGAGAAGGTAGCTATTTGGATACTTTTTCATTATTTGAACATGATTCAATATGTTCAGCATGGTTACAGATATTTCAAGATATCTTTTCACTATGGCTGGTATAGAATTCATGGTTCTTCCTCCTTTGACATAAACACAAACACGGCTCGCCTTGTTCCTCTCAGCCACACAGCCATCACTGCCGACTCAAAAGGACTGTTTTCTACCAGAAGGTCAAGTGTGTTCACCCAGATCCAGGACATGGCTTCCTTTCTCCTCCCTCGCTCTATGAACATAGCACGATCCCAGGATGAAAGTCAAGCCTGGGCCAGAGGGGCTGTTATTAAATGTCATTGTTGATGTCTGCACAGTTGTTTACACTGGGACAATGAATTCCCTGTCCTAGAGTCTCAACCTCTCGTTTTCTTCTACTCATTATTTTTCTCCCGACCACCTCATTTATTTTTAATTCTATTTTTCACCTTTTCTTTCTTTCCTTCTCTACCTTCTTTTTGTCGTAAGCACATTTCCCCCTTGTCAGTCCTTATGTCTTTGTTTACCATCCTCAATACACTATTTGTGCTTGAATCTTCTTGCTGGAATAACAGTTGTCAGCCCTGGCCCAGCCCTGGCGCACACACAGTGCTCCTGCCTCTCGCTCTATTATCAGAAAGCCTATTTGAGTCTTCCATCTATTTTGAGTTCATTTCTGTGTATGATGTAACATATGGTCCAGTTTCATTCCTTTGCATGTTGCTGTCCAGCTTTCCCATTTACCCAAGGGACTATCCTTTCTTCATGGTATATTCTTGGCTCCTTTGTTAAAAACCAATGGATTATATATGTTTGGGCTTATTTCTGGGCTCTCTATTCTGTTCCATTGATCTATGTCACTGCTTTTATGCTATTCTGGGTTTTTTTAACTTTTACTTATTTTTTAAAGAGAGGAGAAGGGAGGGAGAAAAAGAGGGAGACAAACATCGATGTGCAAGAGAAATATCAATCAGTTGCCTCTGGCATGCTCACCACTGGGGCCTTGGCCCACAACTCAAGCATGTGTCCTGACTGGGAATCGAACTAGTGACCTTTGGTGTTGTAGGACAATGTCCAACCCACAGAGCCACCCCAGTTAGAGCTGTGCTCTACTGTTTTGATTACTATAGCCATGTAGTATAGTTTGAAATCTGGATGGGTGATGCTTCCATGTTTATTCTTCTCTCTCTCAAGATTGCTTTGGTTGTTTGACATCTTTTGAATGTGTTAACTTGTTGAAGGGAATTCGATGTATACATATATCAAATCATCATGTTATATATATTTTTTAAGATTTTATTTATTATTTCCAAGAGAGAGGCAGAGAGGGAGAGAAACAGAGAAACATCAATGTATGGTTGCCTTTCACCTGCTTCCAGCCACGGACCTGGCTGGAGACCTGGCTTGCAACCTGGTCATGTGCCCCGGCTGGGGATCGAACCAGCAACCTTTGGGTTTGCAGGCTGGCACCTTATCCACTGTGCCATCAGCCAGGGCATCATGTCATATATTTTAAATCTGTTACAATTTTATTTGTCAACAATACCTCAATAATGCAAGGGGAGAGGAGGATCTTTTTCAAAAGGCTATATAGGTCACTGGCAGGTACGGTCCGCCTTTCACCAAACACACCTGTACTTGCTCATGAAGGACACACTTCCCCTGCTCCCAGGAGGCAAAAGCTGCGCACAACCTCCCAGTCTCCCCAGTTGTCATGTGTGATTGTTAAGGGCATCAATTTCAGGGTCAGATAGTCCTGCACTGGAAGCCCAGCTTTGTGATCTCCAGCAGGTTACATAACCCCCCAACTGAGGGACCGTTTCCCCCTTCATAAAATGGGGATAATCATAATGGTTGCTATTGTAAAAATTAAATTAAGCAATTAAAGCGCAACAGTTAGTGCCCGACACACCCTAACCTTGCTGTAACAGCTCATGGGTAGGGAGCACTTCCGTGCACCAAGCAGGGAGCTGTGCACGTTGGTTGCAGCATCTTGCCACAACACTGTAGGTTCTGCATTTCATTATCCACCTCAGAGGAAGTACATGAACACCAAAGTATGTGCTCCACTGAGGGGACTACCAGCAGTCGCCTCCCTGAGAGCTGAGCCCACTGGGGCCTGTGTGCCAGGCGTGGTCATGCTGAACAATTTCCCTGTGGCCATCAACTCCTCTGCACCGCAGGGGCAGTGGCTGATTCAGCTACTAGGGAGACTCCCCTAACTTCTTCATCTTTGTGGAAACTAGGTTGGGGGTGTGATGGAGAGGGGAGCAGATGCTTCACACATGCCAACAGAAATGTGCACCACATGAGGAGCACCTGAGGGGACACCAAAACGCTTGCAGGCTGCAGAGCAAAGAAAATGTGTGTGTAGCAGAGGCTGACTGAGCAAAACGGTGCTCCTGGACTGCCCCGTCACAGCCCCTGAATCTTGACCAGGAGCCACCCCTAGAGGACCCCCAAAACTCAGCACAACATGGTGCGCAGTCTTCTGCCACAGGCAAACACATTCTCAACATCACTCACAGTAGGATGCTGTGGAAGTTTAACCTCTGGTCCACTCTGGCCTATCCTAAATGGGTAATCAGACCGGCAGGTATTAATTAAACTTATGGTTCTATTTATTGTAGCACTCTGGGGATTGCGCAGACAGCAAATAGCAATAAGTACTTCTGAATGTTCTCTTTGGCTTAATTACCGTTCCATAGTTAGTCCATCAAATTGATGTACAATCAACAAGGCTGTACTTACTTACACTGCTCATTTAGAGAATGTTCCAAGGCTGCCACATCTTCCGCTTAGTGCCTGAGTCCACTGAAGACTCAAAACAGGGTGGAACCAAGGGGCCTTTCATCTATTCTAGCCGACCCCATGTCAGTTTGGCAGGGAGCGCCCAGCTCCCCAAGCCAGCGTCTTTTTTCACACATAACCTGGGCACTGGAGGGTCCTTTGATCTACCTGCATCAGCACACCCAGCCTGAACAGGGTGAAGAGAAGGTAGAGTTTTCACACTTCTTGTGGTTTTTAAGCCTCATAGGTAACCAACATTGATAATTAAAAGTATAGATTCTTGAACTCTATCTCCAATTCAGCCAGGTCATCTTATATAAGATGCAACTGAGACCAGAGAAGCAAAGTGGCTTGACTCGGTCACACAATGCCTTAGTATGGGAATCTTGGATTACAATAAATAAAGGAAGACCTCCTCAAGCCAACTTAATTAAGTAAAGGAAGATTTATTATGACAACAGGGGACTCAGAGAATCCAACTGGGGATTCACAGGAAATGGAAAGTCACCAGCCACTCATTCTTTCTACACACTAGCTCCCTGTTTTATCTGTTACACTCTTAATTCTTATCCTTCATGACTTCAATTTGCATGTGGCTTTGATGTGCTATGGTACCATAATCTGATCCACCTACACATGACTTTTTAGCTTCAAAACCCAACACCTTCTAACCACAGGGTCTGTGTCTCTTCATAGTCTGCAAATTATGAATTTTATTGACTCACCTTGGGGTAGAGTTCAGCATGAAATGATAAAATGTGGCCAGGATGGTGGGACTACCAGGCCCACCATCAATAGGAACTAAGAATGGTCACCCGTTCTAAGAAAGGAGAATGACACAGGTCCCCAAAGTTGTAGTAGAGCCACCAATATTCAGAATTTTCAGCTCTGTGTCTAGAACACTTCCATATTATACCACCTCTCAATTTCCACGCAAGGATTATCCATCAGTTGTAGGGGAAACAGAGTTTAGGGCTAGAATCACTTAGAAAAAAATGGCTGTATGATGATGGCCTTGGAGTGGCCATATAAAAGCCAGAAAGAAGACATTGCAGCTACCTCATATATTGAATTTCTACCCAGAAAAACAATTACAAAGAGAACATCAAAAACAAATAAGAATAATCAAAACACAAGTACCAGACTCCCTTCTCCATGCTTCCCATGAAAATAGCATGTTGTGGTGGCATTAGGGGGTCCTTCTCCAAGTGATGAACAGAATGCCATAAAGTCTCCTGGAAGAATCAAATACTGATATTCCCATCTCATCCTCTAGTATCTGAACTATTTTCATTTGCTATTGCTGCTTAGGAAGGAACCAAGCATGCTGCTTTAAATTCAGATTTTAATTGTCTTTCTATTTCCTCCCTCACATTAGATTACGTTTTCTTTTACTGAGTGGCTGAAGCAAAAGGCAGCATTTTCACTCCTACTTCCCTCTTGACCTACCTCTTTCCTTTCACTGCCTCTTTCTTCCACACTCCATTTTACAGAGAAACTAAGAGAAAGCTTAAATGAACTCACGCAGGTAGTGAAGCAAGAAAAGAAAACTCTAAATATTGGGTGAGAGCTTTGATTACTGTCTTCAGAAGGAAAGTCATGGGTGTGGAAAAGGTGCTGTGCTGGCAGTTAGGAGGCCTGGGACACACCAGCTGTGTGACAAGACAGATTACCTGGGTCCTGACTGTGGCTGCTGGTAATGTTCTACAAGGGATCATTGGACCTCTTTTCAGACATTCCCAGCCAGACCTTCACCATCCCTGGTCACTCTAGAAGGTCCTAGTCACATCCTGGAGAACACTAGTCTGTTACCATTGTGGGGCCCAGGGAACGTGGTCTAGAGAGCAGAATTTCTTATTCGGCTTCTGGTGCCGGCACCAACTAGCTTATGCAAGCCGTTGACTTTCCCACCCCGTCCCTCACTGCAAAACAGGGACTTTGGTCCAGAAGATCTTGATCAAGGCAGCTCTTAACCTTCCCAGCTTTTAGGCTCCTTTAAATATTCCAGTACGTGCTCCAGGCACTCTCCCCAGAGAAACGCACAAACACTTCAAGGGTTGCCTACCCTTCGAAGGGACTTGTCTAAACCTCTGAGGGCTCTCCTTGAACCTGTCATGCATTCGTAAACCCTAAGTTAATGCCCACTGAACTTGACAACTTCTCAGGCACTTTCCAGCTCTGGGAGTCTGTGAGAACCAATGACACCCCCCACCCCCCACCAAGCCTCCCTATGGAATAAAAGCATTTCACACTCTGCGGGGCACAAGAGATCATGGATTCTAGCTCCTTCTTTCATAGACAAAGAAACTGAGGACCAGAGAGCTCAGAGTGGCCGTCTGTGGTCACAGTCTGCGGGGCTGGGATGAGAACCACATCCTCTGACTCAGGTCCCAGTGCCTCAAGGCACAGGTGCCATGAAGCACCAGTAGGGCTTGTCTACTGGGGGTTCCCGAAGCTATGTCCCACCCTAGGGGCTCCTGACTAGAGAGGGCTGGTAGAATACGGTCTAGATATTCTGTGTACCCCAAGGAGAGAGGTCAGATGCCCTGGAGATGCATCGGCTGGGAGCCCAGAGCCAGGGAACCGAACCAAGGCATGGCCAGCAAAGAAACAGGGCTGCACTGCAAAGGGTGGACAAAAACCACCCCCACATGTTGTTCCCAAAGGCACCGTCAGAATCCCACGGATGCCGGCCAACCCAGGGAAGGGCCTGCGCGTCCTCTCTCATCAGCGAGAACCATCGCTTGAGAAAATCACAGGCTGTTCATGCGGCCCTGTCTCGCCTGAAAGCTTGGGTTTTCTGATAACAATCCTCAGATTTGTGTCACATTCCATAAATCATATGTAGGGGAGGAAGACTTGAAGCATTTCCTCAAGTTTGTCTAAAACCCAGCTCTTTATTTTTTTCTTTTTTTGCTAGTCTCCACAAGCAGTGGGTGTCTGGGTGGGTGGATTGAGTGACATGCTAGTGAGAAAGTCCCCTCCCCTTGTGGAGTCCCCAAAAAAGGAGTCAGAGAGACAGCGCTTGAGGAGGAGACAGGCGGCTCATGCGGCCCTGCTGTCTGCTGATGAAAAGCGTTTTAAACTGTCAGGACCCTGAATTCAGCTCAGCGCCAGGGCAGAGAAGAGACTGAACCAAATTTCACTAGCCATTGTCACTAGCCTTTGCTGTGGTTTTGTTTGGGGCCAGCCCTGGGGAAGCATTTCAGACCCTGCCACCTCTCTGTCTCCTCCCCTGCAGCCAGAAAGGAAACCGCAGAGCCACCTGGGCAGCCTTCACCTGCCATGTGTCCCCTCGGAAGTCTCCCACACTCCCTCCCGCGCTGGCTGTGACAGCCTCCCAGCGATCCCCTCTACCTGCCGCATGAGACAGTAAACTACGTGAGGTGCCAGAAATTCAGAGTCTGAGGACAGGCCACGGCGGCACAGCCACGACATGAGAACAGATGGAAAACTGCTCAGGAACAAAATGTGCACACAAAACACTGGTTCTGGCTTTGAAGCGTGTATTTGCGGCGGAGCTTTCAAGTCCTCTGAAAAGCCCAGGCTCAAAGCTGACCTACTTAGGCGGCTCTTATTTATGTCTCAGACGCAGAAGCTGTATATTTAGCAAGCGAGGACTGGCCACCCCCGTGCCCACTTCTCCCTCACTTACAGAGCTGAGCGATTTTCCCTTGTTCGTTTCCCCCCAGGCTGTCTCCACAAAAGTGGACGGGTAAGTTAAACACTGTTGAAAATCCAGGAATTCCAGGAATTCCGCATCACACCTCCATATTTTCATCGAGTCGATGAGTTAATATTGCTTCAAAGATTAAGAATGAGGCTACCGTTGATCCATGTCTGTTCATCGTCTCTTAGTTGGCAAACCAGCACCATGGCTCATCTGTTATTAACGTGCTGTAGTTTGGGTTCACTGGTGTCCAAACATGCAGGCTGGGTGAATCTCTGCTAGAAGACAGGAGGCTCCCTGTGCAAAGTGAACATAGAATGGAAGCCAGTATCTAAAGCCAGCCAAAATGGACATTCGTTTCAGTTATCTGGATTTTCAGCAGAAAGTCCTCATGACCTTCATTCCTAGGATAATCTTCTCAACCCTCGCCTTTTTTACTCATAAGCCAAACCATAAAGTTTTTATCCTTAGTAACTAACAGCTGCCTCGAATCCTTTCAGAAGGAGTGGATCTAGACATAATAAGCGATCCGCACATATGTAAAGAGCACCCTTTCAGAAGGGAATATTGAGTCTTGCGGCTTTGTGTAAAGGAGCCCTCCAAAGAGAAGTGTCCTTTGGCAAAGCAGGTGACACAAGGATGTCACATCACTCAGATTCAGACTCTGTTGGATTTTGTTAGAAACAGAGAGGTTAAGTTTAGGGAATCCAGGACCCACTGTTTCCATGCATACTAGAACAGATTCTTTTTCTTCCTGATAAATTTAATAATCCCACCCCTCCTTACTGAAAAGGAAAGAAGTGGATGAATAGGGTGCAGGGATGAAAATATATATATATGAAATATTAATACAATATGACTTTCTTTTCCAATGTTCAACACAGGTCTGTGTCCCATTTTTGTACAATTTTATCGGCCCAGCTCTCATCCTCTCGACTAAGCAGATGAGTGGGGGAGGACCCAGGGCTTGTGCTACCTTCCAGCACCACCTGCTCCTGAGCTGTGGCCACAGAAGTCAGGTCCTCCTACACATGACACAGGGCCCAGAGGCAGCGGTCATCATCACCACCATCACCACCGTCACTACAAAGACCCTCAGCAATGATCTCACCTGAAATGTGACTTTGACGGACATGCCTTCCTCTGCCTCTCATCCCTGCCCCAAAAGTTGCTCTGGCTGAACCTGGAGCCCCCTCCTTCCTCTCAGAAAAGTAACACCTCTGTGTCCAGGCACTATTGCCAAGTCAGCTTTCTCTACTTAGCCAACTTGGCTCAGCACAGTTAGATGCAGATGAACACATGCACCCAAGGTATTTCTGTTATCTCCAGCTCACTCCCAGGTCATGTTGGGACAGAGCTCATTGAGACCCAGTAGGACCCTTGAACGCAGCTCCCACAGTCCCAGCAGCCAGAGCTATAATAAAACATCAAGCTGCAAGTGCACACATTCCCTACTTCCCCACATTCCCCATGCACAAGACTCAACAAAGGACTGGCACAAAATAGTGTTGGAAGAACATAGCTACAAACTAAATTGTGTGTCCTCAAAATCCACATTTTGAAGACTTAAATCCCAAAGTGATGGTATTTGGAGATGGGGTTCTTTGAGGGGATGATTGGGTTCAGATGAGGTCATGAGGATGAGGCTCTCATGCTGTAATTAGTGCCCTTATAAGAGACACCAATGAGCTTGCTCTCAATCTGTCTCTGCCATGTGAGGATACAGCTAGAAGGAGCTAGAAGGCTGACCTTGGACTTCCAGCATTCAGAACCATGAGAACTAAATGTCTTTTGTGTAAGCCACCAAACTGATGGTATTTCGTTATTGCTGCCCCAGCGGGCTACAATAAAATCTGTTCTAATCTTCCATCCACCTGACCCCTTCTTAGCACTTCGTTCCTCTTTTTCCCCATTGTTGGCAACATTCACACATACAACATTCCATGTTTCAAAGCTCTTTTCTTTCCTGAATCAATCTGAATTTCTGACCTACACTGAACTCAGAGATTGGCCAGAAACCTACCAGGTGCTTGATGTATGAGGCAAAGTTGTGTAAGACCCTGTGCCCTCCAGTGAAACACCTGCCTCGGTGTCCCTGAGAGCTGCCTGTGACCCTGCTCACATCAGCTGTGGTGCTGGGTTGAGAGAACAAAGTAAATGAAATATGGCTACGTTGGCTTCTGCTCCATTAGGAAAGGGAAAAATCAATGTTTGCCAAATGGAGAAGGACAAAATCAATAGCAAAAGAAATTTTATTTTCCACCTTCTAAGGGAGTATTACAAAGAAGAGAGAGTGAAAATGATTATTATTTATTGATGTATATAGCACCTTCTGAAAGCCTCAAAGTGTTTTACGGAATTACAAACTGCCTTCGTGCTTTGCTGCCTGCAGACCACTTTGTTCTGCTCAGGTACAGCCCTCTCCAGGAGAGGAGCATGTAGGAAATGTTCGGGCAACGTGACACCAACAGTTATGGGGGCGATTACTTCAAGTTGGGGCCTCACTTATTTCTTAAAAGACAGAAAGTAACAGTAGAGGCTACCACACTCCTATCTTGTGGAAAGTTCCTGAGGAAGAAGCCAGCTCTTTAGATTTTTCGATGGCATCATAATACATGTGGTTTGGCAGAAAGAGGAGAGAACCCTCTCCCCAACCTGCTCCCACGTTCCTTTGTTGGAACACGCAGCACATTTGGGGAGAATCAGCCACCTGCTGCCAACATCTTAATGCAGTTCCTGGCAGAGGAGTTTTGATAGATGGCTTCAAAGCCATGAGTGTAAACTACTGAACAAAACTTTCCGGAGGATGAAACGTCAACAGAGAGAGGTTGCAGGAAGCAGGGCTTCTGGGGATTGGCAGCTGTTTGAAAAATCCACAAAGAGAAGAGTGATTTCAACTTTTCAAGCTCCTCTCACCTGGTGCTTTCTCAGCTGAACTTTGTAATGGCACTTTGAGAAGTAGAGGGCAGGAAATATTAACCCCCTTTTATAGAGGCTCTTGGAAGAGAAGTGACTAACCCAAAATCATTCAGCTGTTTATTGACAGAGCAAAGAGTGGAGCCTGGTCCTCTGGAGTACTGGCCAGAAGGAGGACAAGCAATTAAGTAGCTCCATATGTTTAACCTCAAAAAAGACCTCCCCCCACCCCCATCCACCTGCAGTATTCCTGAGCTGGCAAATCCAGGGGGATGAATTCATCACTTCATAAGAACTGCATTCACTTTTGAAATAAGTATTTGAAGCCCTGGCTGGTGGCACAGTGGATAAGGTGCCAGCCTGCAAACCCAAAAGTTGCTGGTTCAGTTCCTAGCCAGGGCATGTAACCAAGTTGCAAGCCATGTCTCCAGCCAGGTCCCCAGTTGGAGGCAGGTAAAAGGCAACCATACATTGATGTCTCTTTCCCTCTCTGCCTCTCTCCTTTCCCAACAAAAATTCTGAATATCCGACATCATGAGACAGCAAGACAATTTTCTCACATTTAGTGGATACTATTAGACAAGCTTTGGGAGGAATTTTCATTCACACTATGGAGTTAAATGACCTACTCAAAATTGAAGGTCTTTTCATAGAAACTGTCAGATCTTCCAGCCACCAACACCCATCCTGTACCTGCATTCTTGATTTCCTTAAACCTCACTGGAGGCCTTTACAGTTAGAAGAATTAAATTTTCTTACTCACACCCATTATTTCAGCATATCATATTTTCATGACTATTGATTCTGTTTTCTGGCACACTATTTATCCTACACAGGTTTGCTGGTCACTTCTATCACTTCATTTAATTAATATATTTATATTAAATCAACGAAATAGAACCATGAGTGGAGCACTGCAATAGGCCATGGGTTAGTACTCCTTTGGTTGATGTTAGCTCATTAATCTGCACCTCCTGATCATTTAATTGGAATGAATTTCCTCAACTAGTATTCCTGTCAAGCACTGCTCCAGAGTCAGCCCCAAGTAACATCTGCTTTAAGAATAAGAGGGGTGAAGTATGCAAAAATCCCCCTAGATCCGTTATTTTGCTGTTTATCCATGGCTCCACCAGTTGGCTTTGTCTTTAAAGGTCCTACTTGGTACCCAAGCACTCCCTAAAGTCTGATGTCTCTACTTTCATCCACTTTCCCCTAGGTTTGGATGCTCCTGGTTTCCCATCCCAATGAACCAACTTGCCCACTATAGACTTCAGTTTCTGCTTGAAAACTCTCCCTTAAAACCAGCTGACTTTACTCTGTTTTCCCTTTGTCTCTAAGGCTAGTCTACGACCTCACACAGCTTTGCTTTGTCTACACAATTATACAAAACCTTGTCAAAATTTTCCATGAAATTGAGATCTACCATATATACAAGGTCTGTTTGGAAAAAGTCCAACCATTGTTAACATAACAAGACACTCATGTTACCTGATTGCCAAAGGAGAATGGACTGGAATGTGCATGCATGAACAACGATGACTTCACTGTATTACTTAGTCAGGGCAGTAGATTCAATTGAGTGAATGTGTGTACTGTATGGCCATGGCATTCAAAATGACTGAGTGAATCTGCATCCGATTTTGTATTAATCTTGAATATTTTTCTGTGAAAACCATTCAAATGATTCAGAAGGCCACAGCTATGGACATCTGGTGATTGGCAGCTTCATCACAACAACACGCCTGCTCATGCATCACATCTCATGCAGAGTTTCTTAACAAAACATCAAATCACCCAGGTCACTCAGCCCACCTACAGCCTAGATTTAGTGCCCTATGATTTCCAGCTTTTCCCAAAACTAAAATCACCTTTGAAAGGGGAGAGATTTCAGACCATCAATGAGATTCAGGAAACTATAACAGGGCAGCTGATGGTGATTGGGAGAACTGTGTGTGCTCCCAAGGTGCCTACTTTGAAAGGGAACTAAGGAATCATTGTAGTATGTACAATGTTCTTATTTCTTGTATCTTCTTCAGTGAATGTCTCTTTTTTTAATATTACATGGCTGGATATTTTCTTGACATGCCTCATATAGCATTCCACTATCTACTGAGTCTGGCCACCTTATCACCAAAGGAAATCATTTGTGTGCATAGAGTACACTCCTGTGTGGGCTATCCCCCTCCCTCACACATCATCTACATCATTTTTACATAGTCAGTGGGATTCCATGCCCAACCTCAGCCCATTAGTCCAAGTGGACAACTGCCCCAACCTGGGACAAATGCATTTCTTGTATAGGAACTAGCACTAAAACTGAGGCAGAGAAGCTAATTTCTCTTCAGTGACTGCACTCAAGGTGTAGTGCTTGGAAACTGGGCTGCCATGCTTTCAGTTTCATGGGCCATGGCAAGCCCCCTACTGGTGATGGGCAGAGGACAGAAACAGAGGGGTCAAGAGGCACAGAGGTAACAGACCATGTGAACCCTGAAAGTCCAAGACCCTGGTCCTTGCTTTTCCTGAGATGAACCACATTCTTCTCTTTTGGTTTTAAGAGTCATCCAAAAACCTTTTAACAAATCCCCTTTTTGCCTAACCTAGTTTGAGTTCAGTTTTTGTCTTCTGACACCAAAGAGCTCTAAGTGACACAGTGAAGACACCAGCCCCACCCCCAGGGCCAGCTGGTACCTCAGCTTTTCAGGACCAGTGAAATCATTCACATTCAGGCAGTCCCACAAATTGTTTCTTGGCCTGGAAAAAGGAAAATTAGGAAATAAATGTATCTCACCTCACCTTCTCTAGATAAGGAGAATCAAGGCCCCTGATAATAACACATAAGCAAAGTCTTACCATCTTTACATTTCTCCAACAGTGCATCAACAATTAAGGCAACTCCCTTTTCCCTCCATGCTGTTTACTTCAGCATCTGCTTCAATTTCCTTTTATCCTTCTTGATGTCCTATTCATGGCAAGGAAAGTCCCTCTACCAAGCCACCACCCAAACTGTGGACTACAACAGGTCCCAGGAGACAGACCTGAAGACACCAAGGCCACTGAGCATGCCTGCCTGTTTTGGTTGTTTTGAGTTGAGTGATGAAGGGATTTTTTGGCAGAATAGCCCCCTGTGCACAACACAAATCTTTCACGCTTGGGTCATGCTCTCCTTGTCCACAGCCCAGGCAAGTCCCAAGCAAACACCTGAGACACACACTTGTTCATTACACTTCCTGGTTAAATCACAAGTGCTTCCCAAAGGCAGATAGAAAAAAAGTGAAAAAGCTCCCCTAAATTCTGTCAGATTCTCAAACACAGATAAAAGTTAAATATAGAAAGGCTCCATCCATTCCAGACCAAAGAAGATTGCCCAGAACCTGCTCTTAAAACTTCAGTCTCACTTGGGAGTCCCTGGCCTCCCTTCCAGTCCAGGGGAAGGGGACTTTCCCTCTGGACCGGCTGGTGCGTTTGCTGAGCATTGTGGCCATGGTGACCACCAATCTAGAGACTGCAGTGATGCTCCCTGAACGATCTGCAGATTCTGCCAGGGGAGAACATCACCGGGCTCAGAGTTGATGTAACTGAAACAGATGTACCGTGTCAAGTCCTTAGGGTCACCACTCCTGCTTGGTTTATTATTTTTCCTCCTAATATCTTCTATCATCCAGACCAGCTAAATCATTTGAAAGGCCCACTGCAAAATGAAAATGCAGAGAATTTCAAGAAATTCCTCTTAAGAATTTCAAGATGATAGCAGCAAAGCACTAAGCCAAGAGCACAGCACAGGTTGCGGACCACAAAGCCATGCTTATCCATGATGCCTTGGCAGTGATGTATGTAGAATAAACAGTTATTAAAGAAACTGCATTGAATAACCAGGACCAGAATCCAAAGAAAGGAAAGGGAGAGAGGACACCCCTGCTTTAAGCATGTAACCCATTGTTATCTTTGGGTGCCTGCTTGTCACTGTTAAGTTTGGGACACCTGGCTCCATGGAAGCACCTTTGGGCAACTTACAGCACAGTGGCACTTATACCTAGGTTCTTACTAAATCAGTTCGGGTATGGATTGAGTAGACACAGCCATTAAAACAGAGGATCAGAGAAAACCCCCTAATCCAGCATGTGAAATTTAAATTTCTTTTAGAGCACGCTGTTCCCTTAGAAATAATTGGTGAGTTCATGGTCTGCTCTGACCATCCCCTGTGCTAAGCCGCCTCTTACCAATTCATTTTCATGCTCCTCACCAATTTAATTCTTTACGTTTGCATTTTTACCTATGGTTCCAGTTCCTGCTGTTAGCATCTCCTATCAAAGAACCTGCTGCAGAACTGTTACCAGCAACCGATCAATCTTTAAAGAAGGCGTTAAATGCTTGTCGGATGCTCGCAGTAACCTTGATCTGCTCTTTAAAAGCGGAGGATGGGAATGCTTACCCAGCATTTTCTGAGAAATGAGTGTAAATTGCAGGAAACAGTGTGTAAATTAAAGGAACTGCCTAATATAATTAACCACACAGGAAATGTAATGGGCCTGGAAAACAAAAATGTAATTTATGAGGAAATATCAATTGGAATAATGTAAATAATGGGTTTTTCACTGCGGTTTCTATTACCCGTGGAACGACGGTAGTCATTAGGCAAGGAAGTGCTTATCAACATCCAGAAAGGTTCTCTGAAGATACAGCTTTAGAATGTCACTCTACCTTCGGGAAAGAGCCTTCACTGTGTGATGGTCGTAAGCTCCCCAGTGGGCCCAGCTGACACCCCCTGCTCCGCCCACTATACCTAGGCCACCTGTAAAATGTGGCCTCACACTTGGCCAGGTGTCCAGGGAAAGCTCTCTGCACGCTGCTCCCTTTTGATGCTGAATTTCTCTACTCGGGGCTCGTCACTGCCTCCTACAGGGGTCAACCACGCCCGCACTGACTCATCGAAATCATCCATTAGAATTAAAATTGTCGTTGGCATTCTTGTCTGCCTCTTCATGAATCAGGGTAGCCAGCTCTCTTCCTTTTCAGCCTCTTTTTCCTCTCTTTTGAAGCAGTTAGCTTTTCAACAGGAAAAACAAAATACGCAGATGTGTAACGAACCCAGGGTCTCCACATAAATGGAAACACAACACACACCTCTCAGGACTGAGGACACCCATGAGCTTGAACTGAGGCTCATGCTCAGACACAGAAGAGCCACATCACTTGCATTTTTAGTGTTTTTGTTTGTTTGTTTTTTGCTATAAAAACCTGATTATTAGCCCTGGCTGGTGGCTTAGGATAGGCACCAGCCTGTGAACCCAAAGGTCGCTGGTTCAATTCTCAGCCAGGGCACATAACCAGGTTGCAAGCCAGGTCTCCAGCCAGGTCCGTAGCTGGAAGCAGGTGAAAGGCAACCATATATTGATGTTGCTCTTTTTCTTCCTCCCTCCCTGCCCTTCTCTCTAAAAATGATGAGTAAAATCTTTAAATAAAAAATAATTAAAACCTGATTGTTACTTGCACTGATGACCTTAACCTAAAATAATAATGGAGGAGAAGTGCAAACACTCCCAATATCCTTAGGTCCAGATTCCAAATCACAGAAAATTGAACAAATTATTAAATGTAGCTGAAGACAATACAAACAGGTATATTTTGCACCCCTGGTTGCCTTAGCCCAAGAAGTCCTGCTAATTCATATAGCTGCAACTGCCTGGCCCTGCTGGCTCCTCATGCTGGGCCTGCCTCCCAGGGGGCTCTCCAGTGGTGGCACCAGTCCCCCAGCCAGCTCCATCCTTCCTTCTTCTGGACTTGCCCTCTCCACTCTCACCTTCCCAGGGCAGCCTTAAGGTTCAGAAAAAGAATTCTGCCTCCCCCAAAAGCTGTAGCTCTCTCTAAACATCTAAACCTAGCCCTTTTAAATACTGAACGACTCAAAATAAGAAAATGGAACAGCACATTCTAGAACTTTTTTTTTTTTACTCCTGAGTCAACACATGGTCAAAGGTTAAAAATTCAGTCGAGCAGAACTTCCTGGTCTTCTCCATGGGTGTTTTACGATCCTGCTAGGAGGGGTGATTGTCTTCATGGGATTAGCCGCTCTCTAAAGGTAGAGGTAGCGACATTTATTTCTACACAAGGAAAGAAAAAATAGCCTCTTTCTTGTTCTTATTTCTGGCCATCACAGGTATCCGTCTTTATAATTACTTGGGCTATTGCTATTACAGCCATCATTTTCACTATTTACTATTATGGGTATTTAGAGGCTCATAAAAATGTGAGCTTCCTCAATGCTTAAACAGCACGAGAGATAAATCAGAGGCAAGGCGCATTGGCTGACACTGGATGAGACCTGACTGGTAACAGCTGGATTGCTCTCTTGACTAAATATTTACAAAAGCCATGATTATATCATCGAGCGACACTGTGCGAATATAACAATTTATCAATCATCTTGTTTAACACCAATCCCCCCAGGAAGGGCTACATTCCCACTTAACAATAAGAAGCTACTGTATGCTAATTAAGTTCCTGATTTTCACTTAAGGTTATTTCTGACTCGTAGGCCCCTGTGCTTTTATAGCAGCACATTTTACACAGAGACCAAACAAGTGTCTTATACAGACAGAGAACAGGGCGGGGTGGTGGGGGCAAGTTGACTCCCAGTCTTGGCTCACATTCTGTCTTCTGGGCTTAGAGCAGAGAACGGTGGACATGTTAAGGCGTATTCTAGGAATCCGGCTGCAGATGTTGCTGCTAATTCTGGAGAATATGAGAAAAATGAAAGGAGAGGCTGGCAGCCTCTTGCAGCCGAATTTAAAATGCTTAACCATTTGTTGTTTTCCATGTAACAGTCACTGAGAGACAAGTAATCCTTAACCATTTGGTTCTGCCCAGGGGTGAGCTGGGAGGCAAGTGGGGTGTGGTTCTCACCCTCGGTGCCCTTCAGCCTCAGGGACACCTGTGCCAACTCAGCCTGGCCTGCACAGTGTCACAGTAACAGGGAAAAGCTTCTATAAAACCCCTCGGTACAGGAATTATGGGAGGGTGGCTGTTCTGTCAACACCATAGTTTCAAATCTGCCAGAATCTTCATGTACAAGCACGTCAACTGCAAAACCAAACCACAGAGACATTTGTGACAAGACTAGGTGACAAATTTTCTCCAAAAGTCTCAAAATCCAACACCCTGATTGGGGTGGTTCAGCGGGTGGGGTGTGGTCCCACAAACCGAAAGGTCGCCGGTTCAATTCCCAGTCCCAGCACATGCCAGGGCTGCCCCAGGTAGGGGCACGCAAGGGGCAACCAATCAGTGTTCCTCTCCTTTCTCCTTCCCTTCCCCTCTAAAAATAACAATATATAATCTTTTAAAATAAATAAATACATGCTCGCTTCGGCAGCACATAAAGTGAATAAATAAAAGTCCCAAAATGCAAGTGGGATAGCACTCCAGAGCCTACTGCCCCACACCTGAGCGCTGCGGGCCCCTGAGAGGAAGAGAGGTCAGAGTGGTGCCCATCAGTGGAGAACCAGCAGGCGGTCCCCGAAAGAGCGGTGGCTGATGCGGAGAAGAGTGCCTCCACCCGCGACAAGAGCCGTCCTCAGCCCCCCAAACTGACTAGCCCAGCCTCCCTCCCGGGAAAGGGCCCCACATGAGGAGACACTATCAGGAACGTGTCCAAAACTGAGCAGGACAGTGACAACAGAGGCAAAGGAAGAGAAGGTGAGGATAAAAGTAGGGTAGAGAAGAGGGGAAACAGGGTCAGTAAACCTCAGGCAGCAAGCGGCCCCTGGGTTTTTTGTTTAATTTATTTTTTATTTTTAACACTCTGCAGAACAACAGAGTAGGAGATCCACAAAATTAGCAAAGCTCTGTGAACAACCTCTCTGCCATTTAAAAATTCAGAAAAACTCAACTCACGTAAAAGAGGGAATGGCAAATGTTAAAAGATATATATGTGTATACACATTATATATACATATATACATAATATATATATACATAATATATATGTGTATACACACACACATACACACACATGGATAAAAATGGTCCTTAAAAAAGAAAATCAAAGCAAAAGAGCAAAATAATAAAAACTATAACTCAAAATAATTTCCTCAAATTACAGAAAGCATTCTCTGTGTCCTTGAAACTATCAACCCAGAATGATCAACACCAAGTTATATTCTAATAAAATTGCTGGACTTTAAAGAGAAAGGAAAATAACCATTCAGACATTGAACAAAAAGAGCAACTCTTGGGCCAAAAGAAAATAAAGGAGCATATATCAGATGCTCAACGAAAGGAAATTATGAGCCAAAAATTTTATACACAGAAGAGCTTAAACTCTTATCAACAAGCAAACCTGGGGGAACCTTGCTGGTTTCCATGAACCTTTCAGAGGAATCTATTAGAAAACAGGATTCAGACCAAACAAATGACCAGGAGGCATCAACAAAGAGACCCATGATGAGTATTAGTTAATTGGAGAACTAAGACTAAAAGAGAATTAAAAGGAAGAGGTTATATCATGTAGTAGCTAAATGACCTGGCAGTGTAACTATAGCACAGCCCTTCTGAAAATGGGAGAAGAGTGAAGATAACACACTTCCTATAAACTGGCAGGAACTCACTAGTCTCTACACTCAGAAGCTTAAGCAGACCCAGGTTTTAATCCTTCTAAAGGCTATGGGTGCTATCATGCTCTTCCATCAGAAAAAAAGATAATAATAATCATGTATGGCTTTCATTCTTTTTAAATAAAATTTTTATTTAACTAATCTTAGCAACTTATTTAACTGTTTTCAGTAATCAAAATTGGTGATGTACTCTTAGTACTATTAGTATTGCTATTTCTCCCTAATAACATGGAGAAGGAAGATACGGAGGTAACATAGATGTGTCTAAATATACTCTGTAGCACTGAATTTGAGTTGGAGGTAACAATGTGAACTTCTGAGATGTTTTGTTTTTTGTTTTTTGTTTTTTTAAGATTTTATTTATTATTTCCAGGGAGAGAGGAAGGGAGAGAGGCAGAGCAGGAAAGAGACATCAGCGTACGGTTGCCTTTCACCTGCCTCCAACCATGGACCTGGCTGGAGACCTGGCTTGCAACCTGGTTATGTGCCCTGGCTGGGAATCGAACCAGTGACCTTTGGGTTCGCAGACTGGCACCTTATCCACTGTGCCACCAGCCAGGGCTAAGATGTTTTGTTTTTGAATGTGCATGTGTATATTCTTTCCTAGGTCTATGTGCTGGAAATGATTAGATAGAAGGAGCAAGCCAATAATGATCAGCAGTGTTGGTTCCTAGAATGTAACCTTAAAAATGTCACTTCCCATTATTTTTAAAAGGGGGAGAGTTTTTTGGAGCAATTGGGTGGAACAAGAAGATAAGCCTGGACATTTGACATACCAAACAGATATCAAAAAAGCCATCAAGGTCTGTTGGAGATTTGGTAAGGATTAAAATTACAATGGATTGAAACCCAACATATCCATAGGTTTATAATGATTTTTTTAAGTGGTCACTTTCTAAAGATAACAGCAAACCAATGCATGATCTCAAAAATTGAATTAATTGTTTTTAAAAATTAGGCACCTCTCTGGGTAACTAAATAGTAGATGAGGTGAAAATATTCTCTTATAAAAACATTTTAGCTATTAATTAAAAATAAAATGGTAGAATTAGAACACCACCATTATGCAACCCCTATAAATTAATAAATCTAAATGTTGAGGAGCAACAGTTACTAACATCATAAAAAAAAAAACTGAAAGGTAGGCATTGAGTCCCTCTTGATGAAAAACCCAAGGCCATCAAGAGTCTTGTCAAAGAGAGCAAATCCGAGTCTGATCCAGCCTCTGTAATCAGCTGCCAATTTGCAGGGATATAAAGAATAGAAACTTGTGTCAACATGCCTCATGCATGTACAAGCAGCAAAATCTTGCCTCTAGGGAACTCCAATGGCCCAGTTCCTCAACATATAAGTATTAAGGAAGAGAAATGGACATAGGGCAATCTAATTCTGAAACAACAACAAAAAACATTCAAATAAATTCTGTCTTGGCTGCATGGCTAAATGGCAAAACTATTTTTAAATGCAAGGAAGTAACTATGGAAAGAAGTCTGGGTAGTGGCAACGTTTGGAGAGACAGGGGCATCTCAGGGGCATCTGGCAAAGTTCTATTTCTTAACTTGTGTGGCATTCATAAGGGTGTTTGTTCTTCTTATGAAACTCTGCTAAGCTACCTATTTGTTGGGGCTGATTTTCTAATCTGTGTCTTATTCTGCAACAACCAAGATTAAAAGAAAACAAAAGTCTCTGCAAAGAAGAGATAGTACAAATACTATCATTGTGTAAAGAATATACAACTTCAAATTAGACTGGTCCTGATTTGCAAAAAAGAAAAATTCCCTGTAGGGTTGAGCCTCAATTTCTGCTTTGAAAAATGGTAGTAGTAGAACCCAGAAGTTCTAGCAATTGAATAGGTACTCAAAAACTACGTTTTATTTATTTATTTTTCTCTTTCTTTCTTCCACCTTGTTAAGTGTTTGCTGGAATGATCAGCAGGACTGAAACTGTATAGGGTTACCCAAAGGGAAGTTTAGGAAGTGGGTTTGCTTGATGAGGTGACTGCGATTTCACCAACTTAACTGCCCACAGAGGACGGCAGGTAATGCATGAAGCAGGCTTAGTGCCTATAAGAGATGGCAGCACAGGTACAGTGATAAAATGCAACAGACTCACCCTCAGTGAAACAAGGGGAAGTGGGTGGATGTTATGCACTGAATGTATCCCCAAAATTTCATATTTTGAAATGCAACCCTCCCATGTGATGGTAAAAGAAAGTGCAGTCTCTAAGAATTATGATTGGATGTGTCACAAGGGTGGGGCCCCTATGAATGGGATTAGGGCCCTCCTAAGGGTCAAGACAGAGCCTGTTTTTTCTCTGCCACATGAGAAGATAGGAAAAGTCACGAGTCTGCAAACCAGAAGAGGCACGCACCAAAACCTGACATGCTGATCCCCTGATCTCCAACCTCCAAAACTATGAGAAATAAGTTTGTTTGTTTGTAAATCCCCAGTCTGTAGTACTTTATTATAGCTGCCCAAAATGACTAAGACAGTGGGGTTATAAGACTTACATGCCCAGGTTTAACTGTGGTTTTTTAACAGTCTATTAACTACCAAAATGTACCCTCTACAAGTTCCCCATTAGTGCTCAAACCCCAGACAGGGGTTTGAAATAGCAAGATATCCCCACTTTAGAACTGTGTTGTACTCTCTGGGACCACTCACAACACAGCATTGATACATTAAGAAGTCTCTACTACACACACATGGCTGCCTCCACCAGAGATGGAACATAAATATACCAAGATTCTAAAAACCCCAGACTACAAAATATCAAGACTTACTGGAAAATGAATACAGGTCTATGCAATAAAATGTATTCATGTTTAAACTGCTTCAAGTTTAAATGAATGTTCTTCCTGACTGTTTTCGTTTTGAAGTTCACTTTTAATATAACCCCCTTCCAAGGTATTTCTATATCTTATAAATGATCAATGAATAACCTTGACACTTAGGATAAGATTGAAAACACTGGGACCAAAAGTTGACCTCTTGGACACCAATAGATAGACCAAACCCAACCTCGAGGGATAAGGTAATTAGAAAAAGCCAGACCAGTTGAATTAATTCAGTTAATTATATGTCATAATAACAACTTAACTTCACTTAGCTCTTACAACTGTGTTACATGCTTATTTGCATTTTCTCCTTTACTCTTCACCAACATTCCTTGGAGTGGTACTATAGGCCCCATGTGACCAGCAGGGAACTTACTCTAGATGGTAAGTAGTTGGTCCAAGGTCATGCTGTTAGATTCAAATCCAGGTGCTCTGACACCAAAACCCAATTCTCTGTACTTTCTGGTGTGGCTGCTAAAGAAGTAATGGAATCCTACACAACCATAAGAAGAAAAGACGAAATACTGCCATTTGCAACAACATGAATGGACCTTAATAATATCGTGCTAAGTGAAATAAGTCAGACAGAAAAAGAACCATATGCTTTTACTCATGTGGGATATAAAAATTAAAAGCAAACAAGAAAAACAAACAAAACTCATAAACACAGACAACAGTATGGTAGTTACCAGAGGGAAGGGGGTAGGAGATAGTCAAGGGTAAAGGGGTCAAATGTGTGGTGACAGAAGATTTGGCTTTGGGTGGTGGGCACACAGTGCATTATAAAGATCATGTATCATAGAAATGTACACTCGAAACCTATATGATCTTATTAACCAATGTCACCCCAATCCATTCGATAAAGATAATCTCACACGCACACAAGAGAACTACATCACATTAACTCAGGTTACCATTCTGATTCTTTTTGATTTGTTTCCAAGAATCCGAGGATGAAGAATGCCATTTAGATGGTCTCACAGAAAAAGCATCTGAACCCAAGAGGACCTAACCAACCACCCCAACTTCAACTGAGACACAGCGGTGCCGCAGCCGCATTTGGCATCTGCCAGCCAGGCCACCAGCTGTACCACTAACATCAGGGAAGGCAAGGAGCACGGACTGTCACACTGAGAACTGGGTGCAAATTCCAACTCCAGCACTACTAGCTGTGACATGGATGGCCTCTCTGATTCTGTTTTCTCACTGGTAAATAGAAGTCTAAAATATCCCATTACACAACAGCTTTCTGGGGAGGTTAAATAAGATGATGCAAACAGCACAGCTTAACATGTTCCAAATTCATCTCCCTTGTCCTGTGTCTCCCGCCACCAGGTTCTGCACACAATCCGGCCCAGATTGGGACACTGAGTATAAAGGGACTATTGTGTTTTGTTTGGTTTCCCTCCTTTTAAAGCATCCACACACCACCCCAAGTTCAACATATCTGAGACGACTGACCCCTACAGCGTTTTCCAAATCTGCCCCACATCCCCCGCAGAATCTATCCTATAAATAGTCTCCTTCCCCAAATAAATCGTGGTCATGAGAAGACACAGTTTCAGACAGACTTGTCCAAACGCCATCTGGAGATGGTGCCTTTGAACAAAACAAAACAAAACAAAAGACTGGGCAGATTCAAAGAGCCCCCGCCTCCTGCTGTGGGATGGAAGAGGGGGAAAGCTCAGCAGAGAAGGCGCCCTTGGGATCCTTCCTGCCCGGGCTGGGCGAAGAGGGATTCAAGAGACCAGCCTCTCTTTGTTCCACATATGGGCTCTCAGCTGCCTAAGAGGAACAGAGGAGGCTACGAAGGGCCTCCCCTCCCACCCTGCCCAGGGTGTCACGGGCACCCATCCCCTGGTGAGGCTGACACCCACCCCCTGGTGAGGCTGACACCCACCTCAACAAAAACCTGGTGTCCTCAGATTTCACCTGGTCATGGGGAGGGAGAGGAGTATGAGCTCTTTAAGGCTTCCTTGTTTTACCAGAAGCCTTTGTAGGAGGTTGTTAACTTCAAAGGAAAACTAAACTCCTGCTCCTTCTTTCCCCTTGAACCTCAGACAGGCCCACACTGGCGCTACCTACATCAGCCAGAGCCCCAGGCAGGGTGGTCAAGACCTCTGCTCCCCTCTGGGGCAAAATGACTGTTTTTTTGCCCTAAGTTTTTATTTTTATTTACCTTTAGAGAGAGGGGAGGGGAGGGAGAAAGAAGGCGAGAGGAACATCAACTGAGTGGCTGTCACACACCCACGATGGGAGACCACACCCCCAACCTGGTCCTGTGCCCCGTCAGGAAACTGAACTGGCAAACTTCTGCTTTTCAGAACAAAGCTGCCAACTGAGCCTCACCGGTCAGGGCAACAAAATGACTTAAACCCACTCTAGAAAAAGAAAGGGGTTTGTTTTGGGGGTTTTTGCTCCTAAAGGCAAATGGGTTTCCTGGCTAAAATATACAATTACTATGCAGCTACTTACAGATAAAGTATCTGAATTTTGTATTAAAAAAAAAAAGAACAGAATGAAAAAAAAACAATAAAACTAAAAGAACAGAACTCAGTAAAACTATACTGCTCACGTTTTTAATGTCTCTGGTCTTCGAACTGCCAAATTTTATCTTAATGAGAAGATCTGAACCAAGACAAAAACGTCTGGTCAAACTGACTACTTGTAACTCATAAAGTATATTTCAAAACAGTTAGATGGTAATATGGTATTGTAATTCTCATACAGATTTCACTGAGAAAAGGCATTTGCTTGTCACTTTCCCCTCCATTTGTGTGTGTTAATTTAAATTATATTACTTTAAAATAAGGTCCTGGCTGTTGTGACAATGGATTGAGCACTGACCAGCCTTCGAACCCAAGTGTCACTGGTTCGGTTCCCAGTCAAGGCACCTATCCAAGTTGCAAGCCAGGTCTCCAGCCAGGTCCCCAGCTGGAGGCAGGTGAAAGGCAACCATACATTGATGCTTCTCTTCCTTTCTTCCTTCCTCCCTTCCCCTCTCTCTAAAAATAATGAATAAAATATTTTAAAAGTAATAGTAATAATACACCCACTACCAAAGTATTGATTTGGAGGCTCATTTCCCTTTAAGGGGGATTCGTCTTTGCCCATCTGGATTTCACTTATAAGCTATGGTGACCAGAAGATTTCAGTGCCAGGACATCATCCTGTCGTCTGTTCTGGCTACTTAGCAGCCGTGACCTGGGTGTACCAATCCCTCCTCTGGCGCTCGTGCTCTCTCTCTCCCTCTCTCTCTCTCCCCATCTCCATCACATCCTCAGACCTCTCCGAGGTTCTTGGGCTTAGCCCTTTCCCATCAATACCATCTCAAAATGGCCTTGGCATTGCTAGGGCTCTGCCAACTCCCCACACCGTAGGTTGGGAACCCCCTCCAAATCAAGCAGTCGCTGCATGTCACTAGTCTCACCACTCACTGACCTGGCAGAAAGGAAGGGGGCTCATGTCCTTGCCAGGATGGCAGTGTGGGGCGAGGTGTGCCCCGCAAAGAACTGGCAGAGAGAAAGTCCAGGAGGGTGGGACTGGGATGAGGCCTCCGGCAGCCCCTCCCACTGGCCCTACGGCCTGTGAGCCTTCTGACCACAGTGGCTGCACAACGGCAGAGAGGACCCGACTTGAGATGGCTCAGCAGTCCCTGGTTGCCCTCTCAGGACTCGTGTAAGTGCATGATGGGCCGGCATTCCCGCTCGTAGGGGCCTGGTGAACCCCCGGCTCTCCTGTGCTCCAGCCCCTCTCCCGCAGGCTGTGTCCACCTCCGGTCTCCTAAACCTCCAGGGGTGTCATCTCATTTGCTGCATCTGCATCTCTCTCTCACGCAAACAAGCTCCCCTGCCCCTTTCCTGTGAGCAGCAGTTTGCCAGTTGCGCCACAGGGAAAGGATGTCTTGGATCCTGCTTTGGGGCGGGAAGGGTCAGCTGCTAGGACTGAACACGGTGTGTGCGCCGTTAGACCACCAGACATCTGGGGAGCTCCAGCCATGGGGGCCACTTGTGCAGATTCTTTAAAACAAGTGAACAAGATGCTCAATTACAGTGCAACCCACCCCATCTCCCTGCTCCCTGACATTTCTGTGCTATAGATTAATGAGCTGTGTCCAATTGAAAATTCAAAACCAAATACATCCGTTAACAATCTAAAAATAGATTCTTCCCTACATGATTTCAAAGCCTTTAGGCTCTTCCTTCCATGTTGATTATCTCAGTTTTGTTCTAACCGAGTTATAAACATAAGATACAAAAACAAGAAAAATAATCTCTTAAGGTTAATAGCTTTGAACAATTAGTATAATCACACTTTTATATTTTCTGCTATATTAATTTCAAAATGGAGCATTTTATTTCACTGAGCCAGACACTAAGCTGACTAGAAATTCCTTTTCATCCCTATTTCATCCCAGAAAGCGAATCTGTAATATGAACCATGTCCTTGACCACGTTAGACCAATGGTCCCATGGTCATTGGCCTTGGTTGGCACTGACATTTAATGGTCCCATCTCCATGAAGCTAAGCAGACCAGCCATGCTTTACCATCTGACCAAGAACCAGCCTTTCCTTCCTTAAACTCCAGCTGCAGATGGCACTCTGGGAGCATCTGTTGGGCACAGAGTAAAACGCTGTTTCAAGCAATTTAAGAAACAATGACTCCTGATGTTCTCAGCCTCAAGGTCCAGTACAGTGCCTGGCCCACAGCCTGTGTTCAGTTCTTAACAGTGAACGGTGAATTAGACACAGGGATCATCTACATGGACAGGACATTCCCACTCTCCCCAGCTGGGCTCGCGCTGTGCCAGAGACAGCACTTGCCTTTCCTCTTTCCTCTGGAACCAGGATGCGGCAAACAACTCATGCCTTGGTCTTGCTCATGGAGCCACGACTAAAACTTCATTCCTAGACAAAAGCTCAGGGCTTTGTAGTCAGGGAGGCTGCTGGGAGGAGTCATCCCCAGCACCTGACAGGAAGGTGGTACCCCTTGAGCACGCTGAGATGAGGGGACTTGAGAGACCATTTTGACCCATGAGTGATTCGACCTGGGCTGTCCGGCGCCCCGTGTCTGTGGGAGGCGCCAGGGCCTGACCAGCGGCAGGAAGTGTGAACCAGCACTTCTCATACTTCCCAACTCCTCTGGTGACAGCAGAACTTAGAGGACACTTCGATAAATGTCCTTCACAGAGGCGAGGGAAATAATGGGGCTGCTGAGACAGCCCCAGTCCAAAGGCCAATCTGTGGGAGTAATCCCAATTCTGTGTTTTCTTTAGAACTGGGATGTTTCTTTTAGAGTTCAATCGCTTTCATCGAAGTCATAATTATTTGCTTTGATCCTGCTGGCAAGATCAAGAATAAGTAAATTTCTAAGAATAAAATGAAAAACGTTCTTTTCAAGTAACATTCTATAATTCTTTTATTTTAGAACATATAAATATAATCATGGTCCATAGTGCTACAAATAATGTTTCTGAAACCTAAGATACTAAAGTATATTAATATTTAATAACTAAAGGATTAAGTTTAATTATTATTACAAAACCACTTTAATATATTCCATGTCTGGTCTTTAGACCACCCATATTTTACCCTAATAATCCCTATTTTCCATAGTGTAATGTAAACAATAAAAGAATAAAGTCCTTAATAGCCTTTTATTTTTAATGCCATAAATCCTTTTTCCTAATTGAATTAGGATTACAATTCTCAGACTCACTAATGCAGAGGTTCAAGTCATGTTAAAAAGAAAAAAAAAAAGAGCTAACTTTATTGATGAGAAATATCATTTATAAAATAGTTTTGTACAAAAAAATTGTTATTTTCAAACGGGAAGAGTAATTTCTGAAATAAATTTTGTCATTGAATTCAGAAAGACTGCAAACAATTGCATCTTCATAGTACTTTACTACCAATACCTGTAAAATGAGTCAAATTCCCTTATCTTCTATCATTAAAAAATGAAAAAAAAATTCTAGAAGCCTCAGAAGGAATAAAAACATGACCAGGCGGGTTTTATCCTGGGAATGCAAGGATAGTTCACTATTGTAGACTCTGTTGTGGTAATACATATCAAAAGGCATGTAAGAAAAATTCACTAAGTACAGTCAGTGCCAAAATGCCGTTTGTTAATATCCTGCCCGAGTTCCATTAGAAAATAAATCGATGAGAGGGAGGAAGGAATGAAGGGAGGAGCAAGAGAGGAAAGAAGGCAGGAAGGGAAGAAGGACAGACTAGTGGAAGGACGCACCATAAATATAATCAAGACTGTGTATCTCGTGCCACTAGTTATTTACTAACAAAACAGTAGAAGAACCTAGATAGTGATACATACATACTATCACAATAATTACTTTAAATTGTTCTCTAAATTCTAGTAAGCTACAAAACAAGAAATATATAATAACAGATATTTTGTAAAGCACTATATATGTTATAGATTATTTTTATATTATAAGTGAATTTATAATTATATATAAATTTATATACATAAATTACAGTAACTTGCAGATGTTTATGTAAATTCTAAATCTTAATGGCAGCATTCAAAAGCTGCTGATATAAGATAAATACTCAGTACTCAATAGCTTCTATGCATACCAGCAATACACAGAGCTTACAAAGAAATGGGAAAATCATTCACAGAAAGATCCTAGAAATAATCTTAACAACAAATATGGAGTATTTATTTGAAGAAAATTCAATAGTTCTCTGGTACACATAAAAGAACTGAGTGAGGGGAGGGGGGAGGCAGAGGCAAGGAAGGGGAGTAGTTTAGACAAGAACCTAGTATAAAGGAACCATGGACATGGACAACAGGTGGGATTGACTTTGGGGGGAATGGGTGGGTGGGGAGGGGGACAGAGGGGAGCAAAACGGGGATAGATGTAATACAATAACAATAAAATTAAAAATGTGAAAGAAAAAAAAAGAACTAAGTAGAGTGATGCAGCATGTCACTCTGAAAGAGAAAAGGAAAGGAAGAGAGAGGAAGGAAGGAAAGAGAGAAGAAGGAAGGGAGGAAGGGAAACCTAAGGGAAAGTGAGAAGATGGAAGAGAAGAGAGAAGTCACAAATGAAGTTAAACTCAAGATAGGATTGGACTGTCCAAGCATACAATCAAGGGGAAAAATAAAACATTTTTATAGACAAGCAAATAGATCTGATCATGTAAAAATTATCAGCATATTTTTAAATGATAAAAAGAATGTCAACCAACAACCCAGGAAAAGTATTTGCTACAAGTGTAATAGACTAATGTTACAGACCTCTTATAAATCAATAGGAAAAATACTAGTACGTCACTTTTTAAAATTCAAAGGAAATGAATAGCAATGGATACTAAATCAATATACAAAAATACGTTGCAGTCCCTGGCTGGTGGCACAGTAGATAAGGAGCCAGCCTGGAAACCCAAAGATTGCTGGTTCAATTCCCCAGCCAGGGCACATAACCAGGTTGCAAGCCAGGTCTCCAGTCAGATCCATAGCTGAAGACAGGTGAAAGGCAACCATACATTGATGTTAAAAAAATAAAATACATTGCATTTCTATGCATTCATAATGAACCATCAGAAAGAGAAATTAAAAGAACAATTTTATCTTCAATTGCATCCAAAATAAAAGAAAATACCTAAGGATAAATTTAACAAAGGAGGTGAAAGAACTGTATTATGAAAACTATGATACTGATGAAAGTTAAGAAGGCACAAGTCAGTGAAAACATATCCTATACTCACGGGTAGGAAGAATTAATATTGTTAAACTGTCTATATTACCAAAAGCAATCTATAAAGTCTATGCATCCCTATCAAAATTCCAATGTTATGTTTCACAGAAATAGAACAAACTATCCTAAACTTTGTATAGAACTATAAAAGAGAATGAATGGCCAAAGCAATCTTGAGAAAGAAGAACAAAGCTGTATGCACCTTGCATCCTTATTTTAAGATATATTACAAAGCTATAGTATTTAAAACAATATGGACTGGCATGAAAACAGATGCATAAATCAATGAAACAAAATAGAGAACTTCAAAATAAACCTACACACATATGGTCAATAAATGTACAAAAGAGCCAAAAACATACAATGGAGAGGAGACAGTTTCTTCATTAAATGATGTTGGAAAAACTGGACAGCCACATGCAAAAGAATGAAACTGGGCCACTGTTGTATACCATACACAAAAATTAACTCAAAATGTATTAAAGACTTGAATATAAGATCTGAAACCTTATAGATCCTAGGGAAAAAATAGGCAATAAGGTACTTTATATTGGTCTTGTAGGTGAGTTTTTGGATTTGACAGTAAAAGAAAAGGCAATGATAGCAAAAATAAACAAATGGGACTACATCAAATTAAAAGGCTCTACACAGCAAAGTAAACCATCAACCAAAGGGAAACAAAACCTACTGAATGGGAGAAACATTTGCAAATTATATATCTGATAAGAGTTTGATACCCAAAATATATAAAGAATACATGCAACTTAGTGGCAAAAATAAATAATAAAAATTAATTTAAAACTGGGCAGAAGGTCCAAATGGACATTTTCTAAAGAAGACATCCAGGTGGCCAACAGGTATTATGAAAATGTGCTCAACATCACTAATCATCTGGGAAATGCAAATCAAAACCACAACTTGCAAATATCCATAAAGAGTTTTTGCCAGGTAATTATACCTTTGCAAATTTAACCTTAAAAAATCAGACATCAACAGAGATTCATGTATAGAAGTGTTCATTATTCATTATTTATTAAAGTGAAAAATTTATTATGGCATATATTGACTATACATATAATGGAATATATAAGCAATATATATTCCATTATATATTGCTTATAACATAAGCAATGTAAGAGCCAGGAAAAATCATATTTTCTAAGATGATAGAAAGGATTGCTAAGAATATGGTCCAAGCTGTGGGGCACAGAATTTTATATAAAGACCAAATACACAGACATGCAAACACATGAATTGAAAAGGAATGCCCCAAAAGGTAATCAGTGGCTGTTTCAGTATAATTGAATCACGTGTGACTTTCACTTCTTCCCAACAGTTTTCCATATTTTCTTAAGTTTTCTAAAATAAATAAATTACATTTAAAACACTGTTGTGCCCTGGCTGATGGCACAGTGGATAAGGTGCCGGCCTGTGAACCCAAAGGTCACTGGTTCAATTCCCAGCCAGGACACATAACCAGGTTGCAAGCCAGGTCTATAGCTGGAGGCAAATGAAAGGCAACCATACATTGATGTCTCTCTCCCTCTCTGCCTCTCTCCCTTCCCTTCTAAGAATAATAATAAATAAAATCTTGAAAAAATAAACCACTGTGTTTTAAAAATAAAATAAAACACGGTCATGAATTAATAACGAATCAATGCCTACTCTATACCAGGCCCTATTTGGTATATCTAATATGTACTATCTTGTAATTTCTCAACAATCCTGTGTGCTAGGACACGAGTATTATTACTTTCACTTTGCTGATTCAAAAGTAAGGCCCAAGGAAGGTTACCAACATAACCGAGGTCACGTAGTAGTGAATGATACAGCCAGTAAGTGGTAAGTGGTAAAGTGGGTCAACACGGGCCCTGTAATTTCATAGTCTGAATATGTCCCATTAGTCTTGTTTCAGCAATTGCCGAACATTCCAGTCTCAGACCACTTTACACATTTTTCAAATGATTGAGGCTTCCAGAGAGCTTTGGTGTATGTGGGCTATCTCTGTTGATATGCCTACTAACATTTACCACACTAATGTTTGTAATTTAGAAATGTTTAATTCATTGAAAAATAGCAGTAACAAACCTCATACATGTTAATATAAAAACTACATTTTTAAGAAAAACAACTCTATTTCCAAAACAAATAGAAAAATAATAGTTAGAAAAATGGTGTTATTTTGTCTTTTTGCTAATCTCTAAAACCTGGCCTCACAGAAGAGAACTGAATACCCTTATTTGCTCCTGAACTTAACTATTACGTGATTCCATGTCATGTAGACTCTGGAAAACTCCACTGTAAATTTTTTAGAAATTGAAAGTAAAGATGGCAAATAATATTTTAGCTTTTTCAGATAATGGTTTGGACTTGTGGACTCCCCCCCAACCCCAAGAGTCTCGGGCACCTCCTAGAACCATGTTTTGAGAATAACTTGTCTATACTGAGTTGTTTTTTCTTTTGAATTGACCAATTAGCATTCACTGTGCATTAGACACTCATCACCACTTCAGATTCTCAAACAGCACCAGCACACACTAGAGCAGGGAGGGAGAGGGAATTAGCTCTGACCTGAGTCATCAGCCCAGATCAAAATTATCTTCCAAGATGCTTCCAATCTACAGGTTGAGCTGCACTAAAACTCTGATCCAGCTAGAACTCTGGAATTCCATTAGCCTTGGATACATCATATCCAGAGGCACAGGAGGCATCTGGTGTGCCCTGCAGAGAACCAGCTCCAAGACGCTCACCTTGTGGTAGACAATCCATGTAGAGAAAATCCATGTCAGAAGCCAGATCAGTGTATCATGGGAAAGTTCTAGCAAGTGATCAGTTCATTCATTCATTCAACCGACATTGACGGACCACAAGTAATCTCTTACTCATCACTCAGCCTAGCATCAAACACAATACCTCCCACACAACAGATGCTCAATAAATGGTGATGAGAGGTGGATGGGTGGACCTATGAACAGGTGGATGGAGAAAGCCCAGGACCTCTCCTCAAGTAGTTCATAGTGCATTGAGGGAGACAGGCATATAAACAAAGAATCACACACAGAGCCTTGAAGCCAACACTCAAATGGAGGAATGCAAACAGGTCTTCACCAAAATGTGATCTCCAGCAAGTACCCATGAACACCATCACTGTGAGAACTCTGAGAGAAGGCAAGGGGAGGAGGTCCAGGGAGGCTCATGTCCAGGGGCGGGAGGGTGACTGCAGAGCCCAGACCATGCTCAGAGGCCTGAACTGGGGGCATATGCTGCTACATGGGCCATGGCAGGGTCCCAGTCTCTAGAACTGGGCCTAGCACCATGGCCAGTTTTAGGACCAGGGCAGGAACCTCGTTTCTAGAACAATAGTAAGAGAATAGAAAATAATTAGTAGTAAATTTGACCTAATCTGATGGTGAATTAGCTCAATAAATACCTAAGCCAGGGCTCAGCATGGTGTTCACAGCTGGGGACAGAGCTCGCCCTGCAGGGGAAGGCCACGTGGCCATAGCAGAGGGGGAGGAATGGGCGCCCAGACTGAGGTTCGCTTCTCCCAGCCAGCCACCTGCCTCCCTCTAGGCAGCTCTCACTGGGTGCCCACTGCTAGCATTAATGTTTAGCCACTGTTAATGGTTAGTAATATTAAAGTAAATGAAAAACCAGCTGGCACCCGGTGACATTTTATCCCTGTGGCTGCCCTTCCCAGGCACGACAGACATATATCCACTATACTTCAAATTCCAAAAGCAACCACGCTTGTAAGTTGGGGTATAAAGAGGATGAGAAAACTTTCCATGCTCTGTGGGAAGAAGCAACATAATATTCTCAGACTAAAAATAGTTGGATTTGTTGACGCCCTGTTTTTGTGTTGTTTTATGAAAAGCAAAATCAGTTCTCTTGCATTTCTAGGTATTGAGAAAGGACATGCAGATAGTAAATACAATCTGATGAGCTCAAATGCTCACCTGTATAGCACTCTCCACACCAACCTTCCCCAGGTACCTCATCCAGGAACTGGAGCAGTTTAAGGATCCATGATGTGGCACATTAAATGCACTGACCTTGGACCAGGACCAAAAGAATTAACATCCCCAGCTGACTGAGGAGCCGGCGGGGAAGAGCCTAGAGCCATCTGAACTCTGTACATTACATTCCAGAACTTTCTCTCCCCATCAGGAGACACACACAAGATGTTTGTGTAATGGATTTACGACAACAGCAATAGGAGTTGTATTTTCAATGCCTTGTAAGACTGAAAATCCATCAAACCTGGAACAAATAAGTAAATAAAATAGAGCAGATCATCAGCTGGGTAAGAGAAAAACAACTACCCCAGCAAATCAGACTTCTCACATTTGAAAGCTTTATTGAAGTTTGACAGGACGCCCACCAAACACAGAATACAGACTATTAAAAAAAAATTTCTTTTTGAGAGAGGGAGAGGCCCTACTGATTGAGAGCAAGGCAATGGAGATCAAACTGCTCCCAAGCAAAGTGATGGGAGTAAAGCTTCGAAACTCCATACGCAAGCTCTTTCTTTAATGAGCCAGTCCCCAGGCTGCATTTCAGTGAGAGCTGCCACCAACTAGAAGGTCCCTCTGCTTCCTTCCATCTTATCATTCAGATGTGATCCTAGGCCCCAAATCTCAGCTCCTTAAGAGCTTAAGATGAGTATAAAGGACTCATGGACATGGACAATGAAGTGGGGATTGACTGTGGGAGGGTGGGTGGGAGGACAGGGCATGGGAGAGTGGGGGGTGGGATGGGACAACTACACTTGAAACATAATAATAATAAATAAAGCAAAAACAAGTAAGAGCTGAAGAGACAACTTTAGATCCCTGAAGACAGGGACAGAAGGAAGAAAAGAAGGAATTCTTTTCGATGGCAAATTTGAAAATCACAGAGATTTTTCCCCTTTTGGGTGACCTTTGTCAGTCCGTTTCCCAAGGTAAATTTCATTTCTACTAATCTCATAGGCTGATATTAAAATTGAATATGGCTTACTGCTCCATATAACATTTCTATGTGGTGGCTCTCAAGTCAGAATAGGAGTGTTTACCTACAGAATTCCCTTCAGAGTTTCACATGGACCAGATCCACCAGTCTAAGAAAAGGGGATTACTGCCATGTACATACGACTTAATCACATTTGCAGGCCACCTGTCCTCTACATACAACTCACTTCGGGCAGAGGGGCCTACAGGAAGCCATCAGCTCCATGATCTTAGCAAGATGCTTCTCATAAACTGAAGCTGCAGCACAGTAAATAATACCTTGGGAACCTCACATAGAGAATGCCTCTTCCAAAGGGCCCTGTTTATGGGAAGTGGGAGCATAATTTAGGCCCTAGAAACGCTTGGCTCGAAGTAATTAAAGAAGAAAATGGGCTTACAAAATAGGTCAGCTTCAGATCTGCCTCCCAACCTGGACGTGCGTTATTAGATCTAATTGAAATTGTGGATAGTGGTCCAGGAACGAGGTCCCTGACAGATACAGGAAACCACATTAGATTAGAATGGATGTAAGCATTTTCCTTGATATAGAACTCGGGCATATATACAAAGTTTGTAGTAGTGAAACTAGTTCTTACAGCATTGGATTTTGAAATGGATGTAGGAAAGAAGGACCAAGTGGCCTATCCAATTAACAAGAATAATCTAGAAAAAGAGTAGAATTAAAAATGGAGAAAGAAAGCCCAACTTTGAAACAGGAGGAAGACCACTGGTTGCCAGGGCAGGAGGAAGGAAGGGAAGGATGGATAATCGGTGGAGCACAGAGAACCTATCCTGTCTGATACTGTCTTCATGGATGTGTGACATGCTAGTTCTGTTAAAACCCACAGAGCTGTACACCACAGAGAGGGAACCTAATTGTCCTATGGACTTCAGTTAATAAAAATGTATCAGTATTGGTTCGTCAGTTGTAAGGAAGGCACTGGAACACTCAGGGGTGAGGTGCATGGGAACGGTACTTTCTGCTCAGTTCTTTGGTAAGCCAAACACTGTTCTAAAAAATACACTATTCCCTGGCTGGTGGCACAGTGGATAGGTGCACATACACTGCCTCAGGAATACATATGTTCAGAATCAGGAACAAGCCCTGGCTGGTGGCTCAATGGATAGGCACCAGCCGGTGAACCCAAAGGTCACTTGTTTGATTCCCCAGCCAGGGCACATAACCAGGTTGCAAGTCAGGTCTCCAGCCAGGTCCGTAGCTGGAGGCAGGTGTAAGGCAACCACACATTCATGTTTCTCTCCCTTTCTTCCTCTCTCCCTGACCTTCTCTCTAAAAATAATGAATAAAAGCTTTAAAAAAAAGAATCAGGAACAGTGTGGTTTTGCAGTATATATTTAATAGGACAATAATAATTATCAATGAGTGTACCTCAGAGCAAAGAAAAAAAAAAAAACTATGCCTTTCTAAGATATTTGGAAGAGATGAAGACTTAGTGTCTACCCTCCTTTGGCCCAAACATTGATATGTATACTAAGAAACAAAAATACGTAGTATAATAAAATGTGACTGAATTTGGAGGTAGGATCTTTAAAGGTAAAATGAGGCTGTTGGGTGGGTCCTATTACAGTAAGACTAGTGTCCTTATAAGAATAGGAAGGACACCAGGGATGTGTGAGCAAAGGGGAAAGACCCTGTGAGGAGGACTTAAAATAACATAACATACTCAGTCATGCTTTACAATTTATCAATTATTCAAGAAAGTAAATAATCTGAACACAGCAGCATAGAGGTTGGGGGTGTTGCATTATTCTATCTGGACTATGTGTCATGCCAACCCTTACTAGGCATGTAACCCAGTATGTAGCCAGATTTCTCTGTGCAATAGTGAAGTTCAGGTGTGTATTAGTTTACAGCAGAGATGTTGGGAGGGCAGGGCGCTCCCGCCACCCGCACAGAAAATGCACAGGGAGGAAGAGGGATCAGGACTGCAATCTTTAATAAGAACCTTCTTGGGGTTTTTGATCAGCCATAGGTCTGTGCAAGATGCTACACCATCCTCAGCCCCACTTTGCTCTCAGATTCCCTGCTTAGCTGTTCAGGGCCCCTCTCACGCTCCCATCGTTCTGCTGAAAACAACTTCAAAAGCGTTGCCAGGAATCACCTTACGGCCAAGCCCATCATTGGCTGCTTTTAAGCTCTAACTTTCTGTAGCATCCACAACACTAGGCCGCCTTGTCTCCTCACCAGGCCTCCGTCCAAAGAACAAAACAAAACGATTTGCTGTCTACAGCGAGCCCGCTAAGGAAGAGGTAGGGGCCAAAGCAGCATTCCGATTTCAAGTGCGTGTGTCTGAAACGTGTTTCCAAAACAGACACCAGGAAATTGGGAGGGAAGCGAGGTTTGGAAAGAGTTAAGACACGTTTGACAGGCTCTTGGAGACAGAAATTCAAATCAAGGTAGGGGCCATCTAGACAAAAAGAAGTCCTCAAGTCACAGAACATGGTACAGCCACAGACAGGAAGGAAAAAAAGAGTCACTGTAAAGTCCACTTTCCTCTCTGCAGCCCAGTCCTTACCAATAACACATGTTTCTGAATCTCCGCTCATTTTCTCCAGTTCAAACATGGCTCCTGGTTGCATCAACACTAAAGCCTGCTGCCTGGCTTTCAAGACCCCTGGAAAACCTCTAATTCTCTCTCTTGTTTGTGTCCTGCACTGAGACAGCGCACCCCTGCCCTGGTGGATGGGCCTTTCTCACGTTGACGGGGATCTGCTCCAGCTACACAACCTCACCTTCAGCCTTCCCCCCCCCCGGTCTCCACCCTGCAGCCCCGCCCCACCCCACCCCAACTCCCCACCTCCAGCCTCTTTCTCTGGGATCATTCGGAGCGGGCGCATCACTGACCTCTGAAAGGCTGTATTCTAGTCCCCCAACCCTTGCTCCAAGTGCGCTCTTTTCTCGGCTAAATTGGCAACAGGGCTGCCTCACACCCTGTCTGTGATTCTCTGACACATCCCAACCCAGAGCAAGAGCATGACACCCCTTTGATTGATGGCCTAACATGGGGAAATGAGCTACAGTAAAACTAAACGTTTATTCGCAGTATCAAAGGTGTTTCTGTTTGCAGAAAGGAAACTATTCATTACTAATTCTTTATAACGGTAAGACACAAAACATAAAATTTACCATTTTCACCATTTTTATGTGGATGGCTCAGTGGCATCAAGCATGGTCACATTGCTATGCACCCTGCACTGCCAGCCACCTTCAGAATGCTTTCGCCCTCCCAGACTGAACCCCTGTCCCCTCCCAACACCAGCTCCTCCTCGCGTCACCACCACCCTGCCGGCAATGGCCCTCTACTTTCGGTCCCAGTGAGCCTGATGCCCTAGTGGCCTCACAAAGTAGAGTCACAGGGTTGGCCCTTTTGCGCCTGGTCTGTTTCATTCAGCATGATATCTTCAAGATGACTACATATTCTTGTTAGCTAGTTCCCAGCTAGACTTAACATGCATTCGTTTCTAAATATCCAACAACTGGTATGGGAACAACGTTGACATGGAAAGAAATCGGAACCCGTCAGAACGGGTGCCAGCCCCCGATGGCAGCACTGCCACACGGCTTCTCTAAAGCACCTCTGCTTCGGAACACAAGGAGTGCTGCATCTGACACCGACGTGGTGGGAGAACCGGCTCTGCGCCCAGCAGGGTGTGCGTTCTTGATCATCTCAACTGAATCTTCACAACTCAGTGCGTTACAGCTTTATTATCTCCATTTTACAGACGGAGAAACCAGAGCTTAGGAGAAACCAGAGCTTCAAGAGGCCACGTAACTTGCCCCCGAATCACAGCCAGGAAACACTGGAACCGAACTGAGCACATAAACGGATGTCTCCTTGACCCCAGATGCTATGCCCTTGAACACCCATCGCCTACTCGCCCCCAGCCCTACCTCCTCCCAGACTAGAGAAAAGCAAGGAAATCTGCTAGATGGGCCAAAAGATGGGCCAAAACCGGAGAAACATGGCTTGTCAGATTTAAGTGAAGAAAGTTTGCTGAGAAGGTGATTTTAAAACAGCCTGACTGTATAAATTGTGATCAGACTATTAAAGGCCCTTTTAAGGAGAGAACAAATGGGCTTCAAGGGTAACAGAAAGAAACTCATTATCAGATGGGTTACGGAAAGGTCGTGAGTTCCCTTCCCCCAGAGGCGGCAGAGGCAAGAGAGGCTCACAACTGCCTCGCTGGAGCCTGCCTGGAGGGAAGGGGTGACCCGCGCAGTCTTACGGGACTCCCCCAGCCAGGAGGCCCCTGAGGCAGACTTCTGAAGCTTCCGGGTTCCTGGAAGAAAGACTCCCTAGAAATGCTAGGTGAGTGTCATAAATATGCATGTGGATTTTATCTTCTGTCATTAGCATAGTCCTGTTGGGTGGGGTGCATGTCTGACACTTGCAAAATTTAAGGGGCAATGCCCCCTTTGATTACAGGGCATGGTGCAGTGAACTGCCTTTCCGACCAGCTTCGGCTGGCAGTCAAGCAGCGTCTTTTAAATTCAGCGGAGTGGTGAGTTCGCCTTGAAGTGACTATTCCGCAGAACAGAGAAGACGCTAGGGTTTCATTTTAACGTCCTTCCAGCTGGTTCTACGTGCACTGCCGCAGAGGCTGAGTCAGTCAAGATACATCAACAGCAAAACCAACGCACTTTTGTCAAGATGGCCCGGTCTACGGAGGCACCTTATGTCTGGTGGAAGGTGACTCCGAAGATAGCTTATGTCCAGAATTCCTTTAAGAGGAAAAATGACACAGCAAGCATGCCCATTCCAGGTGGCAGGAGGCATCTAACCATCACAGACATTCTTAGGGATAAATCTATGGTCAGATCTAAGATTTTTCTAGAGCAGACATATCACTTTGTCTTATATTCATTCTGCCAAATTCTCTAAGCCTCTATTGCCCATGATCAATTTCCACTCTGCTTCCGGTTGTAAAGGGAATCCAAGCCAGGTCCACATCCTCCTACCAGGTGTTTTACCTGTGAAGAGAGCTTGCCAGCCACCATCAGCACAACAGCCTTGTCGCCCGGTTTCTCTGCCTCCCATGCAGTCTTTGTCACATCCTCATGTGAGTGGTGTTCGAAGCTGCCTGCATTCCATGGCTTCTGAGATAACTTCATCTTAGGGATTATTCAGATTTTCGTTGTCTGAAAGTATTATTTTCTATGTGGTAATTATAGAAATGTCTGCATGGATTCAGGCGGTTATTTACTAATCTTCATGCAAAATGGAATTGGCTCCAAAGCATGGTATAAGGGGGTGGGGGGTACAGGGAGGGAGAAATAGAAAATAATGGAGTGATTTCTATGAATATTGAAAGGTAGAAATTCTATCTTCTACCAACATGGTTATATGTAATTCCCAAGATTCATGCCTTCCTAGCATTTGCAGAACAACTGACATTAGTGATAGACCTCTCACCCTAGAATGCTGTCTTTTTCAGTGTGCATTCAATGTACTGACAAAAGCTGTAGGAGGCTTTTGATCTATTGGCATTTTTTTATTAAAAGGAGTCAGAACGTATGTATACACAGCCATCAAAATCAACCTTGGCACAGTCAACCCATTTATTTCGATGACCTTTTCAATCACTGAGGTCCACTGAGCTACAGGACAGCTACAGGACAGCACCGTGAGAAGCCCAAAAGGGTGGGGATGAAAGATGGGACTAGCCAAGTTGTGACCCAGTCATTGCTACTCCAGAGATGTGTCCTGTGTCTTCCCCCAAGAAGACATTAAGACACTTAAGTTCATGTACCACATGAATTCAATGGCTATCACTAAAGCTATCACTAACTGACTTAAATGGGTGAAGATAATCTCCCCAAATTCACCCCAAACCCATATACCAAAGCTAAACTTCAAGTCCATAGTTATTATTCATTGCAGGAATGGAGCACTGGTTTCCTGCTACTGGTGGACCTCTATCCTTCCAAAATTGGTGTTGTCTACTCTAACACCATAAACAAGGGGTGACCATTATAAAAATGAGGCATAAAATTTGGAGAGAACAGTGCCTTTCGCAGCAAAACAAAACCATTGATATCTATAAACCAAAGAGACATGCAAAGCCTCCTAAAATTAGAGAAAGACCCATAGGCATGTAGGACATGGCAGTAACCTGGCTGGTTAGGTTAATTGTCTAAAGAAAAAATATATCAGACTTCCGGTCAAGATAGAGGCCTAAGTAGACACACTTTGCCTCCTCACACAACCACAGAATTGCAACTAGATCTCAAATAAAATAACACCCAGAACCATAAAATTGAACTGTATGGAAGTCCAACAACCAAGGATTTAAAGAAGCCACCTTCATCCAGACGGAAGGAGGGGCAGAGTCACAGAGAGAAGGAGAGGCACAGAGATGTGGTGTGGAGAGAGGCTGAGGTGATGGCCAAACATTAATTCCAACCTTGGGGGTGAGCAGGCCCAGCCCCTGGCCAGAGCGCACAGCCCAGGGTTCCAGTGCTGGGAAGATACATCCCCATAACTTCAGTCTGTTATTCAACCAGTGGATGTTGGGGCGGCAGAAGAAACTGCTGGAATTTTAGGAGACTCCATTCAAAGGGCCTGCACAGACTCAGAATGTATGCAAACCCACCCACTCTGGGAGTTACCACCAGAGCAGTAGCTGGAAGGGCACCAGTTGCATATGGGAAGTGAGTGAGATGACTAGAAAGAGGGCAAGTGCCGGGCAAACCTCCAGAAGCCAGGCAGTGGCATCGTCCCCTCTCTGAGACCTCCCCCCAAACAGAGCCACAAAGCAGTGAAGCAAGTTGCCCCACCCTGAAGGCTCCACCCCACACAATTTACAGGTGACTTTTTTGCAATAGGACAGGTAGTCAAAGTAGCTCTACCTCATACATGGAAACAAACACAGAGAGGCTGCTAAATTGAGGAGACAAAGAAATATGGCCCAAATGAAAGACCAGGACAAAACCCTAGAAAAAGAACAAAACAAAACAAAGATAACCAACCTATCAGATGCAGAGTTCAAAGCAATGGAGATCAAGATGCTCAAAGAACTCATTGAGTAAGGCAACAACATAAAGGAAGAAATGAAGTTTAAGTGAAATAAAGAAAAATCTACAGGGAACTATCAATGGAGGGAAGAAAGCTAGGATCCATATCAATGATTTGGAACATAGAAAAGAAATAAGCATTCAACCTGAACAGCCAGAAGAATAAAAGAATTTTTTTTTAAATGAGGATAGCATAAGGACCTTCCAGGATATTTCCAAACATACCAACCTCCGAATCACAGGGATGCAGAAGGAAAAGAGGAAGAGCAAGAAACTGAAAACTTATTTGAAAAAATAATGAAGGAAAACTTCCCTAATTTGGCACATAAAATAAACATACAAGTCCAGGAAGCACAGAGAATCCCAAACAGGCTAGACCCAAGTGGGCGCACACCAAGACACATCACAATTAAAATGCCAAAGGTTAAAGATAAAGAGAGAACCTTAAAAGCAACAGGAGAAAAGAAAACAGTTACCTACAAAGGAGTTCCCATAAGGCTGTCAGCTAACTTCTTGAGAGAAACTTTGCAGGCAAGAAGAGGCTGGCAAGAAGTATTTAAAGTGGTGAAAAGCAAGGACCTGCAACCGAGATGACTCTATTCTAGTAAAACTACCATTCAGAACGAAAGGGCAGATCAAGCACTTCCCAGGCATGGTAAAGCTCAAGGAGCTGATCATCATCACCAAGCCATTATCACAGGATGTTAAAGGGACTGATTTAGGAAAACAATCAAAACTATGAACATTAAAATGGCAACAAATTTACAACTACCAACAACCAAATCTAAATAAACAAACAGAGCAAACCACAAGGACAGGAACAGAATCACAGATATGGAGACAATTTGGAGGGTTATCAACTGGGAGGGGGAAGGGGGAGAAATGGGGAAACAGTGCAGGGATTAAGCAGCATAATTGGTAGATACAAAATAGGGGGATGTTGAGAATAGTACAGGAAATGGAGAAGCCAAAGAACTTCTGGGCATGACCATGAACATGGACTAAGGGGGTGGGTTGCTGGAGGGAAGGGGATACCAGGTGGAGGGGAGCAAAGGGGGAAACTGAGAAAGCTATAATCACATAATCAATAAAATATATATTTTTTTTTAATTAAATAAAAAAGAGAAAGAAAAATACATCAGTCAAGAGGAATTGGACAATCTTGCAAACAGAGAAAGACGAGGTTCCAGGCTTGTCTGAGAGGGGAAGAAGGCTGCTTGGCCCAGGAATTCACCAGTCAGTCCCCAGAGCAGGTCATTGTGTTTCAGAAAGACGGTCAGCACTGGGTTCTCAGAGCTGAATGCCACTTAGCATTAAAATTCTCCCACCAGGCCCTGCTCACCCATAACTTTCACATTCTAACGCACCTTCCTAGGTTACAAGTGTGTTTTAAAACAGTAAATCAGCATTCTGGCCTATACATCAGTCTTTCTGAGTTCGGTTAATGTTGGTCCATTCCCATGAGATAGATACAATGAAAGCTGTCTCTCCTCATTTTCGGTCATGTCTATTTTTTAAAACAATGGATGCATGCTATTTATAAAAATCAGTAAACATAATATACATTGTCAGTCATTGTCTATGAATTACTAAGACAGCACCACAGGGCAACAAGAAGAATAAAAATTACATTATTCCATTTAGGGGAGAAATGTTAAGTAAGTTCCCCATTTTGTTGATTTGTAGGCAGTTTGGGGGCAGAGGCTGGGTTCTATATTTGATGTATTTATATTTTATGTTTCATCCTCCACAATGTCTGACTCAGTCCTGAGCATATAGGGTCCTCAACGGTGTGTTCCTCCATCAAGTGAATGAGGAGCAGCCGCTGAACACGTCACAATAACTTCAACTGCATGATGCCAACTGAGCCAAAGGCAGATCCTGGAACATTGGTGGCCCCAGAGGGCTGGCCCTCACTTCGAATTAGATCCCAGGCTGACCCTGTCCCCTGTGGAGAATATGTCACTCCATGCAACTTAGCATAAGTAAGCCCCATGATTAGAGCATGGGCAGTAACGAAACATGAGGCCGATGTGCACAGTGGACTGATAGGAAAATACCACCCTTACCACACAGTGGAACTGCACAAACAACACCGGAGCAAGCACAAATGGAGGCAGAAAGAGGACTCCAAGAATGGGCATGTACGTAAGGGATTTCAGACCAAAAAGGAGTCCCTCCAACAGTATAAGATCCCTGGACTTTGACGGCTCCATGACACAGCGTCTCTGCGGGATGAGTCCACATGGAGAGGATCCTATGATCAGGCGTCAATGGACCTCCTACCCTTCAGGCTCAACCTTGCAAGACACTGTCCACCTCCCGGACAGAGGACCCATCACTGGTCCTGGACTCTTGGGACTCTGCTCTATTATCCTCCTTTCCCCTGTTAACTAGTACATGCCATGTGTGAATTAAAGCGTGCTCGGAGCACACTATATTTGTGTCTGCTCTCCATTCCTCATGTTGGCAGTGGGGACTGCAGCTCATGCAGCCTGGCTTCTAGAAAAGACTACCGTTGCCTCCGAGTGGGCGCAGGGCATGATCACTCAGTTTGTTCTCCGGAACTGAGCCAATGGGAGGTGGAGCCGTTAGGTCGAGGTTGCTATCAGATGGCTCAGGCCATCCCCACAGGCCAGATGACCAGGTCAGGCTCTGGCTTTCTTCAACCACATTTTCTGTACAGTGTGTGAAGGAGGGAATCCTCCAGACTTGAGGGTCTGATCCACGCCAACACCTTCCTGGTCATTGTTTAGATGGCCTGAAGCAGCCACAGGGAGAAAAGCCTTGTCAGTCCCCTCTCCATGCCCACTGGGTGAGAAAAGATTTTTCATTTCATACATCATTTACAACTTGCTGCTGTGATTCTAAAAAAGCAGTGGGCTTTATCGAATTAATGAGCAAGAAAAACATATTTGGTAAGCATGTTAATTTCTGGAATGTTCTGCAGAGCCCAGGACATTAGGCAACATGCAAGGGGCAGCTGGGCACACCAGGGGCCCCCTCCCCCCGCAAATTCATTCCACCCAGCTATGGGGGCACCTGGCTATTTACTAACAAGTCAGCAAGTGCGTCTTAATAGAAGTTCAACTGCAAATACGTCATTCGCTTACCATTCTCTGCCTTGTCGCTAACTTGGGAACATATGGGACATTGGGCAAAAGTCTCCACTGGCCTGATTGTACACAGTCTTTTCACAGCAAGAGACAGGAGCAGGTTGGAGCCATTACAGGACAATTCAGATCAGAAGGGGGAGGGAAGCACACTGCATCTTGGTGCTCAAGGTTTTTAAAATGACCTAAGACTGTCTATCAAAAGAATGATGTAGTGACGAAGGTGACAGGCTAGACACTTGGATGAAATGGCTCTGTCAGAGGCCCAAAATAAGATACTGAGAGAAGTCTTCATTTATTAAAGGATCCTTTTCGAGTTCTTATTCTTATCTATCAAAATCTCTCATACTCCCAGCTGGTTAAATACATCTCAGAATTAATCTGCCCACTGAACCAGGATCATCACGTTACATTTTACAGTTTCTGCCTCAGCGTTTCATCTTAACCTAGATGTTTGGGATTGATCTCCAACAAGTTCATGGTGCTAGCACAACTTGCACCCCTAATTGACAGGGCATGTATGTATTTTTCCCTCCTCTTTTGCACCCATGGAAGATGGGTAGATTTGTGCCTTGTTCAACATGGGGCATTTTTGGCAGCACTACTAAGTGGAAACACAAACTAATGGAGGATATTTAGGGTTTATAATATCCCCCATTCAACACAAAATTGACTGCATAGGAGCAACATTTTAATACATTGTAAAACATTTAAATGTGTCCATTTCTGAACTCCCACCCATTGCAAAGATGGCCACCTATAAACATGCATAGACACACAGGACACCCGCATGCTCACTCACACAATTCAGACTTCCCAGGGAGCTTACCTAGAGTAGGATCACTTAGATTAGGCACACAGCACAGGAGGCAGAAACTGGGTGCTTTCTAGATAAGACAAAATGCAAAATCAGTCTATTTCCGAAAAGAGAGAAAACGAGTACCACTATTTTGGGGAGGAACATAATTACGTTTTGTCGGAGAATATAAATCCAGGAAGCACTTCTGTATTCTGATGCTTAATGGTATTCTGGATTCTTTCTTGCTGTGCTTGTGATAAACCTCTGCTTAACAAAGACACCCAGTTTTCAGTAACTGGAACTGCAGCCAACCTATTATCTCAGGAAGACTGGGGCTCATTCACACCCTAGGAGGGGACATATCTCTGGTGCCTGGGGAATAGTTAGGAATGTCAGTAAGAATATCTTAATTTGCAAGTGATGTTTGGTGAAATGGAGAGAAGAGTTGAGAAATGCAAGCAGCAAAAGAAAGGCAAGGGAGAATGAACCGTCAGAGCAGGTCTGTGTGCAGTTTAAATACCTGCCCTAGACCACCCTGCAGAAAGGACCACACCGCCCAAGGGTGCCCGTTGCCCTCTCTCTTCTCAGCCCAAGAGTAGGTTCTGCAGGTGTATGCTGTGAAAGGAAGACCTGGCCAGGCCACTCCACGGGAAACTTCAAAATTCCCAACAGCACCCATACACACGTGGGAGAAGTGGTAATAAATGAAAGGCAGGAGAGTCAGAAGAGAGAAAGCTACCTAGGACTGATGAGCGAAGAACATTCTGATAAGGCTGGAAGAGAGCCTCCCTGCATCCTTCACTGTAGCTCTGGTCTTAATGGCCGCCTGGCTCAGCCACTGTGAGGCCCCCAGGGACAGCATCCCATGAGCATGCAGCTAATACCCTGCGGAAGACATGTCTGGCAGGACCCCTGTGTTCTGCATGTTTGAAGAGGCCCCTCCCCTTGAATGTAGGCAGGATTGTGATTCGCCCTGGACCACAGAAGACAGCACCGGTGACCAGGTAGTCAAGTCATGTGATTATGCCCCACAATACTGCCATTCTAGCAGAGTAAACCATGAGAGTCTCTTGCTCAGCATGGTAGACAGAATAATGAATGACCCTCCTCCCCTCCTAGTAAAAATGTCCAAACCCTAATTCCAGGAACCTGTTCCAGGGCAAAAGAGATTCTGAAGATGTGACTAAGGGTGTAAACTTCCTAGTCGGGGGATTAGTCTGGATTATCCCAGTGGGCCCAATCTAATCACACAAACCTCTAAAAGCAGAGAACCTCCTCTGGCTGAAGTCAGAGAAATGGGGCAGAAGAGAGGCAGGTGAGATACAACCAAGGGGAAGTCAAAGAGATTCCCAGGGTAAAATGATTCCACACACCATTGCTGGTCCTAAGGGTTAGGGGTCAAGTGCACGAACTAGAGAAAGGCCCCTAGGAGCCAACTGTAGCCCCTAGCAGACAACTAGCAAGGAAATAGGGACTTCAGTCCTGCAGCCAGTAGGAACCAATCCTGCTAATCACCAGAATGAGCTTGGGAGCAGCCGCCTCCCCTGAACCTCCAGAAAGGATCACAGCCCTACCAACATTTTATGGGGCCCAAAGTTGAGCCATAGGGTGCCCAGGCTTTTGATGACTGGAAAGTGTAAAATAATACTTAGTGTTACTCTAAGCCACTATGTTTGTGGACATTTGTTACAGCAGCAATAAGACACCACACTGGCCTTGAAGAAGTAGGCGGCCCTGTCGTCAGAGCACCTGTGAAAGAGCCACCTGGTAAGGAGCTGAGACCAACCCCAAATAACAGTCACCAAGAAAATAGGACCTCAGTCCCATAATCACAAGCAACCAAGTTCTGCTGACTGTCACAGAGCCTGCAAAAGAACCCCAGCTCCAGGAAAGAACCCAACCAGGCCTCTACCGTGACTGCATCCTTGTGAGACCCTGAGCAGGGGACCCAGGTAAGCTGCACCCAGATTCCTGACTACAGAACCTGTCGGGGAGTAAATATATGCTGTTTTAAGCCACCAAGGTCATGGCTACTTGTAGCTCATGTATTCCCTTCATGCTTTTCTAGATCACATCACCCCGGCACCTAACCCAAAAGTTACTAGTTCAGGACTGGGAGGGTAGAGGCTGGCACATAACATAGTAGAGCTTAGAACAAAGGTCTGACATGATTGGGCCCTAACACGTAGGCAAATATAGACTCTCTCAAATCCACCAGAATCTAAAATCAGATCTAAGTGTAAAGACCATGCTCTGCTCGAGAAACTACCACCATGCCCTCCCTGCCTTACAATGGTGACATGGGATCTCTGGTCACGACACAAATAACAGTGAATTCTTTCTTTAAAGAGGCATGCCAGAATATCAATCTAGAACTTTATTTCAAATTCTGTTTCCCGAAGTATTTAATCCTGCTTGACAGCAACAACAGACAGGACTCTTTCATGTGCGGCAGGAATCCCACCCAATCAGGCCTCAACGAAAAGAAAAAAGACAGAAACAGAAATGGATTGTAGGGTCAAGTGCAGGCAGGGCAGGCAGCCCTGGCTTCACCCCAGCCCTCAGTTGTGCTCTCCTCTGCCTTTGCTTCATGTCGCCTGCCTCTTCTCTTGTGCGGCAAGATGGCAGCCATGTCACCCCAGAAGTTTCAAGTCCTGGGCCTGACTCTCCCCAGCTCCTGCACAATCACTATGAGGAAGAGGAGACGATTTGCTGATTGGCCAAGGCCAGGGGCAGATGCCTATTTTTAGAGCATAAGCTAACTGAGCCCCATCCCACCCTTGTGGACTGAGAGTCTGGAAGGGGTGTCTTCTCTAAAGAAACGCTAGGGTACAGCATCAAAATGAGGAAAACAAGCTTTAGGCAGGCTAAACCAACAGTCCTCTGCTTCTGGAAGCCACCTTATTAATCAAGTGTGACTAACTGCCTTGGACAATTTTCAAACACCAAATCAATCTTCCAAGGGGGGACAAAAAGCTATCGCACCAGAAGGACACATGTCCCGACTAGACAGTATCCTGGAAGGTGGCTTCCACCTTTGGAGACTAGGAGTCTAACCTTAATTGGCACCTAACTGGAAGGCATGTTTGGCGCCCCGACGGGGGGGATCTTTGAAATTACATTTGGAAGGAAAGGCATTTGCCTGAGAAAAACCAGCCCCATGGCTCCCCATGGCTGACCTCCTGGCCAGGCCTGTGTTTAAATGGCCACTTGTCCCTGGCCCCCTGCTGTGTGCATTCAGTCACCAAACCTCTGAGCGTCCCAGCCCCGTGAAGGTGGCAGAGACTGGTGCAGGATGGTGCCCAGCTGGGCTCCTGACCGGGCACTTCTCAGCTCCCCAAACTTCGTTTTGCAGAAACCACTTTCTTCAAACGAAGCAGTTACACATCCTTAGCCAGTTAACTTGAAAACCACAGGTTCTTCTGAGTTTTCTAAACACACCAGAAGAAAAGGGGTGTTTTTTTTTTTTAACTTTCATAAAAGGCAGGTGAATTCTTTTGGTGTTCAGATATAGCCAAGCAGAATTCAGCTAAAACTTTCCCCCTGAGGACTGTTTTGCGACTGAGACCAGGCACCACGTTTTTGTTTCGTTTTGTTTTTGTTTTCATCGGAAAGCATCTTTTCCTTTCAGAAATGAAAACGACATCATCGGAAGGCCATGAAGAAAGGGGCTAAGCAGGAGAGCCTCACCAACCATGAAAGGGCCTGATATTAAGATTTCGTCAAATGAATTGTTCATACCTTCTCGTCAGATGTCATTTTTGGATCCTGATGATAATTTTAGCAGAAATCATTCAAGCTGCTGTGAGGTAGAACAGTCACTAACTCTTTAACCCATTTCAGAGATAAAGTGTGCTGTTCTATTTTTAGTGCCCTGCACCTCCTCGCATAATCTGAGGGGGAAATGCATAATCTCCCTGCAAATGCACCAGTGTGCCTTTTGCTACTACCTATGTATAATTATCAGTGTTATTTTAATAATCAATTTCAGTGGAACGGCAGGATTTGCTTCAGTTGCATTTAAATCCTAATAAAGCTCAATAAAAAGAAAATGAGAAAGAGAGAGAAAATATCATTCGGAGGATTAACAAAACACTCCAACAAAAGGGACCTCTTTAATTTTAATGACGTGATAAAGTGATAGCCTTTTGAATAGACAATTAGGCTCATCAACCTGATACACTGAGGGCTTAATTCACAAATACACATTGCCACTAATACATCTGCAGAGGAGCTGTATGCTTAACAGGATTAGAATACAGAAAATCATTCATTATTAATGGGAATCTACATTGCCCGGGTCTTCATCCCTAGATAGACCAGTATTTAAATCAAATAATTTAACGCTATTTCAGGAGCTTAATTCTGTACGAAGATTGCCCATGGGTCTTCGCTCTGGATCCCTGGCACAGAACGAGGAATCCGTCCTGGACGTACTGTTACCCCGACTCCAGGCCCTGTCACCGGGAGGATTTAGACTAGAAGCTCTACGCCTTGCCATGTTCCCCCACCAAATGAGAAGTAAACACTTGGCTGGCCCACCCGAGGGGCTCATCTGCCTCCCCCAGCAGCCGTCAGCCACACCAGGTTTCAAGGCACTTCCACTCGCATCAGCAAGCCAACACATGCAAGACACATCCCAACAGGGTCCAGGCGAAACCTGGTCGGGGTTAGAAGTGGAAATGACAGAGTTGCCATTTGAACGGTGCCTCAAGGGCATTGTCATCCCACAAAAGGGACACTGGGATGGGATGGGCCTTGCTTTGCCTCCTGGAACAGCTGGCCTCATGGGTGGGTTCACCAACACCATGTGACCTGAGACAAGGTGACAAGGGAGGTCATTCATCCTTTGTGAAGCATCTAAGTTGTGTCAAGCACAGAGTGACCAACTGTATCAGTTTGTTTAGGTCTGAAGGGGTTCTCAGGGTAAGAGACTTTTAGGGTTACACCAGAAAATTTCCTGGCAAACCAGACAAGTTGTCACCCAAGGAAGGCACTATGCATTTGTTATTATATTGCTCTATAATGGTTGAGGTTATCCCCAACCTTATGAGATAGTCTTGTTTTAGATGTTAAATAATTTGCCCAAAAGTCACAGCCAGCAGAGCAGAGAGTCAATCCACCCTTTCTTTGCCTGTTACCTCCAGTCCTACTCAGGCAGACAAACACCAGCTAAACCTAAGCGCCCCTCAAATAGGAAATCAAGGTTGTCTCAGTCTTAAAGCTTCAGCTGATCTTAGAATTTGCCAGGCCCTTCAGCAAGGCCCAAAGAAGGGCCAATTGAATTGGTACCTCCCATCCAGCCCCAACGACCAGCAGAGACACCCCCCTCTTATTTGGAAGAGGGATGTACATCAAAACCATCCAGGGATATTTTCCCAAATAAAGATTTCTCTGCCACCAGCAGGGAGATGGTGATTTGGATGGCTCAGTGGTGTGTCTGGCCTGTGTTTCAGAGAAAAACCCCAGATAATTCCCCCAGATAATTCATGGGCCTTGATAGTCACTCTCCATTCCTGTACTCTGGGCTAAGAACTGCAGCTTTATTCTCCAGCCTGGTGAGCCACCAAGACTAGGGGGCTGGCAATCTCCCCTTAGTGGCCGGAGATACCCTGGATAAATCACTCCATGTCTTGGTGCTGTCATTGCAGGTCTCACATAGGGGGACGATACCAGTATCTCTCCCAGAAGAACAAATGCAAGGCATTGGGCACGCTGACTCACATGTGGGTTCCCAACCCCTTTCCTCCCGGAACCCCACTCCACTCAGCCAAAATCCCAAACAATCACATTATTTCATTTCAAAGGAGGTTCCACCCAGCGGACAGACATCATGGAAAATTGCCCATTAGTTCTGGCCTGTGTACAACTGTCCATTTTCATTTCCCTGTGCGTCTCGATTATCAGCTCTTTGGAATAATAGTCTCTTCATTAACTTCCGGGAGCCAGGCCAGCAAGGGAAGCTTCAGTGGGTGCAACTGATACATGAAATTATAAACTTTAAAAAAATACATTAAGTGGTTGACTCCTCTCATAAAAGAAGGGGGGAGGGGGAGTATTCACTTACAATAGAACTCATCAAAGGATTTTTTAATTAGCAAGATCCCAAATTGCATTAATATTAATCACTCATTGCGAGTAACAGTAAGCAACATATAGTCAATGTCTAAAATCCAAAATTCTTAAACCTAGCAAGTCCCAGACAGGAAACATTCCAGTTTGTAGGAGAAAACAAGGCTCGGTGTACGTAATTCTCCCTTGCAGTCTCCTTCATGAGTTTGTTGGGGTGTGTAAGTCTAGGGGACTGAGGACAGCACCTCCTCCCTGCCTGCCCAACGTCCTCTGGAGAGAGGACCGCACCCACTTCCACTGTGTATCTAAACCCAGACCTCCTTGCTGCACTTCAGCTGCTGGTCTTGACTGGGAGGTCACGAGCATCTCCAAGGAAGCATGCCTCTCATGGGTTGAACTGTATCTAAAAAAATTATAAACATGTGTTGAAGTCCTAACCCCCAGTACTTTCAAACGGGGCCTTATTGGAAATTGGCTCGTGGCAGGTGTAATTCTTTAAGATGGGGTCATACTGAGGTAGGGCAGGCTCCTCATCAATATGGCTGGTGTGCTTACAATAAAATGGCCAGCGAAGACACGGAGATTCAGGAGAACATCATGTGGAGACACAAGCCAGGATGGAAGTTATGCAGCCATAAGCCATGGGACACCTAGGGCCACCAGAAGCTGGAAGAAGCAGGACCAATCCTCCCCTAGAGACTTTGCAGGGAGCACAGGCCAGGTGGCACGCCAATCCCTAACTTCTAGCCTCCAGAAATTAAATTAATGTCTGTTGGGTCACCTGCTTTGTAACTTTCTATACCGGGAAGCCTACACGATGCCCTGCTCTTGACTCCAATGCCCTTCAATACCTGTGGCCCCAGCACTCCGTCTGCACCTACCAGAAACCGGGGCAACGTCCTGTCTCACTGCCTCCTTCTCCCTCACCCTGGGCACCTCACCCAGCCCAGGTCCTCCCGATCCTACCTCCCCTCGTAGAGCCGCCTCCCACCTGGTGACAGCTATGGCCACCTAACCGGTTCCCACACCTACTTCGGCTGCTCTGGTCCATCCTCCACACGACATCCAGATGACTCCTTCTAAACATCTGTCACATCACTGTCCTGCTCAAAAATCCTCTTTGGTTTGCACCACAGGTGAGATGAAGTCAAATCTGTGACCTGGCCCTGAATGACGTGGCTTCTGCAGGCCTTTCCAGCTCCTTCCTCAGCCGCCCCTCCCCCTGATCACTCCCTGGACAGCCTTCACGACTCTAGGGCCCCCTGGCTAACCACCCGCTCACCGGCAGGTCCCAGCCCAGAAGCCCCTTCCTGGGAGAGGCAGTTTCTGCTTTCAGCCCCCACCACGCCCCCGACAGCCTCTCCTCACACCCTTTGTTCTCCCTCACCAAGTTTGTCATGGTGCTTTGTCACCTGTTTATCGGTGTAGGTAGCTGCTGGGATTTCTGTGTCCCTCCCGCCCTCACTGCCAGACCCTGGGAGCGTGGATAACATCTGCTGGCTCTCCTGGCGATGGCAGAAAGGAGGGCGAGGCTGGCTCCAGGGTGGCGCTCTGTCAGCACTGCAGACCGGCTGGCCTCCTTGCCCGTCATGGTGCGCGATGCACTGCAGACACGCGGACTCGCAAATGAACATGATCAGCCCCGGCACTGACACGCGGGAGAACTCGGAGCTGCTGGGGAGCACCGTGCCACCGATGGCCACCTGCGAAGAGATGGCTGGTCATCTGATTCTTGACCTTCCATGGCTGCCAGCCTGCTCCAGGCCACAGATTCCTGTCTTAGGGTGTCGCCTAACGGGCCCTTGATCCTTTGCAAAACTCTTTGTCCACAAGGGTGGTCTTAGAGCGATGGGCAGCAACGCAGTGCAGAAGTCCTGTAGGTGTCATTACCCCATGTCACAGATAAGGACCGAGAACATAGTTCACACAACCAGGAATGCTGGTCTGCTGTCAGAGCGCACTGAGCCAACAGAAAATATACAACTTTCAAAGAATGACTTCTGGGTAAAGCACGACTTCTGTGCCGGCTCGGACCCAGCCTCCCTGTATGTAACAGGAAACAGGTCCTAACATACAGCATTAGCACCAGGTTTTATCGCCGCCACTTCCAGGGTCACATGATGACTTTTTCATGGTGTCATCATGTCCTTGAAGTGACTGGCAGGTCACTCTGGGAACCAGAAGAGAACTATCAGCCCGAATGGTTCCTTGTCAGTCAGTCCTTAAGGCAATTTCGGTGTTCCCTCATCAGGAATCTTGGCTTTTCACTGACTCGGTAATAATAAAAGAAGTTTTAATTCTCCGATGCAGTGAATAGTACGGAGTCGGAACCTTCATCCCCAGACTGGAGTCGCTGCTCTGGCGGCGACAGAGCTCAGCTTGTCTCTCCTCTGCTTTTCCAGGCAGAAGGGCCAAGCTCCAGTGAAGCAAAAGCTTCACTTTAGGCTACACCCAAGGTCCACTCAAAGACGGTGGCAGAGGCCACCCCAGTGGCTGGCCTCAGCCCGGTTGCAGAGCAGCCACTGTTGTCCAGAGACCAAAGTCAGGCACTCCACGATGCCCCTCTGAGGGTGGCAGGCCTGGGCCACCCCGGACAAGGTCCCCTACTAATGAGAACGAATTTCCCTTGCGGTCACTCCACACCTCGCAAAGCCAGCCCCTCCCCTCCAACATCGCTGCCTCTGCTGCAACCCCTGGCACCCCCACTCTGGGTCGCCAACACGGCTCCCAGCTGGGACCCGGCCTCCTCACCCCCTCCAAACCAGGTGGTCTTTGCACATGTAGCCTACACGCCCACCATTTCCAAACCAAATTGGGGCGGAGGCACCCCCTTGAACTCACGCAGCTGCCACAGATAATTACACTTTTGAAGGGAAAAAGCAGAGCCCACCATCTACCAGGCACTGAGCAAACTACGAGTCCCAGGTTGTCCCCACTGTCCTCCATGGATCATGCCAGGGTCCCGTCAGGGCAGCTGGGGTTCTCAGATGGCCGTGATAGAAGTGAGCTCCCGGTTGCACACCCAAAAAATTGGAAACCAGGGCCTTGGCAGATACTCGTGCACCGAGATTCACAGCAGCACTGTTCCCAACAGCCGACACATGGAAATGACACGCATGCCCATCCAAAGAGGACGAGAGGAACAAAACGGGGTGGGGGGTCCACTACAAGGGCGTATTATTCAGTGCTTGCAAGGAACGAAGCGCAGACACATGTACTACACAGAGGAGCCTTGAAAACATCATGCTACGTTTAAAGAAGAAAGCCAGACACAAAAAGGCAAATGCCATAGGATTCTACTTTAATGAGGTCCCAAGAAAAGCCAACTTTCTAGAGTCGGAGCGCAGAGTGTGGCTGCCAGGGGCAGAGTGGGGTGGAAGAGAACAGGGAGTTTTGTTGGATGGGAACAGGGTTCTAGTCTGGGACCAAGAAAAAGTGAGTGATGGCGGTGGTGACACCGTGTTGTGAACGTACTTAATACCACTCCACTGCACACGTGAAAAGGTTGCAGTGGTAAGTTATGTGTGTTTTAGCCCAAAAAGAGAAACCTCCGAACGTTAATATGAAGGAGATGAAAGGGGCGTGGTCCAAGCCAACGCTCCGTGGGAGACGCCGTTCTGTGCACCACTGTTCCACGGTGGTTGTTTAAGTGCGATGGAATATGTTTCATTTAATTTACGCATATTAGTTTTCAAAAGGTCACTAAGTTGTTGGGACGTAAATATTTATGAGGCTGTTTAAGTATGACTAGTTAACCAATGGAACTGTTAAGTATTCCTTGGGCCGAGGGGCACCAGGAAAAACGTTACTGAGACACTGGATTGTCAGAAAGCAAAACAACTCCTATGATGCTCACTTACCCAAAAGCCAGGACTGAATCTCATCTACCCCCAGGTGACAGGAATTACAAGGGACAGGGGAACATGTTAAATGATACTACAGGAAGCAACCAGCAATATCTAAACTATATAGGACCAAATTAACTGCAGAGAAACAGAGAGACAGAAAGATGGAGGAATCTACAGACTGAAAGAAACTTATGAGACACATCAACCAACTATATTGATCCTATTGGGTTGCAATATAGATAGGTAGATATGTAAGGGAAAATCTTTATTGCATTTACTTGGGTGACATTGATTAATAAAATTATATAGGATTCAGGTGTACAGTTTTATAATGCATCCTCTATATATTGTATTGTTTATCCCCCAAAGTAAAGTCTCTTTCTTTACCATTTTTCTCCCCTTTACCTTCTTCTGGATGTCAGGGAAAATTCAAGAATTGAGTGGATGTTTGCTATTACTTAGGAATTGGGTTTTGTTATAATAACAGTATTATGGTTACATTTTTAAGGGGTTCCAATCTTCCCAAGATACATATTAAAATGTTTAGAGAAGAAATGATATGATGGCAGGGACTTGCTTTAGAACAATCTAAGAGGGAGGGAGGGAGAACGAGCAGGAAAACAGAGAAAACAAAGTTGCCGTGACCAGATCAGCCTCTGAACTGGGAACAGAGGGACGCACCAAGGTTTGGCTCATTATTCTCCCTGCTTCGGTGTGTGTTTGCAATTCACCATCTCCGAAGGTAAACACATTGCCTTCTTGTAAAGCCTGGCTCAGGATCAAGTTCAACCCTGTGGGTGTGACAGCTCCCTGCAGGTCCCCTCTCCATCCTCCCTGCCCACAGCACACCCCCAGCCACGCTTTGAGTCCCAGCCCAGGCTGACAGACTCTTGCCCCCTCCTGGCCTGGAAAACCCCTCCCCTGTCTAGCCCCCGGCTCCCTTCCCCTGGGGGCTTTGCTGGGTGTCTCTCGCCACCTATTACCCACGTACTAGAACGTTTTCAACAGTTGTACTTTCATTTCCCATTAACTCATTGGAGTGATTGGCACATGATAGATACTCTATAAACATTTGTTGAATTAATAAATGAATGGCTAGACAAACAACTGGACAACTCTCGTCGTTACTATTAATAGTTCTGTGACAGTTTGCCATCTACAGAGGCCCCGTAAGGCTTTTGCTACGGGAAGAAATGGCTCATTCATGCCCCCACTCCCCAGGAAGGACCTGAAAAGGCACCTGGGAGGAGGAAAAGGTGAGTTCCTGTAAAGCCCCTTCTCTGTGTCAACAGCTGGAGGCGTAGGGAATGGAGGCAACATTATGGTTCCAGAAAAGCAAGACCCTCATGAAGGAGGGTGAGAAAGGGGTTGGTGTGGTTAAAGGAATCACGACTCTGGAGAAACCCAATGCTCGCCCTCCAGATGGCTCTGGGACCCATCCTCCTGGGGCCTTAGGTTCCGCACTCATCTCTTGAAAACCTCTTCGAGGCCTAAAACCTTGTGGTCCTACCCCAGTTTCTGCTGTTATCTACCATCCTTCATTTGCTCACCATGTAGCCACTAGTTATTGGTCTCTGATGGTGACCAAGGCGCACTAGACAGTGTGCTGGGTAGTGTGATAAATGCCAGCAACGACATGGGTCTCAAAATCTTACAGCCAAAAGACAGGCATAGAAATAACTATCATACCAAGCAGAAGAGGGGAACAGGCAAGGTGTCTGGAAGCGCTGAGCTGGGCTAGAGTTGCGGGGTCAGGGGAGCCTTAACAGAAGCGACAGGATTCAATGGCAACCCTGATGGGCGGGTGGGACTTGCATGAGTGGCCGTAGGTCCCGATGCTTTGGCTGCAAGCATCAGCCCATGGGAGTCAGGTTTCTGTCCCACCAGAAAGGGCTTCCTCCCATGGCTGAGCGCCCAGGCAGAGTGGCCTTGGGCCCTGATCTGATCGTGGGGGTGGGTTCTTCCCACCTCACCTCCCTGAGCAAGAAGATACTGAGTCCGGCACAACCAGGGGCAGATGAAAAAGAGAAAGCGTTGATCTTGCAATGCCTTCCTGTCGCTCACTCTTAGAGGAAGACACAATGTCCCCGAAGACCTACAGCCCACTCTGGGCAAGCCACATAGCTGACGTTGGATGGCAGGCCCACTCCTGAGACAATCCCGGGCCTGCCTTGTCACTTGGAAGTGGGGACATATGCAAAGACAGGCCCACGTGGGAACCACTTACTGGGCCAGTAGCCGTTTCCACCCTCTAGACATTGTCAGGTGTCTCCTAGGGCCTCTCCACCACCCAGTCAGGCTGTGAGCTGAAGAACAGCCAGTCGGGTGGAGAGAGGACAAAACCACGTTCAATCCCTACCACACCCTTTCTCTACCCCAGTGGTTTTGAATCCAGCTGCACATTAGCATTGTCTGGGCTCCACCCCAGACCAATTTCGCTCTGAGTCTCGTAGGGTCAGGGTCCAGGCACGTGTGACTGTTTGAAGCTTCTCAGAGGATTCCAGTGCCCCGGCAGGGTTGAGAACCAGCACCGCAGCTCCGTGGCCTCAAACTTTGGTGCCTAGACAATCACCTGGAGGGCTGGTTGAAACACAGATTACTTTGCCCCTAGCCAGGTTTATGATGCAGTCGGCGTGGGATGAGACAGAGAACTGACATTTCTCACAGGCTCCCAGATACACCGCTGCTGCTGGTTTAGAGCCTGCTTTCCTGGATTTGATCAAATCATGATCCAGCTCAACCACGGTCTCTTCTCTCCTTATGGAGATAGTAATACCTGCATGCTGCTATTATGGATGATATTAATGTCCACAAAGCACCCAGCAGCTGCTCACTGGAGGAAATGTGCTCTTGTTAGTTGTACTGCTACGGGTGTGTCTGGGGGCTGTCTGGGTGTGACCCTGGGCCAGGGCAGCTCTGCTCCCCGCCTAGTGTTTCTATGCCTTCTAAAAAATATTGGCAACCCCACCCCACCCCCCCAAAAAGAAGTGCATCATGATTTCTGCACTGGTTCTAACTCCCTGGCATTTCCTTATATAGAATGGCTCTTATCAGAGGAAAAACATCTGTTCCACTTTCTTTAATCTCTAATTTATCTAATCTCCCTTTGTAAAAAAAAAGGTATATCGCTAATGAGTGAATTTCTGCCAAGGGAAAAAATGCTTGTTTCGGGTATTTAATTCTTCTCATTGACTTGACCTTCTGTGGTATAATATTACACAACATAAATAGAATGAATGAGCCCCCCTTTTTGGCATTTTCCATCACTGGCCACTGATAGAGAGACTTCAAGAACAGAACTACAACGATGTCCTTTTCCACACCCCCAGGCGAAGTACCAGCACGCCTTTGTCTGAGTAAATCTCGGCCTCAGGACAAGTGTCCTCCTCACCCCACCCAAGGCACAAGCTGGGGAGAGCGCTCCACGGGCGGGGACCATGACGGGGAGCGGCCGCCAGAGGGCGCCGCAGAGCAGCGCTGCCGCCCCTCGGGACGGGACTCACAGCGTGGGCTGCTCAGGCCTGGGCCCTGGCATTTGTTTCCTGCAAACGTGTTTTCCAGAATTTTTAGACACCTCGGGGTTGTTTTTCTTTAATGCATTTCCTTTTTAATAATCTACCTGAGCCCTGGGTGGTGGCTCAGTGAATAAGGCGCAGCCTGTGTACCCCAAGGTCGCTGGTTCAATCCCCAGCCAGGGCACATTACCAGGTTGCAAGCCAGGTCTCCAGCCAGGTCCCCAGCTGGAGGCAGGTGAAAGGCAACCATACATGGATGTCTCTCTCCCTCGCTGCCTCCCTCCCTTCCCCTCTCTCTAAAAATAATAAATAAAATATTTAAAAAGTAAAATAAAAATCTATGTAAGCAATAATATGATAACAGTAAATGAAGGTAAAATTCTTTAAAAGAATGGAATTGGACCAAAAGAAGGTAAACGAAATCTTAGAATTGGAGCGCTGGGGGGTGGGGCAGTGGAGCTAAGTTGAAGGCCATCAGTAACGAACCCCTCATTTTACAGACGAGGAAACTTGGGGATCTGAGAGTTTACACTGTCATAATAAACCGGGGGCCAGGTGAACCCCCAATGCCCTGCCGGATACTGCGAGTCCTGATACAACGGAGCCCCACTCAGGCCCAGAGCACAGCACCCCAGCCCCACTTTCCTCTTCTCTGTCCTCTCCTCTCTTACCATTCAAGAAACAACAGCAATTCACATTTCCTATTACCTGAGGTGGTACCATACCTTGCAATGTTTACTTTTTGCAATTATAGTCTTTAAAGTGTCTGCTTCAGTAACATGAAATACATTTACAATATTGTATTGTACGGCAGCCATCACCACCATCCATCTCCAGAATTGTTTATCTTTTTTATCCTCCCAAACTGAAACTCTGTCCCCATTAAACACCATCTCCCCATTCTCCCCGCCACCTCCCCCCATAGCCCCTGGCAAATCCGCTTCTGTCTCTATGACTTCTCTGTGACCTCCTACAAAGAGACCCACAGCATTTGTCCTTTTGTTTCTGGCTTATCTCATGTAGCATAATGTCCCTGAGGTTTGATCACACTGTAGCATGTGTCTGAAATGTCCTCCGTTTTTATGACTGAATAGTATTCTGGCACCTTCTTTTTTTTTTTTTTAATTTTATTGTTGTTGTATTACATCTATCCCCTTTTTGCTCCCCTCTGTCCCCCTCCCCACCCACCCATTCCCCCCAAAGTCAATCCCACCTGTTGTCCATGTCCATGGTTCCTTTATACTAGGTTCTTGTCTAAGCTGCTCCCCTTTCTTGCCTCTGCCTCCCCCCTCCCCCAAACCCCTTTCCCCCTGACCACTGAAGGCCTATTCACTGTATTCATATATTTGGTTCTGTTTTGCTTGTTGTTAGTTTTGTTCATTATTGTCCTGTAATGGGTGAGATCATATGATATTTGTCCTTCACTGACTGGCTTATTTCACTAACTTTCTTTCTTACGGCTGATACCCAGAAGAATGCTGCAAGACACAATGGAGGGCAACCCCGACCTTCCCCTTTCCCAGGAGGAACAGAGCCTCCAGTTGATGTGTCCATACCCGCATGATGCAGATCTGGACCCACACTGGGTCTTCCCACTCACACCTCTGCTCTTGGTTCTATTTGGCCTATGTTTTCCCAAGTTAAGGAACTGAGCTTTGTCCACCGTTCCCTGCCCACTGACCTGGAAGGAGGCTCCCTTCTTAGGAGAGGCGACCAACTACCTAAGAAACCAAGGGCAAGCCCCCAGCAGGGAGGTAGAGAAAAGAGGAAGAAGGAAGTCCACGTGCTAACCTGCAGAGATCACACACCCCTCAGATAAGGCCCTTCTGCACCCCTGGTCACAAAGGTGAGGAAGACTTGGCAGCAGGGAGGGGGTGTGAATATTCTAGCTCATGCCACCTGAGGTTGAAACACATGCCACCAAGACATTTCGGCTTTAAAATCCCACTTCAGCCCCAAGTGACAGAACACTCAGAAACAAGTCACTGGACATCTTCGTTCAGGTAAAATGTCTGATAGGATAATGCACCGAAGAAAGTTCACATTAATGTTGGGTTCTGTCCTGGGGCAACTGAGGGTTAATTCTCCTTGTGAACCATTCCTCCCATCTACCTACGGTTTATAAACAAAACCCACTATGGCTTTTAGTTGTTCCCATCATTGAGGCTATTCTTGCTAGGTGCTTTGTGTACATCTGCATACACTCTCTAGGAGGAAATCAAGGCTTCAAGATCACGCTGTCTGCTCAGGGTTCCACAGCTGGTAAACCACAACCAGAATTGCAAGCAGGGTTTACAACTTCCAGGCCCACATTGGCTCCCTCCAGGCTCCAATAGCTCACGTTAAACTCTTCTCCACAACCAGTTGGGGGAAACAGTCCTTGGAGGGGTACATACTCTCCCCTGAAAACAAAACTTGGGCAGCTGGTCCATTCCACAAGCCCCATTTGGGCACTAGTGCCAGTCACGGTGGAAGGTCCCTGGAACAGCACCAAGATGAAAAGGTCCCAGCTATCCTGGACCTCACAGGGAATAAGGACGTACTTGAAGTGATCTGTCTGTGACTTGTTGGGCTGACATTTAGGAGGACTATGGAATGTCCTGGGTGGCCCTTTTCCTGCTGTATGCTAAAAGAAATGGAGAAATGGTTTATCGGGTAGTGTGCTGGTGAGAAAACAGAAGACCTTGATTTTCACTAAAACACTCTGAGTAAGCCTTTGCAAACCTCACTTAAGGTTTTGGAGACATCTGACATTCCATGAGATTTGTCATCGTGGTCCAATGACTTCCATCATGCAGAAAAGGGTACTTATTACCTGAGGAAGAAGGGGTGTTGCCAAGATTCCAGCCAGAAGATGTTTTAAAAGCAAATGGCACATTATTTTTCTAAAACCATGTTTACTCTAGAAACACTGGAAGCACCAAAAAAAGCTCCACTCCATCCTGTCTTGTATGATAAATGCTGAATTTTCTTGAACTCATAATTTACATAAGATGAAGCAACACTCAGAAAAGGTTGGCTGATCCTAAAAGGATTAAAATCAGTCTCAGTGGTCCAGGAGCCCTTTGTAATTTCAGCCGCTTGCTGTCCTTGACTGTATTTGCTAATTTTCTGATGTGAAAATGCTGGAGGCAGTGCTGTACCTCAGTTTGGGAGGTCCAAAGAGGCAGTGGCAGAAAGGATGCTGATTTTTACACATGAATTCCCTCAGCTCCCACCCCAAGGAAAAGGAGGCATATTCTCTGGTTTGTGGTGAGGCGGGAACACTCATACCGATAGATGAGAAACACAAAGGAAGGGTGCTTTGCCTTCTACTAAATAACCTGACATAAAAACAAGCCAGTCACAGAAAGATAAGTACCCTATGATTTCACTCGTATGTGGAATCTAATGACCCCCAAAAACTAACGAACAAAACAGGAAACAACTCATAGAGAACAGACTGACGGCTGTCAGAAGGCTGAGGGGTTGGGGAGCTGGGTCAGATAAGGGACAGGGCTCAAGTGAAAAAAAAACTCATAGCCCCAGAGAGCAGTGTGGTGATTAGCAGAGAGAAAGGGGGGTGGGGGGTGGAAGAGAGGGTAAAAGGGGGGTAAATGGTGCTGGAAGGAAACAATCTGGGGTCGTGAACACACAATACAATATGCAGATGGTGTATCATAGAATTATACACCTGAATCCCATGTAACTTTATGACCAATATCACCCCCAATAAATTCAATAAATCTTTCTAAACAGGAAAAATGTATTACCTGTGAACAATATTTTATTTTAGTAACTATGTACCCTAAGAGTGAAGAAAATTATACACAAAGGTTATTTCCTCTAAAAAGTTACTCTCAGGATAACTTTGAGGTAATATTCCAGAAGACACTAAAAACAGATTTACAAATAATACAGTAATGTTGCACCCAGCTACATTCTTGATATGATATAGCCACGTGGATGGTTCTGAGGCATCTCCAACTGAACAGACGCATGGAGATTTCTGCCCAATGTCATCATCTCCAGAGTTCCAGTGATCAGTGCTCTGCATTGGCCCAGCCACATAAGAAACCTAGAGATCATCTTTAAAACTCACTCTCCTTCATTCCCCATGTCAGTCACCAAAGTTATTAACCCTATATATTTACTTTTCTCCATCCCCAACTCATCTTCTGTCCAGAGTAAAATCCTTAGCTGCTTAGAGGAGAGGCGGGTACCTGCACACTTTTGATCTTTGCATCAGCCACGACCCAGTCGCTACACTTTTCAAAGCAGATCCCACATTCCCACCAGCCCCATCCACACAGAAAACTTAAAGGGCCAGTTGTAAGGGGCCTGAATACTCATCGCTGCTGTCCCTCCCATAACATGTGACTTGCTTTCACCAGTGGAATATGGTCAGAATAACACATGCCATGCCTGAGAAGTCTCAGGGGTGTTACAGGACTTTACCATTGCTCTTTTCCCTCCACCAAAAGAAAAGCATGGCCCAAATTCAAACTGCTTCTTCAACCTGGGTCCTGCAGAGGAGACCCATGGCATGCAGCTGCAGCTAGCCCAGAATCAGGATGTGACATGAACAAGAAATAGACACTTGTTACTGGCAGCTAGTGAGATATTTAAATCTGTTACAAGAGGCTGTAATGCAGAAAAGACAGCCATCTGCAAGCCAAGGACAGGCCTTGGAAGAACCAGCCCTGCCAACACCTTGATCTTGGACTTCCAGCCTCCAGAACTATGACACATAAATTCCCCCAATCTATGGTACTTGGGTCACCCTGGCATGAGCAGACTGATCTGCCAGGATTGAAACTGCAGATCTATGGAAAGGGGACTCCTTGGGAAGGGAAAGGGCGGGGGGTAGATCAGTGACTAAAGGACATGGCCCTAGTATAAGAATAAATGGGGGTCTCTACAGACCTTTGAACTCAAGGGAGAAAAAAGAACCACATTTCCTGCAATACCTTATGAAAAGAAATAGGGCACCAACCCTCAACCCAAGCTCTGGTGAGCCTCCCTTCATGGGAGACACCCACCTTGTCATTGAAGATCAACGACAGGGGGCAGGAAGGGGGGTCCTGGTGCTGTTTGGGCAACCAGTAGCACAGCGAGCATCAGCAGGGATCCAGAGAGTTATGGGGTATGCATGTCCAAGCACATACAACATAAAGGAAACTACTGAATTCTTCATTGAAAAAATTTTTTCATGAAGTTATCCTACCAGTAGTTGTTATAGAATTACAGCAAAAACAAAAACAAACATCTCAATAATTCATGTTAAATAAGCAAACACTTAAGCCTGGAAGAAGGGAAGAGCTGAAAACATGCCCCTACCTTCCAGCCCAGGCAGGGCCCCGGTGGTCCTCCCGCAACATTGGCCTCCCCGCCCTCGCGGGCCGCTCAGCTCACTGGCTAAGGTGCCCTGCGTCCTCTCCTTCCCCAACATCAGCCCCCCCAGCTCTCCCTGTGCCCCCAGAACCCCACCTTTCCCCGAAACCTCCCCTGCCCCTGCCCACAGCCAAGAAACGCAAAGAGCGAAGGGATAGTGTAGAAGGTCTTCCCGGGCCTGCCCAGGGTTCAGTTCTGCCCAAGGACCACCCCAGCACCGCCAGGCACGTGTGACTTGCTAGTCTGTTAGTTCTAAACCAACAGCCAACCTTGGGATGGAAGCCACCCACATGGGCGCCCCAGGACTCGGTCCCACGACTGGTGAAGGTGGCACAAGGGGGCGCGGCGCTGGCTGCTCCACGATCGCAAGTGTGTCAGGAAAACTGTCAGGATGATTCTTAGTCACTTTAAAAATATGTTGGACTTATCTCATAGACACTACATTTACCCATCTGTCGCTATTCCTGGCCCCACTCCCCTTCTTCTGTTAATTTTCCATGTGTAATCAGAAAGACATCTTTTTTTGAGCCCAAAACCCCATTTTGTGCTCCTGAGTCTGGCACGCCCGGTGGCACTGCACCCCCCACCAACCTTGTCACCTCTGGCTGCACCACCGGCTCGTCCAGGGCCCTGGGCATGTGGGACCACAGCCAGGCGCCGCAGGGAAAGGTGGGAGCAGGCAGAGCAATGGCTGGATTTCACCCTAATCCAAACCCATTTAAATCCCTGAAATGTGCGTTTCTCACTGAATCCCAATTCTTCACACTTGTTTGAGGATATGATTTAACATGAAATGTGAAATATTTACTTCGTGACACTCGGGTTTGGTCTGTACACTGATTCCATGGTGCTAAACCCCGTGGGGGCTGCAGTGCGCCAAGGGGAGCCGTGTGTGCCGGCTGGGTGGAAACTGCCCCCCAGGAAAACCTGCTTTTGGGGGTGGGGGGAGCACTGCCGCATCCAAATGGGCCTGCAGCCCTGTGCTGCCACCCCACAGCCCACCCCACAGCCCCCAGGACCACACAGGAGGCCCATTTCACCCTCCGTCATCTCTGAGAGGCACAAAACAGCACTGTGTCTTCTTTTCCACCATTTTCTCCTTTTCTGGGTAACAACGCAGGTTCCGGAGCCCTTTATCTGCCTTGTCCTGTGATACCTTAGGCAGATCATTTAAAACTTGTGGATTTAGTTTCCTCCTCTGAAAACCGGGGTGATAGTTGCACCTACCCCCTGAGGGGTTCCTAGAAATTAAATGGGGTCACTGGTGGAAAGCATCCCAAAGATAGTGATGTAGTAGTTGCTGATACCATATTGTTGGTATTACCATACAGGTTTCCCACAAAGATTAAATAAGGTCATGAGTACTGCTGTGGCTGTTACAAAAGATAGGAAAGGGGCCTACCACAGTCATTTTACAGATAACAAGAGAAAAAGAAAACGAAGACAGCGCAAGTTGAAGTTCCCTGTGCATGGAATGTCAATGGGGCCAGGGAAGCCTCAGCTTCATAATTTACTGTGCACTAGTCCCAGCTGTGGGCCTGTTACCGATGCTTTGGGGGAGCCCCCAGGGGGACACCCCATGGTGGTGGCAGCAGCAGGAACAGTGGTGAGTCTTCTCATTAGCTGGCTGACGGCGTGCCTGGGAACACGGACACTGATCCATGCCACCCCCAGGAAACACCCCCACGAAATATCTACTCAGCTCCTTGGCGCTGCACAACCAGGCGGCTATGGAGGACACGTTACTGTAGAATCAAGGATACAGGTTCGACACGACTGCCTCGCACCAGGCCAGGGGCACCGTCCAGTGCTGGGGGGATACCCTGCACCATGAACGATGCTCCCTGTCATGGTGCAAACTCTGGGCTGGAGGAAAAACAGAAGAGAAATGGCCCCATTCCTACTCTTTCCCAACCATCCATAGGAGAAGCTAGAGCCTGAGTAGAAAACGAGTTAATGACCCAGGGAAGCAGGTTCAGTCAAGGGAGATGAGCTAATATTCCAACCTTCATCTGTTTGTGCTACTCCAGGGTGGGTGATACAACTTCACTCCGGTGGCAGCAAACGAGTGTCCATATTGTGCTGCAAGGAGGGTCTAGCAGATGGCTCTGCTGTAAAAGTTGGACAACTTACTCACTGAGAAATGTAAGCCTTGATGGGTAGTATTGCCCAATTTCCATGGTTTATATGGTCATTTCCAAGCCACCAACATGATGCCACTGAAGCAGAGCTGGAAGGACGCACATAATTAGCACCATGGCTGACAAGAACATGCCCTGACTGGTGTGGCTCAGTTGGCTGGGCATTGTCCTGCAAGGCAAAAAGCCGCCAGTTCAGTTCCCAGTCAGGGCACAGGCCTGGACTGCAGGTTCAGTCCTTGGTTCGGGGCACATATGAACAGCAGCCAATCAATGTTGCTCTCTCACATCAATTGGGAGAAGACAACAAATATAGGAGCAAGAACTAAACAAAATTAAAATCCAAAGATGGATAAATAGGAAAAATGAAACTCTATCTCAAGTCAATGAAAATACAATCTCTACATGTATTTGAAAGGATGTGGATTTTCCTGCTGTGTAGAGGTTTCCACAAAATGACCTCAGAAAACTAAGCTGGGAAGATATCTAAGAGTCACTGAAACAAGGCAAAGAGGTGGAACCTAAGAGCTAAAATATCAGCAAAATCTGAATTAAAAGAATTCAAGTCAGGTTAACTGAGAAGGGTCTTAACATTTTTTTTTTTAACTTATGACTATCAGTAGAAATACTACAAGTCAAAAGGTATCAAATTTTCTGAGTTTAAGATTAGAGCATACAAACCCAAGCTCTATGCATGTCTTTGACTGCCTCTTGAAAATCTGAGTTTCTTGCCCCTTCTGAGTTCCATTGCTGTCGCCTCAGTTTCTCCCTCTGTGAAGTGAGTGTGTTGATCTGGAATTTCCCATGCCATAGCACTGGAAGCTAGTTGATAAGAAATAACTGAAGAGCAGAAACTTCTCACAGAGTGTTTTTCCACTTATACCTAAGGTTGCTACAGCTCAAAATTCAGAAATAGCTTTCCTTTGAGACAAATCAATCCCTAAATCCTTACACTAAACACGTAAAACCAATTTTCAAGAACACCACTTGAAAGTAACATCTTTACAGTGAATGAATGTTTTTTTCAGACTACATGTCCCACCAACAGCTAGAAAACAGGGACAAAATATGAGCGAGAAACATCTGTCCAAAGGTATCTGAGGACTACCAAGAACTTAAAGGACCCAGGTCCTTCAAGAAAAAAGAAATCACTTATTCCCTGCAGGTACATTTACTCAAAAGTAACAGCAGAGAAGCTGAGCAAAGGTTTCAGGGGTCTCACAGAGCTCCGGACATAAAGATTGGAATACAGGGCCCACCAAGAGCAGCTGATAAATCTGTGATTCTACATCAATAAACATTGCCCAAACTGAAACATAAGCTGCTGAAAACAAAAGATGAAAAATGTTTAAGTCAGCCAAAGAAATAAGACAGTTTATACAAAGGAGCAAAATAAGAATTCGTCAGGCTTCTCATCAGAATTCATAGCAGCTAGAAGAAGATAATGGAGTGACAGCTTTCAAGTGATGAAAGAAAAAAAGAAAGCTGTCAACCAGAATTCTCCACACAACAAAATTAAAAATAAAGGAGAAATGCAGATTTTTTTTTTCCAAACAAACAAATACTGAGGGAATTTGTGGCCAACAGATTATGTCTGTAAAAAAAAAAAAAAAAAAAGATGTTACATGAAGTTATCAGGCAGAAGGAATATGATACAGACAGAAACATGGATCAGCAAAGAAATAAAGAATAGAAGCAGAATAAATGAAGGTCTGATAAAGTATTTAATTACTTTAAAAGATAACTGACTTCCTAAAGACAGTAAATATGTATGCAGTGTGGCTTATCACATATAAAAAGGAAAATGTATGACAAAGGATTGAGGGAGGAACATCCTCGCACTACACAGGAAAGTGGCATATTATTGAATGTACACCCTTATTCATTAAAGGTATATATTATAACCTTGAGTGAAAGTTAAAACAAATTTTTAGAGGTATTAATAATGCCAGGGCAGGAAATAAATAGAATGCCTTAATGTTCTCTAAACATAAATCAGAAAGAAAAGGACTAAAAACAAAGGCAACATAAAGAAAATGGTTAACAAGATGACAGATTTTTTTAAAAAGTTTATTGTTGTTGTATTACATCCATCCCCTTTTTGAAGATGACAGATTTTAACCATATTGCTGACCACATGAAATATGAACACCTTAACCACACCAGTTAATAGACAAAAAAAAAAAAAAAAAAAGGTGGCAAATTAGATTTAAAAAGTAAGAAACCTTGAAATGTAAGAACAAGGGCAGGTGAAAGTAAAAGGAGGAAAAGAGTTGCACCATGCCAACGCTAATCAAGATAGAGGTATGATAGCTTTCTCAATATCAGACCAGGTAGACTTCAAAACAAGGAACGTTATTAGGGATAAAGAGAAACACTATATAATGACAAAGGGGGCTGTGCTCCACGGAGACAAAACAACCCTCAACATGCATGTGCCTAACAACAGAGCTGCAGAGCACATGAAGCAAAAACTGATAGAACTGAAGGAACAGGCAAATCCACAATTATAGACCTGAGCGGCACTATCAATCAAATTGGCCTAATTGACATTTATAGAACACTCTTCCCAGAAGCAGATAGCACGTTATTTGCCAGGGCACATCCAACATTCGTCAAGAGCAACCATAATCAGGCCATAAAACCAACCTCAACAAATTTGAAAGGATAAAAATCATACAAAGTACATTCTCAGTCCATTATGGAATTAAACTCGAAATCAACAACAGAACGATATCTGGAAAATCCCCAAATATCTGGAAATAAATAGCACACTTCTAAATTACCCATGAGCCAAGAAGGAAGTTTTAAGGAAAATAAGAACATATTTTGAACTGAATGGAAGTGAAAATACAGTATACCAAAATGTGTAAGATTCAACTAAGCAGAGTTTGGAGACATTTATAGTGTTACATGTTTATATTAAGAAAGAAGGAAGGTCTCAAAACAGTCGTCAAATTTTACACCTTGTAAAACTAGAAAAGAAAAAAAGTAAGCCCAACACAAGCAGAAGGAAGGAAATAATTGAGAGCAGAAACAATGAAATTGAAAACAGAAAGAGAAAGGCAGAATAAAGGCATTTTCAGGAAAAATAAATAAATAAGACCAGAATCTGGCAAAATTCATCATCACCAGACCTACCCTATAGCAAGTGACTAAAACAAGTTTTTTAGGTAGAAGCAACATGATCCCAAATAAGAGCTCAGAGATGCAGTACATTGGTGTCCAGTTGCTGCTGAAACAAGTTACCACAAACGCAGTGACTTAAAACAGCCCATGTGTATTATAGCACAGTTTCGGGACTGGAAGGTGGAAGTGAGTCTCACTGGGCTAAGATCGAGGGGTCAGCAGGGCTGTTTCTTCAGGAGGCACTAGGGGAGAATTCATTTCCCTCTGCTTCCCGGCTTCCAGAAGGCTCACTCATTCCTAGGTCATGTCCCCAGCCCTCCATTCTCCAAGCCAGGGAGGCAGGGCTGAGCTCTCTCCCACTCGCCACCTGTCCAGTCCTGCTTCCTGCTTCCAGATTCAGGGACGCTGGTGATTCCACTGAACCCATCCAGGGGATCCAGGATACTCTCCCTATTGTAAAGTCAACTGATTAACAGTCTTAATTTCAACTGGAACTTAAATTCTCATTTAACCTAACGTAGTCACAGCATCCAGAGATTAGAACATAGGCATCTTTGAAGGTAGAAGCATTATTTTTGTCAACCACATACAGGCAGAAATGAAGAAAAGAGGGGTGGCTATATGGGTAAATCTGAGAAAATATAGTTAATAACAATATCATTGTATGAAGTTTTCAGTATACGTAAATTCCATGCACAAAAGGAATGGGATAATAGGCAGGATTGGAGGCAAACCCAGTGCAGGCTGTTAGATCTGCGTGCTGTCCAGGGAGACATGTACATCCCGTTTCGTTTTCGCTTTCAGTAAGGCGGTACTGTTGTCATCCACAAGCCCTTGGTTACCCAGGGAAAAAAAGTCTTACCTGACAGGGGATGCAGAATCATTTTAAAATATCTAATTACCTGGCTGGTGGCTCAGTGGAGAGGTGCCGGCCTGTGAACCCAAAGGTCACTGGTTCAATTCCCAGCCAGGACACATAACCAGGTTGCACGCCAGGTCTCCAGCCAGGTCTGTGGCTGGAGGCAGTTGAAAAGTGACCGATCATGGATGTTTCTCTCCCTCTCTGCCTCTCTCTCTTTCTGGAAATAATAAATAAAGTCTTTTTTTAATACATAAAATATCTAATTAATCGAAAAAGTGGGCAAGAAGAAAAAGGATCTTAGAACAAATACAAAACAAATTGTACGATGACAGGTTTAGGTTCAAAGCGCCATTTGAGAAATCTGTGGTGCAGGGAATTGGCACCCATGGCCTACTGTCTCAGGGCTTACTAGTGGCATGCAGTGGTCCGGAATCCCCACTCTCCCCACCAAGCCCCAGGCCCAGCCACCTCCAGGTGTCCTACACCATCAGCACCCAACAACCACCCGGCCTTGTCCGAGCTCTCTCGGCACCGGCACCCCTGGTCCCTAAGGCAGCCCACGTCTCTCTGCTACTGTTTGAGCTTGCCGGAAACTTCTTTGTTCCTGTAATTGCACATTGCGGTCATGTATCGCCATGCCAAACACGATTTACTTACATTTTACATGGCCCCAAGTGAATGTCTTACCTGCTCCCGCCACTCCCGGGACAGCAGGCTGCCGGCAGCACACAGGAAATGCATGTCACAGCACGAGGAATTACACACCTGAAGCCACAGCCATTCCCAGGCCCAGACAGAGTCCGTTTTGCACTCAGAAACATCCCACACATGCCGTAAACACTTGCATTATGCCAATTAATCTCAGGTGATGCAAACTCAGGGCTAAACGTGGGGTCGGGGAAGCAAGGAAGGAGGAAGAAAAGACTGTTTTTCCTGCAAACAGGAACATCTAGAGGAGGGTCAGGTGGTTCAGACTTGGTTAAGAATGAGCAGCCTCCCCCGCCCCCCACCGTTCAATTGACTATCTTACTTTCACCGTCTAAAGCACAACACGTAGAAAAGAGAGGGCTCAGGGAATGGTTTAAAAGCAAGGTCGCTGACATGGCAGGAAGGAGTACCAGGAACAGGACTTATCAACACTCAGGTATTGGCAGGGCTGTCTTAATTTGAGCCAGAGCGACAATCAGGTGGCATCTAAAAATCCCAGCACCACCTTCCGTCCCACGTAAGTCCAGGGAGGGAAGCACTCGGAAAGAGGCATCATGGGGTGAGGCCATTAGGAATGTTGCAGCCAATCAACCTCTGGCACCTGTTCATTTGTTTAATCACAATATGTGGATTTTTATGGTTTTAATCATTTTCACCCTCTCCTTGGATGATCTTCCCTGCAATCTTTACATCCTTCATTGTTCTTCAGCTTGGTTCCTTTTCTTCAGTGTTTCCACAAAATGTCTGACTGCAGGGCTTCTGCAGCACAGAGAATGAGAAGCTAAGTGGGCACTCCCATCTTAGCTTTACTTCCCTAACACTGTCCCGGCCACTGGCAGCACTATTTTCTGTTCACCCCAGTAAGCACATCCTGAAGCCTACTGTGTGCCGGTCATGCAGGGAGGAGGGAGAACAGGATGAGTCATTCCTGGCCCTGGTCCTCAGGCAGCTCTCAGTCCAAGAGGAGTGACACATGCAAACAGGCTCCATGGTGGCCATGAAAGTTGACTAGTGTGGGACCACTTTCAAAGATTGTACAAGAAGACACCACGTGGCTCTGACAGTAAGTCACCCTGAGTTTAGGAGTGAGTGTAGTTGAGTACACTTTTCCTATGAAAACCAACTTATCTCTCTTTTCTATGCTTCCATCAGAACCCATTTCACATAGCAACTAGAACTCTCACTACTGATGGGAATACAGAATAATACAGCCAACTTGGGGAACTATTTTTGCAATCTCTTTACAAATTATATATACTTAGAATGTGCCCCAGCAATTACTACTTCTAGGATTTTGCCCACTAGCAATGGAATTGTGGCCATGCAAACACCTACACTTGAACATTTACAGCAGCTGTATACATTGGAAACAACTCAAATGTCTACCAACTGTTTAGAAGACAAACTGGAACATTTATCAATAGAAGACTATCATGAATAAAAAGGAGCAAACTAGTGATACAATGCATGAAAGAAAACAAACAATTTCCAGAAAAAAAAATTACTAAGGTGTATAAACCATGTTAGATTTGAATATTTTGTGGTTCAAAAACTACATGGACAGTTTAGTGGTTATGCTGAAAACAAGAACTTCCCTTTTTGAGAAACAGAATAATGACCAGTAGTAATACAGGTAAACTCCACCAGGTCACAGGCCAGCCCAGGTTCACTTTATGATAGCCATGTTGATGGCATCTTCCTGAAAACTAGGGTAGTGTGACTTTCAGGAGGCCAGAGCAGTGCCAACCAAGCCATACTAACAAAATAAGTTCATGCTACCATATTAGTATGGCACCAATCTTAGAAATGTCTTAGAAACGGCCCAAATTAGGGTAGCCTTCCCATCTTCTGCCTCTATGGCTATATCAATGATAGCAAAGTATCGAGGCATGAGAACCTGCACCAAAGACTTTGATTCATTTTTTCTCTAATCAATATGATTCCAAGCAAAGGCCAAGCCACACTGCCAACAAACAGCGATTTGGTTGGTCTATTCAAATGTTGGAACGGTTGTGGGTACTTCGGGAGCCTGGCTTCCTCAGTCTTGAGAGGCAGGTGCAGAGAGGTTTTCCCTGAATTGACATCACAAGTATCCAGGTGAGAGTGGGATGGAAGGTTCTAGTCTCTTTTAGGAGGTGGTGAATCCCTATTCTTCAACTGAATCATCAAACAGCAAGCAAGTCCAGTTCCTAAGCGAGGGGGAACGTTGAAGAAGGACATTGCATGTCACTGTTCTCCCATGTTGCAAGATGCTTCTATCTTCGGAAAAGGGATTCACAGATCTTGGCATTACTTGACTTAGAATGGCCACTATTTCCTTCATCTCCAAGAAAATCCCCAAAAGAATCATGACATAGTAATAGCAGAGGATCTCAGGATCTTTTTCTTTTTTCAAGGATCTCCAATCACATCAATACTTGCTTACTCTAAGATACTCAGGGCAACAAGAAAGGATTAAGTTCAGATAATGGGCAGTTTAGGCACCTCTGCAGCTTGGGGGGTTATTTGGCAATAAGCCATTTTAAGTCCCACTGTGTATTTTGAAAAATAAACACATCAACTTTTTACAAGCAAGGCTGCCTTTGGAATGGTATCACTGAAGCCAATATTGCTATCAACGCTTGAGTCAGAACAAAATACCTGGAGAGAAGAGAATTTTAGGGAAACGACTTTGGGTCTATAGCCAAAAGATATTGATTATTTTATCAGCACTTTGCATTTTAAAAAGAGAACTTAAAAACACATTACTTAAAATGTTCTCATAATATAATGTTAGAAAATCTGCATTTAATAGGGATGAAAAACACCACCCTTTTCATAGTTACCTTCCTGAGAAATGTGCATTTTTTTATATTAGATTTTAACATAGAATAAAGACCAGGGTCAGCCTTTACAGTATGTGGGGAGACAGTGTTGCTTAGGAGCCCCAGAAATCTTACTGAGCTTCTCCAATGCTCAACTACCACTCCCTCCAAAGACAAACATTTCTCCAATCTGGCCTAAACCTGAAATTTCATAATGGCAGTTGTATTCCTTTGTTTTTAACCCATGCCCATGACTCTGCTGGTTTGCAACTGTCCTTGGAGGGTAATACACTGAATCTGGGGTGGTAATAAGGAGCCCCCAGCTACCGTGCCCTCAACCCTGATCCATGATGACACTGGTCCCTGATCCTGGTTCTCCTCCCTCTGAGCCAAGACAAAGCTGCAAACGCTCAGGGTAGCTACTTGCATTTGACTGTAGTTGACCTCAGTCTTATCTGTCACTTAGAGTATTTACTCAATAAATATCTCTTGCACTATACTATGTGCCAGGAAGGATGCTTAGATGATCTTCTGAGAAGAGAGTGAAGAAGGGTAGATAGGCATACTAAAGTCATCAAAGACTAACTCCCTCCTGCTTCACTTTTGCCAAGGGTTGGCCATAGTAAAGATACAGATCATGCCACCATTGGGAAAACAGATACACGAATTGTACAATATCCACAGGAGAAAATAATATCCAGGGTTAAAAATGAATTATAGCTACATGCTACAATATGGATGCGTCTTGGAACATGAATGATTAAAAGACCAAGAAAAAAGGAAAAGCAAAAATAGGCTAGTCCCAGAAGACGATAAGGAAGGGGAGAAAAGGATGGGAGAAAAGAACATAAGTAGACCTAAGATATTATCAGTGTTCTAGTTATTGGTTTGGGTGGTAGATTTTTAGGTGTCCATCATATTACAATAAATAACATACAGGAATGTGATGAACAATGAGACCATGACATGAAACAAGCAGGTGGTTAATCCCATCCTGTGCGCTGAGGTTCAGGCAGAAGGACACACTGATGCAATTTTGTCAAGAGCACCAGGTTCAGGAGCTGCAAAGCTGCACTGCCCAGGCTCCTTGGCCCAATGTCAAGGATCCATCTCAGCCCAAGAATTCTGTAAGGCCAGAAAGCAATCTAGTCAAAAGGCATTAGGAACGGAAATGCGGGAAGTTAGACTGAATGGTTTGGAAAAAAAAATTCTGGAAACCACCACGTCTTCGCTCATTTTGATGAATCAATCCACATTACTCAAATTTTCTTTACTTCTGAAAGGATGTTTGGAGTCCCCTAAGGAACACTTGAGTTCTGAAACTGCTGGAGTAAATAGCTGTTATATAACTCATTTCTACAATAACAAGAGAATTATATCAACAGATTGACAGGACTCATAGGTTAATTAGGAAATCTGCTGGTGCTGTTAAGAAACTTGGCATATTTTCATTTAGACTGACGTTCCTCAAGACACAGGTAGAAGTGATGTTCACCACGGAATTGTGAGATACCACAGGTCTGTGAGAACACGTGCAGTGAAGCAGGTCAGGTGCACTCTGGATCACTATGGATATTTTCTAATCGGACCTTCTGGATCGCTACAGATATTTTCTAATCAAACCCCTGTCTCTGAAAGAATTCAGGATGTGAAATGGAGGCACATTGAAGAAGAGATGTTTAAAAAGGAGTTAAAGGAAAGGGCTAGCAAGCTGGTTTGTGGCTGATTAGAAAGGAATCATCTAACCAGCTCTAAACTGGTGGCTAACATTTTTCAAATGGTCACCACAGCTGTAATAGAAGGTCAGAAAAACCCTCTAATTACTCAATGTGCCATCTATTGGACTGAATTTTAAAGAGTCAGATAAAAGAATAGATAATTAACAGAATACTGGAAACTTTTCTGAACTGTCACCCAAAATCCAAGAGGTGGCTTTCAGAAATGGTTGCATCTTTTCTGAGAGTTTTTATGTCACCAGCTCCCTTAGTCCCCATAACAACCCTCCAAGATGAAAACTCGTCTTACCCATGATTTGAAACAAGTGTGGTGGGACATTCAGTGAAAATGTCACCGAGCTAGGGAGACTCACACCTACGAGGGAAGCCGGAGCTACCTGACCCCGAAGCCTGGGTCCCCCACTATCAGGCCAACAGGCGCCTGCTGGAGAGCAGCCCCCTGGTTGGGTGGCTCTGCACAATGAAGAGGGAGCCCTGGGCGGATGGTCAGTGTGGGGACTTCTACTGGATTCCTAGAAAGTACCACGGCCCCTGCCTTCAGCTGGGACTGAAGCCAACAGCTGCGCCTCTTCAGATAGCAGACCTCTTTCCCCTCCTGCTCAGGGGTCAGAGGCAGCCCCACTGCCCAGTGGGAGAAGGAAAGGGACTGTAGCAAAAGGGTTCTAATGGCACCAGTCCCAGGTTTATCGGCTCCTCCACGAAGTGGCTGGTAGCTCCAGTTGCTGAGTTTCCTAGATTTTGTGGCTCACCTCAGCCTGTGCCTAGGTTTCTTCCCTGGCCAGCTGCAGGTTTAGCTTTCTCACGTCTACAAGAGCGGTGAGCACTGTCCATCTTAGAGCCTCCAAAATGTGGGTGCTTGTAGTGAGCAGTGTCTCCGGTTCTCCTCGTCCTTGTGGGTCCAGGCCTAGTCTATGCCTTCATTACCATTTCAATGCAATTTTCCCAAGAAGCAGCTATAAACACATTTGTTCCATCTGCCATGCTTAACTGCCTCTTGTGAAACAAAAATATGTTCATAGACAAGAAAAATGTGTGCCTCAGCCCTCATGGGATCTAAGAGTCTACTCGCGACATGCAAGACCTCCAGGCCCGCGAGTCCTACTTGTGAGCGGGTGAGCTATGTCCTTGCTGTCGACATTTTGTTCGCGTGTGACCACCTACGATGACAGTCTCTTTTCAAGCCTGCAGAAAGAAGAGTGAGGAGAGCCAACGCCGGTCATTCTCATTGTTTGTGTCTCCGGTAACAAGGCCATCATTTGCAGCCTGAGTTAGATCATTTGTCACAAAGTTTAGCCTTTGTTATTTTAGGGCGAGACTAGGAAATGGTGCAGCCTACTGAATTGTACCATTGCCAGAGCTCTGGACACTCTAACTCCTAAATTGTGAAACTGTAAAAGAGGGGAAGAATATTTCGTTTGTAATGAGAGTGGATGTACTTTCTTGCCATAGTCCTTTCTCGCAACTAAGTTAACAAATCCAGGGGTCAGGGGGTTGTTCTGCAGCCCACAGGAAGAACTTAGCTGATTTCCGACACTGATGGAAGGAGCACTTGCCTCATTTGACCCTGCTCCCTGCCCAGACACTGAGAAGATGGGCAAGAAGGGACAGAGCAGAAGGTGACCACAAGGCCTAATATCCTGGGGGTTCATTACCTCATGCCCACTAAAAAAGAAAAGCTATGACAAAAGCCACTTTACAAGATGCCACCTCCATTGCTCACTGTCATGATAGGAGACCATTGTGCTAAGAGTCTTTGTCCCTTTTCCAATCTTTCTTTATTTGGAAATGTAAGGCCTACACCACTGCACATCCCAAAGAAAATTGTTATAAATTACAGTGAAAAATAGGAATAAGATGTGAAGACATTCTGCAAATTTCCAACACCTTGCTTTCTTGTAAGAGGTCTTCCGCATGCTTGCTGCTTTGTAATATTTTTGCTGGAGAATAGAGAAAGCCCCCGCCCAGAGCCCAGTAGGAGAAAGGAAAAGTCACAGATGGATTTCATCACTGGTGACCATCTCAGATAAAAAAAAAAAAAAATGAGTCATGATGTTCCATGTCATATGTCATCAGGGAAATACAAATTAAAGCAACAATGAGATACCACTACACACCTATTAGAACATCCAAAATCCAGAACACTGACACCAGCAAATGCTGGTGTGGTTGTGAAGCAATAAAAACTCTCATTCACTGTCAGTGGGAGTGCAGAACGGTACAGCCAACTTAGAGGACAGGTTGGCAGTTTCTTATAAAATTGAACATACTCTTTCCATGGGATCTAGCAATCACCCTCCCTGATATTTACCTACAGTAAAACTTATGTCTGCACAAAAACCTACTCATAGATATTTATAGCAGCTTTACTCATAAATGCCAAAACTTGAAAGAAACCAAGATGTCCTGCAATAGATGAATGAATAAAGAAACATATCCAGCAATGGAACATCATTCACCACTAAAACGGAATGAGCTCTCAAGCCATGAAGAGACATGGAGGACATTTAAATGCATATTACTAAGTGAAGGAAGCCAATCTGAAAAGGATTCATGAGTCCAGCTGTAGGACATTCTGGTCAAAGCAAAACTATAGAGACAATTTAAAAAATCAGCGGTTGCCAGGGAGTGGGTTTGGGGAGGGATGACTAGGAGGAATGCAGAGGACTTTTTTAGGGGAGTGACACAATTATATATGATACTACATGGTGGATACATATCCTTAGACCTTTGTCAAAACCCACACAACCCATGGGATAAACAACACGTAAAGTTAACCCTAATGCAAACTATCGACTTTGGGTGATAAAGTCATATCAGTGTAGGTTCAGTAATTGTAACAAATGTCTTGGGTTGGCCAAAAAGTTCATATCGCTTTTTCTGTAAAATAAAAGACATTTTTCATTTTTACCAATAACTATTGATTTGGATATTTTGAGTTTGCTGGCTATCCCCTGTGTGGTGTAACATTGATTGTTCTCAATTAAGTTTGATCGCTATCAACTTCAGCTGGCCTACCCCACCATGAAGCATCCTCCAGCAAGAAATGTCCAGCAGGAAACTTTGCAAACCACTGTTGACATGTTCAATCAGGCACAGTACCTTTTTCATATACTGTACAAATCTTTTAGCGCATTTCAATTATGTTTTTACCTTTCTTGAAATAATAAAGTATAATTTGCCAAAAATGTTACATATTTTCTCCCATCTTTAATATTAAAATGGCTACACAAAAGTTCACCAATTTTGGTGTTTTGTTTTAAATGCACACTGATATGACAGCTGTCCCTGTATAATCTAACAAAATTGTTTTGAATGAAGTTAAAGACAACTAAGCACTACTAGAGCCATCTCGTTGAAAAAAAAAATAAACTTTTTGGCCAACGCAATACCACTCTGGTGGGGGAATGTTGATAATGGGAAAGGTAGAAGAGAGGGATATATAGGACCTCTGTACTCTCTCCCTCTTCAATTTTTTTCTTTCTTTCTTTCTCTTTCTTTCTGTGAGTGTGTGTAACTAAAACAGATGGAAGGAAGGGAGGAAGTGATGGGTGGGAGGAAGTAACCTCATCATCAGAGGGCTGAGAAACCAGGATGAGTGGTAACTAATTATGACTACATTAGTTCTCACTTAGTGTCTAATTAACATAAACTTGGTGGTTTCACACATTACCCATTTACTATCTCACAGTCTATAGTCAAGATTGTACCAAGACTTAGCTAGTTCCTCCGCCAACGGTCTCAAAGGCTGCAATCAAGATGTTGATTGGGCTGCATTTCATCAGAGGCTCAAATGGGGAGAGACTTACTTCCAAGTGCCCTAAAGTTGCTGGCAGAATTCGTTTCCTAGCTGTAGAACTCATAGCCACTTACCCCCCTGAGATCAGAAGGAGAGAGTCTCTGCACTTTGAGGGGGCCCCAGTCCCTCTTTTAAGGACTTTCACCTGATTAAGTCAGGCCCACTTAGGCTAATTTTTATTAACTCAAAATCAACTGATTCAGGACCTTACTTACAAAATCTGTTTATCTTTGCCATATAATATAACCACAGGTGTGACATCCTATTGCCCTTGCTACATTTTATTGGCCCAAAGCAAGTCTCCATTTCTACAAACATTCAAAGAGAAAGGACTATGCTAAGACATGACTACTGAAAGTCACTCCCTAAAATGTCCACTTTTTAGGTAGAAAAGAAATGGAAGCTGTTCTAAAGGGGTTTTTTTTCCTGATCTCAGTCTCTTCAATTTCTAAATCATTTACTCATTAAAGTATAACAAAACAAGTTAATTAATTTAGGGCCTGGCTAGGAGAAGGAGGTCTTTCCTAATCTTTGGCTAAGAACTGCCTTTGACTACGGTGAGTATATCCATTGGAAAAGATGTGCAAAATGTAGCACACACTCTGGCTAACTTGAGCCATTCAGCAAATAACCCACTGGGCAACCTGCTTGTGGGACCAACAGGAGTAATATTTTTAACATGAGTCATGTTCTTTTCTTTTCACCTTTCCAAGCACACATTTCAGACATCTGTCTGCCTGGTTAGGATTTGTTACCAAAAGAATGCCAAGAAAAGACCTCAGCTTTTGACATGCACAAATTGGGTTTTTCAACAAGAAGATAACCTTCAAGAATAGACTGTCTTAGGAAAGAACAGGGTGGCTGTGTAGGGTTCAAAAGAGAAGTCCCGGGCTGAGAAAGAAAGTGCCATCCCTGGAGCCCCCATAGCAGGAAGAGGTGGCCCCACGGCAGGCTGTATGGAGGATGTGGCCGAGTGCGAGCTAGAGAGTCGAGCCAGCCAGGCGAGGCCACCCTCTCCATTAATGTCACTGTGAATACCCAGGGCAAGCTGCTGCCCTGTGCCGGAAGATGCAGACACTGCTTCCAAAGACCCTGACTCTACCCAGCGCTCCTGGGATAAGGGAAACCATGTCTCCACCCAAACACCTGGATGTTACGAGCAGCTGAGAAACTGACCACATGGGAAAAAATATTCCCTGTAGAGAAAACAATAAGCTCACAAAGCAATATTATGTGTATTGCATTATGTGAATCTGCGCAAGGTCATAGAAAAACCCTGGATACACACACATCTCAAACTCTGGGGAAGGAGGCAGGGCCTGAGAGCATAATAGGGAGAAACTTTACCAAATATAGTTTTGAGATTATGTATGTAATCAAAACCTAACTTACAAAGAAAATCATTTAGAATTTTTGTTGTTGTTCATACACATTTTTCAGCCCTACCCCGGACCTTCTGGAGCAGGCTCTCCTGGTTAGGGGACCAGGATTACGCACTAAAAGACACAAGTGACTTTGATGTGGAAAGACCAACACCCATCGGCAGACCTGCATTTCAAAACTGCTGCACGAGATTTTGTTCATTCCCACACTGATTAGCTAAATTTTGTCAAGAATAGGCATGAGTTGTGAGTCATATGTGAATGATCTCAAGATCTGCCAACACAGGAAAATACCTGCCTCCCAATGTAACCGTGAAATATTCGCCACCAGAAAGTAAACTTGACAAGAATAGGGGTTTCTTCTGTTTAACTCACTCTGCACTGCCAGAGCCCGAAACAGAGAAGGCCCCCCAAAATATATGATGGGTGGATGGATGAAGAGCCCACAACCATGTTCATATCCCTAACAACAAATGACACAGCCGAAAAGAACAGGAGGTCTGTCACATCGTCAACACTTCCAGGAATTTATTTCATTCCCTTTCCTCTGCTCAAATACAAATAAAATGGCCTTTCCTGCTAAAGCTGGACCCCAGGAGCAGCCTCTCGTCTGGTGTTCCACCACATACACCACCAAGAAACATAAACCGGACTCTGAAAATCCTTGCAAAGCTGCCTTTTTACTGATGACTCTGGAATAGAGTCCCCAGTCTAAGCCTCACACGTGATACAAGAAGCAAAACTTGTTCCAAATCTCATTTCCCTCTCTTGCCTCCAGAAGTCTTCCTTCCCACGGCGCAGCACCCCACCTGCTGCCTGCACCCCCAGCCTGCTTTGCCTTCCTGCTGCGTCTGGCCTTTCCAATCTTCCTCACTCTTCTGAGAATTAATGTCACAGGCTTTTAAGTTAGGGGGTCAAATCCACCATCTTCAGATACTTGACTCCCTAGGCAACCTGGAGTTCTCCCTTCACCTGCGTCCCAGGTCAGCTGAAGAGAAGTCTAGGAATGGGGCATTGCAAGAAAAAAATAAAATAAAATAAAATAAAATAAAATAAAATAACTTTCCAAAGGCAAGAGAGGAGCAAGGGCTACAAATTCTTTGAAATTAATACTTTTGCCCCTGCAATGGGTGAATATAAGAAGGAGAATTTACCTTGTCTTTAAGACCTGGCCCCTCCGGGAAGTTCCTTTCACTGTCCCCTAGGAGGTGGGTCACCAGGACCCTATTTCAAGGTCAGCTTCATACTCTGCACTTATGCTGTTGTCTGCCACTGCTCCAAGGCTGTTTCCTTCGTGTGGGTTTCTTGCTCCAATGAGATTGTAAGATTCCTGAGGGCAGAATCTTGCCTTTTTTTCTTTTTCTTTTTTTTAATTTTATTGTTGTTGTATTATATCCATCCCCTTTTTGCTCCCCTCTGTCCTCCTCCCCACCCACCCATTCCCCCCAAAGTCAATCCCACCTGTTGTCCATGTCCATGGTTCCTTTATACTAGGTTCTTGTCTAAATTGCTCCCCTTCCTTGCCTCTTCCTCCCCTCTTCCCTCAACCCCGTTCCCCCTGACCACTGAAGGCCTATTCACTGTATTCATATATTTGGTTCTGTTTTGCTTGTTGTTAGTTTTGCTCATTATTGTCCTGTAATGGGTGAGATCATATGGTATTTGTCCTTCACTGACTGGCTTATTTCACTAAACATAATACTCTCCAGTTCCATCCATGTTGTCGCAAAGGGTAGGAGTTCCTTCTTTCTGCTGTGTAGTATTCCATTGTGTAAATGTACCAAATTTTTTTGATCCAGTCATCCACTGATGGGCACTTAGGCTGTTTCCAGCACTTGGCTATTGTAAATAGTGCTGCTATGAACATAAGTGTACAAAACCTTTGCCTCTTAGGTGCTTTAGGCTCTTTCACAGCTGATCTCCATGTATTCGTCGATTACTGCTAGATAAACACTTGCTAATTTCCAAAAGGGCTTCAGGTAACACTTCCACCTTTCTTTTCCAGAAAGCATGTCCAAGGGTGGGGGACCCAAGCCATCTCTGAATACAAAGGACAGCTGTGTGTGTAAATATGTGATGGAAGCAGTCCTTCAAACAGGAAGTTGATCCTGGAGGACTCAGGAAGCAAACTGAAAGCAATCTGAATATCTCCTGTCCTGACCAGCCAATTAATGGCACTGACACTGCGCAGGGAGTGGTTTGTATAGAAGGAGGTTTTGAAACTAGGCTTGTTAAGTCATGGCCCACCCATCACCTCCTGCCCCCGAGTGTGCAAAGTGCTGGCTGCTGGGCCACATGGGTGTGCATGGTTGTGCCCTGTGCTGGCAGCTGAGCCCCAGCTGCAAGGGTCATGCAGATTCAGGGAAATGGTCTTTTCCCTCCAGCCCCAAAAAATACCTTCAAGGGGACCACTGGAGGAGGAGGAGGAGGAGGAGGAGGAGGAGGAGGACATCCGTGTGGCAGAAAGGAAGAATGTAGCAGCGGTCGAACCCCCATCAGTCCCCAGTGCTGCGAAATAGTCAAATGCAAGGAAGCAGGTCGGTGAAAGAGGACGGACTCCCAGCGCAAATCCCACCCCGAGGAAGATGCAAAGTTATTCCTGGCAGTCAAAGCAAATTGTGCTGTTGTTGTTGTTGTTGTTGTTGTTGTTGTTGTTCACTGTCCATACTGCCTGACATGCAGCTGAGCAGCCCGCTAGTGCAGAGCACCCGGGAGCCCTCCGAGCAGTGTCAAGTGCAGTTCACGCGGAGCAAAATTAATGCTGCAAACAGGAGGCCAAGTTCACTTACGAGCAGCTCTCTAATGGGCAATTACCTCTTCTCTTCTCCTTCATTCCTCTTTCCTTTCCCCGCCAGCATGAAGGTATCGCAGGCCACGAGGATGTGAAGGAGACTGCTGTTTTATTTATCCTGGCAAGGAAGGCAGCTTTTATGCATTTTCTGAGGGGTGTATAATTACAGGTGCAGTTAATATGTTGAAGAGCTTAGGGGGAGCAATGGTATATGAAAGATAACTCCCCAACAGCTTTATTACAGCTGGCCACCCCGGGCCCGAGTCCCATTTCGCCGCTGCTGCCGCCTTTGTCCTGCAGGTGCTTAGCTCTGCTAAGATGGCACAGCCTGGGGCGTATTTGACCCGAGCGCAGCTGGGCCTGGGACTCACACATATGCTTCATACATGTCCCTCACATCTCACAGAACTCACTGAGGGACAGAAGCAGTGAGGGGCAATGATTACGACAGAAGATCCTAATAAGTAATACCTTACTGAACAATGACAAGCAGCAGCCACAGGTAAGTAACAATTTTAAGAACACAGATGAGGTCACCTTCCATCACCTTACTCTGTTTGACCCCCTTTGCCCTTTATTGCCCCATCCCCCCTTCCTTCTGGTAACCACCATCCTGCATCTATGAGTTTTTGTTGGTCTTGTTTGTTCCTTTGCTTTCAGTTTTATATCCCACATACGAGTGAGATGATACGGTTCTTAAATTTTTCTGACTGGCTTTTTCACTTAGCATGATATTCTCAAGGTCCATCCATGTTTTCACAAATGGCAGTATTTCATCCTTTCTTATGGCTGAGTAGAATCCATTGTATATATGGACCACATCCTCTTTGTCCCATCATCTATGAAAAGGACAAATCAATTGTTTCTATGTCTTGGCCACAACGAATAACGCTGCAACAAACGTAGAGGTGCATATGTCTTTACAGATAAATGTTTTTAAATTTTTCAGGTAGCTACCCAGAAAGGGGATTGATGGGTCCTACAGTAATTCTATTCTTTTTTTTTTTTTTTTTTAAGATTTTATTATTTTTAGAGAGGGGAAGGGGGAGGGGCAGAGAGGGAGAGAGACACCAAGGTATGGTTGCCTTTCACCTGCCTCCAGCCACGGACCTGGCTGAAGACCTGGCTTGCTACCTGGTTATGTGCCCTGGCTGGGAATTGAACCAGCGACCTCTGGGTTCACAGGACTGGCACCTTATCTACTGTGCCACCAGCCAGGGCCCTATTCTTCATTCTTTGAAGAGATTCCATACTGTTTTCCATAGTAGCTGTACCAGTTTACGTTCAACCAGACTTTGGGTGGTGGGCACACAATGCTTGAAACCTATATAATCTCATTTACCATTCATCCTAATAAATTTAATTTTTATAAAAAGAACACAGATAAGAGTCATTTTGAATGAAGATGGGATTTTAGTAGTGGTGTCATAGGCACAGTTTTTAGTAGAAGCATCAGCCAGGTAAGCCATTAAAAAGTCCTACTCAGGGAAGTTTGGACAGACTGCATCCTGACAATGTCCCTTCTCTGCAGGGTGAGACTACCAAATGAGGAAGATTTTCTCTACCAAAGGTGACCGACCCAGAATCAGGGGAAAGAATCAAGGACATCATTAATGAAAATACAACATGGTTCAATCTTTCATGGGCCAGACATAGAGATCAAGTCAAACAGGGGAAACAGGGAGTGGAAAATCAAGCAACTGACACTCCGAGTCCCCTCTCTCTGTGCGTCTGAATCTCTGTCTCTGTGCATGTGTGTCTGCGTGTGTCCCTCCTCTCTCTTTTTCTCTCTGACACACACACACACCCACAAAATGTGCCAAAACAATCACATCACTGGGGAAAAAGTCACAGAGACACTGACAACAACATTCTGAAAGGCATAAAGATACACAGGGAAAAGCTTCAACTTCAGCTTCTGCCCTTTAAAGACTGAGTCAGATGGTTCAAGTCATTTGTATATTTTTGAATGTAGCACAATGAGTAAGTCTCCCTCTTGGGACTTAACTACATGTTCTGACTGAAGTGGAGTGCAGAACACCCTGTCCCTTCCACACAGGTCGTTAATGGTCTGGGAGAAGCAATGGAACAGAAATGAGACCACATGTGACAGTTTATAGCCTATATTTTCCAATCTTTCTCTGAATCCTTATTTTTAACTCTCTGGAGAGGCAAAGAGTCTAACCAATTACTTATTTCCTTAGTGTTTAACCGTGTCCCTCTCTTAAGTAAGGCCCATTGATACGACTTTTTTTCTGGGTCTGTTCCCTCAAAACAACACTGTCTTCATAAAGAATTGAACATTCCCACCCTTTATTTCCAGCGCACCCAGCTACTGTGTTTCCATATCCAGATGTTGTACTGAGTTAAGTATGAAGAACAAAAAGGTCTAGGATGATATTCTTTGTACTGCTTAACCCAGTGCTACTGAAACACCAGTAAATGCTGTCTTTCTGGTTTTTTCACTCCAGCTGTAGCTTTGGTCCTCAGTGTCACCTTGTGGTCCCAAATGGCTGCTGACCCTCCCACCATTGTCTCCACTTGGAAATGCTGTGCTAAAGGGACCTCTCACAACTGAATTGGCTCTCCTAAAGTGGCCTTACAACTTCCTATATGTATATGACTTCAGTTTATTAAATAAATGATTTTGTGTACTTTATGTATGTATATATACAGCCATTTGTTTAATAAACTTAACTGCTTTTATAAATAACAAAATAATTGCATTTTCTTTGGGGAGAATTTTGCTATTTAAGTTTATATAGCAACTTAATTTTATTTTAGGTGAAATAAAAGGCTGTAGTATAAGAGTTTATAAAATACACCTTGTTTTAGAAATGAAGTCAACATTTAAATGTTACCATGACAAAATCATATACCCAATAGAACAGCATTTTTCAAGTTGTGTTTTGCAGAATGAAATAAAATGTTATTTAAAACAGTAAAGAACATCTTATTTGTTCAAGTAGACTCAGAACATATTGGGTTAACAAAATAAAATTGATGTCTTTGCCTAAAGTTCCTCAGTGAGTTCTGAAAGCAAACATGCTTAAATTCACCGAAAAGAGATGTAAGAAGTAGAATTTTCCAAATCTATTTGACAATGGAAGCTTTTTTACTAAAATATTTTGAGGAACCAACATACTAAAAAACACACTCTAAGAAAATGCCATGGGAATGTTATACAAAAATCTCAAAATAGGCCCTGGCTGGTGGCACAGTGGATAAGGTACCAGCCTATGAACCCAAAGGTTGCTGATTCAATTCCCCAGGCTGGGCCCATAACCAAGTTGCAAGCCAGGTCTCCAGCCAGGTCCGTAGCTGGAGGCAGGTGAAAGGCAACCATACCATGATGTTTCTCTCCCTCGCTGCCTCTCACCCTTCCTCTCTCTCTGGAAATAATAAATAAAATCTTTTTAAAAAATTTTTTAAACCTCAAAATAATTGACAACTTTTAATAATATTTGTATATATGTTATATATACAAACTCCAAATTATATACTTTTATACCTTGACTATGTTTTATTGAAATCACTATTTTATTATGACATTCCATCTTATTACTTCAATCATACACAATAGCAACAGCACATTCTAAAGTCAAACATAAATAACTAACTGGGGGAGTAGGGGTTCATTTCTCACAACACAGTAATTTGTGTAGACTTTACTGACAATAATATGATTTTGTATTTTATTTACCAGATTTTTTTCTCTAGTCTAAATGACATTATAAAGCAGGGGTTCAATGCTGACATGTAAGAAACAATAGTGATAATTTTATTTCTAGCTATAAGATAGAATAAACAACCTGAAAGCCTTCATACTGAAAAAAAAGATGTTTTCAAAGGCAGATGAAGCATAGCACAAATCCTGTAAATATATAATGAACATATGAACATGCAATAAACTCAAGGCACTCCAAAAGGGCTAAACATAAACTGAGGATTAAAAATCATAAAATTAAGGTTATCTGCATCAGAATAGGAGTTGCTCCAACTAGACCAGAGGCGTAGATTGCTGTCTCACAAACATAGACAATGAGACCCCTCAACAAAGCCAAGAGTTTCAAATGACTACATTTTCAATGAAAGGATGAATTGGGAAGGAAAAAACTACCCACTGCCCCAGAGAAACATCAAGGAAGCTTTAATTATTGATCTGAGCTTTGGCTAGAAAAACACTATCCTGAGAATTTGCAATAGTGAACCTGCTCTCACTACAGTTTTTGGCTGAAATTTACAGCCTCCCATTGTCCAGAAACCTTCATGCCAAGAAATAATGATTAAAATGTTTCCAAAATGCTAATACCCTTAAGGTGTCTGGCAGAAGCAAACTCAAAACTACTGCAATGGATGCATTCCAAACTCAGGCCACAGAGAAATTTATCCCATCAAAGATAACCCATCAAAGACATCTATCTGCATAACCTAGAATTTAAAGATACATGGGAAAGTAATCCACTTTAGGTTAAAAGGTCAACAAACACACACAAAATAAAATAGCATAATTAATTCCTTCAAAACTTTAGATGATTAAACAATTTGTAGAGACTCTATAAATAAGTATTTAAATGATTAATAATAAAAAAGGGAAACAAAGACATAAGAATGAAAAACAATTTAAATTTAAAAAATCAGACATCTGAGGAACTATTGAAATCACATTTCTGGAAATGAAAAATGTAATCATTCTGATATAAAACTCAATAGATAGATGACAGCAGATTAGACACAGCTTAAGAAGGGAACTGGTGAATTGGAAGATATTTCTTTAAAAATTATCCAGAATTAATCAGAGATAGAGAAATGAAAAATATTTTAATTTGAAAATCACTAAAGATGAAATGAGTAGATTCAACCAACTTCTAAAAGAAGGTTCAGATGGACAATATTTCCAAAACTAAAAATAAAGAACAAAAAATAGAAATTCTGTAACTCATAAATAACTTCAAATAGCAAAATAGTAAATATAAGCAAATCCGCATTTAACATTGTAGAGAAAAACTGAAAAACACTAAAGACAAAAACAATTTTATATGAAGAAAACACTGCAAAAAGAAACCACAATTAAGACTTCTGGTCAAGATGGCAGCATAGGCAGACATGGCTTGCCTCTTTGAACAACCACATCAAAATTACAACTAAAATATAAAACAATCGTTCAGAACCATAAGAAACTGAGTTGAATAGAAGTCTGACAACTATGAAATCAAATTGAATGGAAGTCTGACAACAAAGGAATTAAAGAACCTACATCCATCCAGGCTAGTAAAAGAGGTACAGACATGGAATGGGCTGGTTCCACACCCGCTTGTGATGGAGAAAAATTCAGAAGAGACATTTCAGGAGTAAGGAATCCCAGCCCCACAGGAAGCTCCCCAGCCTGAGGCTCCAGGGCCAGGAAGGTAAGTCCCTGCAACTTCCAGCTACAAAAACCAGCAGGGATTGATTCAGTAGAGAAAATGCTATATAGTCCCAAGTGGTTCTTTTTTTTTTTTTTAAGACTATTATTTTCAGAGAGAAGGGAAGGGAGAGAGGGAAAGGGAGAGAAGCAGAGAGGGAGAGAAACATCAGTGTACGGTTGCCTTTCACCTGCCTCCAGCTGGGGACCTGGCTGGAGGCCTGGCTTGCAATCTGGTTATGTGCCTTGGCTGGGAATCAAACCAGCGACCTTTGGGCTTGCAGGCCAGCACCTTATCCACTGTGCCACCAGCTAGTGCCCAAGTGGTTCCTTTTAAAGAACCTGCACATGGCCTTTCCTACTTAGACTCACTCACTCTGAGCCCCAGCACCTGGGTAGCAATAGCATACAGGGAGGAACCCAAGTGTCTGGCAGCAAGGCAAGCAGGCCTTAGTCCCTTTTCTAAACCCTCTCCACACAGAACCAGCAAACAGGTGCCATATCTGAGACTCTATCAACCTTGCTAACACTGTTGGACCCACCCTGGAGATAGTCTGCCCCACCTAACGTACAGGCCCATCCAACCTGCTTTTCCATGTGAATGGCTGATCTTGACTTGTGCTTCACAATTTCTTAAATCCTATCAAAGAAGCAACAGCTGCCTCAGTGAGCCCCAGGCCCAGCACTCACAGCAGCCAGTTTAGATTCACAGCCTGGCTTTGCCTGGGAATCTCCAAGCCCAGCACAAGTAGCAGCATCTCAGATTGCTTTATAGTTCAGGTAGGGTGCTCTGGGCAGAACACAGGTGGGGGCTGACCTTCGTCTGCACCACCCAGGAAATTCCAGGACCAGCACACCCAGTGGACAGTTACAGACCACATAGGAGCACCATCATCCTGCCCCTGCACAGCTGATCCTTCATGGAGAGTGAAGGTTGGTGGTCAGTGGTCACAGCCAGTCCTTGCAGCTGACAGGCCTGGGTAAATCCCTCCCATTGACCTGCCAACAGCAGTCAAGTCTCAACTACAAGAGAAGGATGTACTCAGCCCACAAAAAGGGCACACCTCAAATACCCAGCATAGGTGATGGGGGAGCCTGTGCCACTGGACCTTACAGGACATCTACTACATTAGACCACACTAACAAGACATGGAGTCAAAGTAAATCTACCTAATATGTAGAAACAAATACGGGGGGGTTGCCAAAATGAGAAGACAAAGAAACATGACCCAAATGAATGAACAGATCAAAACTCCAGAAAAATAACTAAACAAAAGGGAGATAAGCGACCCATTAGATGCAGAGTTCAAAACACTGATTATAAGGATGCTCAAGGAACTTAGTGAGGACCTCAACAGCATAAAAAAGATTCAGTCAGAAATGAAGGATGTACTAATTGAAATAAAGAACAAGCTACAGGGAAACAACACTAAAGTGGATGAAGCCAAGAATCAAGTCAGTGATTTGGAGCATAAGGAATCAAAAATAACAACAACAACAACAACAACCAATCAGAACAAGAAGAAAAAAGAAAAAATGAGAATAGTATAAGCAGCCTCCTGGGGCAACTTCAAGAGGTCCAACATTCATATCATAGGTGTGCCAGAAGGAGATGAGAAAGAGCAAGAAATTAGAAATCTTTTTTTTTTAATAGTGAATGCAAATTTCCCTAATTTGGTAAAGGAAATAGACATGCAAGTCCAGGAAGCACAGAGAGTCCCAAACAAGATGGATTCAAAGAGACCCACTCCAAGACACATCATAATTAAAATGCCAAAGATTAAAGATAAAGAGAGAATGTTAAAAGCAACAAGAGAAAAGAAGTTGGTTACCTACAGGAGAGTTCCCATAAAACTGTCAGCTGATTTCTCAAAGGAAACTTTCAAGATAAAAGGGATTGGTAAGAAAGATTCAAAGTCATGATAAGCAGGGACCTATAGCCAAGATTGCTCTACCCAGCACAACTATCATTTAGAATCAAAGGGCAGATAAAGAGCTTCCTAGACAAGGAAAAATTAAAGGTGTTCATCATCACCAAACCATTATTTTATAAATATTTTATTTATTATTTTTAGAGAGAGAGGAAGGGACAGAGGCAGAGAGGGAGAAAAACATCAATATATGGTTGCCTTTCACCTGTCTCCAGTTACAGACCTGGCTGGAGACCTGGCTTGCAACCTGGTTATGTGCCCTGGCTGGGAATTGAACCAGCGACCTTTGGGTTTGCAGGCTGGTGCCAATCCACTGAGCCACCAGCCAGGGCCCAAACCATTATTATCGAAAATGTTAAAGGGACTTATTTATGAAAAAGAAGATCAAAACTATTAACGATGGCAAAAAATACATCTCTATCAACAATTCAATCTTCTAAAAAAAACAAGCAAACAAGAAGAACAGAGACAGAATAGTGGATATGGAGAACATTTTGATGGTTGCCAGATAGGAGGGACTGGGAGAGAATGGGTGAAGAGGTGAGGGGATTATGAAGTACAAATGGGTAGTTACAGAAGAGCCATTGGTAGATAAAGTATAGTATAGGAAATGGAGTAGTCAAAGAACTTATACGTATGTCTCTTGGATATGAACAATGGTGGGGAAATTGCCTGAGGGAGTTGGGGGACAGGGGTGATGCTGGGTGGATAGGGACAAAGGGGAAAATGTCAGAACAACTGTAAAAGCAAAATCAATAAAATAATTTTTAAAAAAGAAACAGCAATTAAGTTGTCAATAGACTTCACAACTGCAATAACAGAACCCAGGAAACTGGCAAAAATTTTCAAAGTACTAAAAGAAAAAAGTTATCTTAGAGTTCTAAATATATCCAAACTATAATTAAAGTATTGTTTAAGCAAGGAAAAAGCTGAACATAGAAGCAAAGACTAAAATGCAAAGAAAGTTGAGAAAAAAATAGTGAATATGTGAGTATAAAGCAGTTTTGACTAGTATACAGCAATGAGAATAATGACAAAGGAGAAAAATAACTGAACTACAATATTGGACGGAAATATGAAAGGTGAAAGGGGAGGAGTAGTTGAAATTAAGACAATCAAAGGTATTAGGTGTTAAGTTATTTGTCAGAAAGTTGGTAAATATACAAGGTCTGTCTCAAAAATCAAAAGCATCAGTCACGCAAACTGTCTTAATTATATTGACATTGGCTCAATACTTTCATAATGCTTAACTCAACCTGAATATTACACATTTAGGGTAACCAAAAAAAAAGAATAGGAATAGAATGAAGAGTTTTCTAAGAAACTGAGGTGTAGGAAGGCAAAAAATCTATAGAAAATGAAACTCACCAATAAAATGGAAGATAGGAAAGTTAAGCACAGAAAAGACAAGGTAAATGAAAAGCAGAAGAAATCTGTTATCTTAATAAAGTATTATCTACCAGTTAAAAGACAGATTCTCAGGTTACTTCTTAAAAATCAAAATTTGACTATATGTTTTTATAAGAGATTTGTTTTCATATATTTTCCCCCTTTACTAAGTCCCTCATCCCTTCCCTCCGGTAACCACCGGACAGACATTGTCTGTCTGAGTTTCAGTTTTATATCCCACATATGAATGAAATCATATGGTCCTCAACTTTTTCTGACTGACTGATTTCACTTAGCATGATATTCTCAAGGTCCATCCATGTTGTCACAAATGGTAGTCTTTCATCCTTTCTTATGGCTGAGTAGTATTCCATTGTATATATGTACTACATTTTCTTTATCCAATCATCTCATGAAGGTTTTCTTCATGTCTTGGCCACCATGAACAGTGGTAATGAACATAGGGTTGCTATAAGAAATATTTTTAAAACACAGTATCACAAAAAGATTAGAAATATAAGAATAGAGAAAAGATAAACCAGAAAAACACATGCAAATGAAAGCTGGTATAGCTACATAAAATGAGACTAAATAAACTACAAGTCAAAATGCTTCAGCAAGGGAAAAGATGGTTATTATGGTATAGTGATAAAGGGAAAATTCCCAGGAAGATATCATCATTTTTAATTATATTTGCTTAATAACACAGTTTTAAAATATATACAGTTATGATGAGAAACTCACAAACACTGTGGGAGACTCTAGCACATGTCTCTAAATGTTTGGTATGTTGAGCAAAATTTAAAAATAGAAAGGATATAGATTTTTATTGAAGAATGCAGACAAAGAACAGAAAACAACACCGCAGTTACCAAGAATGAATACATGAGGTCTGTCCCAAAAGTATCAAGCCAGTGTCGATATAATTAAAATACTTTGCATAGCTAATACTTGCAGGATAGACCTTGTATATATCTGAATCCTCAAATTAGACAATATGCTTCTTTTTTCAAGTACACAAGGAAATATTTTTTTCAAAATCATGGTACTTGGCCATTGTTATAGACTCATATTTATGTCCCCTTGTCAGAATTCATATGTTTAAACCCTAACCCCCAAAATAACAGAGGTAAGGCCCTTGGGAGGTTTAGATGAGGTCATGAGGATGGGGCCCCTATGTTGGAATTAGTGTCCTTATATGAAGAGGAAAGAGACCAGAGCCTTTTCTCTCCTTGCATGTAGACATACACTAAAAAGGCAGCCACAAACTGGAGCGAGAGCTCTCATTGGATTTTCAGCCTCCAGAATTGTGAGAAATAGATGTTTGTTGTTTAAACCGCCAGTCTATGGAATTTGGGGTAGCAGCCAAAGATGGCAAGGAGAGCAATATAAAGACATAACTGTGCTGGGATTTCAAGGTGCTCCTCTCACCCTAAAAAAGTACTGGTCAGACTTTTACTAGAAGCACTGTTTTCCATTCAGGGTACCCAATTAGAGGTGAGGAGTGAGTGTGCTAGACACGTAGCAGTCAAGGAACAAAGGATACAATAAAGAAAGTGGCTCCATGCTTTTGAACCAGTGACCGTGAACTTATGTAGTTTTGTTTCATTTTGTTTTGTGTTGTTTATTAAAAGTGCTAAGATGAACATTTACTTACACCTTATAAAGAGACTATAGGATATGGTAAAAGTATGCCCAGGAGGAAGCTTAAATCAAAGGAAGAAGAATTTAAATTAAGGACGCATAACTCTCTCTCTCTCTCTCTCTCTCTCTCTCTCTCTCTCTCTCTCTCTCTCTCTCTCTCTCTCTCTCTCTCTCAGAAGCCAAGAAACCACACAGGGTTGGTTCATGGTGTGCTGGGCCAGGCCACTCTCTCCACCTCTTGGACCCCATAGCCTCCCATAGCCTCTCATCCACTTCAAGCCTGCTGGCTGCTCCATTCTCTTCTCCCTGCAGAGCAGCTGTCCAGGAGCCTCAGCCCGTGGGGACCCCAGACAGCCACTCCAGACTCAAAGTTCACGTAGCTTACACACAGGCAGCTGCCTCTCTCATGTTCATAATTGCAATTATAGCAAAAGAGCCAAGCCACTCAAGACATGAGTCCCCAGACAGCAGGGAGCCAGGAGTCTAGTCTCCTGCCCAATGAGCCCAGGCCACGAGAAGTAGTGGGTTCCAAGAGCACTTGGCCATTTAGAGCAGGAAAGGCTGCGGACTAAGACGCCAATACAGGGCTATCCTAGATACTGAGTACCAGTGAGTCACTGTACTCAATGTCCAACAAGAAAATAAACTGATTTGCAAGAGGAGATATTCAGGCTGCTAAGTAAGAACTTACCTAGAGTAGAAAGTGTGATCTCTTGGATATTCATTCAGCAAGTGTTGGTTCCATTTACCCACGTGTTCGGAACTGAGGCAGGCCAGCTGACAGGTAGGAGGGTCTGCTGCAGAAAGCCCACAATGTGACCGGAATAGGTGATTAAGTCAGGTAAGGCTGTGCCCCCTGCTTCTCTAGAAAATTAAAAGTGATCTCTGGAGAATTTGGAATACACTGGAGCCTAAAGCACTCAAACTCTTCCCAGTTGTCCTCTGGGAAGGACACCCAGCCCTTGCTGGCCGGATAGACCTTAGGTTTCTTGTTACCTCAGGGCCTGCTGGCTTCACCTTGGGAAATCACTTGCAGAAAGGCATCTAGAAAGGGATCACGCACCTTTGGGTTTCGTTTTGGCGTTCACCAAGTTCAGGTGCCGTGTGGTCGAGTTCTCCCGCAGCTACCCAGACCCCGGTGGCCCGCGCCATGGAAAGCCGGGGGACCACGACGGCGGCAGCGCGGTCACATGTCCCGGCTGCCCAGGTGCCCGCGGACCGTCGCTCTGCGCGCACAGGGCTGCCGGCTTCCACAGCAGCCCATCGGAGAGCATCTCGGGCAGGTTGGCCCTGGTGCACTGCTCCATTTTTACAAGGAAATAAAATACGGTCCCCTGGTGGGCACGTGAAAGCCTGGTAGCAGCACGGAGCCCGCAGAGTCCTGAACTCCTATTCGCTGCCTCGAGCAAGAAACAGAAACACCTCCACCCTGGCCACCTGTTTCCAATGACCCCTGCTTGGGTGATGCGTTCCTGGAGGACAGAGTCCGGAGGACAGAACCAGGAGAAAACAGAAGTAATCAATTTATTTTTCTGGCTGAAGCCAGTTCTGGGACCTGCAGTGGCAGGCTCAACGCCTGTCCTGTCCTCTCTTCCCCGCTGACAAGCCAGGCTGCGTGGGGCGCAGCAGCGGCGATTAGCCCGGACCTGGCGCGCTGGGGCCCTGGGTGTCCTGCGTCCACACGCCCACCTGCGACTTCTTGCCAAGCCGGGCTTTGATCGGCTGCAGGAGTTAGGGGAGCTCAGGGGGTGAAGGGAGCCAAAGGTCAACGCAAATTCACTGGGCCTTTGGGGACTCTGCCCGCTGCAGGGGAAACCCGATCCCACCAGCGGGTGTTGGCCCCCTTCCAGAGGGGTCGGGTTACCGAAGGCCGAGGCAGCTTTCTAGCCCCCGCTCTGTCATCCAGCCCTACCTGGGGCCCCCAGGTCAGCGACAAGCCACCCTGAAGCAGGGCCTTGGCTGAGGTGCCACTTCTCAGCGTCACCAGGGTTGACTAAGACTCTTTTTCTACTGTTCCATTCCTAGACTTTGTCACTGCGAGTTCCCTAGAAAGTAAGTGGATCGAACTGCATGCAGCATTACGTCGAACGCGGTCCATTGACCAGCTTCATTTTTTCTCCTCTCGCCGACCATCTCTGTTTGGGAGAACGGGTGCAAGTGCCCTGAGACTCTTACACACTGTGGTCCTGGTGCCTGTTTTACCCTTCTTAGCTGTGGGGCCTTGGGAGAGTTAATTGAATTTATGTAAGCCTGTTTCCCCATCTGTAATACAAAGATGACAACACTTCCCATCACGTGGCTGGGAAGAGTAAATGGGAAAATGTAACCATTGGGTAACTCCCACAGAAATAATTATTTCTAGCAAAGACTCATCAACAATGCTTACATGAGTGGCTCAAAGTATAAGAAACAGGATATGGCCTCAGAGACTCTCCCCAGGAGATATTTATTAACTACTAAGAAAAAACAGTAACTTTACAGAGAAGAAATGAGCAGACACCCCTAGTTCAGGGACCAAAGGCGGTGGTAGCATTATCAGGAATGGGCCAAATCTACATCACATGCTTCCTGATAAACCGGATTGAGAAGGAAACAACAGCACAGCCACCCCGCCAAAACTGTCACCTGGGTCTAATCACCTGGAAACAGATACATTGTGATGGAGAGATCAGCTAGGAAATAACTGACCTCTGTTCTTCAAAAGTGTCCATTATGAAGCGGCAGAGAAATGTCCCTCCCACCCACAAATACCTGGAACCTGCGAGTCGGTTCCCGTTCATGGCAAAAGGGTCTCTCTAGCTGCAGAGATTAGCCGGGATTATCTGTGGGGCCCAGTCTGACCCCAGGAGTCCCTGAAGCAGAGGCCTGCCCTTCCCAGGTGTGGTCAGAGGTGTAAAGATGAAATAAGCTCTACATAAACTGGACTGCTACCTCCCCAGCTCTGAGAGGGTATCGAAGAGGTTGGTGCCTCAGGTGGGGCCCTACCTTCGGAGTTTAGTCTAGCTTATGGTTTATGTATAGCCTAAATCTTATTCATCATTTAGAGATTAGTATGTATATAGATCTGCTAGAGCGCTTACTAAGAGAGGACCCCTGTGATAGACAGAAAGACAGCACAAAGGAAACTGTCTAAGGAGTATCTCCAAGAAGGGGAACACTGAAAAAGTAAATCCCAGGATGGAAGATCCTGTGATTACCATAAATCAATTCAACTTTTGTCACCTGAGAACGTTACACTCAGATCACATGCAAAGGAACCAGAATCAGACTGACATAAGACTTCTCAAAAGCAACACAGAGTTTAAAAATATAATCAAGTTAGGGGTGCCCACCTGCACTGTGTTGAAAACTCACATGTAATTTTTGATGCCTCCAAAACTTTACTAATAGCCTACTGTTGACCACAAGCCTTACCATTAGCATAAACAATCGATTAACAGATTTTTATATGTATTATATACTGTAGTGTTACAATAAAGAAAACTAGAGAAAAAGATGTTATTAAGAAAATCAGAAGAAAGAGACTATACATTTACAGTACTGTACATATTTATAGGAAAAATAATCCATTTATAAGTGGACCCATGCAGTTCAAACCCATGTTGTTCAAGAGGCAACTGTGAGTATTATTTATCTGAATTGCCATTCAAATGTAAAGGCACAATAAAAGTGTTCTTAGAAATACACCACTTCAAAGGTTTGCCACAAAAAGATCCATATTAAAAACATTTTTGAATCAAGAACTCAAATATAAAAAGAAATAAGACCAAAAGAGACTGCAAAACGTATAAAAAGGAAGGATAATCCAAGTTTATGGTTCTCTTAAATTTTTTTATTAACCAAAAGCTGGGCTAAATGAAAGAAGAAAGAAAGTATATCCACAGCAAGAAATAAAAATCCTAGCCAATATGTTCATAAGCAGTCTTTTAGAACAAGAGCATAGAAGTTGATTGGTGTAAGAAACCAATAGGGATAAACAAACAGGAGTATGATTTTAAGTTAAAAGAAAATAGCAGCCTGGCTGGTGTGGCTCATGGGATTGAGCACAGGCCTGGGAACCCAAGAGTCACTGGTTTGATTCCCAGTCAGGGCACATAACGACGTTGCAAGCCAAGTCCTCAGCTGGAGGCAGGTGAAAGGCAACCATACATAGATGTTTCTTTCCCTTTCTTCCTTCCTCCCTTCACCTCTCTCCAAAAATAATGAATAAAATCTTTAAAAAGAAAAGGAAAAATAAAAATAGCCAAAGAACAAAACTAGAATGTAAAATCATTAAGGTGCTGGCGTGGCTCAGTTGGTTGGAGCATCACTTCATAGATCACAAGGTCATGGGTTCAATTCCCAGTCTAGGCACATACCCAGTTGCTGGTTCAATTCCTGGTCAGGGTTTATACAAGAAGAGAACCAATCAATGTTTCTCTCTCATACTGATCTCTCCCCACAACCCCTCTCTCTCTCTCTTTCTCTCATTCAAAACAATGAAAAAAAAAAGTCCTTGGGTGAAGACAAAAATATATTTTTTACTTTTTATTTAAAGATTTTAATTTATTATTTTAGAGAGAGGGGAAGGGAGAGAAGCAGACAGGGAGAGAGACATCAATGTGTGGTTGCCTTTCACCTGCCTTCAGCTACAGACCTGGCTGGAGACCTGGCTTGCAACCTGGTTATGTGCCCTGGCTGGGAATCGAACCAGCAGTCTTTGGGTTTGCAGGCCAGTGCTTTATCCACTGTGCCACCAACCAGAGCTCAAAAATATTTTTTAAATCATTCAGGTGCCTAAGAAATTTCAATCCACCCAATGGAAAGCAGAGAGAGAAAAATATAGGAAAAAATGAAAAATAAAACTAGAAACCAATCTTATTATAATAATTACATTACATCTAAATGAGTTAAACCATGGGATTAAAAGGACAGTATCTTGCTGAATTTAAAAATCTAAGTCCAGCTATCTTTTACCTACAGTGACATACTTAAAAGCAAAAAGTCACAGGAAGGTTGACAGTAAAATGCTCTCTCCTCATAGCTTTAGGTAAACTATATACTGTATACGTATATTATGTCTATTTTAAACATTTGGTCTGTGGACAGGAAACAGGTGGGGGTGGGGAGGGGGTGTCTGTGGAAAGTAAGCTCACAGGATGGCCTGATCATAAATCCCTAACTGGGCAGGTCCTGGTGGGCACTCACACCCCAGGCCGATTGATGGCTTATCTTTGCCTGTTCATTGTTTCTGTACATCTAGGATATCACATACCTGAACTGCCTCCTTGCAGACCCCTTCTTGTTGATACCTGGTCATCTTTTCAGACCCCTCCTTCCAAAGGGTGAGCACCCTCTCCAGAAAGCTGTCCTGTAATCTGATCTCCCACCTTCATGTCATCTTCCCCAGTTTGGCTCAAATAAATCTTTATAAAAATTCTCTATAGTTTCAGGGGTTCCTTAGGTCAACAGATGCCTCAGTCCAATAATTCTACTTCAGCTAATAATATGCGGCCCAGTTTTTGAAGCCATTCTATTCCTGAGGCATCCAGTCATCTTGGCTTTGGAGTCCGTGTTTCCTGGAAATATGCATTACTTACTGGGGTGATTAATTGGGGGGGGGGGGGGGCAGGTATTAGCCACAGGCAAGCTCCTCTGAATGAAGGTAGACATAGACCCAGGGGAGAGCCCCAGGCACCCAAGAGTCACTTCAGTCACCTGTTTCCTGTCACCCCCTGGGCAAAGCTTCAGGTTAGGACTTCACTTGTAAACCTCAGGAGGATGCATTCTGGAGGAAATGTGACCCTCCTGATCCACATCAGCCCGCCACACCGTGAAACCACCTGGGAGCCTTTACAGATCCTACAGCCTTGGTTCCACCCCCAGAGACTCGGATTGGTTTCTGGGTCTGGCATGAGATGAGTTTGGTGCACTCCTGGAAATTCTAAAGTGCATCCAAGGTTGAAAAGCATTTGCATCGATGCAGCCATGGCCAATGTCTGAGCTCACTCCACACAGGTGTTCCACAAGCCCTTATACCCTGCAGAGGTCAGGCCTTGGCCCTGCTAAGACCTGGACTGATTTTCAGTGAAGAGGACAGACAGCGACATTCCCAAAGTCACATTTATTCTGTCCTCCCCCTGATTTCCCCAGCCGTGCCCCATTCTTGCTTCAGACCCCACACACACCAATATGCTCCCTCAAGGGATTCTCTGGTTTGGGTTTTGTTTTGATTTTGTACCTTTAGTTATCGCTGTTTCAATCCTAGATTCTGTGTTCTGCTCTAGTTTCTCCAGAGCTGATTTTGGAGAAAGGAGCCAGTAGCCCTAGTTAGTTTGCCCTTTGGCAAAATCCGCAAACCTGAAGGCCAAGAGATTAGACATAAAACCACTGAGAGAGACAACAAGGAAGCTGCTGGACAGCAGAACAAAACATGAGAGATAATTGTCTCCTCAGACCAGAAAAAGCCAAATCCTAAGCTAATAGTGGGGAAGATGAGCACCAGGGAGAGTCACCCAGCAGACACCTTACAAGGCTGAGTCCGGCAACACCAGGAGCCTCTAGACCCCAGAGGCCGGGATGACTTGAGAAGGGGTCCTCCCTCCCTTCCCCAGGCCGCGTCCTCGTGGCACATGGGAGGCTTGCCTTCCAGAGACAAGAGTCTGAACGGCAGGTCCAGCAGCATGGTTGAGGACAAGAATGCTCTATCAAAACCACCAGTTTTGTGAACATATACAAACTCAATGTTGCAAGCTGGGCATGCCAGCCTTCTTTCTCCAACTCAACCCCAGAAATCTGAAGCCAGACCTCTATTCTCCAAGCAAGAGACTAGCTGCTTTCCCCCTCGGGAATCTGAACAGCCTAAGAGGAAAGAACTAGACTCTGATTCCAGATTCCCTAGCAAACAGCCCATCTGCATCATCCTAGGAGGAAGCTCAAAATTGGCATGCCCCACACAGGCAGTGCTGCAGTCCTCACTTTCAATCATGCCCAGACAAGCTGGGGCAACAAGACATCCAGGGAAAGTCTTCTCCAGAGAAGATGGAGACCAAAATAAACAGAAGGCAGCAGCAAGTGCAAGGCACGGAGAGAAAGCTTTTAAAAATGTAACTACTATTCCTATCCAGAGAAATAAGAAAAGATATTGCATCCAAGGCATAAGAATAAGTTCCTAGTTATTATTTTAAAAGGAGATAAAATAGCTTAGAAATGAACATCATGACAGCAAACAGTAGCTTCAAAAAGAATAAAATAAGAAAATACTTAGAAATTTTACTTTATCATAGGACACTTAGGTGACAAAAGATTTGTACACTAAAATCTATAAAACACTGATGAAAAAAATTTAAGATATAAGGTAATGGAACGACATCCCATGTTCATGGATTAAAAGACTTAAAGTTGTTCAATGTACAAATAGTAAGATGTACATCTACCCAAAATGATGTACATATTCAATGCAATTAAAACCCCAACAGTGTTTTCTTTTTCATCCAGAAATAGAAATGCCTGTCCTAAAATTCATATGGAATCTCAAGGGACCCAGAACAGCCAAAACAATATTTTAAAAAAGCAAAGTTGTCTCGATACACCAAGGTTGTGGGTTTGATCTCAGGTCAGAGCACATACAAGAAGCAACCAACAATTGCATAAATAAGTGGAACAAAAAAAAAAAAAAAAAAAAAAAATATATATATATATATATATATATATATATATATATATCCCTCTCCCTTTCTTTCTCTCTAGAATCAATCAATAAATTTTTTTTTAAAGAACAGAGTTAGAGGGTTCATGCTTCTTAATTTCAAAATATATTACAAACTTACAATAACTGAAACAGCACTTGCATTGGCATAAGGACAATGAAATGGAAAAGAGCACTGAAATAAACTCTCACATATCAAGTCAGTGACTTTCAACAAGGGGGTCAAGACCATTCAAGGGGGAAAGGACAGTTTTTTCAACAAAAGGGATCATGTATTTGTGAATCCCTTACCAATATTGAAGCTAGCCTATGTATCATTCCTAGTTTCTGCTTTAAGATAAGTAAAAAGTGGGGAGTTTCCCCTCCACCTAGACAAGGGGTTAAATATTTTGCATTTTCCACCCCCCTTTACAATGCTCAGCATTCCAAAAGAATTTGTTATGTGATAAACTCTGAGTATTTCTAGAAATATGGACAGCCGATAAACAATCTCAAGCAATATGTTGGGCTAAATATACTGAAAACTCTTCACTGTAAAAGATCAATTATAATCTACTAGTTTAATAATTCCCATCCCATCAAAATTTTAAAAATAAAAAGATTTTATATGACTAATGAGCTAATCTGCTCCACTGAGTCACACTCTTCATTTTAAAGTATCTGTATTTGCCCTGGCTGGTGGCACAATGGATAAGGTGCCAGCCTGAGAACCCAAAGGTCACTGGTTCGATTCCCAGTCAGGGCAGATAACCAGGTTGCAAGCCAGGTCTCCAGCCAAGTCCATAGTTGAAGGCAGGTGAAAGGCAACTATACATTGATGTCTCTCTCCCTCTCTGCCTCTCTCCCTGCCCTTCTCTGTAAAAATAATAAATAAAATCTTTAAAGTGTCTATATTCACAAATACAAGGCAAACTGAACTTCATTGATGTTGTTGTTACTTACTTTCTGGTAATTAATGGGAATTTTTCAAATTGTCTGCATCTCTATTTAAATGATTTATATAATGGACCTTCAGAGTTGCTGTTACAATCTATCACATTGTAATGAAGTAACTTAGGTGTATTTATTACCAATTTATAGGGAATATGACAGGCTAGAAGTGATAAAACATTTTCTCTCCTGGTTTCCTTACAGTTCTAACATTCTGTGATTGGAGTGAACAGGATACATCTTAACACATGAGACGTTTGTAGTTTGAAGCCATAGATATTTTGTTTGGGGTGCTGGCCAGTCCCTTGTGATTTATGACATTGTTTCATTACAAATTGCTGTAAGGAGCAACCATTGCTCACCCAGGAGGTGTTGTGCATTTATTCATAAATTTCAGGAATGAGACAGCACGTGTGCCAGGAATGATGGAATACTGTTTACTTCTCCCTCCTCTGACTCTCTTCAGATAAAAAAAAAAAAAGATGTTTTAGGAAATTGGGGCTTGGGAACAGCTTGAAGAAAAGGGAATAGTCCAAGCGAGGTCCTGACTGGTGTGGCTCAGTTGGTTGGACATCGTTCCACTAAGTGAAGGGTGACCTGTTCAAATGCTGGTCAGAGCACATGCCTGGGTTGCAGGTTTGGTCACCGGTCAGGGTGCATATTGGAGACAACTAACTAATCAACCTTTCTCTCTCACATCAGTGTTTCTTTCCCACTCTTTCTCCCTCCCTTTCCCTCTCTCTAGAAATAATCTTAAAAAGAAAAAAGGAAGGAAGGAAGGAGGAAGGAAGGGGGGGAAAGAAAGAAAGAGAGAGAGAGAGAAAGAAATTAGAAAGAAAGAAAGAAATAAGAAAAAGAGAAAGAAAGAAAGAAAGAAAGGAATTAGAAAGAAAGAAAAAGGAGTACTCCAAGCAAGCAAATGTATGTTTTAGTTGTATGTTAATGCAGTCACATCCACGTCCTCTGGTTATCTTTGAACAAAAGAGGAGGAGTGACATGTATCCCATCTCTCTATAATATGGCAGGAACTCTTCAGTAGTAAAGGGTTCACAGGGAAATATAGGCTCCTCTAAAGTTCAAACTAAACCTTACTCAAATTTGTCACTTCCCATGTCTACTGAGTTCAGTGCCTGGCAAATGCAATAGCTTTAATTAGCTTCCCAATAAATACAGAATTTGAGTTACTCTACATATGAGTTTAATTTATAAACTATGTATTTGAAAAATTAAATCAGGATGTAGTACAACAACAATAAAATTAAGTTTAAAAGAAAAGAAAAATTAAATCAATGTCCAAGAAACCTTTATTTGAAGGGTACGTGCAATAGGAAAGTCTTTTGCAATTACAAGACATTTGTAATATAGTTGGTGGTATTGCGCATAATAATATTTTGCATCCTTGATCTTTTCATTATCTTTCTTATTTTTAAAGTATGGCAAAATAATAATTTTTCATCTGACTCATTTTGAGAGAACACAAAGGGAATAACCTTTATGAAACAAAGAATTCTATTTAATGATTAACAAACAGGGGTATTTCCTAATGCCACAAGCTTAATGTATAAAAATATGGACTTCACTGTATTATATGCAAGTTCTTTATACCAGTATTTCTATTTTGGGGCATGTACAAATTTTTAAAGATTTTATTATTTTCAGAGGGAGGGGAAGGGAAAGAGGCAGAAAGGGACAGAGACATCAGAGACAGAGCTGGAGGCCTTTCACCTGCCTCCAGCTACAGACCTGGCTGGAGACCTGGCTTGCAGCCTGGTTATGTGCCCTGGCTGGGAATTGAACCAGTGACCTTTGGGTTTGCAGATCAGCGCCTTATCCACTGTGCCACCAGCCAGGGCTTAAGCATCTTTTAATGCATCTATTGGCCATATATTTATCTTCTTTTGAAAAGCATTTCTTCAAATAGTTTTTTCTATTTTGTATTGGGTTGGTCATCTCTTTCATTATCGAATTGTAAGTGATCCCCCAACAAGTCTAGTACTGGCACCACCAATGCATTTTTTAATAGTTATATGGGTGCGTTTGGGATTCTTACAAATAGGCGACTCTTATAGAAATTTGGAAATGAAAATAAATATAAAAATCAACATTAACCATGACAACTGTTAACATTTTGAAATGTTTCTAATTTTTTCTTATGCATATTTATAAACATACTCTTTTACAGGATTATAAAACATAATCTTATTATAACTTGCTTTTTTTCATTTACCACATTATGAACATTTTCCCATGTGTATATATATAATGTTTATAAAATATTTAATATGTTTATTAAATACATAAGATATATAAATACTATTCTATCATATATGTCTATATGTCACATATACTATGGAGATCTACCATAATTTCTCTACTTCACTATTATGGATATTTGTGGGTTTTAATTTATACCTACTATATATAATGCTACATCATAAATATTTAATATTTCCTTAGAATACAGTCCTAGAAATAGAAGTGTTGGAACAAAAGATATGAACATTATTTAAATACATGTACATTTTGCCAAACACTCTCCTAAAAAAATGCTCATCCTCTCAAATTCTGAGTATAATACTATTTTAAACTGCCAATTTGATAATTTAAAAAGTGTCAGTGTTCTTTCAACTTATATTTCTTCCATACCTTTAAATTCAGTTTTATGTTAATTAGGTAGTCTTTCCTTTCTGTAAATTTTAAATAAGATTGCCATTTATTTACAACTTTGAAAAACAGTTATTTCGCAAATCAAATCAAAATACCTAGGTTATGCACAGAAAGTGTGTACACCCCTCTCGGAAGGGTCCAGGCTGCTGTCTGTTTTATAATGGACATCTCTGTTATACAAGCTTTTGGTCTTCATTGAATTTCAGGGGCAAATCATAATGGAGTTCAGCCTTTGGGTAATTCACAATCATCAGTGCAGGAACAGACAGAATGCATATACATTAACACAAGTGAACAAATGTTATTTAGATATATACTTCTATTTTAATATTTTTTATATATAGTATAGATATCTATATTTACAGTAATATAAATTTATACTTATATATAAGTGTATAGTTATAGATAATTAACCATAGGTATAGATGATTTTTGATGTGTAACCTTCAATATAACTATATATTTTCATCACCTCTGATCATGTGAAAACTTGTTTTGAAATCCATTAAAAGTTACAACTGAGATGCCCTTTGAAGATTTTACCAGCCCCTATATTGTCTCCTAAACCCCAAATCAAACCTAAGACCTAATTTACTATAAGCTACAGAGAAATGCTATGGGGTTCACTTAGAAGAGTCCCTGTTTCGTAGTCTCAATGGTAAAGCAATAGGCATTAAATAGCATATGTGGAATCTGAAATGCTAAGGTATTGAGGGAGGTTATTAGCCAGGAAATGAGTCTGACTGTGGGTTAATTCCCACCAGTGTGGAGGAGACGCAGCTCCTCCAAGGAGCAGAGTGAGAAAGGCCTCATGTTCAGGGAGGCAGCAGAGGGGGTTGGCCATGAGTAGGACTTGGGAAGCTTCTACCGCAAGTCCTGACTGCCATGTGCTGGGCCTGGCTTAGACCCTTCTGCAGTGAGCACCACACATGTTCTGTTCAGGATTTAAGAGCATGCATGGCAGCCCTGGCTGGTGGCCCAGGAGGTTGGAACATCATCCCAAACACCAAAAGGCTATGGGTTTAATTCCTGGTCAGGGTACATGCCTAGGTCGCAGGTTCAGTCCCTGGTAACTCGTACAGTGTCCAGCATACAGTAGGTGCTCAATGGCTGTCGCTCTCATTATTCGTACAATGGTAATGCATGGTAACAGGGAGGCTGTACCCAGAGACACAGTGGGGAAACCGTGGCAGGAGTGGTGCGGAACAGCTCACCTGGTCCTGGGCCACAGGAGGGCAGCTGTCAGGGACAGGGGACAAGGCTCACAATCGCAAAGACTGTGCAGCAGTGGAGTCACTTCAAGTTCCATGGAACATGGCAGGACAAAAACAGAGACTCTCCTACCACTGTAGTAACAGCTGGGTGCTGGGAAGTGTTTTCCTGCATAGTGAAAAATTCCCTGGCACCGTGCAAGGGCCGTGACCTCATAGGATAAACAGGGCCTGAGCACTCAGCTCCAGGGGCTGGTGTGGCACTAAGCATGTGGGCCGCGCACATGCTGGGGTGAGGACAAGCCTGGGTGCTGGGGCACTGGCAGGGTTTTTGTTATCAGGCACATGGCCGTAAAACTGAGGACCAAGGACAGGGCAAGGTCAGTCTCCTCCACCTCCCGCAGTTTCATGAAAGCACGGGTTCAGAGCAGATGTCCGGGCTGAAATTTCAATTCATGGTTTTCACAGGTTAGATGCTAAAACAGGGGGCCAGCAGTGGCTCTCCATCCAACTCAGGCCTGGTGACTGCAGGTTGCACAGACCTCCCTGAAGAGCTCTGGGACAGACAGGGGCCCAGCATCCACCCTGTCGCATGAAACAAGGTTGGGTGGGAGGCTGAGAAAACAAAGCCAGAGAGAGAGGGTGTGGCGGGCTGCTGGGACACCCGGGAGAGTCACAGGCCACCAGTAGTTGGTGTGGCAGGCTGGCACATTTGTCAGAGCCGCAGGCCTTCAGAGGTGGCCAACACTCCAGACTTTAAAGGCCTCTCCTAGGACCAGCAGGAAACACACCAAATACAGTCAGCAGTGAAGGGGGCAGTGGGTATTCCCCCAAGCGCACAGCTCCATGGTGTAGAGAACCATCAACCTCGCTTGAAGAACTCATTCTTATTTCCCTTCCTCAAGCCACACCTGGCCAGACTGGGGCTGCCTCCTGCGCTCTCAGGGGCCCATTCCCAAGACGACTGTAACTGCTAGGGCCCACACCTGGTCACAGCACCCTCCCCGCCCTCCCCAGGCACGAGAACACCGGAACTGCCACCTCCCTCCTTGGCTCCTTACCTTCCCCCCTGGGTGGCTGATGGCCACCATTTGTTCAATTACCCACCTCTCTCAGACTTTGGCTCTACAAAGCCCATGATACAAAATTATAGCTATCCTATATTTAAAACCATTTAATCATGATATAAGCATGGACAGGGACTGAAAAGGAATGTGAAAAAATAAAGAGTTCATTTGTTAGAATGGTGGGAATGTAGGTTATTTTATTTTTCTACTTACATGGGTTCAATAAATAATTTTTTTTTTAAGTGAAACTAAAACACCTTGCATCCAGCCTTGTAACTAAAGTTGGATTCAACTTGGACGGTCCCGGCTTTCAGGATTTTGCCACACTGGCTGCCCTTGCTTGAACTTGTATCTCTGCAAATACGAGGTCTATGGGAGATCAGGAGCTGTCACTCTGTCCCCTAGGCAAGCAACAGAGCAATCATATGGAAAGCGTGCTGTTGCCATTTCTGTAACTCAGGGGAGAGAGACGCTGTAGACTCTGCCGAGCCAAAAATGAAGAAGAAAAAGATTCACGCCCTAAGAAGCACCCGGGTTTCCGGAAGCCCAGGGCTGCTGAGCCACCACCATCCGGAAGGCTGGGGTCTGAAAGGAGATAGAAGGCATATTAGCATTATCAGCAGAAACACTTTAGCCAACTCTGTGTTCAGAGTCCTCCACCCGAATTCCTTTGAGAACGAAAGTAAAAATAAAGCCATGCTCCTCCTCGCTTCCTCCAGGCCTTGGAGTCTGGATTACAGAAAATCTGCTGACGTGGCTGCCCTTCCTAAAGGTGCCCTGGGGGCTGACGAGAGTGGGCTGTGGCACGGGGGCGGGGTGGGTCCTAACAGCTGCGCTTTGCCGGCGTTTTCGAGATTTCCTTTCAAACTGGCCTTTTTGCTGGTGCAGCTGGGCTTGTCAGTTTTCAGTCCTAATGGGTTGTGATGGGGTGTCAGGGGAAGTCAACAATCAATGCTTGAAAAAAATGGTGGAGGGGGTGAGGGGCAGCGGCGCTGCCGCCACGCCAGGAGCAGAAGGACAATGGCCCTTCTTTGCTAGGAAAATAGACAAGAAACTCGGGGCTGTGTTTTGCTTTAAAGGTTAGTATGGATTTTTATCCTTTGATGACCGGGCTGTCTGTTCTTTTCTACTTTAACTTGCCTCTCAGAAATGTGGATCCTGGTTTTTAAATAACCAGTTTATAATAGTTTGAAAATTGTCATTCTTGTGGGAGGTGTAGTCGCTTCTTGCAGGAAGGTGAAACAAGATGGCGAACTGTCTGCTGACACAGAGGCAGGAAAGAAATGGTGCGGAATGGCTGGGGCTACCTCATGAAGTAGGTCTCTTGTAGGAGGCACTCACTTTGGTCCCAGTGTTGTGTGACATGTGGCTGTCATTACAATAAGACTCAGTATGGTGATGCTAACAGGAAAAGCCTCAGTGTCTGAGCACAGTCCACATCCCAGGCTAGAGATCGCACCGAATGTCCTTTACGAATAATCAGTGGACCCCTTTGTGACATGGGAGTCAGAACGCAACAGCAGTATTCACTTCATAGGTTGTGTTATTCAAGTCATATACTAGGGAGTCTATGTGGGAAATGATGTGATCAACAATCAAGTGTAGCAAAGCACTTCCTCAACGCGGCTTTAGTGTCCTGATTTATGGCATTATATTCATGCCAAAGTGGATAGCAAGTGGAAATATGACAAAGTTGACTTTACACTGCACATGAGTTCCTGAGTTTTATGCGACTCAAAGTGACCTCCTGCTTTATTCCCTTTGTAAATCCAATCCTACATGGCTCAGGTTTTCTTAAAGGAAAGTCCATCTGTATTGATCTTCCTTTTTAAAAATGAAAAATGTCCTTACAAGGGAAAAGGTGGGCAGAGAGTGTCTAAAGTTGCAGCAAAATGCCAGCAGCTTTGCCTACCCCCGCCTGACTGTGTTTTCCACCTTCACTGACTCCAGCCCAATGATTAGTTTCAATCGCAGCCTTTCTGTATTATAAGGATTTTAGTAAGCTTGTAGAGTGTTGGTAATCAGAGAAAGTTATGTAGTTGAATCTTTTTAAAAATATCATCTTCCAGAGAGACGAAATAGATATACTTTATTTATTCCTCCTTCTAATTACAACTAAAAATCCTAGATAACTGCTATACATAATCTTAGTAAATATATGTATATTTATGGTTAATATATTTTTATAGCAATAATATATGAATTATGTTTATATTATTAATATATTTGTATATTAGTAATACACTTATGTTTGTATTAACATATTTGCTATTTTATATATTTATTGTATATATATATATATATATATATATATCAAACAGAAGACTGAAAAGTATAGAGAAGGTGGACCAAATAGGGACCTTGGATCTCGAGAGTCCGCATAGTGGTAAGTTCTCTGGGTGTTCTTCTTGTCTCATTTACCCTGGAGAAGCTGGCAACCCTGAAAGGCCAATAGGTGCAGACAACACTGCCAACCAAAGCCTATACTCTCTAACCAGAAGCCCAGGAAAAGGGCGGTTTAACAAGACAGAAAACATTTGGACAAAAACCTCTCTATTCCAGCCAAATACCAAAGAAAGAACTATGGCCCTACCTAGAGAAGATGAAATAATAAGTCAGGACATCTATCCCCACCATAGAATGAGCATATCCACCCACCCCCATTCAGCAGTGTCAGTAGAAACCAAGTGGGAACCCAGAACTCCCACCCTGCACCCCCATAACAGTGCTGAGCTGTGGCAAAGAAACCAGCAAAAACAGAAAGTCTAAATAAGATCCCAAGTCTCATCGCATAATACAATATGATCAGGATTCAACTGAAAATAACTCATCATCTCCAAAACCAGGGTGATCTCAAAGTGAATGAAAAAAAGACAATCGATAGATGTCAACACCAAGATGACAGAGATGTCAGAATTATCTGACATTGATTTTAAAGCAGCCATGATAAAAGTGCTTCAACAAGCAACTATAATCACTCTTGAAACAAATGAAAAAATAGAAAACCTCAATAGAGGTAACAAAGGAATACAACTCTACATATATCAATTTGATCACTTAGAATGAAATGGACCATTTCCTCAAAAAAATACAAACTACCACAACTCACAAAGATTAAATGACCATTTGAATAGCCCCATAACTTTCCATGAAATTGAATTAATAATTTTTAAATAGCCAAAAGAGAAATCTGAATGTCCATGAGTTAGTAATAAAAAATCATTAATTTTCTAAATAAGAACTTTTAAACTCTTATTTAAAGAATTGCACTAAATGTTTAAATAAGAATTAACACCAAGTTCACATAACCTTTCAGAAAATAAAAGAGAAGGCAATACTTCCCAATTTATTTTATGAAACTAGTGTAACCTTAATATCAAAAACAAGAAAAAGACAACACAAAAAAGAAAAATTCTAACTGATATCCTTCATGAGTGTAGTTGCAAAACTCCTTATCAGAATATTAGCAAATAGAAATTCAGCACTATATTTTTTAAAATTATACGCCATGATCAAGTAGAACTTACCCTAAGAATGCAAAGTCAGTTGAATGCTCAAAAGTCAATCAACATAATCCACAATATTAACTAACTAAAAAAGAAAAGTTACACAATCATATCAATCAGTGCAAAATGAAGCATTTGAAAAAATTCTACACCCATTCATGATAAAAGAAAAAATCTGTTAGAAAAACAATACCCTACTCATTCTTCTATGACCAAAGGTCCTCAGTTTACTCAGTTGTATGATCTTGGACAAATTACTTGATCTCTGTAAGCTTCAGTTTCCTCATCTGAAAAAAGAGAGAGAGAGAGAGGAAAAAAAATTGATGGTATCTACCTCTCTGGGTTGTTGAGTGGATTGTTTTTATTATATAGAATTAATTAGTAGTAATTAGAAGCAAGCTTACTTAACAATGTTCTATGGATGACTTTTGTTTTTGTACACTCTGAGCATTAGAACTTAGCCTGAAAAGATGGATAAGACCCTCAGTCAAGTGCCTACCTAGTAGTATACCTAACAATGCTTTAATATGTATATATATATATATAATTTTTAGAGAGAGGGAAAGGGAGAAAGACAGAGAGGGAGAGAAGAAACATCAATGAATGTATGGTTGCCTTCACCTGATATATAGGTACAGAAAATATTATTCCACTTTTTAAAAAGAGCAGGGAAACATAACAAATTACAATAGAGCCTGGAGGACATTATGCTAAGTAAAATAAGCCAGTCACAAGAGACCAGTACCGTATGACTCCACTCATGTGAGCTATCTGGAGTGCTCAAACTCAAAGAGACAGAAACTCAAAAAGTGGGGTTACCAGGGGCGAGGGGAAGGGGGAGATGGGGAGCCATTGTTTAAGGGACACACAGTGTCAGTTTTGCAAAAGGGAAACGTTCTGGGGATTAGTTGAACAAGGCAAATGGGTTTAACACAACTGAACTATAGACTGGGTTAAATTAGTAACTGTTATGTTATGTGTATCTTACCGCAATAGAAACTGAAAAAAAAAAGAACTGGTACAGAACTAGGGAAACCCTTCAGGCCCCAACAGGGCAATAGAAAACAAGAGGAGCTGATTGACAGCACTGTCAGGAACCCGTGTCTCCCCCAGGGGACATTCCTGCAGCAGATGAATTCACCGTGGGAAGACGCAGCACGGGAGCCTGAGCAGGGGCAGAAAACAGAAACAAACTGCTCTCCAAGAGATACAGACAACAGAATGCAACTATTCCTGCCATAAATATAAAAGATTATCTATAAACCATAATGAAAGAACAGAAAAGTAAGAGAGTTGGGAAAGGGAGAAGAAAGAGATAGCATAACTAAAAAAAAAAAAAAAAAAAAGGAACTCTAGAAATGAACAAATACAGTCATTATAATTTTCTATGAGGAAATGATTGTGTGGATTAAACACATCCACCGTGTGACCTCTGACAACTCATGTCCCTGCCACCCAGGGATGTAACCTGTCAGACTGAGAGAGCAAATTCTCTCTTACCCCACCCTTTGCTCTGTTCAGGCCACAGATATTTTGATGAGGCCCTCCCACGTCAGAGAGGGCCATCTGCTTTACTCAGTCTACCCACTTAATTTTTTGTTTGTTTGTTTTTTATCAGCTTTATTGGTGCATCACCAACAAATAAAACTATAAGATATTTAAAGTGCACACAATGATCTGATATACTTACACATTATGAAAGGATTCCCCCATCAAGTTCATCAATACACCCATCACCTCACATATTCTTTTGTGTGTGTGTAGGAACATTGAAGTTCTATTCGCTTAGCATATTCCTACTATACAGTCCAATGTTATCAACTATAGTCACCACGTTATCCAGCTGATTCTCAGACTTCATTTATCTTATAACTAAAAGTTCATGCCCTTTAACCAACCTCTTCCTATGTCCCTCACTCAACTCAAATTTCTATCTCACCCCCAAACACCCTCACAAACACACCCAAAATAATGCTTAACTAGACATGTTTAACGAGGCACTCCATGTTCCCTTTGAGTGGACACATAAAATTAACCGTCACAACTTTCAGATAAAATAAATTTATGTTTAACATATTACTTCTTTCACATGTCTCTCTATTTAGTTTGTATTTTTGCATGTTTCACGATATGCACCGAATTCTGAGGAAGTGTCTACATATGTGTGTATATATCACATTCATGCACACACTTTTCAATAGGCAGTGTCGCAGAATCAGCAGACAGTTTGGCAACAATCAGTCTAAAGAGCCTGAAAGTGAAAGAGGACGATTGCCCAGTCTTACTTTCTATTTTCAGTGAATAATTGTTGGGGTATCTATCTGGTGGTTAGTAAGTGGTATCGAAATGCAGTTACCAGCCTGACTGTGTCAGAAGTTGCAGAAGACGGCGTGGTTTCGAAGGGGAGCAAATGTTAAAACTGTACCGCACGTGCGGAGGTGGCGGCTGTACACACATTATTTAGCCTGCTCTTGAAGATGAACAGAATATTTGAAATCAAGGACAAATTCTTCTTTTGAAAACCAGTAAAATATGATCTATATAAAGATTGAAACCGTGAATACCTAAGAGAAGTACCTAGGGAGATTTTACAGGGGAAAACCTTATCCTTTTCTGGAAAAAAAAAATGTGGCATGTTAAAAAGGAAGGGGACTATAAAGGCTTGCAAGAAGGGGGAGGGGGAGAGAGAAAGGCATTAAAAATATCTGCCATAGGCCCTGGCTGGTGACACAGTGGATAAGGTGCCGGCCTGGGAACCCAAAGGTCACAGGTTCGATTCCCCAGCCAGGGCACATAACCAGGTTGCAAGTCAGGTCTCCAGCCAGGTCTGTAGCCGGAGGCAGGTGAAAGGCAACCATACATTGATGTCTCACTCCCTCTCTGCCTCTATCCCTTCCCCTCTCTCTGGAAATAATAAATAAAATCTTAAAAAAAAAAAAAAATATATATATATATATATATATATATATATATATATATCTGCCACTATTAGCTGCTAGCAACTTACCCCCAAATATTTCACTTTCTTCTCCCTTCGCTGCTGCCTTTCATCAAACCTTTCTTTTTACAGAATCAAAGGTCACATGAACCAGCGCACTGCAGTCTGTGCCAACTGGGCCCTCCGTGGTGGGAGCTCCACCCAACACCTGAATCTAGACACCAAGAACCCCCCTCTCATGGACCTGTTCCTATCTAGTTAAATCTTACGGACTGATGCAGAGTGTCTCGATTGAATTGTTCTCCAAGGGCCATCGCTCTAGAGGCTGGACTTACCCACTGCCAACAGCATACGTGCTTACATTGCACCTCATGCCATAAGTAGCGTAAATGACAAGTCAGCACCCACATGCCCACGTAATTGAAAGATGTTAGTTAAATCATTATTATTAAGAATTATAGTCTAGGCCATAATCAACATTTCCCACTTCTTTGAGCCCTTGGTTGTTGGTGGTGTTAATTTTTAAAATTTTTTTCCATTGCAGTTGGCGCTGGATATTATTTTGTATTCCTTTCAGCTGCACAGCACAGTGCTAGAGAATCGTGTAGTTTACACAGTGGACTTTCTGGTATTTCCAGTGCCGACCATACTAGAGGAAGCTCTTGTTTTGAGTTACACGCCCCACATCATGATTCTCATACTTTGCGTCATTTTGCCCACACAGCAGTTCCAGGGTGGATGTGCCTAATAGCCTCCATTTTACAGAGAAGAGAGAAACAAAGATTAAGTAATTTGCCACAAGCCACATCAGTGGCACGTACAGAATTTGACTTCCAAAAGTTTCCTCTCATATTTTATCAGCAGATCTCAAGAATCGCACAAAATATTGCTTTAAAGGGGACCCCTGAATCCACTCCAAAAAGGATGACTCGGCAGATCTGAGATATGCCCTAGAAATCTCTTTTTTTTTTTTTTTTTTTTTTTTATAAAACACCCTAGATGATGCTAATTTGAGTAGTTAGTAGCTTTCTGGGACACACATTGTACTGTATTTTAAGATGTATCTTAAATTGGTATTCTACTCTAACCAAATAAATGGAACTATAACTCAGAGGCCCAAGGTTACATTATAATTCTCCTCTGATGTTATGAATTAAGAAAAAATATATATACATACACATATGTTCATACTTCTAAAAAATTAAAAACCAGAGATCATGATTTGCATTACAAAAATATTCTTCAATTTACAAAAATATTACCTGCAGCAAGTTCTCTCACAGCACAGATTTCTCAACCAAGATGCCATACAGCACTGCCCTTAAATTGAACAAAACTGACCACTAAAACTGAGAAAAAAATTAATAGAAAAACACTTGCACTAGTGAAGGTAGTTTTAACCATTTTAATTTTGTCTCCCATCTACTTTCTTTAAACACCAGGTGCTTGCGCCACTAACCTGCTCTTGAAGGAGAGTTGACAACAAAGCAAAATAACAAGTACCCAACAATTATTAAAGAAGGCACTCAGGTGCTGGCTTCAGCAGCACATATACTAAATTGGAACAATACAGAGACGATCAGCATGGCCCCTGCGCAAGGATGATACTCAAATTTGTGAAGCGTTCCATATTCTTCAATAAGGATTAAAAAAAAAAAAAGAAAAGAAAAAGAAAACGGAAAGAACCCATTGCATCCCATTTGACAGCCTCATCTTTTTTGAGGGTTTGTGCTGGTGACTTTAGATAGGACTTGCATGGCACAGTCATACCTCCTGCTGGGAAGATAGTCCTGGCTCATGTGACATGACTGGATATGTCCCTTTGTCACAGGTCTGTATTGGAAAGGACCTCAAGACTTCCAGGTACGCTGACATCTGGATAAATTTGTGAACAACTTGAACCCTGAGTCTATTACACCATTTCAATCACAGACTTTTCAGAAACACATTTATTTTGGACAATAACATGTGAAAGAAAGCACGCTTCTCTTATTCTTCCTGGGACATGTTAGTCTCACAGTTAACTCCCTACTGGAAAGCCCCCGGCCCTGAGAGATGTGACAGGAGTCCTGCTGAACTCAGGCAGGGTGCTTGTGTCCCGCCTCTGTGCTACAGAACAGGGTCAGCCCTCTATAGAGAAAGGACAGTTAGTGGGAGACGCCTGGGGGCACCCAGATAACAAAGCCTGCCCTGGGCTCCCAGCAGCTGGCAGGGTGAATGGAACGTAAAGGACCCCAGGGATGACTAAATGCAGATCCTTGCTGGAAGTTAAGAAGCCAGGGTTCACTTCTGGATACAGTCAGCTTAACCAACAAGTGCGTGCCAAGCAAAATAGTCAGTTAAGGAAATGGCTCTGGACCTGAGGGAAGGAGGCGTTCACCTCCAGGCAGGCCAAGCAGGCGCCCAGAGGCTGGCACTGCCCGAGAACAGCCTACTGCTGCCCATCCAGTGGAGTGCAGTTTCTCCAAGGCCTTGACCACTCACTCACCCTCAGTGCCCTCCACTGCCTTGTCCTAGCGACAGTCTCCACGCGTAGGTGGGGACGGCTCACCCCTCAGAGCTATAGCGCCCACCCTTCTCCCATCGTGTAGAGCCCTTGTAGGACACTAGACTGCCTCTCCTCCCACATGGGTCAGTTACAAATCTGCCCTCGTTTTTCCTACTATATCCTTCTTCCCAGACGATGTCCTTCTGGACATCTGGACTTGCTTCAGCCCATAGGTTGGAGCCCACATTCACCTCTAAGAACACCTGGCAAATAGCCTGCCTACAGAGGGCATCGCAGCAGGACCAGCTGGGCACCTGGGACTGACGGGTTCTGCTAATGCAGGTGGGGTCACAGGCAAGTTGGGACGGAAGAGGAAGGAAGCTTTCCGGAGGAGCATCTGCTTGGACTGGCAAAAAATGAGAGACAGTGTTTGTCCGGACACTTGGAGCAAGGTTCTGTGCAGCAGAAAGCCAACAAGTGCATGGAGAAAATGTTTGAAAAAGTCTAAACTGTTCTATGCTCGTGTGCCAATTTCACCTTTATTGCACTATTGCTGCAGTGGTTAGGACTACTGTCCTTCCTCACTTAATGTAAAAATGGCTTAAGGTGGGAGGGGGTGCAGGGGACTGGGTGAAAAAGGTGAAAGGATTCAAAAGTACAAATTGGCCGTTACAAAAATAGTTGCACCAATGTTAAGTACAGTGTAGAAAATATAGCCAATAATATTGTAATAACTATGTAGGGTGTCAGATGGGCACTAGATTTCTCAGGGCGAACACTTTGTAAATTACATAAATGTCTAATCACTGGTTGTGCATCTGAAACTAATTTAATGTTGTAGATTGGCCATAATTGAAAAATAAACTAAATATTTTTGCTTTAAATTTTTATGTAGTTTATTTATTCATTTATAGAGAGAGGGGGAGGGAGAAAGAGGAGGTGCCTCTCGCACTCCCCCAATTGAGGACCCAGCCTGCAACCCAGGCATGTGCCCTGATTGGGAATCAAACCAGTGACCCTTTGGTTCATAGGCCAGCACTAGCCAGGGCTTAAATTTTACATTTTTAAAATTAATGAATTGATTACTGAAAAGAATAGGTAACATTTACTGAACACTTCCCACGTGCCATGACCTGTGCTGAGATTCACGCAGATTGTTTCATTTCACTCTCACATCAGCCCAGCGAGGAAGGAGCTGCTGTGTCCGTCTGACAGAGGAGGAGGCCGAGGTGGAGACAAGTGCACGAACCTGCCCTGAGGCAGGAGGAGAGGCAGGCCTTCTGGAGCCATCCAGCACCTCCAAGCAGTTCTAGGTGTGCGGCAGGTGAGGCCCATCAGGGTGTCCCTGGGCTGTAGCAGAGTGTAACCGGCACACATCAGAATGCCCCCAAATCACTGAGCTAAGCTTACACTATGATCATGGAAACCATTTAAGGAAACGGGTGTGTCAACATTTTAGAAAGATCGTGCTTTAAAATGGGGAAAACAAACTAAATGTGGGTGCTCGGAGAAGTACAGTTCAGTCAGCTGGAAAATGTGGTTCCCTGGATCAGCTCATCCCTGATGATGCTGGATAAATGGCGTGTTACCATATTAGTGATAGTAGGAGCGGGAGCAGCACAAAGGCGATTAATATTATTAGTCAGGCTGCAGCCGTTGGTCAGGCTGGTGCCAGAGAGAAGGGAGAATTAGTGAAACAACTGGGGAGTCGTCTGTCTGGGAAGGAGCTTCGGAGAGACTTGGGCCATGCAGGCCCATCCCTCCCCTGCCCACCAGCCTCACCGACTGCTCAGAGTGCAATGATGTTTCCCGGTAACGTGTTTATTCCTGACAACAAACACTAGGCTAGTCTCCTCTCATTTTGAAACCCCTGCCTCTGGGCTCGTCGGTGCCTTGGCACTGGCAGCTTTAGACAATATATATGGGCTGCAGCCCTGTGCACAGGACAAGGCTGCAGCGAAAGCAAACGGATTCTCCTTGTCTGGTATATTGATGCTGAGCAGCGGAAAGCCAATAAGTGCGTGACCTTGTTCCACACACGAATACGTTCTTTTAACGGGCTTCTCCTCCCAGGCCCTAGCAGGCAGGACAGAATGCATTTTCCTTTTCAGAAATGTACAAGAAGGAACTCGGGGGTTTTCCAACCGTTTTTTTCGGGGGGGTCCTTTATTTATTTATTTATTTTTCAGTTTCATAAAAATACTTTTGAAAGCATTTTCCTTTTTGCACATAATGGTATCAGCAAAGTCATCTTGCTGAAGAGGCCTCCTCCCTCAGCCCCTGGTTTGGTTCTATCTGGTGCTGGAAATAGACCCCGGCCACAGAAATTCATGCCAATTCAGATTCTTATCAGTTTTATTAGCGATACCATATTTCTGCCTGTATTCCTATCTGACCTCTTGACTATATTAGACACGTAGATATATGGATGGACAGAAAGACAGATAATGAGATCCTACAGGTCAATAACTACTTTCAAACCAATGCTATAATTAAGAAAGCACGGGTTTGATTTTCTTATTTGGGGTTGTGCCAAGCCGAGACTGATTAATGCCGCTGCACACCATAAATAAAGCTTTTGAAGTAGAGGAGGATAGCCGCAAATGTGTGTTGAACTTACTTGTAGATTAATAGGCATTTAGCTGTTACGTGACTGTATCTAGCGTCCCAACATTCGGTGTTTTAACTTGGTAGGCACCTACTATGTGCCAGGCACTGTGCTGATGCTGGCATTCGAAGATGGATCTTTAAAATAAGGGAAAAAGGGGGTGGGGAAGAACCTGTAACTCAAGGGCAGTCCACACAATGGGGTTAATGAACACCACTTTTTGAATGTTTGAACATCATTCTCTGTTTCAAACTGAAAATGACCCTTTTCTCCCTCCACCCATGGATCAGTCAAGAACAAAAGGAAATGATTCTAATTTTTTTATTTTTTCCTTTCTTTCCAAGCACCTTGGGAAGAGCCAGGCATGGAGCCAAAAGGGAGGGCGGTTTTACTAAGGAAAAGCACCACCCTGTTTGGCTTTGATGAAAAAAGAAATAAAGAAAGAAGCAACTGCATGGTGTACAAAGGCTGCAATGGCGTCCATAGGAAAGGAGTGTTGTGATGGATAACCGCCACGGGCGAACAGCAGATCTAATCAAAAGCGTCACGCACGTGGATGTTTGCCAGCCTCTGGGAACAGGGAACTCTGGCATCAGCTGTGTTTCTAAGTTTTTCTTCTTTTCAGCAGAGGTTAGACAGCCTTACGAGGCATCAAATATTCCTCGCAGCCTCCCTGTCCTCCAGAAAAAGAAGCCTCTTCGCTAAGACAAACCATTAATTCCAAATTAATTCCAAACTAATGACATTCTCTTATCTCCATCACACAGGTGAATTGTGATGTGACTACCTTGTGGCTCCGCACAGACGCGTAGCGGGGAAGTGTCACTGCTACCCTCGCTTTCTTCTTAGGAGCCCAGGAGCAGAGGCTTGGCCTGGGGAAACAAGAATGCTGAGGGGTTTGTGTTGGTTGGTTGGGGTTTTTTTGTTTTTTGTTTTTTGTTTTTTTTTAATGCTAAAATGAATTACGCCCCATCAGAGACTGATACCGTGATAATACGCCAGAAATAAGCCCTGGCTACGAGGCCACCTCAGCTCTCGCCCTCTAGAGGGCGCTGTACACTCCAGGCTCTGGAGACCTTACCAAGGTCACCCACCTGCTTAGTGCCTGATCCCACAGGCATTTTTTAGCAAGTCTAAGCTTAGGACAGGCTGCGGGAGGGGAGGTGCTTTCCCAGGGTGTGCTTCTGGTGGCAGAAGATGTTGTGCTAAGCGCCTCCCTGTTCTGTCCTGTGTGATAGGAAACAAAAGAACGGAAACCAAGGAAAAACAAGAGAGGGGTGAGGGAAAACCTTTATTAGAGACAGTCCTGCCCAAGAAGAATACTGGGTATTAGAAGGTCACATAAAAGATGCTAAGTCCACCAGGAAACTTCTTTACTAGATCCCAAGTGAATGTGCTTTAAAACCAGACTCAGACTAAACTATTTCCCAAGTTTCCCTTTAACCATTGCCAAATACTCTGACAGCAGCGTCCCTGGACATAGGTGCTGTTACTAACAGATGAGGAAACAGACAAGGGGTGAAAACCTACCCAAAGTAACCCAGCCAGCAACATCAGAGCTCAGTATCGACCCACCTGATCAGATCCCAGGGTCCGCATACCCAACGCTATAGTCCTTGATGGCGAAATGTCATGTCTCAAAAAACAGCCAGGAAAACTTCATAGCCTTCTAAACCCAGACACTAAAATCCAGCTTTTGTGAACTCCATCACCACTGCCAAGGCGGTAGAGTGAAAATATCCCCAACTGTCTCTTCTTTCTTATTTAGCAAATGCCAACAGGTAAGGAATGTAGAAATTAGGATTGTGTGAACATTTAGTGAACCCTCTGTTAGAAAAAATAAAATATGTAAGTTAAGACTAGGAAATCAATTTCCTAAAATGGCACAAAGACCCAACACCCAGGATATTCCATAGATCTTTGAACCATTTGGAGCCCACTGCAGACCAGGAGCTTTGGGACTGCCATCTCTCAGGAAGAGGTCTCAGCTGCCACCCCCTCCCACCTCCACTGGGCTCCCAGTGACCCCAGCCTTATCCCTTTGGCCTAAATCTCATCCTCCACCCACCCCAACCCCATCAGGCGTATTTGCTCCCAACTTGTCTGAGGGGCTTGAGGTCTTCCTTTCTGAATTTTCTTCACTTCTTCTGTCTTCACCTTGACAGTTCAATAAATATATCTTCTCTTTTGATTTTGTTTTTCCTCTGTTTTGGCAGGAGAGATGTTATTCCTCCTTCACAAAGCTGAAGCTCCTGCCTCATCAGACACCTGGACTCAACAAGTATCCCCTCCTGTACCTTTGTCCCACAGTCAGCCACTCACACTCTGGCTACAAACCTGCACTACCCTCCCATCCTTACAAATCCAAGAAATTAATGAATGAAAAAATGCAAAACCTTTGTTTTACCCATGCACTTTATAACAAGATTTACTAAACCTGCTCAGCCCTACCCATCGCCAGGGCCCTTGTTTATGATTCACAGGCACTGTCCCCTAGATATCGACTGGCAGGTGTGAGACAAGGTGTGGAATCGGTGTGAGTGGGCAAGTTCGGGAAACACTTCCCTCAGTCCGCTCTCCGTGTTGGCAGGGCTAAGCATGCAGGCTAGAATCGCCCTCCCAACCTCATTGTAACACTCTTGCCCCAACAAACTTCTCTCCTATGGGGATTTTGCAATGTGACAACATAGCAAAGCTGAACTACAAGTCCCAGAATTTCGTAACCCCAGATGGTTCCAGGTGGAGGGCTGGCCACTCAGAAATTTGCGTGCGATTTGTAGGGCAGGAGTGAAGAAGCAGCAGGCTTACACTCTGATGGAGGTTGATGGAGGGCCCAGGACCTGGTGGCCCTGTGTTGGCAAGGGGCACGCATGGACCCACAGCTCCTCCTCCTTAGACTTCTCTGAGTCCTGGGCCAAACCCACGTGCAGCTGCGTGGCAAAGGACCAGGCTTCCTCAGATCACCTGTGTCATCAAGGTTGGAGTGGTGAGCGTTACAGCTTGTCCTTATAGGTTGTTTGTCTTCTGAGGTTCCAGTTTGTCCTCCATTCCCTCTGCTTATAATCCAATTTTTCTTCCCAACATGTGGCCCCCGGCAGACACAGCGACAACAGCCTTACATAGGCTTCTCCAAAGGGACCCATTGCATGAGGAATCCTGTATGCATCCCACTCCCAGACTTTGCTTCTCTGACGGAGCCATGCTTGATGTAGACATTGGTACTGGAAGTGGTTCAGGGGAATAAGACCTTAAAGATGGGTTATCTGACTTGGAACTGATTTATGTAGAATCGATTCTCTGATTCTGTTACATTTAAAGGCAGTAATGGTCCCAGCAAAGGGGACATTGGTAGCCTGTGACACACAATGGTAAGATAGTCACTGAAGTGTCCCTGTAACACCTGTTCCCAAGTGTCTAGGAGAGAAGGGCTTGTGTGACCAAATAGTTGCTATAATAGATTTGGGTTTAAATAAAAAGTATAATGAAGTTTGGCTGCTTTTGAAAGTACTAGAAAACTTCACAAAATAAAATGATGAGTTTGAGACTCTCATTCCCAGTTTGAGGTCTAAAGAAAGGACCACTAAGCTTCTAGGACTGTACTAAAGGAGCATTAGTTTCCTGCAGTTAAGATTTCTGGGGAGGGAAAAAAAATTAGTCCTAAGGATTGCTGAATCACAAAGCAAACTAAATTCTCAAATTTGCACGATCTCTTACATCAAAAACAGGGCATTATTGTATATATTTTACCATCATAAAAATTAGTTATTTATTTTTAAGATTTTATTTATTATTTTTCAGAGAGAGGAGAAGGGAGAGGGGCAGAGAGGGAAAGAGACATCAATGTATGGTTGCCTTTCACTGGCCTCCAGCTACAGACCTGGCTTGCAACCTGGTTATGCTGCCCTGGGAATTGAACCAGCAACCTTTGGGTTTGCAGGCCAGCACCTTATCCACTGTGCCACCAGCCAGGGCTTTAAATTTTTTTAAACAGTAACAGTCCTAAAGGTTAATAAATAGAATATGTGATTAATAAAAAGAGGGAAGGTATGATATAGCCAGAGAAGTTTTTCTCTAAAGTAGCATAAAAGAAAATATCAGTGAATTTAAAATAATTTTACTACTGCATTTAAAGTGCAGTAAGATATGTAGTATAAGTTCTAAGTTTGAAAAAGTGCAATCAATACAGAAGAAATGTATATAATTATAAAATAACCAATGTGTTAAATGACTCTGCTATTTGTCACATAGAAAACTAATAACTTGTAGAATTATTTATAAGATAGCTTTAGTTCATTCTTTAAAATGTTGTATGTTGGCCCACCCATATTATTACAATTAATTATGAATTTCTTATTATTTGCATCAGATAACTTATATTCTATCCTTGCTATATTCCAAATTTTATTTGTTGTTCATGCTGATGTGAATTTTATTTAATGTATTGCTTTCATTTAAATAGTTTTCAATTTGGCCTTTTAATTTTAAAGCATAGATTGAATATTCTTCATGTTTCTCTTTTAAAAAAATTTTTTTTTACAGCCCTGGCTGGTAGCACAGTGGATAAGGTGCCGGCCTGCAAACCCAAAGGTCGCAGGTTCGATTCCCCAGCCAGGGCACATAACCAGGTTGCAAGCCAGGTCTCCAGTCAGGTCTGTGGCTGGAGGCAGGTGAAAGGCAACCATACATTGATGCCTCTCTCCCTCTCTGCCTCTCTCTCTCCCTTCCCCTCTTTCTAAAAAATAATGGAATAAAATCTTTTAAAAAATAAATAAAAAAAAAATTTTTTTTTAGACAAAAAGTACTTGATCAGATAGGTCCCTCTTCAAACAATGATTCTCAAACTTCTTGAACTGGAGGAACCTTTTTTAACATTGTAAGTTTTTCCCCTCACTGTCCTGCCAACACACACAGAAACACATGGGGTAGTTGTACTTTTCGTGTCATTTGGAAGAGAAAATAAGTAAGGAAAGGTTATGTAAAAAAGAAAAGGAAACCCGGGCTTTGATGGGGACCTGAAAATTCAAGACAGCTTCTGCCAAATGTTTTTTTGTCAAGGAGCCCTTCCTCCTTGTCTAAGCTCGCTCTGAGTTCTTGCTGCAGCTGACTTACCCCAGGCAACTGACCCTGCAGGTAACTGATTCTCCCCAGGACCCACCCAGAGACCTTTCAATACTTCTAGGCCTACGGCCACACTCAAGTCCTGCAGACATCGGGAGCTAAGGTACAAGGCGCCATACATCCCAAGAGAATTGGAGGACTGGGTTGATGGATCAGACTGAAGGAGTGTATTGGACTGAGCCAACTGTGTTGATCTGGGTGCACAGAGCAGAGATTCTGGACTCAGTGTGTTAGCTGGAGCAGCTGGAAGTGACTCAAAAAATGGTACCTTTCTTTCCTGAGACATAGGAACAAATGTAGCCTATAGTGAATGAAACTGAAGCATCAGGACTTCCTCAGGAAACTAAGGAAGATACCCAGAGGCTGAGACAAGGGTAGCCAGCTTACCATGGTGGGCAGCAGAGCTAATCAGTCATCAGAAGGCTTTGAACCATCAAAATCTTTGGGGCTGACTCACTGGCCTTGATATCCCTAGAACTGAAACAGAGGTGTGACCTATGAGATCTGGTGACAAGGAATCTGACTTGAATCATCACACTGGAAAGCGTGGCCCTTCAACTCCTTCCCAGATTTGAGCAAGTTCACAAACCCAGAACCCCTTGAATGCGGGTTCCCCTTGAGAAAAGTAAGAATTAATTGATGCATCTCCAGAAGGTCTGCTACGACTATTAATTGCCAAAATACTTGACTGTGGACTACGGAATGCCTGACACCATGTTCCACCTCCACCTTGAAACTTCCAGACTTGGGCGCTGAACACCCTCTCCCGCTGCTGCTGCCTCTCTGACTCTTGTTCCCAGGTTCTTCTTTCTAACCCATAATGGAAGCGTCCCTCCATTTCTTCTTTGGCCCCTTTTCTCGTTTCCTAAAACACTCACTACATTGTCCTGTAGGCAGAGAGTCCGAACTTCGCTCCTTAGGCCCAGCTTTCTCTCTACGCATCACCCCTGCTTCTCTGTGAGCTGAACATCAACTGCCTGGATATCCTGGATATTCTACAGCCTCTTCAAAGTCATTCTGTATCTGCTATGGACTGAAGGTTGTGTCCCTCCCAAAATGGATATGTTAAAGCTCTGACCCCCGGAAGTGTGGGAAAGAAATGTCTGTTACTTCCAGGCCACCCAGTCCATGGAATTTTGCAGCACAGCCTGAGTCAATGGCACATGCCCTTGTTTCTGCATCAACACCACAGTCCCCCCAGCTAATCACACTCCGAATGCCTGGCATCCTCAGCTCCACCTCTCTCTTCTCTTCCCACATCTAATTGGTCACAAAGCACGAGCAATTTTGTTTGCAGTCACACCTCCCATTACCAAAAACTCAACTCCAGCTCAAACCTGTGTTCGCTCCGGAGGGACATAACAGCCTTCCAGGTGGCTATAACCTCTACGAGATCAGGAACACTGGACCCTAGAACCGTCCTTTAGAAATAGCAATTACCTTTCCCTAATCTCCCCCTTCATTTCACAAGGACACACAACCACGCGATTGCAGTTTCTGTGCTTTTAGGCTAGAACAAGTTCATAGGCAGGGCTTCCTTTCCCCAGGTACTATATCCACAGGTAGATGGGAGAGAGATGTGCATTTAGTTTTCTGCTGTCCCACTCATTATTTGGTTTTTTTCCAGGTATATCTAAAACAACTGCTGCCTTCTCCCCAGGCTTAGCAGAGTCTACAGAAGGAACTTGATGAATGTCTCTTGAATGAATCCCCCTACCCACACTTGATATCTTCCTCGTGGCTTGATCTGTCGATGTTGCTAACCCCTGACCACAGCTGTCCTCTAGGGCAGCTGCCGTCTGTGGGGACTACCAGTCCCTTCCCACAGAGCAGCCAAGCAACCAGACGGAGCTGCCACGGAGAATAACAGCAGGAACAAAGGTACTCAGCCCCCCGTCTGGAAGGGGGCCTCCCAGGGTTCTGTTGGGGTTTCAGTTGTTCTCGATGGCGGTGACAGCTGGTTCTTCCATGATGTGTATGTCTGAGAAGAGTGGATTGGGAGCATTCCTTTTTCCTGGCACAATTGTAAACACCCAGCAGAACAAGGAAGACCCAGCTTTCCTAACGCAATGCTACGGCCCCTGCTGAAAGGCCTCTTACAAAGGGAAAGCACCCCAGGTTGACAGTAGGGCTGGAACACCCAGAGCAGAACATGCCAAACCTAAGGCTCTTCACAGAAAAACAGAGCTGGGACAATGCCCTTTATGCCCTTTTTGTGACCCTGCATCACCAATCATTTTCAGCCCTTCCTATGTGGTCCTTCAGAAGGTTGTGCATTATGAATGTGTGGTCTCCATGGCAGGGGGGTCCCTACAGCACACAGCTCTGTGCCCTTTATCCCAGCCCCCCCCGCCCCTGCCCCATAGGCCCTCCCACTTCTCTAACGCAGTGCATGGTCTGGAGCTATGACTTAATCATCTAGCCTGTATTCATTTAATTCACCACAGAATCAGGCCAACTAAAAATTGTCAGCCCAAAGACATGCTTTGCAGCTTCTCTGATATGTTTCTAAAGGGAATAGCAGCCTGTCACTTTTAGACAAGTCTCTTGATTTCTCTGGTTCCAGGTTGCCTCATGAATAAAAGGGGGAGAGGGATGGATCAGGTCGGTGGCTTTAACCTGGCTGCATATTAGAATCATCTAGGGAACTTGTAAACCAACCACAGGGCCAGGGCCCCTCCTTCCCAGACCAATTAAGTTCGAATCGAGGAGGAGGGGCAGAGGCCAAAGCCCTAGTATTTTTTAAAAGCTCCCCAGGGGATCATAACTCACAGCCCACATTGGGGAACCACCACCAGAATGGGCGACCCCTCAGCTTCCTCCAGCGCCAACCCTTACTCTGTGAGGCCCCCACATGGGGTGTGGACAGCAATGACTGTTTGAGTGATCGGGCCTCGAAAACCATCTCTTAACAATGGCCTGAAAGGAAGCTGTGCCATTCACTCACCAGTAATGCCTTATTGTCCAAAGTAAAAAGTGCAGGGACAATCAAAAATGGCCTCCTCTGAGTCTTCATGCACCGGTGCAGAAGGCAGGATGATGGGAGGTCTTCAGGATTTTCCCTGGTCCTTCCATTTGCGAGGCAGCATCCAGAAAAGCCAGTGGTGGACCTACTGTGTGAGGTGGCCGACCCTGCATAGGTCACCCCACACCCTCTCTGTAAAGACTAACATGCCCAACCGGCATGGCCTGCTCCAAATTCCCCGTCTCTGATGTGCTCTCAACCTCGTCACTCCGCCATTCAGACAGCAAATATTTATTCAGTGTCTGCAAGTTCACCAACGCAACATGTTTCAGGCCCTGCAGAGGGCAATGAGACCTGCTGGGGAAGGAGCAGGGGTCAGGTTGAAATAGCCAGAGATGGGCAGGCTAGCCTCGTGGTGAACAAAGTGAGATGGGCATGAAACTGTAGCGGATGTCACTTTCCACTCCACCCTGCTCCCCAGCGCTGCTCTGCAGAGTTGGACATGGCCTAGCGTTGTTAATGCTGGCACGTGTTGGCCATTTCCTCTGTTAAATTCTCTGAACCTGCTCAGCACAGAATTCATAGGAGCACTGGGAAAGGAGCCCTTCCAGACAGAGAGACAAGGCAGGAATAAGACTAAAAGGAGTTTATCTTATTATCTGCAATACAATCCATTCTCTTAGGCACACAACCCAGGTTTTCTGTTCCACTATTAGGTCAAATGGGCTTCATTTCATAGGGTCGTAGCATTTCGAATGGACAGAGACCTCACAAATCATCCAGATGCCTCATGTTACGTCAGAGGAGACTGTGGCCTGCAAACCTGAGATTCTTTCAAGTGGGCCAGTGGCAGACCTTCCCCCAAGGGTCACAGTGCAGCTGAATGAGCTGTCATGGCCACTTAGGAGCTCCAGGGTCTGCAGCACCAGTCAGGGCCACCCCTCACCTGCTTGGTGACTCCTTAAAACAAATGCCGACCTATGGTGCCACTGCGGACACACAGATCGTCCCCAGTCCGCGTGTCCCTGCCTGCCCTGTGCTCTCCCGGCACCAGAGCTCCCTTCCAATTCCTTTCAAATCCAGACGAGCGACCAAATCAATTTCTAGAGCAGAGTTTTTCAGTGTGCTGTGTTTTTCCGTAATGAACCTGCCTGAACCCCGGCTTCCCTGGCAAAGAGGACTCAGACAGTAACCATGGCTTTGAATGAGGGTGAATTTATAATAAAACTGAAAACTTCTGCAGGCTTCTCAACCTATGCTAACCCATGCCCTCTCTGAGAAGCACAGAATCACACGCTCCCTTAGTGATCCTTCAAGTTGCAACGTAAACAACAAACCGTAGAAGAATTTTTTTACATGTATTTTTATCTTGCAAGATATTTTTGCTTAAAAATCATGTAATATTAGTATGAGTATTAAGTCTGCTTCCTTATTTGCTCCCTAGCTTGTGTAGGAGAAAACAGGCTATTTTTTTTTTTCATTTTCTAAATTAAAAATACCATAATATTGACAGTGCTTTTCCAAAATGGCACAGGGTCTTATTATTAGGTGTTAACGGGAGACGGGAACACAGTATTTTAAACTACGATGACCTAAGACTTCAGTGATGCCAGAACACTTAATAGTTTTTGGAATGAGCACATGGCTTGGAATCAGGTGCCAGGTTTTTAATTCAGATAATAGGGGCGCTTGGCCAAGGACAACTTTTGCCCTATCTGCATGATTTGACTCTACCATCCTCAACCTAACTCTCAAGATGAGTGAGATCTTCGTGTCTGTCCCCAGCACCATCCATGACCTAGGTGAAATAAAGATGAATGGAAACTGAGTACCGAGTGTAGCCTTAAAAAAAGAGAAAGGTTTCCGTGTCTACGGTCTGCCAGAGGCTTTAATAGAACATCAAATAATAGCTAAGCAAGGCAATAGGCAGGGGCCTGAAGTTTCATCCCCTGGAGAAAGAAATGATGGTATTGTCAAGTAGTGAGAAAAATAAAAAATTGAAAATGCTACCAACAAGAAAGTTGCACAGAACGCCAGACTGTATTGTGCTTTGTTGTCCTTTGTATTCAGAGATAATGCGCCTGGCAGTGATTCTTGTCTGAGCCTCAGAATGTGGCTTAAATACCAATGGGAAATTCAAACATCTTCGCCATGTTCTATAAATTGCCCTATGGTTTGCTGCTGTGTTGTCACTATTTGTTCCTCTGCCACTTAGATTCATAGTTAACCTGAAGCCATTGGTGCAAAGAGAGGATGCTCACACCTCTCTGCCCAAGTGGGGAGATTGGCTCATGGTTCTGATTTAACAGAAGTGATGCTATAAAGATTAAGTAGCAGAACCACTCTTGCCTTGCCCCCAACCCCTGCACCAATTAACACAGGAAACAGGGGAGCATGAATAGAGAGCATGAGCCATGCATCCAGTCCTGCAGTCCTGCCCAAGTGAGATGGTGAGCTTCAGAGAAGTCACCCCAACCACAGCGGCCAGTCACCAAGCACCTCCACCAGGAGACTTACATACACTGCCTGATTTCATTCTCACACCAGTCATGCCACATAAGGATTATAATCTTCATTTACCAATGAGGACACTGAGGTCCAGAATAATTGTCAAGGGTCAAAAAATTCTGAAGACAGACTTCCAGTTTCCAATCCTGCATGTAAGGAGCTTAGAGTTGCTCTAAGGAATTGCTGGAGGTGCGGTGTGGTCAAATCTCAGTCAAAAACTCTAGGGGGGCCCAGTTAGAAGAAGGAACCCACACTTTGTGAGTTTTACCTCCAGAAGCTCACCAGGTGCTCATAGCAAATATCAGAGAAAAAATCCCCTTATGTTTCAGGCAGAAAGAGCAGGGAAGGAACCATTCTAAAATACACCAGAGCATTCTGTTCCTCTTAACAAGGCCTGCCCTCCAGAGAAACTATTTTACCAGGGCCTAACCAGTCAAGATTTTATTAGAGTCTCACTGACCTAAGGAAAAGAAAATAGCCAAACTCAGTTCCCTCCAGCTATTCTGTCACACTTAAGGGGGGGAATGCTGAGGGGCAATGGTGAAGGACATAGTCCAGAGGCACAGAGTGAAATGTATAGAACATTTCCCCTCCCCCCACACCTCACAGCCATGTGTCCTGCCTGCATTCCTTGTATCCAGCCGAGCATGTCCAACTTTCAATGAAAAATTACCAGGCATACTATAAGGCAAAAAGCAGATTAGAGAAATTGAACAAGCATCAGAAATCGAGTCAGAAATGCAGGAATGTTGGAATTACCCAACTAGGAATTTTTTTAAATCATGACTTATTATGCTAAGGGATTTAATAAAAAGTATATATCATGAAAGAACAAATGAATAATGTAAGCAGAGAAATGGAAATTCTAGGAAAGAATCAAAAAGAAATGTTAGGAATCAAAACCATTGCAGCATAAATGAAGGATAGGCTTTGATGGGCTCCTTAGTAGATTGTTCATGGTTGAAAAAAAGACTCTCTGAACTTGAGGATATAACAGTAAAAATTGAAAAGCAAAGTAAAAAGAATAGTGAATAAAACAGAAGAGAATGTCCAAAAACTGTGAGACAACTACAAAAGTGTGACAAAATGTAATGGGAAGATCAGAAGGAGGAGAAAGAAAGAAACAGGAGCAATATTTGAAGCCATAGTGACTAAAAATTTTCCAAACTTAATGCCATACACCAAACCACAGATCCAGAAATCTCGACAAGCAGAGATTGTTGTCCCCACCCCCCCACCCCACCCCACCCCCAAATAAAAACTATTCCTAGGCATATCACATCCAAATTTTGTAAAATCAAAGGCAAAGAAAGGAAGAAAATAGGGGGAATGGGTGGGTGGGGAGGGGGACAGAGGGGAGCAAAAAGGGGATGGATGTAATACAACAACAATAAAATTTTTTTTAAAAATTGAAAAAAAAAAAGGAAGAAAATAAGTTACATGTAGAGGAACAAATAAAAGGCTCACATCAAAATTCTTCTCAGAAACCATGAAAAAAAGAGAGAAGTGGAGTGAAATATTTAAAATGTTGAAAAAAATCTACCAATCTAGATTTCTGTCCTCCGTGAAATTGTCCTTCATAAGTCAAAGAGAAATCAAGACTTTCTCAGACAAACAAAAATTAAGGACATCCGTTGTCAGTAGTCCTGCCTTGCAAGAAATACTAAGAAGATTCATCAAAGAGAAGGAAAATGATGTAGGTAGAAAAACAAACAACAACAACAACAAAAAAAAAAAACCTCAGATCTACATGAAGAAAAGAAGAGCACTGGAAAATAAGTAAATGAATTTAAAACAAAACTTTTATTTTTCTTATTCTTAATTGATCTCACATATAACAGTTTGTTCAAAATAGTAGCAATAATGTCCTAGATCAGGGGTGTCAAACTCATTTTCACCAGGGGCCTCATCAGCCTTGAGGTGCCTTCAAAGGGCCGAATGTCATTTTAGGACTGTATAATGTAACTGCTCCTTACCAGTTAAGCGAGCCAGGTAGAAACAAGGTGCCGGGCCAAAGGTGATGGGCCAGATTGAACAAGGTGGAAGGCCAGATTCGGCCTGCAGGCCTTGTGCTTGCCACCTGTGTACTAGATTATGTATGTTATGAGTAAGCGAAATAATGATAGCAATGAATCAAGATATAGAGGAAACAGGATTACTTTATTATTATAAAATATTTGCTCTAGACAGGAAGTATAGTGTGATTTGAAAGTGGATTTGGATTAGTGGTAAATGTACATAACAAACTCTATGGAAACCACTAAAAAAAACATTTAAAATGTAAGTGTAATTGCTATCCTTAGAAAGGAAAGAAAATGAAATCATATAAAATGCTACATTAAAACCACAAAAGATATAAAAATATGGGAGTCAAAAATAGAAACAAATAGATTGTAGTAAATATGGTAAATATTAATCTAATAATAACATCAAATGTCAATGGTCTATATACCACTCAGAAGACAGAGAATGTAAGAATGAATACAAAAATAACTATATGTTATCAACCAAAAAAAAAAGTGCTTTAAATATAAAGATACGTAGTTTAAAAGTAAACAGATGGTAAATGATATAATATGTCAACACTAATCAAAAGAAAGTAGGAATAGCTATATTAACGTCAGACAGAGCAGACATCAGAGCAAGGAAAGTTATCAGGGATAAAGAAAAGCATTGCATAATAAGTGTCAATTATCAAGAAAACATGACAACCCTTAATGTGTATGTATCTAACAGCACAGCATCAAAATATATGAGGCAAAATCTAATAGAACTGCAAGGAGAAATAAACAAATCCACTATTATAGTTGAAGATATTATCACCTCTTTATCAGAAATACAGATCCACTGGTTCAATTCCCCAGCCAGGACACATAACCAGGTTGCAAGCCAGGTCACCAGCCAGGTCTGTGTCTGGGCAGGTGAAAGGCAACCATACATTGATGTCTCTTTCCCTCTCTGCCTCTCTACTTTCCTCTCTCTCTGGAAATAATAAATAAAATCTTTAAAAAAGAAAGAAAGAAAGAAAGAGAGATCCAGGAGGCAGAAAATCAATACAGAGTTCATCTCTATAGCATCTTAAATCAACTGGATATAATTGATATCTATAAACTATTTTATGAAACAACAGCAGACTGCACATTCTTCTCAAGCATGGAATATTCATCAAGATAAACTATATACTAAGCCCCCCAAAAAAAACCTTAACAAATTTAAAATAATAAATATTGCACATTGTATGCTCTCAAATTACCTGCAGTTAAATGAAAAATCAACACCAGAGAGATGGAAAATTCCAAACTACATGAAGATTAAACAATATACTGCTAAATAACAAATAGGTCAAAAAAGAAATGTCAAGAGAAGTTTTAAACTATTTTGACCTAAATGAAAATAAAAATACAGCTTATTAAAATTTGTGGGATGCAGCAAAGACAGTGCTTAGAGGGAAATTCATAGCATTAAATACACACTATATTAAAAAATAAGAAAGGTCTAAAACCAATAGCCTAAGCTTTCATTTAAGAAAACTAGAAAAAAAAAAAAAAGTGAACAATGTAAGTCCAAAGTAAAGCAAGAAAATAATAAAAAATTAGAGTAGAAATTGGTAAAATTGAAAACAAAAAATCAATTAAAAAGTCAGTAAACCAAAAGAGTGGTTCTTTGAAAAGATCAATAAATTGATAAGCCTCTAGCCAGGCTAATTAAGAGAAATAAAAAAGAAAAGCTATAAAATAAAAGAAATAAAAGTGGAGATGTTACTACAAATTCCACAGACATTGGAAGGATATAGAGGAATATTATGAATATTCTACATCTATAAATTTGATAACTAGATGAAATGACCAATTCATTGAAAGTCACATCTGCCAGAACTCACATAAGAAGAAATAGGCAATCTGAACAGACTTATCCCAACTAAAGGAATTGAATCAATAATGAATAACCTTCCAAAACAGAAAGCTCTCCACCTAGATGGTGGACTCTACCAAATATCACAGAAAGAAATTATACCAATTCTCCACAATCTCCTCCAAAAAATAGAAGCAGAAGTAATACTTCGAAACTGTTCTATTAGTACAGCATTACCCAAATACACAATCAGACAAAGGTATTACAAGAAAATTCTCATAAATATAGATGTAAAATTTTTTTAAATATTAGCAAATTAAATCAAACAATATATGAAAACAATTTTATACAACAGCCAAGTGGGATATATTCCAGATATGCAAGCCTGGTTCAACATTTGAAAATCAATTAATGTAATTCATCACAACAACGAGTTGTGATGGTTAAAAAACAGTTAAAAAAGAAGGATACACAATCATATTAATAGATGACAAAAAAAAAAAAAGCATTTGATGAAATCCAACACTCATTCATGAAAAATAATAATAATAACCTCTCAGTAATCTGGGAAGAGGAGAATTTTTTCAACTTGATAAAAATATTTAGAAAAAAATACAACTAGCATCTTACTTAATGGTGAAAAATTCAAAGCTTTCCCACAAAGATCAAAACAAGGCAAGAATTCCCCACTCACCACTGTTGTTCAACATCATGCTAGAAGTACTAGTCAATGCAACAAGACATGAAAAGGAAAACAAAAAAGTATACAGAATGAGAAGGAATAAATGAAATTGCTTTTGGTCAGAGATGACATGATCATTTATCTAGAAAATTCTAAAGAATTGACTTTTTTGAAAACTAGAACTAGTAAGAAATTATAGCAAGGTTTCACAGTAGGTCACTATACAACAATCAGTCACTTTCCTATATACCAACTATGCACACATTAAATTTAACATTAAAAACGCAATACAGACCTGGCTGGTAGCACAGTGGATAAGGCGCTGGCCTATGAACCCAACGATCACTGGTTCGATTCCCCAGCCAGGGCACATAACCAGGTTGCAAGCCAGGTCTCCAGCCAGGTCCATGGCTGGAGGCACGTGAAAGGCAACCATACGTTGATGTTTCTCTTCCTCTCTGCCTCTCTTCCTTCCCCTCTCTCTGAAAATAAATAAAATCTTTTAAAAAATGAAATAATTTTTTTAAATAAAAAAATAAAAATGCAATACAATTTACATTAGTGTTAAAAACTGGAATAGTATGTATAAATCAAATAAAATATGTGTAAGATTTATATGAGAAAAACTACAAAAATATCTGATGAATGAAATCAAAATTTAAATAAACAGAGAGCTACTTCAGGTTCATGAATTTAAAAACTCAATGTTGTCAAGAAGTCAGTTTTTTCCCAACTTGGTCTATAGATTCAGTGCAATCTCAATCAAAATGCCAACTATTTAATTTGTGGATATTGACAAACAGATTTTAAAATTTACATGGAGAGGCAGAAGATCCAAAAATAGCTAACACAATATTATAAGAGAAGAGCAAAGTTGTAGGACTGAGACTACTTAACTTTAAGACTTGCTGTAAAGCTGCAGTAATCAATATAGTGTAATATTGGTAAAAGAAAAGACAAACAGATTGGTGAAACAGAATAGACAGCCCAGAAATGAAACCACATAAATATAGTCAAGTGATCTTTGACAAAGGAGCAAAGGTGATATAATGGAGCAAAGACCGTCTTTTTAACAAATGGTACTGGAACAACTGGGCATCTGCATGCACAGAAAGAAAGAAAGAACCTGGACACAAACATTAATCCTTCACAAACATGAACTCAAAATGGATCACAGACCTAAATGCGAAATGCAAAACTATAAAACTACTAGAGGACAACACAGGAGAAAACCTAGATGACCTTAGGGATGGCAATGGTTTTTAGGTATAAGACCAGAGGCAGAATCCATGAAAAAATAACTGATAAGATGAACTTCATTAAATTAAAAACTTTTAGACTATAAACAACAGTGTCCACAGAATGAGAAAACAAGCTTCAGACTGGAAAAAATTATTTGCAAAAGACATGTGATAAAGGGCTAATCCAAAATATACACATAAATCTTAAAATTCAACCACAAGAAAATGAACAACCCAATTTTAAAAATGAGCAAAAGACAAGAATGATCATCTCACCAAAGAAACACAGATAGTATATCAGTATATGAAAAGATAATCTGCATAATACATCATTAGGGAAATTCAAATTAAGACAAAAATGAGATATCACTACACACCTATTAGAATGGCAAAATCCAAAAATGACACCACCAAATCCTGATGAGAATGCGGAGCTCATGCTTGTGAGAATGCAAAAATGGTGTGGCCATTTTGGAAGACAGCTTGGCAATTTCTAAAGAAACTAAACCTACTCTCATCATACCATCTAGGAATCATGCTCCTTTCTATTTATCCTAGTAGAGTGAAAAACATATCCCCATAAAAACCTACACAAATGTTTATAGCAGCTTTATTCATAATTGCCAAAACTTGGGAGAAACCAAGATGTCCTTCTGTAGGTGAATAGATAAACAGTGACCTATCCAGCAATGTAATATCATTCAGCACTAAACAGAAACGAGTCATCTAGTAATGAACATAAATGCATATTACTAAGTGAAAGAAGCCAGTCTGAAAAGTCTACATATTGTCTGATTCTAATTATATGACATTCTGGAAAATGCAACACTACGAAGATGGTAAAAAGATTAGAGGTTGCCCACTATCATGGTGGGTACATACAGCATACATTTGTCAAAAGCAATAGAATATACAACACCAAGAGTAAACCCCAATGAAGACTATGGACTTTGGGTGATAACAGGTGTCAAAGCAAGTTCGATTATAAAAAATGTACCGCTGTGGTGCAGGGTGTGGATACTGGGGAAGGTGGTAATTCAGGGAGTATATAGAAAGTCTCCATGCTCTTTGTTCGAAGTTGCCATAAACCCAAAACTGCTCTAAAAAATAAAGTTTATTCATTTAACAAAATTATTAAGTGCTAGAAAAGTCATTTGATTTCAAGTAAATTTAACTGTAGAAGTGTTGCTTTATTTGGTAATGCCAATGAGCCCTCTCTGAGATTCAAGCAGCCCCTCCCGAGCAGCTGAATTGGGCCCTAGCCTCCTTGGGCCTTTCTTCTTAAGGTCTCCTGGTTTTAACTTAACTTTCAGCAGCCAAGGATGTCACACTGTCACCCAAGCCACACGGTGAGGAGCTACACGACCACAGGCAGGCAAACTCATTCAGGAAATCCTTTAGTCATGCCAATCAATACTAAACTTTCATTTATCAGTCATCTCTTACTATCCAAAAAACCACCACCAAAAAAAAAAAAAAAAAATGTAGTAGCTCCATACAGCAACAATTCATTATTTCTCATTATTCTGTGGGCTGGCTGGGTAGGTCAGCGGCTGCTGCTACTTGGGCTGACTCATGGAACCATATTCGCTGATGGACCAGCTGGGGCCTGAGCTCACTGAGCTCCTCTATCCCTCTTTCTGGTGGTCTTTTATGCCGGGCTTTTTCATAGCACGGTGATCTCAGATGTCCAAGACAACAAAAGCAGAGGCTCCAAAGTCCCTTAGACCCTAACCTCAGAGTTTATATCATGTTACTTCTGCTATATTCCATTGGTCAGAGCAAGTCATAAGGCCAGCCTGTATTCACAGGGTAAGGAAATAGCCTCTTGATGGGAGAAGGAACAAAGTCGCCTTACCGAGAGGGATAGACACAACAAGCATGAGTCACTGGAGACCACCAGTATTGTGCGTATTGGTGTACACCAGTCTTCCTTTCGGCCCTAGTGATAGTCATCTTCTTCACATGCAAAATCCCCCAAGTCTCATCCAATCCCAGCATCAGGCCCTCCTGCAGATCAACCCAGACATTTTGTTGTGGCTTATCTTCCTCTGTGGCCAGGAGACAAGTCTCTGCCCTAAATCCCCAATAGTCAATGGAAAGTTAGATGTAAGGTAACTGCAATAGGTAGTTCCATTTTAAAAAGAGAAGAATAGGCACAGTAATGTCACTTGTCCACAACAGTTCTAAAATCCAGCAGGGCACATGTTTCAGACTGCCTCTTCCTTTATTGGAAGCCAGTTGTGCTTCCTAGACATGACTCCCTCACCTCAGCCCTGCCACCCCAGACTGATGGCTTTGTCTTTTGAAACACTTTTCTTTTATCACAAGAAATACCCCCATCTTTGCAGCTCAGAAGGTTTCTTAGGCTTCTTGATGTCCACAGAAAGTTGGGAGCCCAGAGTTCTCTTTTTCAGTTTGGACTTTCTCTCCCCGTGCCAGTCCAAGCTGACGGTGCCCTGAGAAATACAACACTCTCAAAAAATGTTTGTGGGTTTCCCATGAATAGTGTTTCTCCTCATGCCCAACATGTACATGCATTCTTCCTTTCAAGACATACCTCTTTACATGTGTCAAGTTGCTATGGGGTACATACCCTTAGGATTCTTAGAAATCATTTGGTCTGGCTGAGAGGGATACTTGGGTGTCTCCTTAAATTTTCCTTTAAGAAAGATTGTATGGCCACACTCTTGATTCACTGTTTACCTTGAGGCCGTTTCTTTCTTTTAGGAATCTTTTGCCAAAGACACTGGAGATATGAAATAGTTTTATTTTCTAACTAATAAAGTCACGGCCCTCCTACATTCCCACAAAGATTAATTATAAACTAAACATTTCATTCTTTGGTCTATTTCTCTCTCTTCCCAATTTATAAATGCAAACATACACACATTAATGGCACATTCAACATTTTGCTTGCCCTGGCCAGTGTACACATTCATTGGGCACACTTTCTCACTTCCAAGTTACCGTGGCATCAGTTTGCCCCTTACGCCACATGGGTCACTCCTTTCCAGCCTCCAATAGCAATTTTCTCACTGTTCTTCCAGCTTCTACTAACGAACTCTTTGCTGCTCTTTCATCCTCCATCTGACACCCCATTCCTAAGGCAATGCCTTGTATTTCAGATGTTTGTTGCAATTATACTCACTGCCAGATACCAGTTTCTGTATCAGTTATTCATTCCTGCACAACAAGGCACAGTGGTTGCAGCAGCCACAATGTAGTATTGTTTCTCGTGAGTGTGGTTTCACTGAGGAGTCCTTCTGCTGGTCTTTCCTGGGCTGTGCTCATCTGGGAAGGTGGATGGGCCCCCAGGCCTTTCTCACCAGACAGTCTTCCAGCTGTGGGCTTATTCACAGCATGGTATTAGAGAGCAAAAGTGGAGGCTCCAAAGCTTCTAGAAGGCTAGCTCAGAAAATACCCAATGTCACTTCAGCCGTATTCCATTGGTCAAATCAAATCACAAGGCCAGATCGTGGTCAAAAAATGGAAGAAAAACATACTCCACATCTTGTTTGAAGATGCAAAAGGACATAAATACAGGAAAGTATAATTCATTGGAGGCCATTATTGTAACGATCTACCACATTTTATACATTCAAATATGTATATTACGCTATATCTATAAAGACTTTTTATTTAGTTAGTTTTAGAGAGGATGGAAGGGAGGGAGAGAAACATTGATGTGCAAGAGACACATTGGTCACTTGCCTCCCACACCCTCAACCAGGGACCCAGCCTGCAACCCACCTTTGGGTTCACAGGGCACTGCTCAATCCACTGAGCCACACCAGCCAGGGCAATATACATTTTTACGTAGGGAAATATGTGACTTCTTTTATCTTTGAATTTGGAATCATGATGTTTGCTTTACTAATTTATTTAGATAAATGTACTTGAATCATAATAATTTATGATCGTCAGCGAGTGAATGACCTGTAATAATTTTGGCTAAAGTAATGAATTCTTAGTGATTTGAGATTTGCCTAGAACTCCTAGCTATAAAGTGTTTCCTGTGAAGTAAAATTATATTGCTGAGGAGTTTTTGTGAAAATTATCAGGTTTATGGATTAGCAAAGTGAGAATTAATGATGTTCCTCTGTCTTTACTGCAACCTAAAAACTGGAATTCCTATAACTAAATTAGTTCTAAGAGTGAAGGCTTTATTAAAATATTTTTGGCACAGATTACATCCTATTGAAAGCCGAAAGCTATAAAAGGCTTAATTTTGCCATTATGAAAATTATGTTTATCATAATGTATAATTTTTAGTAATTATATTTTCACATAGATAACTTGGCAATAAAATTATTTTAAAGCTAAAAGTATATCTGTAATCTTACTGCATAATACATTTTTATAAAAGTTTGGGACAATGTAAACTGTAGTTTCTGATTTTTATCTCTCAGAATTACTTTTACAATTCAAATTAAGGAAATTTTATTCATTAGAGTATAAAGTAATTTTTCAGGTATTTGTGAGTGAGATAAAATTTTTATTATCTTCAAAAATATGTAAAATTAGTGATTATAAAATACATCATATTAATCATCTTTTTTCATACATGAAGGGAGCTTGTGCTGAGGAATAGTGAGTAAGGTTGTTTTATCTGGTAGACTTGTAATTTTATGTATAGAAGGAAGATCCAATAGAATTAGATGAGATAGAATCTCACAACTTCATTTATAGTACGATTATGCCATCCTAATTGGTCAATAGTCTTTATCAGGTTAAAAGTTTTGACCCCATGGATGATTACTTCAAACACATTGATATAGCTAGCTTCAGAATAAATTACATGGAAAATTAAAAATCTATGTGCAGAACACTTACATGTGTATTTTTTAATTCAGCAATTCATCTTGTAACTTCCTTCTCCAGCACCATTTCAAGTCTGACAGCCATTCTGCCAAAAAGCTTAATATTTAGAATGATTGTGTGAGATTCCTAGAGTAGTCGCTTTCACAGAGACAGATTGGAATGGGACATCGGGGGAGGGGGGAGGAGAAAGCGGGTGTTGCTGGAGATGGATGGTGGTGATTACTGCACCACACACATCTCAGAATGTTTGTAGGTATAAAAGAAAGCAACTAATATTATAGAACATAATCAACATCAACAGTGACATTGAGGAACAATAACCATAAATAGAGAAGAAAAAAAACACTTTTCCAAAATGGCAGCTACTACCATTAATTCACAAGAAACTCTGTTTGAAAGGGTCAGTCAGTCACATCTGCGAGAAGCCATTGCTGAGAAACATAAGTGAGGGTGAGCACATTTAGTCTGGAAAAATAGCTGTTAGTTTAAAGGGTGACTGAGTGATGTCTTCCCTTAATCATCGTTTAAATTCTTTCTTACTGTCAGGACTAGCTTAAACATTTCCATATCTAGGTGTCTACAGATCCCAGGGCATCTCAAACAGTTGTGATTCCAATCTCCCTTTCCCCAGCCGTCACCTGGCTCATTCCATTCCCAGCCATTGTTCTAGGTCAGGCACTCTGAGGCTTCCCCCTTCTCCATACCTGATTGCTGCTCTTGGAGTTTTTAAAAACACTCTTATTTCTTTATCAGCATTTATCTGATTAAGACGTGTGGGTCTTTCCCACAAGCCTGGAAGCTATTGGAAGGCTACAATTGTGTTTACTCAATTGTAACCCAGGCCCTATTATGGTGTTTGGCCCACAGTAGACAGATAATACCGGAGTGTTGAATGAATGAAGAATTAAGTGAATGGTATGTACATGTTTTTCAAGCTTATAAAAAGGGGTGCATTTCAAGAGCCAGGCTCAACCCCAAAGAACCATCTGATGGAATGAAGCATGATAAGCCACCATGGAGATGAGGCAAACCAAGCCAGAGAGCAGCAAGGGGGAGAGATGCAACTCACGAAAGATACTACACTTCCCAACTGGTGTGTTTCAGAAAGCAAACTCCATTTCACTCCATCTAGGTGTGCGCACTCTCACATTCAGAATACCATTTCTGAAGGATCTGTGAAGAGCTACGGAGAGTAGCTGGGGACCAGTTTGTTCTGAATTTTCACAGAATTCACTTATCAACCAGATTTTTTTTTTAATGTTTTTAAAAATTTATTCAGGTTTTCTCTCTCTCTTCTCTCTCCCACTCTGGCTCTCAGTCTGTCTGTCTGTCTGTCTGTCTCTCTCTCTCTCTCAAATCGAAAACCAACTTCACTTCCAGAAAAAAAAAAAATTTATTCAAACATTTACACTACATGTAAGAGAAAACAAGAAGATTTGAAGTACAAATTAAGCTGTAGTTATTAGTGAGCCCCAGTGGAGTTCCAGGGGAGTTCCTGCCCTCACAACCTCCTTGGGTAGAGGTCCCACGATGGGCAAGAAGCCTCTGGTGACCACGGCTGCTCCCGGAGGTGAGGCATGTGGTAGGCCCAGCAGGTTTTAACAGAAAGGGGGCCATGCCCAAGCTCTGCTTCTTCCATGTGAAAACCATTGCTTGTTCTCAACCACTGACCAAAGGGTGCTGACTGTATTACACACGGGAAGACGTATACCCCCAAGTGATTATTCAGTATTATAACTACTAAATGACACTAGATATGCTCATGTTTGTGGCTCCTAAAGTGGATGGAGTTTGTCCTCCTGACCTCTAACATTTTAAAAATCCTGGAGAAGGTAGAACTACACCAGAAAGAAGTGGAAGGGGGAAAATCCCCTTGAGCAAAGGGCAGCTCAAACTCTTGATAGCTTCCCCATTCCCCTCTTAAGTGCCTGTTGTAGAAAATAAATGATATTTTTGTTTAACAACACACGGTTCAACACTTACTGCTTAGCCAGGACCTAGATCACATAAATGTCTTCCTTGTGGAAAAAGCATCTTCTCTTCCCAGCTGGAGTCTAAGGACCCAGAGAAAAGCACTTACAAAATTCTGGGTCTTTGTGTTGCCAGCACCCAGCTAATTAGCCTTCAGGAATAAGGGCTAACCTCGTATTGAGGGTGATGAAAAATAACTAGAGGCAGGAGGAAAGAGGTAAGGAAGAGACTGCCAAGAAGCTAGCTTATTTCGTTTATGATTTTTCAACCAGTAACAGGTTTAGTACATACCATGAAATTAAGACATGGATAAAGTTAGCATTGCTCATTTTATGTACTTATTATTTATTATCTCGCCTGGTTGTGTTGGTTGACTGAGCTCAGCTAGCCACTTCCTGCTTGGGGGTCTTTCACACAGTTACAATCAGACAGCAGCTGGAGCTGGACTCATCTGAAGGTTCCAAAGGACTGGCTGTCCCTGATGGTGAATTTGCTTGGCTGGCAATTGATGCTCTCTACCTGTTGGCTGGAGTTCGTAGCTGGGGGCAACTGCATAGTTTCAAGCTATAGGTGGCCTGGATGACACATGCTTCTCCAAGAATGCAGCTGGATCCTGAGAGTGTCCCAAGAGGGAGCATTCCGAGACCCTGGCATAGATGTAGCAAGATTCCTCCGCTCTAACCTTGAAAGTCATAGCATCCCTTCAGCTACAGCCCACGTTCCAGACAGGGCCTACGCAAGAGTATGAAGAAAGGAGGCCTGGATCCTGGGTGGCAGCATGCCTGGAAAAGGAAGAAATATCTAAATACCCCCAGCATTACACACTGTCCTTGACATACACCATTTCGTTCCTGAATGCCCTGAAAGGTAAGTGCAAGTGTCCTTACAAGGCTATTGAAAGAAAGGTTGCACCAAGGTTGCTATCTGAATTTCCCATGATAAGGAAGGGACTTTGTGTAAACATTTAACACGATTGATTCCTCTCCCAAAGGGCCTGCAGTGAGGGTGTATACTTGCATGTTGGCTTTGTTGTTGTTGTTGTTTGTTTGTTTGCTTGTAAGTGTGTTTAAAAGGCTTTGGCCCTCTTTCCCACTGCAGTAGGTGGACAGCCACATAACTCAACTGTTTTTATCACGTAGTTGCTAACTTGCTCTACCTACAGGGCAATAACTTTCCACTCTGTACCCCATCCATATGCTATCTGCCACTGTGAGCCCCCCACCCTACCTTTCTCCCCACTCTCACAGCTATCATTGTTTTCTATCATTTATCACAACTTTTTTAAAGTTTTAGACAATTTAAGTCTGTAGTATATTTCAAAGCTGTAAGTTTAATTCTTATTTTTTAAAGCAAAAATATATATTTGCTTTAAAATATATATATTTCAAAATAGATACATATCAAGCGTTAAAAGCCTGAGAGTTTAAAGAACTTGAGTCATAGTACACCTTACTTGTCCCCCTCTGCCTCAGTACTGCAGCCCTGGGTGTTTTCATAATGCATGAGTGAGCCCCAGTTAGAAATGGGAATGCATTTTCAGTTAAGTATTTATTACGATGTTCTGAGCATACAGCTTTAAATTTGCCCGCTGTAGCTTGAAGCTTTACACAAACTGCTGATTTGCTGACTGCCTCTCTGGCAGCAGCACACACAGAAAATAGATTGCTAAAGGTTGTTTTCCCCTCCTCCCCCTCTCCTTCTCTCCTTTTTCTACTTTTTTTTTCCTTAACCCAGTCATGAACATTTTTTAATCTTGTGGCATTTTTAATCAACACATATTTCCTTCCAGGACCTATGATTCTCTATTGATTCCCATTAAAATGCTTTTCTTTTCTTTGCCCCCTCTGCTGATCGAATTTCAGATCAGCCACAGGATATGCCGCTAACCTTCCGGCACTACTGAACCCAACCGAGCGAGGGTGATCAAAGGCTCGATGCTTTCATTAAACGTTCCCATCGCCCGGGCAGGAGCTCTCTCTAACGGAACATCTCTCTTTGCATGGCAATTTTTTCCCTTTTTTGTCTTTACCCCCACCTCTAAAAAGATGTTTTTGCCTTTGATCGCTAGGGAAGGCGGGGAGAACATGAGAACAAAAGAGACCTATCTTTTTCCCCGGGGCTGACGTCAGTTTGATTTTACCGACAACTATTCGAGAGACTGTAGCAGTTGGAAGCGGCCCCTCGCCCGCCCCCGCCCCCCACACCTTCCACTTAAGGGAGAAAACTCGACTTTTAGCTGCTCGGGAGACGCGCCCTGAAAATGGCCTGCTCCCACTCTGAGCTCGATGCCCTCCCGCCCGCTTGGCAAAGGGCATCCAAGGCTTGTTTGTGTGGCGCGATCTTTACTGGGGCGGAAAACACGCGGCGGGGGAGGAGCGGGGACAGGCGCAGGCCGGGCCCGGAGAGCCAGGAATGTTCCTTCCTGGCCGCGGGGAGAGGACGCGGGCGGGGGAACAGTCCCTGCCGGCGTGGGTCGCGCAGGGTCCAGGGACCCGAGGGCTGCGGGCGGGGCTGCGGGTTCCGGGCGGCAGAGCCGGAGCGGGACGCCCACCCGCGGGCGCGCGTGCGCAGCGTGGCCCCCACGTCCCGGGCCTCGGCGGCCTAGGCGGCGCCCGCTCCCGGCTCGCGGAGCTCGGCGACCGGCGGGCCGGAAAACCCGGGCCGGAGCCGGGCGCGGACTGGGTCGGGGCGGCGCGGAGACCCGGAGAAGAGCTGGAGCTGCCCGTGCTCCGGGGACGTGCGCCCCGGGATCGCAGCTCCGGGATCCCGCACCCGGCTGCGGCGAGGCGCGTGGGTAGCCAGGCCCGCGGGGCCTCCCCCCGCCTCGGAGGGAGCGCGTCCACTTAGGGCGCAGCCCGTTCTACAGTTGCCAGGATCCTGAACATCTTTAACCGACCTACACTATTTCTGGAAAAGTCATATTTTCCAGGCTTTCGTAAAATAGTCAGCCCTTCTATTCTAAATCTGGAGGGACACGTGCATCCACTGCAGGGGAGGAAGAAAGATGTGAGAAGTGGACTGGCTCCGCGAAATATGGGAAATGGCGTTGGACCTGCGCTGGGGGTCCACCCACTGTCCCTTCCCTTGAACACCCCTGAGACATTTGTTCATGAAGTGGAGTGGGGGCTTATTGCCCACAAGGCACCGCCTGGACTTTTATGAAGGGAAAACATACATCCCATGAAAGTCAACTGCGGCTGGTCAACCATGTTATTCGCTCGACGCCTCGCTCCTACCTGCATTTCAGCATTTGTCACACTGGCGTTAGGCGGATACTCTTCCATATCCCCAGGGGCCGAAGGTTCCTAGAGATTGGACACCAAGGCTTGTGCTTTGATTCTGCCCCAGCACTTCAGAGTATGCCATAGGGGCTGAATAAGTGTTTTCCTAGTAAAGCGCAGTGGAGCACAGAGGAAAGAACAATTAATTTCAGCCAAGGAAAGGGATGAGAGAAGGCTTCCTGCAAAAGCAGGCTTTTGAGCTGGATTCTGAAGACAGAGTTGGTGGTAAAGGCCATTCCATGTTGAAAGAACTTGCCCAAAGTGGGGACTGTGCAGTGTTGGGCACCGTAGGATCTGAGACGGGGCTCCTTGGGGGCATAGGAAAGAAAGGGAAGAGGCTGAGGTGGCAGGTGGTGAATGCCCTGCCATCTAGGTGACAGCCAGGAAATGCACAAAACCATTTTGTTTAATGGTCTAGAATATGAACACGCAAATACATAATAACACAAGGAATACGCAATGGCTATACCAAAGGGGTCCAAAGAAAAACTAAGGAAAGCAGTTGGGAAATTTTGGGAAAATTATATGAAATCAAAAAGAAATGCTAAGGAAACCCCTGGCTTGTCACTCTGGGAACAAACATTTTAATAGCATTTGTGGGGTGGGGGTGGGGGGGCTGTATGGAAAAGGGAAAGAAAAGAGGTAACAATGGAACTAATGTTTTGATTAAAGATCTTTGATCATTACAGTGTTTCCCATCTGTGAAGGCATGAATGGGTTATAAAAACTAGAAAAAGACATTAGACATCACTATTAAAGAAATGGAACTTGAAACAAGATAACAGTGATATGTTGAAAACAAAACAACTGTTCATCATTAAGGGATTCAAATTAAACTGTCATACAGTCATTAGAATATTATGGAACCATTAAAAAGGAAGTGTATTTATTGGAAAGATGTTCACAATGTATTGTTAAGTGAAGAAGCATATTAGAAATCAACATGTCTGGAAGGACCTGTCTAGCATACTAGCAGTGGTGATACTGCACTTCCTCACCCGTTTGAAGTGAGTAGTGACCTTGTGACAAGCTCTGGCCAACAGAATGAACAGAAAGAACATTTCACCAGTGGCCATTTTTCCATCTGCTGTGTGACAATCAACAATTCCCAGGTTGTGGCTGCCCTGTCTGCCAGAATCCCAAATTGAGGAGAAGGAGCCTCCAGTGCCCCTCCGTAGATGTGTAGCATGAGTGGGAATTAAACCTTTGCTGTGGTAAGCCACTGAGATTTGGGGACTGTTTGTCACAAAGCCTGATTAAATTCTTGCTGACTGACACAGCCACTCAATTTGTGACCTTAGGAAAGTCACTTAATTCTTCCAGGTGTCCATTTCCTTCCCTGTGAAATGTAAATTAATCTTCCCGTTCCATAGGTTGGTGGAGAAAAACGAGTTAATGTCTAAAGTGGTTGGCCCTGTACCAGGCCCCATAAGCACATATGAAATGAGGGGGACTGTTCTAACCTCCGTGTACATGTGGTTTTTACCTCCAGTACAGGGGGCCAGGCATCAGTGCTGAGAGAATCAGCAGATGCTTCCATATGGTCTTTCTACCATTGGGCATAACAAAGAGTAGACGGGAATATGAGATGCCGGAGTCAACAGGTAGGAAAATTCACTCAAATATTATTGATACTGTCCTTTTCATCCCTGGAAGACATGCCAAATGATATGTTCTAGTAAAGTTGGCAGACACATGGCCAGTAAGTCGTGTGTCTACCATGACAGCCAAGTGTGTCCTTGGAGTGGGGATGGTTGGTGAAGAACACCAAAAGGTGGCAATGACCCTCATTGGTTGGTGATAAGAATAGTGACCACCAATTTCTTCTAGAATAAAACTGGTTTCTTATCCTCTCAGAATCCTAACAACACAGTGGCCTCTTAAATAAGAGAGAAAGAGTTGTGTGTCTGGGTTCTGATGTGTGCTTCCCTGCTTAGATTGGGGTGTGAGGACAGCATAAAAACTCTAAGTTGGGGGACATAGGAGAGCTCTGTTTCTGTTGCTATGTAATCAGCAAGACTCACAACTCCGCCGGAAAACGAGCAGTCCTTTGGGAGTGTTTGGGCAGGGGACCAGAGCCCCGGAGAACCAGAAGGGGTATGAAGAGGAGCTGTCTTCACAGAGGGACTCAGCAGGGGGTATGGTAGCACCTCCCCGGTTTGGGAAGGGGTGGAAGCCCAGTGGAACTCTCAGGCACTGCACAATGGAGCCTCTGTCACCCTTATTGCAGTTGCTCAAGGCTACAGTGGAACGAGGCTCAGAAAACCTCTCTCCCTCTAAGGAAGAGAAGCGTGCAACCATAACGGGAACGAGTCATGAGTAGTCCTATCTCTACATTTGCAGGGTATGTTATAGTTAACCACAGTGTTGCCCCATGTATTTATTCATTTATTTCTTAAATGAAAGGATCAGCCAAGCAAGAGAAGTTTGCCCCTAATGCAGCTCTACTTGACTAACTGAAAGTCCTCAGGTCTTTCTCCACCAACAAAGAAGGCGGCGGCCTTAGTTCTGGGACCTGGCAGCCCATCTGAAATGGAGATCATGGAGCAGTGAGCACACAATTTAGCCAGAACATAGGCTTGCAATTCCCAACCAGCCATCAGCGGCCTCTCCACATCTAACACCATCACACTATCCACACATTAATGACCACACCCATGGCTGCTTCCTGCCTCTGAGCACACGTACTCCCATCCTCTGCGTTGACACCCAACTAATCTTCCTAAGCATCCTCCCATCAATCAGGCCACCTGTTCAGGCAAAATTCTCTACTGCTTAAGTACCAGCACGTAGGTCCATAAGAGCAGGTCCTCTGCAGCTGACCCCACTCTGCCAACTCTTCAATTTAGTCAGAAGCCCACTCCCAAGTTGCTCTCACCCCAGATGAAATGCCCTTCCTTCTCTTGGCCACCGACGAAAGTTCTACACACAAGGCAGCAGTTATATCCTCCATGAAACATCATCAATGCCCCAGTTTTCCACCTCCTGGACTCACAGTTGGATTTCTACAGTTCCATACAGTCACATTCAAAGTAGGTGCCCTGTCCCTCTGGTGCTATGACTTTCCGAAGGGCCGGGACAGGGGCCGATCATTTTATTTTGAAGGAAAGCAGCGTTCGGACCCTCACATTCAATGCCTGCTGTTTAGTAAGCACCCTGCCCCCTTTCACCAGGGCCCTTCCCTCACTTTTCAGAAGTGAGGTGCTTGCTCATTCCCAATCTTATTTGGGTGCAGTACTCCTGGGTTTCAAAAAACCCTCCTGGGCACTAAATACAGAGAAATTGAAAATCTTGGTGTAAGTATTGGGGAGGTGATTAATGCTAAAGACTGTGTATTACTCTGCTTCAGTTGTCATAACCTAGTACCACAAACAAGTGGCTCAAATGACAGGAATGTATTGTCTCACAGTTCTGGAGGCTAGAGGTCCAAATCAAGGCATGGGCAGGATTCTGAGGGTGCTAGAGGATGTGTTCCAGGCTTCTGCTCTGGCTGGTAGGTGGCTATCTGCTCCCACTGTCTTCACATCCTGTCCTCTGTGCATGTCTGTCTCCATGTCCAAATTTGCCCTTATAATAATAAGGACACCAGGCATCGGTCATAGTAGCTTAGGGTATACCCTAAGACCTCATCTCAACTAATTAGTTGTATCTGCAATGACATCATTTTCAAATAAGGGCACACTTCGGGGTACTGAGGGTTAGGACTTGAATATATGAATTTGGAGGAGACACAACTTGACCCATAACAGATTGGGTAACAAATCCTTTGCAAGTCAGGTGGTTTCCAATACCTTGCTTTCAGTAAAACTCAAGGAAGAAAGAAATAGTGTGGTCGTCAGCTGACAGATCATTAAAACTAGTATTTGATCCTGGCTTAACATGTGGGTTGAGGCAAATGAAGTTAGGAGTTCCTAAAACTGAAGGACATTTCTATAATAAAACTTTCATTCCCACCTCCCTGTTTACAAAAACAAGAGTTTTTCATTTCTAAAAAAATGGAAAATAGAAAAAGAATGGATGCCAAATACTTTGTCATTCTAGCCATAAATGTTTATCCACAATAATATAATACAATGTTTGGATAAGGGACTGCATCATCTATCTTATTATGAAACGTAAGCTTCCAATAAAACTTTATCTTTTGTGTTAACATTTATCAAAATAATCTATTCATTTAGATTGTTTCAATCAATTGTGTAATACTAGTAAAGATAACGCAAACTAGAAAACACTTAAAGCCTAGGGTCACAGGAATTTTAAACTGTAGTAAAAATTTCAAATTTTACACAATATGTTTGATACATAAAAGTATGATGGGATACTTAGTAAAAGATGTTCAATCATAAATATCTTACATTAGCATAAAATTCTGAAGGGGAAGTAGATAGAAATAAAATTTCAAAGAGAAAACAGAAGAGTACACAAATTTTACTTTCAAAGATGAGCTTGTTTGTGTATTTCTTCAATGGATTCATGGTAACAAACTGTTTTGGATTTGGAGCCCATTTGTGCACTTTTAAAACAACGATGCAACAGTTTTATTTTGAAATGTCAATATTTACAATATGCCAGCAATGACATTTTTTGCAACTATTTAAATTTATGATAAAATTGTAAAGTATCAACTTCTAAAGTATTTAGGGTTCTTGAGCAAAACTTTCAAAGATTGATTCAGTATATGTTTTTTTAGGTGTCCAGATTTCTTAGAGGATATTCAGAATGCATCTTTTGTTACTCATGGTTAATGCAGGGAAAATAGCTGAGCTTGGGTCTTGCCTAATATTGTCACAATTTCCACCGCAGAAGGAATCATGGAGTTGGATGCACGCTGGCAATCTTGGACTTTGTTCTAGGAGACAGCATGGTGGCATAAAAAATGCATGGTCTTAAAGGCACAATGAGACACCACTTTGTACCCATTAGGGTGGCAATTATCCTCCCCCACCCCCCAAAAAGAGAAAAGAAGAAAAGAAAGAAAGAAGGAAAGAGAAAGAGAGAAAGAAAAAGAAAAGAAAAGAAAAAAAGAAGTGTTGGCAAGGATGTTAGGAAATCAGAACCCTGTGCAATGCTGTTGGGAATGTAAAATGGTGCAACTACTGTGGAAACTGGTATGGCACTTCTTCCAAAAGTTAAAAATAGAATTACCATATGATCCAGTAATTCCACTTCTGGGTATATAACCCAAAGGATGGAGAGCAGGAATTCAAATGTTATTTTAAAGCAATAGCCAAAAGGTGTAAGCAACCCATGTGCCCATCAATGAAAGAACAGATAAGCAAAATGTAGTATATTCACACAATGGAGTGTTATTTGGCATTAAAAATAAGGAAATTCTGACATATGCTACAACATGGATGTACCTTAAAGACATTATACAAAGTGAAATAAGCCAGACACAAAAAAACAACTACTGTATGATTCTACTTACACAAGGTCCCTAGAGTAGTCAAATTCATAGAGACAGAAAATAGAAAAATGGCTGCCAGGGACTAGAGGGAAAGAGGAACAGGGAGTTATTGTTTAACATTATTGTCACGTAACATTAATACTATTGTTATATTTTATTGTTTAATGGGTGCAGAGCTTCAGTTTTACAAGATGGAAAATGTACTAGTGATGGATGGTGGTGATAGTTATACAATGTGAATGTAACTAATGCCACTGACCTATACACTTAAAAAGGGCTAAAATGATAAATTCTATTGTATGTATATTTTACCACATTTTTAAACCCTCACCAGAGGATATGTTTATTGATCTTTTTTTTTGAGAGAGAGAGAGAGAGAGAGAGAGAAAGGGAGAAACATCAATGTGAGAGAGTTAACATCAAACACTTGCTGCCCCCCATCCCATGTACACATGCCCCCACGAGACATCAACAACCACCTAGGTATGTGCCCTGACCATGACTTGAACCCGCAACATTTTGATATATAGAATGAGGCACCAACTTACTGAGCTACTCAGCCAGAGTTACCACATATTTTTTTGTAAGTATACCGTCTTTGGACTCTGATCTGCTAGTAATTGACCTTAACAGTTTGCTTAGACTTCCTGAATCTCAGAAAGGAACTAAAAATGCTTAACTTGAAGAACTGTTATGAAACTTGAAACACAAACAGATCTGCAGTGGGTGCAGGATGTGCTCCCAGGTCCCCTCTTTGGGACTGAGGTGTATCAGGTCCTAGAGATTCTGGACCGACAAGTTCTGATAGCGAGGAGGCCTCTGGTCTGGTTGATGCCCAGTTGATGCCTCAGCTGGGAGAATTCTGAAGGGTCATCCCAACCTCATCAACTCCAGCAGGACCAGTGGCACTAACCTGGTCCTGGCACCCCACTTCTGCCTCTCCCCAGTCCTGCTTCCGTGTCCGCTCCAGAGTCTGTCCCCAGGTAACTCTCTCCTGCTTACAGTTCCCTGAGAGTTTCCCATTGTCCTGGGAATGAAACCTGAAAGGCTTATAGTTTCCCTGTCATTTGCCTGTCTAGTCTCCTGCTTCATCTCCTGATCCCAGACCAGCCACACTGGGCCTTGGACACTAGGCCTGCTGGCTGTCCACAGCTCCTTCCATCCCTCTAGGTCATATCTGCAAAGGGGCCTGCCCTAAGATATCCCCTACGTCCCCCTGAATCCTCTCCAGGCCTTTACCCTGCTTCGCTGTTCTTCATAGCATTGATCATTGACATGATATTGGATACCCACTTGCTTTTAAGCAGTAGAATGTAGGTTCCCCAAAGGCAGGGACTTTTTCTGTCCCTGTGGCCTTGGTATTCCCAGCAACTGGAATGCCTGGCACATAATAGGCGCTCAAGAAACATTTGTGGAAAGAATTCATAAATTAAAGATGATGTGCCCTGAACACGTAGCTCAGCTCAGTGCATGGCAAAAGTCGGTGGCACAACAGATGGTACCTATTATTATTTTATTATATTTCCTGCCTGCCCAATTCAGACAGTGAATGCCAGACAGGGGCCTTCTTTCGTATAACTTTTATAGTGCTAGGCACAAAATCACTCAATAAATAAATACTCTTTAATTGGATTTGATTTGTTCTAAAGCCAACAGTGAGGTAGGCTGATTATTTTTGTTCAAGCTGGCTGGCTGGTTCTACTCCATTTGAACAGCCAAGATTCTATCACGTCACATCAGGTCTCTATTAAAATTAATTATGGTCAGGCTCCATCGGTCACATCCCAGGGAGAGAAGACAGAGGATTCCCGTGGAAGTCATCCTGGCCACTCTCGGAGACAGAGGGTCACTCTGAGGCCCTATGTGGTATTTCTTCCCTCTAGTCATCAAAGGTTATAAATATTATGCAATAATCTTTTAGAAACCACTAAAAGGGAGGTCACAGAGGTGATTTCTGACCCTTTAAGCACTTAAAATCCAAACTTGTCAGAGCAGAAGAGAGCAGTGCTATTTTTCACCTGTTCCCTAAACTGTTCTCATCACCCTGAACCATTTCCTCTTTCTTCTTCCCCTCGAGGCCTGACAGAAACACATGACCTGGCACCCCACCTGTTCGACATCCCCTGTTCTCGGCTGCAGAGTGGCAGCATATTTATGAATTACAGGGCACTCGGTGTCTCCTGCTTTGCCATGTTCAGGGAGCGGTGGGTGTGTACACGCCCACTTTAAATTCTGTTTCCTTCCTATGTAGTTATCAAGTACGTCTGCACAGTGAGCAAGCCTTCAGAATGCTGCATAGAAATGGGTGCTAGTTCTCCACTCTCTTTCCCCTTTTTGCAGATGCAGTAAAACCTAAGGGGAACCACATCCCTGCCACCTGGAGTGCACACCGAGGAGCACACACCGGGGCACCTGCTGTGTGCTAGGCTGGGCAACAGGGAAATCCGCATCCTTTAGTAATTTAGTCCACACAGCACTTTGAGGGAGGTGCTATTATCCTCAGTTTACCCTGATGGTAAGTAGTAAACCAAGGTTCGAACTAAGCTTTCTCTTATTCCAAAGTGCCTTCTAAGACTGCACTCTTGGGTGGCTTTCTACCTTCCTTGCACCCAAGCTTCCTTAACAGTGCCCACTCTACTCTGATCCTATTTTAAAGACAAACAAACAAAACCCTACAAAATGTCCTAACAGATTAAAAATATTATAAAGCTACGAAAGTCAAAACAGAATGGTGAGCAGTGAAACAGCTGAGTTCAGAAATCAACTCAGATATATGATGAAGGAAGCATTTCAACTCACTTTGAAAGAAAGAGACATGGATTATGGCATTGGGAACCCTAGGTAAAACAATTAGCAGGTGTCCAATAAGTGCTTGTAATTTCTACACTGTGCAATTCCATGAGATGGCACATGCTGTCCAGCTCCCACACCAACTGCTGGGAAGGATTCAGGGTAACTCTTTGAGTTCTGGACTTTTGAATCTCTGGTCTAGTACATAGACCTCTGGTCTTAACTCCTCACAATCTCTTACATCATATTTACAAAGTGTTTTCACTACCCCATTAGGGCAAGCAGGTGTTATTACTCCCACTTTCTCTTTAAGGACGTGGAAGCTCATGGAGGTTAAGTTCACAGCCGGCCTGGCTTGTGAAACTTGAAACAGAGGGCCTTCCTGATTCCTTGTGTAACTCTCTGACTGTCAGACTCTATGTACAGTGTCTGCCCACCCCTGACCTCACATTCACGCCTATACCATTCGAATGGTGGAAAACAGCTACATCATCACATTAACTACATTAATTTCTCTGAATACATGGTTAGCCTTTGTCCGTAGCACACATACTTTACGTAACTGCAATTATAGTTTAATTATAATTTAGTGGCCCACTTTTCCACTTAATGTTGTAAGTTCCCTATGCTTTTTACAGTTTCGTAGCAAATCACGGTATAGCCTTACTGTTCCTTAAGTGATCCTCTCCCTTAAAGTCATCTGTGCAAATCTCCATCTCTAATCCAATTGCTTTTAAATGAATTTCTTTCACATGAGTGAGTGCATGCAGCCGTGTTCTTCTCAGGCAGACAGTTACCTTCCTTCACCCAATGAGAAGTCGCCTTCCTTTCCCCAAGCCATGGGTAACTACATGTTGTGTTGGGTTTGCTCCACTTTCAGGGTTTCTTGGGGGTGGGGGTGGGGCACCTCTTCTGCAGACCTTTGCTGGGGTGCAAGCCACAGAGAAGCGTCCAGAACCTTCTTGGAGCTTGCAACCACTGCATTCTTATTGAGGATTCACTCCCCACTATTTTTTTTTTTTTTTTTTAACCTGTGGCTTCCCAATTCAGTGTTCCCAGGACAGTCATCGCTGAAACCTTGATTCACCCCCATGGTGTTCTCCCTAGCCAGGGAGAAATTGCAACCTGAACGTTTTCGTCACTTTTTGTAGACAGTATGATTCATGGGACAACAGGCTCTGCGGAGAGTACTGAATAAGGCATTGTTTTCCATGGTCCACACCGTATTAAAAAAGAGACACATTTTACATACTTACAGTTCCCTTCTTTCCATTTCAGGAGATGGGGATGGCTTCATGGAAAGACACCCTGACTTGACTGTCCTCTGGAAAGAAGCGTACAAAGAGAGACATGGCAAAGATACATTTGTGATCAGCAACAGTCCTGCATGTTCTGTAAGGTCAAATTCAGTCTACTTAAAATAAGGAGTTATGAGGTCTTAAAGAGGCAGCATCCAAATAGGCTGTAAATGAACTCCTATTGTAGGCTGGTGCGTAACTCTTATCAGATCAGAAAGGAGTACACAGGCCCACACTATTCTCTTACTATTACAACCTCCACACCAAATTGGCAAACTCACTGGCAAAATCTGCCAAAATAGAGTGACATATAGTAAGGGGGTTGTAATATTTTTTTAATTTTATTTTTCCATTATAGTTTACATTCAACATGATTTTATATTAGTTTCAGGTTACAGCATAGTGGTTAGCCAACCATATACTTTACACAGTGTCCCCCAGTGGTTCCAGTCCCCACCTGGCAGCATAGACAGTTAGGACAATATTATTGACCACGTTCCCTATGCTGTATTTCACACACCTGTGACTATCGTAACTGCCAACCTGTGCTTCCTGATCCCTTCACCTGTTCACCCAGCTCCCCAGCCCCTCCCCTCAGACAACCACCAGCCTGCTCTCTGGCTATGAGTCTATTTCCATTTTGTATGTTTATTTTGTTCTTTAGAATCCACATGTAAGTGAAATCATACAGTAACTGTCTTTCTCTGACTGATTTATTTCACTTAGCATAATAGGTTTTAATAATTTTGTAAAAGTTTGGTTTTGATGGGGGTTATAACTGTGAAGTTCTTTTACTTAATTAAAATAGAGAAAACAAAGCTACAGAAAAACAATAGTAATAGGAACAACTGGGAATGATGCTGATATGATTTGGTTTTGTTTTGAGACCTCTGTAAAATATTTGTACAAAGGGAAGGGCAAGAATGTTTATTTTCTAGGAGCTTATTTTTATCTATCAACAAATGCAACTATTTTCTTCTTCACCATTCAGGAGCTTTTCCTGGGCAAAGAAGCCCTAGTTCCATTTTGGGAGCAAAGAAGGCACTTTTATGACTTAGTACATTCCAGACCGATTGTAACTGTTCATGACTCAGCTCAGATGGGTTAGAAACGGCTGAACACGTGTGCATGTTATACTTCTGCGAGGCATACGCATAGCCACTAGTTGAAAGTTCCAGGAGCTGCAATTCAGTAGGGGCACCAGCAGACTCGGCCCAAGAAGAATGTAGGACTAAAGCAACAAGCCAAATTGCCGGCATTGTCGGTAGCTGTGATTTCACATTATTGATTGTCTCCTGTGAAACATGAGGCTCTTTATTTGAATCATTTGTATAGATGTCATACTGGGTTAATTGCAAAGCAATTGGATTTAATAATAATATAATGATGCACCCATGTACATCGATTCCTAGAATTGTGAGATGTGAATTGCACTTGATCGTAAGCTTGTGCTTCCCGGTGCTATGAGATAAGTGAGTCCCAGGCTAACAGTGTAAATTTAAGCTGCCCAGGGTGAGCTTTAACTTACATGCCAGTTTGGATTGTTATTGCAAGTATTTTATAGGCTTGGAACATGATTGGTTATAAACGGGACACCCTTGAACTTGAATTGTTTTAAAAAGCATAGCTTTATGTTGAGTTAACGGCATGCCATTAAGATCAGTACCAATGTAAACACAGAACACGAAGGCTTTCTGTTGGTCATGCTTTCTTGCAGATTTTCATAGTTGCTGAGGTTATCTCACTTTTACCTAAACCAGTTTGTCTTTGTTAGGCCACTGAGTAAGGAATGCAAGAATGGTTCTTAAATGGTTTAAAATGTGTGGCCATTTTCCACTTTTCCAGTTGAAGGGTATTTTTCCCAAGAGGAATGAAGCTGGGAAAAAGTAGCTTTTATGGGAAAATTTCATATCCATATGATAAAGGGAAACTAAATTTAAAAATCAAGATAAACATGACTAGGAAAATTAAGAGTCTAGGAGAAAGAAACAAAGGAGGAGGGAGAAGAGGAAGAAAATGAGAAAAGAATAAGTTATAAAGTGAGAAAATTGAGTAACAATAAAAATTGTCTGGTACTCAATAAGTATTATTTATGATCAAGCTAAAAAAAAAAAAAGTAGTAAAGCAAGTTAGTACTGGATCAAAATATATTGCCTAGACTGCTGTCTTTGATGCATCTAAATAGAAGCAAAATATATATATATATATTTTTTTTTAAGGCCACACTTGGCAATGTGAATTCACATTAAAATATTGTTTTCATCCATTATATTTACACTATCATTTAACTAGCACAATTGCTATACCATATTTTTAATATCGTTTGACTTCATGGTCAATGTAGAGATGTCACTGAGAGAATCACTGACCCGATAATTCATCCAGATTCAGAAGACAAAATCAGTCACCTAGACCCTGGTGCTTCTCATTTCCCCTCCTCTTTGGTGAGGTTGACTTTCTCACCAGCTCAAGGGCAATTTGTAGGGGGGATAATAAATACAAAACAAATCTAAATATACTCAATAAGCATCTTTACCTATTAGTTCCCTCCAGGTTGATCTTTTTATGAGCACAGACCAAACACTACAGGTGGCTTTTAAATGTTTTCCAGAAACGTGTTTAAATGAAAGTTTTAATAGTTGAGGCTGAGGCCCCATCTGAACACTGAAGAATTACATGACCATGTGTTCAGAGCACTCTGGGCCACAGTTGACAGCAGAATCAACAGAAAGGAACAGTGGTGACAGAAGACAAAAGAAGCTACTTTTTTTTTCAGATTTGTGTTTTAATTTGATGCGGATGTAGTGATGTGAATGCAGACTGAGAAAGATGACAGGAATCTAAAAAATTCTAAAAGGGAGGCCTAAGTCAAATTAGACATACTACTGAGAAGAAGACTTCGTATTTAAGAATAAAGTTAAGTGCATGGACTTTTCTAGTGTAATGAGGATAACAGGAATCAATATTCTTCCATCATGCCTGCAGTCCAATTTCTTTGCTCTTGAGATTTCACAGTGTAGACACCAAACATTAGATTTTCTTCAATAAAGCGAGACCCTTGTGAAGTCAAGACCTTTAGAAAATGGTGAGGTGGCTGGTGACTAGATGGGGGCAAAATGTCACATACCTGCTGCTCCACTCACTCCTGCTTGGTGCTCTGATTAAGCATGGATGCCCTTGATTCATTACTTAGCCAACTCCTAGTTCACTTCCATACACTTGTTCATGTCCACACTGACTATTTCAAACTAAAAAAGCAGGGTACCCACTCTAGCATTATGACCATGCTTGTAGGACCACAGTTATATTTGAAATCAAAACTGTCTCAGAAGATCTATCCACCCATCCATCCATAAAAATCTACCCCATTGTTTTAGGGACTCATCTAAATGCTCCATCTTCAAGAAAACTTTATTCCCATGTAGTGTGACTCTCCTCAACTAATGGTTTGAAATTTTCTTTTATACTGATTTACATTAATTGAATGTATAGTAACATTATAATATGACCTCACCCATACTGTTTTTTTTAATCCTCACCCAAAAATATGATTATTGATTTTACAGAAAGAGGAAGGAAGAGCGAGAGAGAGAGAGAGAGAGAAACATCCTGCCATACGTGCCCTGATTGGGGATCAAACCTATAACCTAGATATGTGCCCTGACTAGGGATCGAAATACAACCTATTGGTATGCAGATGACACACACACCAACTGAGCCACCTGGCCAGGGTAATACTATTTTTCTTAACATGTAAAATAAGCTATGAATCTGTTACTTTTACAAAAATATAAAAGAGAATAATTTTTTTAAGTATGAGATATATGTATATGTATATATATATATATCATATATATACATACACATGTGGATATGCTACAGCATTAGAACATGAAATTAACATTTATGCTTTTATGTTAGGTACAAATGTTTAACATTATTTAAACACTATTTAACATGGTATGCTATAGTGTTGGAGATTTTTGTTTTCTAGGGCTGGTTATATTTACAAACTTCTTTGCCTACTCTCTTGACCCTTCAAGAGAAACATATCTATAATCAATTTATTTAAACAATTATAAATGAAGGCACAGATTAGGGTCACCTATCTAAAGAACCTCTGTTCTTTAGAATGTCAAGCCAAGATAAGAACATCATTATGACATCTATTAGCTCTGTCACTCATAGACACAATTATTTTGCCTTATAATTGATGCCTTGTACCTACTTGTCTCCCTGTTTACTATCTCAGTTTTCTAATAGGATTATGCCACTTTGGAATTTGAAGGGATTAAATATATGTCTTTTTCCCACTACCGCTATCCAGAATGTCTATTGACATTTTCCACACCTGTTCATCTGGTCTTTGCTTGAACAAATACAATGAATGTAACATTTCTAATATTGATGTTCACTCTATCAGAAAGTTTATTCTTATAGAGAACCAAAATTTCATTCATTACTTCTAACTTCTACATGCACTTTCTGAAGGAATAAAAAATAAATCTATATCCACTTTCCCATGGAAGCCCTTCACACATGTATAGCTTTTTAACTTTTCCACACAAGTAATCTCTTCTCCAAGTCAAATAGGCTCAATTCTTCCCATGGTTCTAGGCATTTTAGCTTCCTTCTCCTTCATTCATTCGATCCACTGTTACTGGAGATCACCTGTATTTAAAGCCTTGTGCCACATGCTGTCTATAAAATGACGAGCAAAAACAGACATGGTTCTTGTTCCCATGGATCTCAGAGTCAAGACAGGGAAGACACCCATCACCTAATCACACTCATGGGTTGATAATTAAATGTTCAGGTAAGTGCTGTGAAGGAAAAGAACACCATTCTAAGCAAGCATATGACAAAGGAACGTGCCCTGACCTGGGAGTCCAGGGCAGGTTTTGCTAGGGAAGTGATGCTTGGGCTGAGACATAAGAAAAGAGTGGAATCAAGGTGGGGAAGGAGGACAAAGAAATAGAGGGTATTCTCTGAAAAGAGAAGGTGCCTGATATGCTCAAAGAATCAAGACACTAGTGTGGTTGGAACTGCAGGATAGAAAAGCAATAGGCTTAAGTTGGCGAGTTCAGCAGAGGACACCCACAGGCGCCTTGTAAGCCTGGTAAGCATTTTTGGGTTTTATCCTCAGAACAGTAGGAAGTCAATGAGGGGCAGTCACTCATTGTGCACCTGGTCACCAATATTCTGGCCACACTTACTCCAGCGCTCCTGAGAAGAGACAGTGACCCACTTTGGCCGATGAAATGTGGGCAGATCCCTTAAAGCCAACATGTGGGGTACTTTCTCTCTCACTGTGGTCATTGCTACCATGACGAGCAACGTTCCCCAGAGAGACTGCTCCATCGGCTCGCATTCCTGAGTGCAACTCCCATGGACACCACTGCAGACATGCTATGAACAGGCAATTTGCTGCTGTGGTTCAAGCCAAAGAGGTTCCCGGGTTGTTTGTTACTCCGGTATTACCTTTTTCCAACAAATACACACGATTTTACTTGTTAAGTAAGTAAGTTCTGGAGCTGAGGAAACATGAACAAACTTGTGTTTTGAAGAAGTGCCTAATACTATCCAGAAAACAGATTGGAAAGAAAGCAAAGTCAATTCAGGAAAGTGAGTCAGACAATTATTATATTAATCCAAGTAAGGGATGACGGTCAATTGGACAATGGTGAACACAGAGCTACAAAGATGTAGACGTGTCCAAAAGCTATTTCAGAGGCAAAATTTCTCAGGGCTTGGTGATAGATTTGGATCCTTGGTGGCAGAGGGTGATGGAGAGACAGGGAGACCAGGAAGGATGCCTGAGTTTCTGGATAACCCTCTGATGGACACTGGTCCCCTTCAATGAAATGGGTAAAACTAAATGAAGACAGTCCTGGAGGGAAAAGATTGTGAGGTTAGTTTGGGTGTTGAATCTGAGGTGCCTTTGAAATGATCAGGTGAGGTGGCATGGGCAGCTGGCTACAGGTCTGAAACTCAAAGAAAAGATTGGGTTAGAGGTGTAAGTTTAGGAATCACTGGCATATATTGAGTTGGCCAAAAAGTTTGTTTTTTCCCCCATAAGATGGCTATAGTGTACTTAGTTATCTTTAACTTCATTTGAAACAACTTTGTTAGATTGTAATGTGATAGCTGTCATAGAACCATGCATTTTTTAAAATTTTTTTAATTGAATTTTTGTGTAACCATTTTAATATTGAAGATGGAAGAAAATAAGCAACATTTCTGGCACATCATACTTTATTTTTTCAAGAAAGTTAAAAACACAACTGAAACACACACAAAAAGAAGAGGTTTGTGCAGTGTGTGGAGAAGGTGCTGTGGCTGTTCCAACAGGTCAAAAGTGGTTTGTGAAGTTTCCTGCTGCAGATTTCCTGCTGGAAGATGCTGCACGGTCAGGTAGACCAGCTGAAGTGAATAGCGATCAGACTGAAACTTTAATTGAGAATAATCAATGGCAGACCATGCAGGAGATAGATGACATACTCAAAATATCCAAATCAATAAGGTTATTGGTAAAAATGAAAAACGTGTCTTTTATTTTACAGAGGAAAAAACACAATTTTTTTGCCCACCCCAAGAAATGACAACCACAGGCCGCAGTGAGTTTGCTGAGAGTAAATAGCAAAAATAAGATACAAAGAGAAATTCAAACTGACTGATTATTTGATGCACGGATTTTAGGACTAAGTATGGGGGAGCTGCAAAATGTCACATGTGGCTGACAAACTTACTCTGGGTAAGAAGGACCAGATAGGGAAGAGGGGAGCGGATTGGGAGACTATGGTGCCTCAGAAGTCAATTCCAAAAAGAAGTGAGAGTCAAGGCTGCTCAGAACTCAAAACAGACCAGGGCCCAAAAAGCTGCGTGTGTTTAGCCACACGAAGGCTTTTGCCAAAGCTGGTTGTTACCAGAATGAGGAGGAAGAAATCCAGCTCACGCGCTGCCACATGCAGCCCTGTGGTGGCCCTGCCGGCTGGCACACTACGACACAATGAAGCAAGGTCAGCGCGCTCCATGCAGGACCATGACTCAATCCAAGCACGAGTCCCACGGACAGATGCGGGCATGCAGTCACTAACATTCCCTGAGTCTACACAGTAGCATGCCCTTCCCCTCACCACCTCTGTAGAGGTTAAGGAAAAAATTATAGCTCCAAACCATGATAAAACCATTATTTAACATCATTTTATGGGTACTTAGCAAAACAAGATTAACTGCAGATGCCACCATTTCATTATAAAACTAAACAAAGGCAAAAAGTTCACCCACATGAATTTAACTAAAAGAAAGTACCCAAAACCACATGCAATGTAAGGGAAAAACAACTTTCCACTAAATTAAAAAGACGTATTTATATATACACTTACTTTTACATTCGCATTGTTTTTGCAGCATCAGAGGGGATGAAGAAAGAATCCTTGCTTAGTCTTTTATTTATTTTTAGAAAGAGGGAAAAGGAGGGAGAAAGAAAAAGAGAGAAACATCCATGTATGAGAGAAACACCAACTGGTTGCCTCTTGCATGTCCCCAACGGGGGACCTGGCCCACAGCCCAGACATGTGCCCTGACTGGGAATCAAACCAACAACTTTTCAGTTCACAGGTCAGTGCTCAATTCATTGGGCCCCGCCAGCAAGGGCATTGGTTTTTCTAGTTTCTGATTCAGATTGATCTTACAAATATTGCTATGACTGGGTACAGAGCATGGGTCCCCCCCTCAAATCCTGAGGGGGGCAGGAAGGGGGCAGGGAATTGAGAGGATAACACAGCATCTTAAGGCGCGTTAGATAACAAAGGGAAGTTAACAGCCTGTGCCTTCCTGAATGGAAGGCCTTTGGAAGCTGCAGACTTGTGTAGTGACTATAGAACATGCAGTGACTCATGATGTAGCTACAGGGGCAGATGTCCTCCCCAGATGCCCAGGTGTGGCTGGGAACTCTTGCCCTGACTAAAGATGGCAGCTGACAGAAGGTCAAAGACACTGGGAAGCTGACAAAAATGGCAGACCCTAATGCACCACAGGAAGTACCAGATGTTAGATCACACAAAAATTCTGGGCCCCACATTTAAAATTGGAGGCTGCCATGAGGTCAGAAGGTCTGCCTGGAAGCCTGCCTGGAAGAGGCAGCAGCAGAACTGGTGGTGCTGCAGGGGCCTGCCTGGCCAAGCACTCAGAGACATGAGAGATGGTTGGAGCTGAACTGTGACTGGGAGTGCTGAGCTGCAGACTTCTGCTTTTCTGAAAGACAGTACATCTGAGTGGTGTATTCTGAAACTGGCCTGGTTTGGCAAAGGGAGGCAGGACGATCTACCCATTTTGGTGTGTTTTCAAAGGAGGGAGCAGGTATCTGCCATCATTTGAAATGTGTATAATCTTTAAATACACAACCCCTTTCCTTTTTCACTACTCTCTTGCTTTGGAAGCATGCTTCTTGGCAGCAGGCAATCAAACACCACCGCCGTTCCAGAACACCACTGGCTGGTTTCTATAACATTGTGACTACATGGTTCTAACCTATTCATTTGTAAAATAATCTGATTCCTTTTGTCTTTTTATAAAATTCTTTGTCATATACATCCCTCTTTTTTTAAAGATTTTATTATTTTCAGAGAGAGGGGAAGGGAGAAAGGCAGAGAGGGAGAGAGACATCAATGTATGGTTGCCTTTCCCCTGCCTCCAGCTACAGACCTGGCTGGAGACCTGGCTGGAGACCTGGCTTGCAACCTGGTTATGTGCCCTGGCTGGGACTCGAACCAGCGACCTTTGGGTTCATAGGCCAGTGCATTATCCACTGTGCCACCAGCCAAGGCCTTAAATCTCTCTCTTTTGAATTGTCTCTCAGACCTGGGCTTTTCTTTCTCATCCACTTCCGCCACCTCTGCCCCTCCATCCCCAACTAATTTTGCATAAGCATCTGCCTGCCAGAAATTCCTAAAATCCTTTTTCAATCATTTCTCTGTCCTTTCAAGAACTTACAATGGCTCCCGAGCTCCCATCACATGGAATATTAAGTTCCCTACTTAGAACACAGGACTTGCCACAACCTGTTCCCATCAGCTCACTCAGTTGCTGTAACTACTCCCCAAAGCGCAGCCTCCACGTCCCTTAAAACCTGCAGCAGAATCAGCACCCGCACTTGTATGTTCCTTTCTTCTATGCTTTCATACCCACCTCCCTTTTGGCTGAAATGCCCTCTGCACGTCCCACCACATAACCAAATCCCACTCATCTTCAAGGCCCAGGAGGGAAAATCTGCTTATAGAAATTGCTTATCTGCAATAAGAAATTTGCCACTTAACAAAACAAACAAAACAAAATGAAACACTAATTTCATCGGGAGTTTACTATACTGTGCTCTTTAAATGAATTTTCTCAGCACAGCCCTTTGAGGTAGCCAGCATCATGCGGATGGAAAGCACCTAACACCGTGCCTGCCCAGGATAAGGATTAAATAAATGTTGGCTGTCATTATCCTTACCAGAGAGATTTAGTAATTCTCCCAGGTCACACAGAAGTACGTGAAAGGGCTAGATTTCAAACTCTGGCTTCAAAGCCCACCCTTTTCCATTGCCAAGAGCAATAACTCTCTGTTTGCTTCGCTGCTACCTCACCAAGCTTCCTGAACTATTGCAGTCAACATAGATTTTTGCTGTCTGAGTTCCTTAGTGGTTGGAGTGTCTAGACTACTCTGTTTTGCACTTGACGGCTATCTTACTTGGGCTTTGACTTCTTCTTCAGTATATGTCTTATCTCATGCTGGCCAAGAATCAAGGCTCCAGGCACACTGAGAAATGTTTAGCAACAAACTCTCAAGGTGGAGAGGGGCTGATCGCAACACTTGTTGATTTCAGTGGTGTAAATACTCCTACCATGGTCAATTTCAAGATACCAAAGCAAAGTGAACCAACTCCTAGAATTGCAGAAATTTTAACAATCAGTCTTGAAAGTTTGTACAGCTGCCTTTGTGCTCCAAGGATTAGAAGGTATACTGGACTCCCTTGTCTTCCATAGTGCCTAACACAATGCTAAGCAAATAGGGTGCATGACCACATATCTGGACCTTCTGGTTCAAGGTTGCAAATTCATGTAAACATTTACTTAGCCTGCTTTCCAGAGTCTCGTTGAAATCATGGTACACAAAACTAATGCTTCCATAATAGTGCTTAAACAAGAAAGGATGCTAATGGCCAAATAGAAAATATGGAAATTTATGAAAGACAAAAAAGCAGATGGACTCCTGCTGATGGGTAAACCGAAGGAAATCCCACCCTGAAACATCAATGGGGGCTGCCGTGGCAAGGGGAAGCTCTTCCCAGGGCAAGCTCAGCAGGTATGAAGAACTTAAGTGGACAGTGGAGCAAACAACCAGGGTAATTAATTCAAGGCTAAAGAACAGCTGAGCCAGTCTGTCCCCAACCCCAACCCTACATATTTTGAGTATTGTGTCCCAGCTACAAGACTCAGAATTGCTTTCTAAATCAAGAGCAGTCTCCCCAGGGAGGACCCCACTGTGGGTATTTGGGGCTGGAGAAACAGAACAGAGCCTGTGCTGATTCTAAACTTCCAAAATGGATGCAGAGGGGAAAAGGGGTGCCCCTTTAGCAGCCCCACAAAAGTCTACTCTGTTCACAATTGTAGGTACGTAAAGGGAGCTTGAGGAAAAGGCCATAGATGATAGTATTTCTTCCCTGCTGTGCCTTCTTCCAACATTTTTATTATGTCAGAAAAACAAAACCACTATAGAAAGGTTTGGTTGCCTCCCTAAGTAATATATATGGTATGTCTGAGAACTTGGAAGGAAGAAAAACACCTCTGAGAAATGGAAACTCCAGGCCAGAGATACATGTGTATATACTTGCTTGACTTAAGAACCCTAAATTGAAGTAGTAAATCAAGTAAGACAGACAAGATTTGAAAGCTCTAGACACAGTGGTAAAAAGGTACGCTTACTCCTGGGGAACGCTTTTACAACTCTTGAGGAGAAAAAATTGAAGAATAAATTCACAGTCAAAAATGACAATGCCTATGATGGAATAAAGCACAGTGAGGGGCATGAACAGAGCAGAAGAGAGAATCAGCACTCGGAAAACTGCTTATGCAAAAGCACTATGGAAGAGACAGTGAAATAACTACAACAGGGCTCAAGGTATCAACAAAATCATAGAAAACATCATAAAAGAAAATACAAAAACAATAAGCAAATTTGGAAAAGAACCATGTTGAGTCTCTATACATAGAAAATACAGTCACTGAAATTAAAAATGCAATGAACAGGGTAATGAAGAAATAAGACAAAATTGAAGAAAGAATCCATAAGCCAGAAGACAGAGTGAAGGAAATTTCTCAGAATGTAGGACAGAGAAACCATGAAATTGCACTTAAGTGCTATGGAAAATAGATGAAAAAGATTTGAAATACATGTACAGCAAGTAGAAATTCCAGCCAGAACAAAGAGCAGAGAAATGGGGGAAGATATGATATTTAAGAAGATAAAATTGCAGGGGGGAAGGGCAATATTTAAGAAAATAACACCTGAGTTTTCTAGGCCTAAAGTAAAACATAAATGAATTGTTGGATTTCAGAAGCACTCACACACCCTAGCACTGGAAGTTCACAATTTGATACTATTGTGAAAATTAAGGTCAGTTAGGAGAAAAATCTTAAAAGCAACCGAAGCAGATTCCCAAAAACAGAAACAAAAAGCAAAAAATATCTAATTAGATCATCATCACTCTTGCCATCAGTCGCCATAAATGTCTGTGGGAAATGAATGGCATCTTCATGCCGCTAAAGACAAAGAATTCTCATTCTAGAATTCTATGCCCAGCTAAATTTTTATTCCAGACAGACAGTGAACTAGATATTTCAAACTAACAAAGATTGCGAGTTTACTACTCAATGGCCCTTCCTAAAAGATCTACAATAGGGTTTTCTTCAGCAAGAAAAACAAGACTGCAGCAGGAAGTGAAGGGCAAAGATAAGGATGAACAGAGAAGTCGTTAAACATATTTTCAGAGTTATATGATGATTTACTACAAACAGTACATTTTAGAGGACTTTTAAAATGAGGAAACACTAAGATACCAGTAGGCAATGACATGGGACACTGCAAAGGCAGAGCTAAGTTTAAGGGCCTTTAGTTCTTGTGTTAGCTCACAGCAGGGCAGAGACATGGATGAGCTTGACAATTTGTTATGTATTTTTACGAATCAACAGTAAAGGGACAGAAGTATGATTTCCAAACCAAAAGAGGGAAATTAAAAGAAAAAGAACTTGAGATATTGACAATCCAATAAAAGGCAGGAATAAGGGAGTATGGAAAAAATCAGAAATATGAAAATTACATAAATTTTAAATAGAAAATCATAAACCAATGTTGAAGCCTTGGCTGGTGGCACAATGGATGAGGCACCAGCCTGTGAACCCAAAGGTCACTGGCTCGACTCCCAGCCAGGGCACATACCCAGGTTGCAAGCCAGGTCTCTGGCCAGGTCCAAAGCTGAAGGCAGGTGAAAGGCAACCATACACGGATGTCATTTTCTCTCTCTCTCTCTGCCTCTCTTCCTTCCCCTCTCTCTAAAAATTAAAAAAAAAAAATTTTAAAGAAAATCATAAACCAATGTTGAGTAATACATATGACCATAAATTTACACTTTAGAATATGAATCAATATAAAATATTGTTAATAAACAGATGTATGAAGAAAATATAAAAACAAGAATAGGAAAGATAGTGATCAATTTCAGAATAGTGGTTATCTTGATGAGGTAAAGGTAGGAGACTGGATTAAAAACAGGTACAACAGGATTTCAACATATCCCTCACATGGTTTTTCTACACTGTGAAGCAAACAAACAAACAAAAAAGAGGAATAAAAGTGACAGGCTATTAAATTTAAGAACAATTCCACACAAACAAGCAATGCAAGAAAACTGTACCCTCAACAAATTGAGAAGTACAATAAAACGAAGTCTGACAAAGTAGGAAATGAGACCAACAAAGGACGACTAGATATCAGTTTGTCTTCCATCCCCGGCATCGGCAGCAGCATTCTCGCTGCAGAGATTTGCTGGGAGAGAACATGAAGTTAATTTGCAAACAAAAAGATTGATATTGGAGTGAAAAATAAAGGATTATGTGACTAAAGGTGTTTAAACATTGAATAGAGATTGGTATAGCATTTTTAGGACAGTCTTGTTTCCTTAAAATATTTACAAATAAGGATAATTTGACTCATAAAGTCTCTTTCTCAGGGCAAAATGGTTCGTTAGAAGACTGGTTCTTCCACATGCTGATGTGCAAACATCTGGATGAAAAACTGCAAAGAGTGAAAGTCCCCTTGGGATGTTTCCAGTTCAAAAACTCTCAAATCGGGACTTCGAATTGGACACGGCAGAGTGCTGTGAGGCTGAAGAGGCCAGGGAAGGGTGAAGTAGTGGGGAGAAGGGGAGGGGAGACCTGCTGTAGAACTTTGAAAACCACTCACCTACTCTTACCTACTTGTGTTTCTCGCCGAGGCAAGGGATAGGATGCAAAGAGAGCTGGCATAAATTTCAAATGTGATCTCTTTCTACATCTCTTCCCACAGTTTCCCTTACCTCAGCCAGAGTCAAGAGAAAGTGGGATGTAATTACGTCCCTTCCAATTCAAGCTGGCCATGGGTGAAATACCAGTAGAAAAATCTGCTCATGGTTTTTATTTTATTTTGGTGTGCTCATGGTTTTTATTACGAAGTTTACAGCAGCTAAAAAATATAACACCTGCTCTTCTGTCTTTTCTGAAGGCAATAACAGAGATTCCCGCCCAGACACCAAGACCACCAGACATGACTTCCTGGGCTAGTCCTGAAGACCCTTCACTGACTCCAGGAGGGTCCCAAGAAAACTTTGAGGACCGTCAGCTGATGTGATCTCTACCACTCCACCCAGAAGAGTGATTCTGAAATGTCATTTCTCCTAATGCTTGTTTTTTATTGAGGTATAATGTACATATTATAAAATGCACATATTCTGAGCGTACACTTTTATTATTTTTGATGAAACTGTAATCCCTCCCAATCAAGGTACAATGCAAAGGCACTGTTAAAGGAAACATTACCTGGATGGACCCAGTAGCAATAAAACACAATAGCTTCTATTTCCAAATCTTAACATTTGCAAACTTAGAAATAGCACCCAAGACTGGAAGATAAAGACAGACAGTGTAGGATAATAATAATACATTTTACCCCATCTATGAGACTAGTTCTATTTTCAATAGTAATCAAGATAAGAAACAGAAAATGCTATACATCACGATTAAGTGTTTAAAGTACAAATCTCAGCATTTGTATGCTGAGAAGTGATTAGTCATTAATCACATTTTATTTTCTTCTCCAAGTTTCTTACACTGCCATAGGAATAAGCTGATGCACCTTACCTTCCGTCCTATCTGAAAAATGTGGGTGAATGGCCTAGGCCAACTTCCATTCTAGTGACAGGGGTGCATGGGAACAAATAGTTCTCCTTAAGTCAAAGAGAAACAACAAGTACAAGAACACCTCACTCTGAAGTTCCTTTATTTTGGTTTAAACCTCTCTTGCTTAACAGGCTCTTTTCAAGTGTTTGGAGCATTATTAAATGATCCACTATTGATTTCCTGTGCTTAGCCTTGGTGAAATGGAGCGACTTGAAGCACTAATGACTGAAGCCCATTCACGGTCTAAAGGACAGGTACAAAGGCAGAAGTACTTGGAACTCATTCTTACAACCATCCTCCTAACTTAAATTTCAACACTGGGAAATAGGACAGGAGGGAAATAGGACACAGAATTCAACTCATTCCTCTCACATGTAGCACTGCTGCTATTTCTGTTACTTATCTTGAGAAACTTTATAAGTAAGTATTGGTGTATTTTGCTAGTCAGCATGAAGCTGTGTGCCTCCTTTCTACCTTTGAAATCCAAATTTCCAAATAATGACTTTCAGGAAAGTGTTACTCTTTTCAGTTCATTCTCCATGGGCCATTTATTCGCAATGCCGAACCACTGAGTAACTAGAGGTTACAGTAAGAATGTGTCCTGTCAGTTTCTACCTTAAAAAGGAAATCCTTTAACCCTGGCTGGTGGCACAGTGGATAAGGTGCCGGCCTATGAACCCAAAGGTCACTGGTTCAGTTCCCAGCCAGGGCACATAACCAGGTCGCAAGCCATGTCTCCAACCAAATCTGTAGCTGGAGGCAGGTGAAAGGCAATCATACATTGATCTCTCTCTCTCTCTCTCTCTCTCTCTCTCTCTGCCTTTCTCCCTTTCCTTCTCTCTAAATTAAATAAATAAATAAATAATCTTTTTTAAAAAAATGTTTTTAAAATTTTTATTTATTTACTTACTTATTTATAGAGGGAGAGGGAGGGAGGGAGAAAGAGAGAGAAACATCAATGTGTGGTTGCCTCTCACACATCCCCAACTGGAGACCTGCCCTACAACCCAGGCATGTGCCCTGACTGGGAATCGAACTAGCGACCCTTTGGTTTGCAGGCCAGTGCTCAATCCACTGAGCCACACCAGCCAGGGCCAATTTTTTTAATGGGTAAAAGAAAAAAAACAGGCATTTCATTAAGATCAGGGAGGGAGAAGAATGGTCACATAAATGCAACCTCATAAATAATCAGGAAACTGCAAATTAAAATAAGCCACTATTTCACACCCCATCAGATTAGCAAAAATTTGTAGTCTGACAATATGAAGTGTTGATGAGGATGTAAAACTACAGAAACTCTCATACAAACTGGTGTGAGCTGTAGGTGTCTAAATGTGTAACGATGGTGAAAATGATTATTTGTATTTAGTAAAGTTGATATACATATCTTAGATCCCAGCTATTCTATTCCTAACCTATATACACAAACACACACCCCCCTACATGTGACATATGAATATGTGTATATACACATATCACAGATGAATACAACTGGAAGTTTATATATTAAAAACATTTTTTCACATTAAAAGTGCGTTTGTTTGGATGGAGAGATGGGGAATGATTTTCCCTTTCTCACCTGCATTTTCTTATATTTCTACAGTGAAACTGTAAAACTGATTACTCTAGAGAGCAATTAGGCAGAGTCTAATAACATCACAGCTTTATTACAATCCTGAAACATTTCTACTACTTGGTGAAACTCTTCACATGTACACAAGAAGGCTCACAGAAACAGTGTTTATAATCGAAAAGTAGAAGCACCTACAGGATGGGTATCTGAACAGCAGTTTAAAAAATGAAGCAGAGCCACTGTAATCAAGGTGGGAGTATGACACAAGCACCAGGTGAAGTGATGTAGCGGCAAATTGCAGAAATGTGGGTGCAGTTGAAACTGATTATATAGATTTAAACCATGCAAAAATAACACAACATAGTGTGTTTTTACGTATGTAGGGAAAATATTTTAATACACAGGAATGGTAAACACCAAGTGCAAGGTAAATGTTGTCTCTGGAACGTGAGGAAGGGAGGTGAGATTAGGAAGGAGCACAGTGTGGATGGAGAAGTGGGCTTCAGCTTCACCTGTAATGGGCTGAAGGGTAGAGAGGTTTGTTATTATAATGCTCTGTAGGTTTTTTGAATTTTTATAGGCATAAATTGTACGCATATAATGAAATTGCAATTTTAAATTAAGTGTAGCTCTAGAAATGCAATTAACTGAAGCTGTAATCATGGTCTTTAGGACTAATTTTTAAAAATATTTTAATTTTTATTTTTGGCAAAGACAAGGTTTCCAGACCACAACATTTAATTTCTTCAAAAACAGAAATACTTTTTATAGGAAAATTTTTTATCGTTATCACTTCATTTTGTTTAAAATCCAAACTATCTCCACTGGGGAAGACTAAATTAAAACATATGTCCCTCGGTACCTAGAAGTACTTATTTATGTAAAAGAGGAGGATAAAGAAAGACACTGAATCTGTGCAAAGCAGTCGTCATTTTATTTTTTCAGTGTCTTCTAAATTTAGAGGGAAATCTGATGCTCAGAAAACCCCTGGGTGACCGAGCCCTGCTCCAGCCTTGGCATGGCTGGCCATCCCAGGCCTGGCTGACTCCGTTAGGAGGCAGAATTACACATTTGCACATGGTTAAACAGTTTCGTCACTGATGTCGGTTTAAACTGGCTTTAAGAGAAGGAAAAGAAAACATTCGGTGCATTCCACGTTTTCCCCTAAGTATACCGAACCGTCAAGTCATGCTGCATTTTGCATTCCTCAGCGCTCCTAAACACCGCTTAAACTGTGCCCATAAATCACTCCATCCCTGGTGAAACCCAGCTGTCTCCTCCAGGAGAAACAAGGGGCGACACCTGGGTAAGGACCCCTGCTCGGCAAGGCTCAGGGGCGACTTGAAGGGACCCACACCGAGTCTGGTAGGCCGGCACGTGCGCGGAGGAGGTTCACGTCCTTTCTGGAACCCATCCACCATAATCTTCGGGTTAAAAGCTCTTGTTTTAAAATCTGGTGGCTGCGCCCTCCTGACCACGTGACCCGTCTCAGCAGTTCCAGCTGTGGGAACTGTAGGAGGACGGCGGGGGGAGCATCACCCGAGGGCGCAGTGAACGGAGAAACTGCTGGAAAGGGTACCCAGCCAGAAATGACTGTAGAAAGAAAGGAGGGATGAGGAAGCTCCCAGCAAAATGACTATTCTTTCACCCAAGAATGCACCTTGGGGCTCCCGACACTCGCGGACGCGACTTGACAGACAACAAAGCTGTTTACACGCCACACACCCTGGTGTGGCCAGCGCCAGCGCCAGGGCCTCGCGTTCCAGACGCTTCCTCTGGAAAGGAGCGGCCGCGAGGGGGCGGGGCGGGCCTGGGGGCGGGGCCGAGCGCCTGGAGGCGGGGCCCCAGCGCGGATACCTCGGCCCTCCCCGCGCGTCCCCGCGCGTCCCCGCGCCCGCGCCCCGGGAGGGGCTGGGCAGGAGGGAACCAGTTCTGTGGACCTACCCAGCGGATTTGCGGAGCAGCGCCGGGCGGTACTCGGACCCGCCTGTTGGCAACACCCGTATCGGCCCGGCCCGGCGCCTCCATCCTGGGCACTGTCTGCAGTCCCAATAAGGCCCTCTGAGGAACTAGGTAACTTCCCAGCCCCGCCCATGCCCCACCCCCAGGACACACAGGCACCCACAAACGCAAGACACATTCTCACGCGCTCTCACGCACACTCACACGCAGATTCACTCGCCTGCACACGCGCGGGGTAGGTAGGCATCGCTGATAGTTGCCCCTTCTTCCTAAGGAAAATGCTCCGTGCCAGACTCAGCGGGAAGGAATCGTGCCCTGTAGCGGCTGCTCCGGGCCCTGCCCAGGGTGAGGGGAGAGGTGGGCCCCTGGAGAAGCCTGGAAGCTTCCACCTCCCAGGGCGAGAGAGAGGAGTCCGCCTCCCCTTGGGCTAGGCCAGAAACTGCTCCTTCCTTTTGGGCCTGGCATGCTCCGTCACTACAAAGGCTGCTTCTAAAGCAACTAGCACTAAATTGCTTTCTATTGCACAACTGTGGGTTCTTAGTTTCAGAATTAAATTCATCACCTACCAGGACCGGGCGCGGCGCTAGGCGCTTGCACCAAAATGAACCCACTGCGCGCCGGCGCAGCTGAACGGGGTTGCCCTTAGCATCTGCCGTTGGGATCAAGTCCCACCGACGAGCTCACTGCCGCCTGCCATTCAAACTCCAGGCCTCAGTACTTGGTAAAGCAGCATTGCCTTCATCCTCGACCGAATTCGCTTGGCCCTCCAGCCCTGCACACCTGAGGGTGTCTCCTCCGAGGATTCAGCCAAGCCCTGATTGAAAATACTCGGGGGGAAAACAGGTTACGTTGTTGCAGGCTGGTAGGTAGGCCTCTGATGGTAGCATCTGTACTGAAGATGTACAGACTTTTTTTTTTCTTGTCATTATTCCCTAAACAATACAGCACAACAACGATTTACATGGCATTTACATTGTTTTAGGCATTATTATAAGTAATCTAGTCATGGTGACGTATACAGGAGAATGTGCGTAGGCTATATAGGCACATACTATGCTATTTTATGTAAGGGACTTGAGCGTCCTCCGATTTTTCTGTCCAAGGAGTCCTGCAACCAATTTTTCTTTCCTTATCCTTTTCTTGCTGCCTCCTCGTCCACAAAGTCACTTTCTTCTAGACTCTGGAAAGCTGGAGAGCAGCGAGGATTAAAGGGCTGGAAGCAGGGGAAATCCTACCCATCAGAATGGATGAGGGCAGGGCTTCTGCACCTCCTGCCAAGTTAATTTGGTAGGAGAACCAGCTGGGTCGGGTCTGGACACGCTCTTCTGTTCTGCAGCTCTCAGATTTTTTTTTTTTTTTTTTTTTGTCACTTTAACTTTAGTAATCTTTGGTGCCCCTGAAGGCAAGTAACACACCTGACTCATAAAGCTTCAGATGAGTTGAGTTCAAAGTTTTATTTTCTACTTTTAACGCCCTCAATAAATTACGGCAGAGGGGGGTTGGAATCCAGCCTCCCGCCCTGGCGCTCCCTTGGGATCGGGAAGGTTGGCCAAGCAAGCTGCTCTTGAGAAACCAGGTGGAACAAGACCTGGGTGGAGGGATCCCCGGCTTGTTTGTGGAACTTTCTCCTCCTCTGCGGCATATGCCACAGCCTCTCTGGGGCCATCGTTCGAGTTTGCCATTGGAGCAGGGCGGTGGCAACCTGCCTTTGTTATGCAAGTCATAGAGCACAAGGCGTCCCAGCCTAGCAGTCCTGGCTAGCACAGGAAGGAGGAAAGGGGTCAGTAGGGATTCTGGGGGTGAGGCTTAGGGTTCCTCTTCACTCCCTCCACCCTCTTACCTCAACCCCGTCATCTTTAGGAGCCCAGCTAACTCATGTTCAAAGAGAAGTAATGCTTCAGAGCTCTGCCACCAATCTGAATAGGGTCATCAGGGTTAAAGTGATATGATACATTCAAAATTAACTTTCTGCACAAGTCTAAGTTGATCCAGAGAAAGCAATTCATTCTTACTGGTCTCTGTTTCTTATCTTTATGTGGAATCATATTTTGTCCTAGCTCTGTAAGTTTTTACATTTCCGGCAAAATAGTCGTTTCTTTCTAGGACTCCTTTAAAAAATTAGCCCTGGCTGGTGGCACAATGGATAAGACACGGGCCTGCGAACCCAAAGATGGCTGGTTTGATTCCCAGCCAGGTCACATAACCAGGTTGCAAGCCAGGTCTCCAGCCAGGTCTGTAGCTGGCGGGAGGTGAAAGGCAACCATACGTTGATGTTTCTCTCCCACTCTGCCTCTCTCCCTTCCCCTCTCTCTGAAAATAATAAATAAAGCCTTTTTAAAAAATTATAGTGTCAGGGATGGTCAGCAATTCCCATTTAGTTTAGTTTATTTTCCTCTGAACTTGTCTTCCTGCAAATCTCTTGCTGCTGTAGTTACTAACATGCTTTTGACTCGACATTTGGTATAGTTTTCCAGGTTAGTCTGACTGCTTCCTAGGGAGAACTCAGAGATCGTGGGACATATATGTATTAATACGTTGATACATATGTTGAGAGCAACAGCAGAAAAGTGACATAGTGTGGCTTTGAGTCAGACCCCTGGGATTGTCCCACAGCACACCAAAATCCTGTTATGGAAGATCTGCCCACTTAAATCCTCCAGGACAACAGCCAAAATAGGTGGGAGTGAAAGTGTGGGAAGCTCAGCCCCCTGTGGAATGAGCTAGTTGATTATTATTAAGGCCCGCCTCTTTTATTAGAGTGGAACTCTGAAAGAAACAGAGGCTCTCTTGCAGGGAGAAAACACAAAGAGAAAGTGAATTACTTACCAAGAATAAAGGAAACCTTTCTCACTCTGCTTTGTGTGGTGATCTAAACCTGCTAGAAGTCAGACCCAAGACAGACAAGCCCAAGTGCCAAGGATCTCATGCCATCGGCTCCATGGGGGCTAAAAAGAGCTGAGAAATTACTCCATTCCATATGCCTCTCCAGGACCTTCTCCAGTGATCTTCATGGGGACACCAGCTGCTTCCCCGCCTCCTGTTATTTCTTAGTGTGCATTCTGCGCAGGAAAGGACCCCTCTACGCTCTGTTCCAATATAGTGTTCATTTTTATAACACTTTATCTCAGGGGTCCCCAAAGCGTTTTATAGAAGAATCTAAATCCATCATTATGGGGAAAATACAGGCAATTAGGGAACTAAAATGAGAAAATCCTGTGACTGAAATAATATATCCTCTATTTCAAAAGCTTTTCAGTGACATAGAACCTGTCTGGGTGGTACAACGTTCTGAGGGAAATGACCCAAAGGTTATATTTTGCTTTTACTCTTGTATTATGTTCTCTGAGTGAACTTAGAAAGTCAGACATATTCAAAGCAGTGTAGCCTTTTACCTCCACCCTTACAAATCAACATTGACGCATGTCCTTAAAAAATAAAAATAAAAACCAACTCATAGCCCTTACATTATAGTACAAAAAAGAATTTGTTCTAAGCAGCAGACCAAGGGGCCATTCATGGAATGAGATCGATGAATTGGACCGAGGGGAAGTATGGAGGATTAATCTAATTTACTGATGATTCCTTTTCTCAAAATTCTGGCAAATATTAAATCACACCAAATGTCCATCAATTTTATGATAATAAGACTATCAAACTTGTTTTATTAAACACTCTTCCTTCTCTTACAACTGTCTAAACAGGATTTTTCCATTTAGGAACCTATCCATCCAGAGTTCTGATTATGCTATAACTTAGGAGCTCCCTTGAATCAAATATTAATATTTGTACAGTTATTAAAGTATTTGATGATTTGTACAGGGACTCTAAAATTAAATATAGTGTATCATTTATAGCCTCAGAAAAGACTATAAATGCAAAATTATTTTCTAACCTTTGGTTTTTGCTGGAACAACTTGTGAGATGACATATTTGAAGTGGTATGTATAATAACAAAATACTTCTTTAAAGTGCACTATTTAAGCAAAACCTTTTACATTATATAGTGCAATGCTTTCCAGACCGTATTTATGCAAGGACTCTTTTCCAGACAAAATATTAAATAGAACCCAAATAAACAAAATAGATGAAAAGAGAGGTGCTAAAGGGGCAGGGAAATGAAAGTTGTAATTTCATTCTTTGAACCCTCACAGGAGCTGCAAAAGCACCTTTGAGGAAACTGTTGTTCTATGGAGGGGTGGAAGGCAGTGTAGTACTATAAGACTTATAAAAATAAAACACCTGGCTGTTGGCACAGTGGATAAGGTGCCAGCCTGCAAACCCAAAAGTTGCTGGTTCGATTCCCAGCCAGGGCACATAACCAGGTTGCAAACCAGGTCTCCAGCCAGGTCTGTGGCTGGAGGCAGGTGAAAGGCAACCATACATTGATGTCTCTCTCCCTCTCTGCCTCTCACCCTTCCCCTCTCTCTAAAAATAATAAATAAAATCTTTTTAAAAAAATAAAAATAAAAGCACCATTTGAGATGACATTCCTTGCAACTGTACGTATGTACGTGTCTGTGTGTGTGTGTCAAATGTCATTCAGTTACTATCTGCTTCTTATTTTTATCATTCTTTCTCTGAAGCTGCAACTTTTGTGGCATTTATAATAGCGTACAAAGATTTTGCATCTATGAGTTTCAAATTCTAAGGTTTTTGTTGTTGTTTTTGTTTCGTTTTATAATCCTAACAGTATACAAAAGGACTGAGGGCACATTAGGCCAAAGGACATGTGACCTCAATTAATTATTTAGATCAATATTTCTATCTTGTAGAATAACAGTAATATCTCAAGATATGATTGTCAGATTATGATAAGGCCCTTAGAGAATATTTTATCCAAAAATGCTGATTTTTAGTTTTTCAGTTGGAAACACTGAGGTCCTAGAAGTTACCAAGGTTGCAGGGGGGCGTCCCAGAACCCAATTCCCTGAGTCACTTCTTTTTCCAACACTCCATGGATTGCATTATATCAATTAATGCAAAATTCTTACAACTTGAAAACGTCAAAATTAACTCTTGGTTGAAATAAGTTGACTATTTCTACATTTCTAAAAACTAACCCGGTCTGGTCCACATTTTAGTTAATCTCGATTCATGGCCTGTGTTAGATCAGGGATCACAGAAGCATGCTTAAGCAACGCGTGTCCCCTGCAAAAGGATTTCCAGAGGTCGAACAGGGAGACAAAGGACATGAAGCATTCATGTCTTCTTTGGAAAGCAGAGGTCACATCAGCATATCTGGAGACAAATTTTCGACTGCGAGGCTGAGATGGGAAGGCTAAAGTGTTGGTGCAGAAGAGTCCGGTTTTCTTCCACCTCTGAGCCGAAGATGGGGAAAGGTGCTCCAAGGCTGACTTTCTCATAAATCCGGAGCACTAAATCTTGGGCTGGGTGCGAAGGGCAGCCAGTTGGGCCTGTCTTGCATATATTTTATCAAAATAAGGGAGGTTCATGTGATCGCTAACTGGTTTAAGTGTATCTGTGCATGTGCCATGTGCATTTTCAAATGACATAGTTGGACGCTTTGTAAGTTGCATTTCTTTAAACATGTCATTCTCTGCTTCAGGCTAAGCTGGGAGGATGTTAAAGTTGCTTTTGAGCTTTCAAGAGAAATACTGGAGTAGGATTTGCTACGAACCAAATTAATACACTAGTTTTCTTTTTCTTTTCTTTCTTTCTTTCTTTCTTTCTTCTTCTTCTTCTTCTTTTTTTTTTTTTTTTATTACTTTCTTTCTGCCAGGGAACACTAGTTCCTGTAGTGTTAGTCACTGTGTGCCTCTTTGTTTATATAATTATATTCCATGCACTTCCATACTCATAAGTGCATGCATTAGAGTGAGCAAGGACAGCAAGCATCAGTGAGGCAGGGGACCAAGGGTTGAGTCTGCAGGCAAAGTCTGTTAGGTAAGTCTGTTGACAGCATCTCTAGTTGGGAGACTCATTTTACTAAACAACTTACCTGCTGTTGTGTATAGTTTGGCAGATGAAGGATACTTGTCTTTGTAAAAACATCAAGGGTACTTGGGATGATGGTAATGCTTGTTATCCATCTTATTCAGATTACATTATTCAGGATGGTCTTGCTTTTTAAATGATATGACCTATACAGTATTTAAGGTGTCCTTAGAGTGAAGCTAAAAGGAAAAATAAAGTGCTTCTTATGTATTACTTAATACTTGTTCATCCTACCTCACAGGATTGGTGTGAAGAACAAACATATTTGAAAATTGGAGGAAACATTGCAAACATATCTGTTAGTAGCAATACATGTTTGAATTACATTTCAGCATGCCATAAAATCTACTCATTGTAAGTACACATCTTACTGATTTTTAGTAAGTGTATACTGTTGTACAGCCATCACTAGGATCCAGTTTTAGAAGATTTTCATAACCCTCCAAAGGTTCTCTTATGTCCATTTGCTGGTAGTTACTCCCTTCTTTTACTCCTAACTCCAAGAAATTGATGTGCTTACTGTTTCCATAAAATTGCCTTTTATGGACATTTCCTATAAATGGAGTCATGCAAATATAGTCTTTTTCACTGGCTTCTTTCATTTAAAGCATATGCTTTTGAGATTCATACATTTTGAGTAATATGTATCAGTACTTGGATCCTTTTCATTGCTGTATAGTATTTCATGGTATGGGTACATCACATTTTGTTCATCGAGTCATTAGAGGACAGCCATTTGTGTTGTTCTGAGTTTTGGGCTTTCTGAATAATATTGCTATGAATATTCATATATGTCTCTTAGTTTGGACATATGTTTTCATTTCTCTTGAGTAGGTTCCTAGGAGTGACTTGTTGGGTTTATCATAAGTTTATGTTTCACTTTTTAGAAAAATGGCTATACTATCTTATATCTCCATCACCAGTGTGTGGGGGTTCTAGTTTCTCCAGATTCTTGTGAATAATTCATACTGTCTTTCTTTTTTATTATAACTATTCTAATGGGTATGTAGTAATATCTCACTAGCGTTTTATTTGCATTTCCCTAATGAGTAATGATGTTAAGCATCTATGAGGGGAACCCCCCCAAACCAAATTTATTTATTAAAAAATTGTGTATTTATTCTTACATGTTTAAACATGTCAATTTAAACATACTCTTCCTTTGATATAATAGACCTATCAAGACTTTTTTCCACTGTTGAAACAGTTATTTAACTTGGCTTTTTTAGTGCTTCTGCCATTTTTTGTTCCACCTTTTCCACATTGGCAAAATGTTTCCCCTTTGAGGACTGTTTTCCAGGTGGAAAAACAAAAACAGTTGCTCAGTTGCTTGGAGCAAGATCAGGTGAATAGGAAGAGTGGGGCATGAGGTGTCTTGTAATTTTTAATAAAAAATGAACACTCAGCATGGTGCGGACAGGTGTGCTTGTAAATCACCCATCATGAAATGGGCAAGCATGTTGAAAGAATCTTAAAAAAAATATTCACTAAATCGAACACAGCCTCTGACAACAACACCAGCTGGTACATTGGACAGATGGGTTCCTAGAGTACTCACCTACTGGGGGAAGCCTGTACTATGAGGGGCCCACCCTCCAGAAGATAATTCCCTTTTTGGAGGATCCTCCCTTGTATACATTTGCTTATTAGCCATTAGTATACTTCTTTATTAAAATGTTTATTCAAAAATTTTGCCTATTTTGGAAAACTGGGATAATTGCCGTACTATAGAGTTGGACACCACTCATTTTTTACCATTAATGACTGCTTTGCCCTTACACTGACTTGTGGCCTCTGCTGTCTTTTACTGTTTCTAAATTTCTATACTGTTATTTAACTTTAAGTTTAAACATATTTTTCCAAACTTGATTTTTTAAAATTTTATTGATGTACAATTAACATGTAACATGAGTATCTGATGTACAAATGATGATTTGATATTTGTGTATATATTGCAGAATAGTCATCACAGTGAATCTGGTGAACATCCATTGCCATACATAGTTAGTAAGGTTTTTGTTTTTCTTGTGATGAAAATTTTGTTTTTAAACAATATTTTATTTATTATGTTTAGAGAGATGGGAAGGAAGAGAGGCAGAGAGGAAGAGAAACATCAATGTATAGTTGCCTTTCACCTGCCTCCAGCCACGGACCTGGCTGGAGACCTGGCTTGCAACCTGGTTATGTGCCCTGGCTGGGAATTGAACCAGCAGCCTTTGGGTTTGCAGGCTGGCATCTTGTCCTTTGAGCCACCAGCCAGGTGAAAAATTTTAAGATCCACACCCTTAGTAATTTCCAGGTATGCACCAAAGTAGTAACTATACACTGTAGCCCCATGACTTATTTATTTTATAACTTGTAGTTTGTATTTTTTTTTAACTCCTTTTATTTTACCCATTTATCCATTGATGGACACTTTCTTCAAACTTGACTTTTTGGGGGGTTAGGGTTAGGTCCATGATTTTTCTCTCTTTTTCTTCACCGTCGTATCCCTCTTACTCAATTCCCCACCCTCCTTCCTGACAATTGTCAGTTTGTTCTTTGAGTCTGTTTTTATTTTGCCTGTTAGTTCATCAGATTCCACATATGAGTGAAATCATAAGGTACTCATTTTTTTCTGACTGGCTTATTTCACTTAGCATAATGCTGTCCACATCCATCCATGCTATTGCAAAGTACAAAATTTCCTTCTTTTTAAAAATTCATTATTTTCAGAGAGAAGGGCAGGGAGGGAGAAAGAAAGGGAGAGAAACATCCATGTATGGGTGCCTCACACCTGCCTCCAGCTAAGGACCTGGCTGGAGACCTGGCTTGTAACCTGGTTATGTGCCCTGACTGGGAATCAAACCAGTGACCCTTGAGTTTGCAGACTGTTGCCAATCCACCGAACTACACCAGCCAGCTTCTTCTTTTCTTATACCCAAGTAGTATTCTGTTTTGCAAATATAGTATTACAACTTTTTTATCCATTCCTCTACTAATGGATGCTTGCGCTGCTTCCAAATCTTGGCTACTATAAATAACACTGCAGTGGACATAGGGGTGCATGTATTCTTTTGAATTAGTGTTTTGAGTTTCTTTGTAAAAATTACCAAAAGTGTTATCACTGGATCAAAGTAAATATTCAAAAAACAGTTGCATTTTTATACACCAATAATGAACTATCATAAATGAAAACCAAGAAAATAACCCCATTAGCAATTGCTTCAAAAAGAATAAAATACCTAGGATTAATAAATTAAACCAAGGATATAAAAGACCTGTACTCAAAAAATTATGACACTGGAGAAAGAAGTTGAAGAGACCCTGACTGGTGTGGCTTAGCTGGTTGGAGCATTGTCCCATAAACCAAAGGGTCATGAGTTTGATTGCCAGTTGGGGCACATGTCTGAGTTGCAGGTTGGTCCCCATCAGGGCATGTGAAGGGGACGGGGTGCAGCTGATAGATGTTCCCCTCTTGCATTCATATTTCTTCCTCTCTTCTTCTCCCTTCCCCTCTCATAAGCATGTCTTTGGGTAGAGATTAAAAAAGAGAAAGAAATTGAAGAAGATACAAATAAGTGGAAGTATATACTCTGTTCTGTTCATGGATAAGGAAAATGAACATCATTAAAATGTCCATACAACCCAAAGCAATATGTGGATTTAACACAATTTCTATTAAGATATCAATGGCATATTTCACAGAACTAGAACGAATATGCCAAAACTGTATGTGGAACCACAAAAGTCCCTGAATAGGCACAGCAATCTTGAGAAAGAAGAAATAAGTTGGGGGAATTATGCTACCTGATATCAAACTATACTATAGGACCGTAGTAATCAAAACAGCAAGGTACTGGCATAAGAAACAGACATATACATTAGTGGAAGTGAATAGCCAAATAGTCAATTATTTGACAAAGGAGGTGAAACATATAATGGGCTAAAGATAGTCTATTCAATAAATGGTGTTGGGAAAATTGGACAGATATGTGCAAAAAAACAAAATGTCACTAGGCCACCTTTTACATCATACATAAGAATAAACTCAAAATGGATTAAAGTCTTAAATGTTAGATTCGAAAAACAAAAATCCTAGAAGAAAACACAGGCAGTAAAATCTCAGACATTTCTCATAGCAGTATTTTTTTCTGATATATCTCCTTGGCAAGGGAAACAATAGAAATAATAAACAAATGGGATTACATAAAACAACATTTTTGCACAGCAAAAAAAACCCATTAACAATGAAATGACAACCCACTAATCGGGAAAACATATGTGCCAATACATCTAATAAGGAGTTAATGCCTAAAATTTATAAAGAACTTATAAAAATTAATACCAAAAGTAAGCAAACTTGATTTTTACACTCCCTCAAGAATGCAAGCCCTTTTACCTTATTTATGTTTTTTATAAAACAGGCCTAGCAAAGTACTATGAAAATAATGCATCATCAATAAATATTTCTTGTATACATAATAAAAAGCTCATTGTTTTTTAATATAAATATTGTCAGCATATCTGATACCATAATTTGGTAAATTGCCTTAAATTCTGTTGGGTTTATTTTTATGTGTTAGAAGGTTTAGTGTAATTGCTTGTTATAATATTAAAATTGCAGTTATCCTTAGTTTATGGTTCAGTTTGAGTTGAAGTTAAGAATTTTGTTCTTTTTTTTTTACTTTTTTTTTTTTTTTTTTAAGATTTTATTCATTATTTTCAGAAAGAAGGGCAGGGAGGGAGGAAGAAAGGGAGAGGAGCATCCATGTATGGTTGCCTTTTGCCTGCCTCCAGCTAAAGACCTGGCTGGAGACCTGGCTTGCAGCCTGACTGGGAATCAAATTAGTGACCCTTAGGTTCACAGGCCGGTGCCAATCCACTGAACCACACCAGCCAGGGCGAGAATTCTGTTTTCTTTATCACTTATTTTCTATATCAGAGGTTTCCATTTTAAAACCATTTCAAAAGGGAATGCTTCAGCATATAAACTTGGACGAATACATTTAATTATCAGAGAAAAGTGATTCAGAGAAAAAAATTAACATTTTGTGGTAATTAATATGTTTAAATAAATTTAAATGTTTAGGAATTTTTTTTCTGCAAATGTCCCTGAGCACCTTAACAAAAATAGCAAAACCATAATTAATCACAAATGGATAATGCTCTCAAGTGGACCCATGAGTAAGGAGGAAGCAAACCAATACTTCACCCATCACCAGTACTCTGGACTCCACAGATTTGAAATTATAAACATAAATTTACACTTTTGTCTAAGCCTGAATGTAAAACAAAAACAACTTTTCCTATAACTAGTAAACAACAGGAGAAAAAGAAAAACTTTTGAGTCTTGCCTGGAAGGATGCCAAAGATATGCACTTGAGAATATTTTAAAGTAATTAGCATTTTTGTCTCTGTGTCAGGAAAAATAGGCTTTTGCCTGCTACTAATTTTCTTTGGGTTAGCGAGACCATTGTATGAATGAAGGGCTGTTAAAGGCCATTTATATTGTGCAAACAGAGGCACAAATTAGAGAGGGCATGTTAATAAGGAGAGTGGGCTTATGAGTGCTCAATTATGAGCCCAGAACCTGTTTCTATTTTAAGGGGATAGAAAACACATCAATCTTGCTTTTAGAATATTTTCAATTAAAATGAAACAGCACATGGCATACTAAGAACCAGCAGAGGCTGCAGCCATGTGGATTTTGAATAATTCCTACATACCATCTTAGTATCAACACTGATACATGTATAATGGGCTGAAATATAATTTGCGATCCCAGAAGACCAGGGTCCCTGAGCTGCATGAGAAATTCTAAAGGAAAAGAAATCTAAAACTGGACCATCTGTTTCACTTTTCAGCATGTGAGCTCTCGAGCTGGAGATTGGGAGGACGAGGCTGCTTATAACATGAGGAGGGAGGAAAGATAGGACGAATACAACATGTCATTAACTTCTCTCCTAAGCATGATCAGCAGCGTCCAAGCCTCGTTCACACAATAAAAACAAAGCCCAACGTCAGAAGCCCAACGTCAGCTGCACGCAGCGTTCCCTTCTCCCTACACACAAACAATAGTCAGTAGGCGACTCTCCAGCGCTAAGCTGCACCTCCTGCCTAATTGGGGTGAGGGAAGGGAGGCATCCGCTCTGCACAGAGAAGTGTTTGGGGGATCTAATTACAGTTAGCCCAGCGCAATGCATGCCCAGTTGGCCCCCGCTTTAGCCAGTACTTCCAATGGCCTAATACCATGGTTTCGGATTTTTTTTTTATACGTGCTTATGAAAACATTTCGTGGTATCGTCCCCCAAGCTACCTTTTCCCCTCTGTAAAATAACTATTTTAGAATTACAGCTCACCAGGAGGCCACTGTTCACATAGTGTTCATAAAGTGGAAAAGCACTAAATAAAACAGTGAAGGGCGGCAGGAATGAGGAATGCTCTCAAAATAGAGAAACCACTACCTCCAACGCTATTCAATAACCTTCGCGCTGAACTTCTTAAACCATGATTGTATTGGGCTTTTGGCCTTTTTTCCTTTCTTTCTTTCAGGTGGCGCTAGTCCTCTCTCCTGAAACCTCTGTAACTATTAAGGCTGAAGTGCCATTTCAAGAAAAAAAGAAGTCAAAGAAATGAGCCATGGGGAAGCCACAGTGAGCCATTTGTCAATGTATCTTTTCTTGAGTTCTTTGGGGATGCAGGCTTCAGGGTGTTGGGATCATAGGCTTTATTCGGAATTTGTCTGTTATAACCTTAAAGCTTGCTTCAAGGAAGGGATGTAGGGTTTCCTGTCTGCACACAGTGTCTGTTGCTATGGAAAGATGTGTACTTAACCATATTACAGTGTTCTGTTAGGAGCAGAAACTGGGCTATCAGTTCATCTCTTTCTAAAGACCATATGCTTTATGGGATAAAGCAAAACAAAACACATGTACAGCACACATTTCTGGCATTAGAAAACAATTTTAAAGGCCTTTTAAAAAAAATACTGTATACTAGATCAAGAAACTATTCTATATTTTAAGATCCACAGTAGCACTTACTAAAGAAGTTTTTAATAGTAATAATGGAAGAGATGTCTATTACTTGCAGTATATTCTCTAAACTCCTCTGAAAGTTCCATCTCTAAATTCATTTCCATGTCGAATTTCTCATTTCCGCCCAAAAAGCTGCTGTTGGTTCCATCAGAGAACTATGCTTGTAGCATAATTTCTAGTGCTCCACTCTTGGTGAGCACTTTCAACATAAGACTGTGCAAAGAATGCTTGCGGTCGATGAGCCCTCTGCAATGGAGAGGTGGGGGAGGCCCTCATTAAAATCTTGGCTGTTCTAGAAAGATTCAATAGTTGTTCAAACACAATCTAAAATCTTTCAGTTGTCACATTTTTCTTTGTGCCAAAGTTTGCAAAATAGTGTTTGTTTCTTTTTCTTTTTTTTTTAAATTTATTATTTCCAGAGAGAAGGGAAGGGAAAGAGGCAGAGAGGGAGAGAGACATCAATGTATGGTTGCCTTTCACCTGCCTCCAGCCACAGACCTAGCTGGAGACCTGGCTTGCAACCTGCTTATGTGCCCTGGCTGGGGAATCAAACCAGCGACCTTTGGTTCGCAGGCCGGCACCTTATCCACTGTGCTACCAGCCAGGGCTTTGTTTCATTTTTAAACAATGGTACAAGGCCTGTCCCACAAGTATCAAGCCAATGCCAAAGAAATCAAAACAGTTTGCACAGCTGATACTCTCGGGACAGACATGGTATATTGTATGGTGCTAACTCCCCCATTTGTAGGAAAATGTCCTGGTTCTGAGTACAGGCTCTTAAGTCAGATGACCAGCATGAGGGTCTCGTTATGCCATTTGTAGCCTGTGTAATCTTGAGCAGGCTTCTTAACCTCTCTGGGCCTATCCGCATATCTGTTAACGCTGGAAAGAGAACAGCGCCTATTTCATTAGAGTGTAACTAGGAATTAGATGAGACTGTTCTGGTAAAGCACTTAGAACAGCACCTGGTGCACAGTATGTCTGCAGTGTTGACTCATTAAATTGTTGAATGTCTTCATCACCCTACAGTTTTTAATCTTACTTTTTTCTGTGAATGTGCAGCTATTTCTCTTAAGGAGAGTTTTAAATGGTAGACTCTGGGGCAATGTGGCTGGATGTTTGAAAACTAGGTGGGGTTGGGTGACTTTCCTGTGTCCCACAAAAAAGCCCTTCTAAAAAATGAGTTTCCCTATACCTATGAGGACAACTCTGCCTTTCAGTATAATGTAATAACTAGATTCTCTCTTTGTCTGTTGTCCTGCTGAAAGCTCCTTTTTGGTTCTCGATAATGTAACACATGGATGCATTCATGTGTTACCTATGTCAAACTTTCTGTTGGCGTTGTTAACAATCCTTATATGTTATCAAAAGCAGAAAGAGGTTTACAATAACTTTGATAATGCATCCCAGCATATTCCAAGTGTAATACATGTAGACACACAGAAAAAGACAAAGAACTTGTTTTGCACATACCCAAACTGATGCCCAAAGTTTCAGGCCAGACCTGGCATCCACCGCCAGTACTTGGAATTTGTCCACAGCCAGTGGGTCCACTATTAGGAGGCCTGCTTTCTTTCCTCAGAACGTAATTTGGTACTGTCAAGTCATAGAAACTTTTGTTCTTTAAAGGTTTCTTTTTCACATTGCACTTATATACTATTTCCAGTGAGGTCAAATACCCTGTAAATATCATCTAAGTTTTTCTCATAGCATCTCTAACAGATAGGGGGCATCTGTCTTTCTTATTAGCATCTGGTGTTAGGAGATGCACATTTACTTTGTTGGGAATCACCAGGAATAACTCTCATGTAGACACTAATGGAAAGTATAATAGGAGATAAATATAGGTATATCTGTAAATGAAGGTGTTTTCCCACCTTTGAAATCTGTTGACTAAAAAGATAAAAAGTGGAACAACTTAGGATGATTGAATAGTAATAAAAAAAAACAGCATTTAATCTAAATCTCTCATTCCCGTGATTACAGCATGCTAAATATTACTCAATACTAGAGAGTCTGCTGATGAGCTATGTAAATGTTTTCCAATAAAATTAAATAGATTAGAATTGGAAAGAGAATGTTCATGTTTCTAAGCCTTTTAAAGCATCTTCTCTAAAAACTTCTGAAAAACACAGTTTAAGGCCATGCCAGTGTCATCGGTGCCAGCAGCATGAACACCATTATTTCCACGTGGCTAGAGAAGGCAGGACAGCCATCATGCCTGGGAAGTTCCTGTCTTCTGTGATTCTTTATTGTTAATTCTCTTCGTGCATCTTGCCTGCTGCTTTGTTTTGGTTGTCAGAGTTTGTTACTGAGACAGGACTAAGATCATCCTACTCTGACAGTTGCAGATTGAGTTGGCATGACGCACCATGAGGTGAATCTAATTGCTGTTAATATTGGAAGGATGAATAATCCTATTAAAAAGAAGAACAGTTATAAAAAAATAAACAGGTGGAGGCAAGTCTAGATGACATGAAAGAAGGGCAGCTTGATGAGGGGAAACCCATTAACCTGGAGGGAAACAGTTCTTTGCTTCCAATTTAGCGGTTGTGAGCAAAACCATATTCATACTAAATCAGAATGGAAACAATTTTTTAGATCCATTTATAGACTTAAATATTAGGCTTTCTTATATGTGATTCCTAATTGTTAACAGAATATCAGATGCCATTTTAGGTTTATGGAAAAACCTTTCCCTTGTTTCTGAGGTTGTGATGAACCCGGAGGTAACTCTAGTAGGTGGAGATCACAACACACCAAGCCAGCACTTCTCTGACCCCAACATGCATATGCATCACCTGGGATCTTGAGAAATGCACATTCTGATTTGGTAGCTTTGGAGGGGGACCAACGTGCTACCTTGCAGAAGCCTCCAGAAGGTGCCCTTCCAGCTGATTCAGGGCCACTCTTGGAGAAGGCAGGCTCTGGACACATATTTTAAAAAGAAATCTGCACAAATACAGTGTGATCTGCTTGGCTATCATTTCAGGAAATTAAATGGCATTGGGATGGCAATATCCAAACCACTTGCTTTGGAATGGAAGTGAAGGAGCCCATTTAAAATCTCAAGGACAATTTGAATTGTGAGTAAAGTTGAAGCTATAATGGAACAGTCTGGAGAGGCAGAAGGTCGCCTGGTTCCCTCCCTTTCTCGTCATCATAGTTATTGATGGCTATTAGAAAGCATGGAAATATTCTTTTTATACAATAAACTTCTCAACTTGATTTCATGATGCTTTAGTAAGAGAGAGCGTTATGCTTCTCCTTCTTTGTCCTCCCACAAACCAGGTTGTGAAGAGAACGTGGAATCTGCAAGGATCTCACAGCAAGTACATGGCATCCGTTCAGTCTGTGCGGGGACATGCTGGTTACTTGGTGGTTACAAGTGGGTGAGATCCTCTGACACCTCCCAGCATGTCATCTGGTGTTGTGGGCTCTCGAATGTGTTACTCCCCAGACAGCTGAAGAAGAGGGAGAACATTGAATTACTTTTAATAATTAAGAGTGCATTTGAAGCAGGAGAGTTTTAAATGGGAAGAATGGGTTTCAGAAACTTGATGCCATGTTAAGCATTCTGAATTTTGGGTGATCACAAACTATCACTTATGTAGGGATAGCATAAACCTGAAAAAATGGGATCATAGGAAAATGAATTACAGCTGGATGGACAGTTATGTGCATGTATTAGTCTGTTCAGGCTGCTATAACAAAATATCATAGACTGGCTGACTTAAACCACAGACATTTACTTCTGAGGTCTGGAGGTTGGGCAGTCCAGGATCAAGGTACTGGCAGAGTTGGTTCCTGCAGGAGAGAGCCTGTTCCCTGGCTCACAGAGAGCCACCTTTTTTGTCTGTGTCCTCATATGACAGAGAAAAAGCAATCTCTCTATCTTTCTCTTCTTACCAATTGACTAATCCCATCATGAAAGCCCCTCATGAACCCATCTAATCCTGATTACCCCCAAAGGTCCAATTTTCAAATACCATTACATGGGAATAGGGCATCAACATAGGAATTTTGGAGGACATAGCAGTACATTAAAGGCCAATGAAGATATTAATGACTGTGGAATTATAGCAAGCACAAAAAATGAAGACTTTTTCTTGCTTTTCAATGTATAATTGTGTATATTTTTCACATTTGTTGTCTTTTAAAACCACAGTACATATGAATATTACACTGATATCAAGTCTGGGAGTAAGGTCCCTGATGATAGTTTCATCACATTATTGAAGGTTTTCTAAAATTAATTTATTCTCCTACCTACAATATAACCCTTAAAAATAATTGTAATGAATTTACTCAGATAGTCCTACTCTAATCAGGACAAATTTACTTCTAGTGTGTTAGCAAAAAATCTACACCTTCTGGTACATACAATTAGAAAGTGAACATAGTGGACAAATAGGATATGGAAAGATTCCCTTTCTATGACAAATTTCTGGCATGATGAACAAAATGAAATAACAGACTTCTCAGCTATCAGAAACAAAGCAAGACACTCAAGTCAAAGCAATAGTGAAAGCTGATGCTACAGGGATAAAGGCCCTTGGGGACAAGGATGGGCCCAGGAGAAGGCAGAACTGGGAATGGGAGAGAGGTCCTCAGACTCACGAGCCAGGGAAGCTGGAGCCAGCTCCCTGCAGAAAGCCTAGATGCTCGCCGGGAGATGCGGAAAGACTCCCCTCATTGGCCCATGGAAGGAGCAAGAATGTTTGCTACTGTTGAGTCTTAGAATGGGTGCAGGCCAGGGAAGGGACACTCTGTGAGAGAGACTGACACCAGCCTGAGATTCTGAGTTTATGCTGTTAGCTTAGAAAGCTAACCCTAAGTTCGTTTTCTTGAAACGAACTCTAAGCAAGAGATTTTTCAACCGCTGTGCTGCAAGAACTTTTAAAACATGCAATACCTGATTATTTCATCAGGGGCACTGACCTCGTTTCCCTTAGATTGTCAAATAAAAAATGACAGCAGCCAACACAACAACAGCCATCCAATGTGAATGAATCAAATTTCTTTTTTTGGGGTGTGCCACAGAATTATATGTATCATGAAATGGAAAGGGTTGAAAATCACTGTTCTAACCCAATCAGTTAACATAAAAATAGGTCCAGAGCCTTGAAACACCCAGGAGTCTGATAGAAGCAGATGCAGAAGCACCTGTGAGGTCACTTGCACAACCCAGGGGTCAGAAGCTGTAGCAGTCCACCAGGACTACTATTAACAAAACACCATAGCCTGAGTGGCCAAAGTAACACAACATGTCCTGTCACAGTCCTGGAGGGTGAAAGTCCAAGATCAGGTTGTTGACAGGTTAGTTTTCTCCTGTGGCCTCTCTCCTTGCTTTGCAGATGGCCTGTCTCTTGCTGCGTCTTTTCATGGACTTTTCTCTGTGCCTATGCCTCTTCAGTGTTTCTTTAAGGACGTTAGTCATATTGGATGAAGACTCCCCCTTGATGTCCTCATTTAACACTAATTACTTCTTTAAAAGCCTTACGTACAAATAAATTACACTGAGGGTTAGAGCTCCAATGTATGCATCTGGGGGGTAAGGAGACACACTTCAGTTCATCACAAAAGCCTCTCTCTGAAAAACAACTGAACACATGGAAGACGAATTTACAACAACGACAGAATGTTATAAACTACACAAGGAGTGCTTCCATAATAGAGGGTTATCAGAGGCAAATATAAAGAGAATTAGCACCAAAACAACTACAATCAAACAAAATCAAAGGCATTCTATAATAAATACAATGAGTGAAGAGATTTTAAAGAAGAAATGAAAACATAATGAAACAATAAAACACCATGGAAACAAAGGATAGGCAAATTTGGAAAGAGGCAAATGAAAGGTCTAGAAATGAAAATTATGATCATTAAGATCTCACTAGATAGGTTAAATAGTTTTAGACATATCCAAAGAGAAAGCTAGTAAATAGAAAGATATATATGAGAAAATCACCTAGAATGAAGTATAGTGAGAAAGAGATGGAAGAGATAAAAGAATGGTTCAGAGAGGTGGAAAACAGAATAAGAAGGTCCAACATACATCTAATATGTCTCAGGGAAACAGAACAAGAGTAAAAAATGGGACAGAGCAACATCCAAGGAGAAAAGAATTTTCTATAACAGAACAAAATAAGATCTAAAAATTGAAGCAGCACACTGATGCTCAAGCAAGTGAACCAAAAACAAGTATATATCTAGTTAAAAAAATCAAATCATTTCAGTGTTTTTCACAAAGGAAATTTAATAAATAACAAAAAATGATTTCATATAGAACATAGTCTCTACTCATAATATAGTAAAATTAGAAAATAATAACAATGTCATGGCTGCCAGAATAATTAAATAGTATCAATAAAAATTTCTAAATACAAAATATATTAAAATAATCTTTTTAAACTATTTCATCATCTCAATATATGCAAGAAAAGGACTTCTTAAGGTATTTGATGATAGTTGTCCCTTATCATTTATAATTCTGGTTGCATAAGGAAATAATTTTCCTTTGCCTTGTGGCTATTCCTGAGACTATTTTGTTCTGCTGTCTGACCTTGATACTAAAAGACTACATATATATACATATATGTATATATATTTTTTAATTCATTATTTTTCAGAGAGAAGGATAGGGAGGGAGGAGAAAAGGGTGAGAAGCATCCATGTAAGGTTGCCTTTCACCTCCCTCCAGCTAAGGACCTGGCTGGAGACCTGGCTTGCAACCTGGTTATGTGCCCTGAATGGGAATCGAACCAGCAACCTTCGTCAAAGATGCTTTACAGCATCCTTAACTAGTGTGCAAATGACTTACCAATATGCAAACTAACAAATACTGCTAGAGTGAGAAAAACTCTTGCCAAGTGATTTTGCTTTCTTCCACAGCATATGAACTTCATGCAACTGTGCCCAGTGAGTATGGCCTCACAGAGAAAATCACTGATGTTCATTGTTGGGGAGCTTGAAGACAGTATTCCCCCACATGTATTATCACATGTATTGATACATGTGATAACAGATTTATTGTTTAATTGATTTAAGAACAGTCCTCTAAAATATTTGGTAGTGGAGCAGAGACAGTATAGATAGAAAAAGTTATTTTTTCTTTAAAATTTGATATGAAGATTAAACTTTTAAAATGTATAACACTTTTTTGTAAAAAGAAAATTCTGATTGACTTAGGAAACATGTTAATTTCAACTTTAGGCTCCCTTGAAGACCTTAAATTCTCTTGAGGATTATGTTCTTATAGTTTCATTAATCTATCACCCATACAGGTTGGGTTCCGGAGAATTTCATCTCTGGCCATGTGTGCAGTGAATTCTGGTTGCTATTCCAGATAGGCAGGCCCCTGTGTTTTGAGAGGCAGGCTACCTGTCTTGAGAATTGTTGCCTGGCCCTGTAGCATTCTTTTTGGGGGGAGGGGAAGTGGTATATATTTCTGAGGTGCCTACTGTCCTTTTCATCTTTGTTGCACTGTATCTGCAACCTTGACGTAAATAAACTTTCTGTTTACTGGCTTCTGCAGGAAATCTAATCAGACCAATATCTTTAAAGATTTGCTGAAGGTTTGTAGTGGCATCAGGTGTCTTAAGTCCCATTCTGTGTAAACTTTCACCCCACAACCTCACTGAACATATCTTACCCTCATATCTTATGTATTCACTGCCCCAAGTCCCCAGACACCAGGATTCGCCTACAATGATACACTCCAATGAGGGAATTGCAATGGAAATGATTTTTTTTTATTTTGACAAAGTAATTAAAGACACAGTTCCAAGCAAGGCTTGAAATCCTCCGGAATGTTCTATGCCTTATATTCTTAATTTATTTTATTCTAAAGATTTTATGAGACATGAAGATGGTCATCATTATTCTTTGACTTTTTATTGTTCAGTCCTCATTTTTCCTCTTTCTGAAACATAAATCTATATTGAGGTAATGACTATGTATTAGAGTTATATCAAACAACTATTTTAAGATTAAGTCAAATAGAAGAATTCACTTTTGGAAAATCGATTACATCAAGTTTCCCTAATGAGGGATTTAAATAGAAATTATTTAAATGAAATTTACCCTGGGTAAGGGGTCTACTGGTAAAATTAGGAATATCTTTTTAAATTAAAATGTTTATTATATTTTCTTGGAAAAACATCCTCGGTATGTATAACAAGGCGTTAATTTTCTTAATATCCAAATGTTCTTACGTATCAATAAAAAGGTAAACAAGTCAATTTAAAAAAAATAAATGGTATGTTTGCAGGGAGAAAATGGAGAAGCCTATACAAAGTTGAAGCTGCTTTATAATTGAAGAAATGAAAACTTCTAAAATGGAGAAGGGAATTGTCCTCGTTCACTTGACCAGGGGTGGAAATATTTGTTGTGGGTATAGGGGCACATGCTACAGTACTTATTATCAGTAGCAGTGCAAACTGAGACACCCCTTTTAGAGAACAATTTGGCAGGATTTATTAAACTTAAACATATAAATGTTGCTTTTAAATGTAAATGCATCCTTTGATCTTCCAATTCCATTTAGAAATTTATCCTATCTTTTTTTTTTTGCAGGCATGACCAAGAATAATCATCGTCACATTATTCAGCCAACAAGCAGTCGAAGGCCCATCCATTAGGACCCTGATCTCTCTTACATGTTATAGCACATCTGTGCTTGCATGCAGATGTTTACTTGAAGGAAATAGGGCTATATGTGCTGCTAGAAAGAAGTCTAAGATAAACAGTTTTGTGCAAAAAAAAAAAGAAAAAGAAAAAAATCAAGTTGGAGAACATACAGTATATACCATAATACTGTTTATCTAAAATAAATTAATATTTTATGTATATGCTTTGGAAAACCTTTAGGAAGTGGGAGAGCTAGAAGTACCTTGGTTTTGTACATTCTTCTGTCATGGAGCATTTTTTAAATTTTCTTCCTTTTTGGATTTATTGTTCTGTTTTGTTATTTCTTTGTTCGCTTGTTTGTTGCCATGAGCACATAGCATTCTTATAAAAATGTGTATCTACTGATGAAAGTCACTTTTACCTATATTAAATATTTTGTTTTAGTTGTTTTTCCATGTTTTGGAAGCCACAGTACGTAGGCTTTTCCCAACAATGGGAATGAGATGAGGCATATCATCAGTCCCCTTTTCTCTTTTTCCCTCCAGCACCACCAATGAAGAGACTCTTCTATACTAGTTGACTAAAGAGATAATGGTGCTTCTGAAGTTGTAAGATGCTTAGGGGTGCATGCACCCCATGTCTGAGGGTCAACAGGGCTTGGAAAACAAAAATTAAATATGCTTTTATAAAGAGCCTATGCTTACATATAGCAAGCAGTTGGACATCTCTCCTCATAGTGTCTCACTTAGCAGCTATTAATTACAAGCGAGGGAAAGTGGAGAGGGATAAAAGGCACAGAATGGAGCAAATATACATCATATATATGTCAGTTATGTGCTGAAAAAATAAATCCATGCTACAGGGGAGTGGCTTTTGCAGACTGAAAAGCAACTGTGATACGCTTTAAAAAACTTCTTTTGGTGAGATTTTCCTGTTATTGGACTCAATGAACTGGGGGGAAAAACAGAAGAGAAATAGGTTATTCTAATAGCTGTTTTATTTACACCTCTTATTTCGCTATTGATCAAGTTTTCTTGCAAACTCCTTTGTAGGTTCAAGTTTCCTTTAGTAGACAGAACCTGGGCTGAACCTGCTTTCCAACAAGGAGGAGGGATTAAACTGCCCTTTTCCTAACAGCTTTCTGAAGCCCTCCCTTCTTCCTAATCTCACTGTAGTTTCTTAAGAAATGAAGCACTTACGTATCCCAAGGGGTTAAATGGAGGTTTCTGCTGCAGAGGGTAAAGTAGGGAGTTTGCTGCATTAATCATTGAAGAACATCAATCACACATCCACTTGGGCAGTTACATTTCTGGTGAACAAAGTACAGAAGTACCTGGGGAACGTCTCCCTCTTTGTAAGTGGTGTCATTAGACATCTGTCAGGAAGCCCTTGTGAAAATAGATTTGAGGCTGCAAACAAAGCCATTTTAACGCGGACACGATGCTGGGCACAGGGTGGGTAATATTCCATAAAAACTATTGAGTACATAAATTAACTTCCAAATAAATCCTTGGACCAATTCCCTAAACAGACTATTAATTAAGTACTTTTTATCCAAGCTTGTGTGCTCGTTGCGGCAAGAATTATCTTCCTAAAGCACCATTTTGATGTTTCAGACTCATTTTCAGAAACTGTAATCGGTCTGAATTTTTGCTCACATAAAATTTGTATTGCTGATCCACGTTGAAAGGCTTTCTAACAATTGGCTCCCTTCTACTTAAATTACCTTTTAAAAAGTTATCGTACATTCAATCGTCTTTGCCTAGAACACATGTGACTCTGCCTCATAACGTGCTCTCTGCATCCAGCTGCTGCTTCTGCTGTCTCCAGCGCCTTCCATCCCCGTCTTTACCATTCCAGACCGATTCCACTCTGCTCCTGTGGTCACCTGTCATCACAGCCAGCCCCGCAGAAGGTTCGCACAGAGTGGTGTGTTTGCAGTAATGACTTACAGAGAGTTTTACTTCTGTTTGGATGACTCCATATCAATTCAGTGCAGTCTTAATTACCATTAGTGGGATGTAAGCGCATTGGAGGCAGAAACTGCTTTCATGACTGGCCCACACTCACCCAAACGATTAACATTTACAAGCGGCTTCATGACCTACTTAGTTTCAAGGGTGTGATACCATCTCTGGAAAAGATCAAAGGGACTTCATTTTAAAATTTAAAAAAATATATCATATTGATGGGTCATAGCATCATATTGTTGAATCAATAATAAGGCATGGACATGGACAACAGGTGGGATTGACTTTGGGGGGAATGGGTGGGTGGGGAGGGGGACAGAGGGGAGCAAAAACAAACAACAACAATAAAATTAAAAATTAAAAAAATAATAAAGAAGTGTCAAATATTTGCAAATCAATCTAAAATTAGAATGAAATTCAAATAAAAGTTTTAATTCTTGTAGATCTTTTTTGTTGTTTGTTTGTTTTTTAGTCTTTTACTGTAATATTGATAAAAAGCATTCTTAGCCCTGGCTGGTGGCTCAGTGGATTGGCACCAGCCTGCAAACCCAAGGGTCGCTGGTTCGATTCCCAGTCAGGGCACATGACCAGGTTGCAAGCCAGGTCTCCAGCCAGAGCCATAGCTGGAGGCAGGTGAAAGGCAACCATATATTGATGTCTCTCTCCCTTTCTTCTTCCCTCCCTGCCCTTTTCTCTAAAAATAATAAATAAAATTTTTAAAAACTGAGAGCTTTAAAATGATCCATGTATGTAAGGATAGTTTAGTTTTTTTCCAGACATAGCATTTTGTATTGGGGGATAAAGGGTAACTTATTTAAGAAAGGTTGAAGCATTTGACTATTGGGAAAAATTAAAATGTGGATCCCTACCATTGAACAAAATAAATACTGGATAGATTAACAATTTGAAAGTAAGTCAAATAAAAAAAAAAAATTACCTAAACATATTGGTGAATATTTAGGCAGATACTTCCATAATCTGTTAAAAGAGAGGATTCTCTAAAAATAATACCAAAGACAGAAAAGAAAGAGGAAGAAAAATCCTGATAAAGTTTTAAAATTCTAAAAAAAATACTGCAAGTGATGTTTAGCATAATAAACTGAAGAAAATATTTATAATAGATAAGGCATATTGATAGAAAAATGAGCAAGGAACTTTGAAAAGGCAACATAAAAGAATAAACAAATGACAAAATTTACATATATCATCCTAGTAATCAGAAAAGACTACCTAACTGGCAAAGCTTAGAAGAATGATACCTTGTGTTGGCGTGAATATGGATATACACTTTTGGGGAAGTGTAATGTTATACAGTCTTATGGGGTGAAGTTTGGTAATACATCTCAAAAGCCCTGAAAAGGATATATGTAGGAAAATACATGCATAAAGGGTTGGTTATAACAGCTGATCATTATAGCAAAATACTTGGAAAAACATGTGTTTTCAGGAAAATTTCAATAATAGCTAAATAAGGTAGAAATTAATTTTCCTGCCATGTAATAAAGTCCTGAGATAAGCAACCCATAGCTAATATTGCAAGTTCATGATGAACAGTGGCCCAGGTTTCTTCTCTCCTTGTGTCTACAATATCTTCAATAGGAAGATATTACCTTGTGGCCCAAGACAGTTATTTGCTATCCAAGCATCTCATCCATATGCCGGCCATCAGGAAGATATGAAGAAGAGAGGCACAGTTCTTCTTTTTAAAGTTAGTTCCTGGAAGTTAAACAGAATATAACAAAGGGAACTGGCGAATAAGCCTTTATTCCAAACAGCACCTGCCTAGCTAAAAACAAGGAGTCTTGTTACTTAGGAAAAAAGAAAGGAAGAATATTAGTGGGCAATCTTCAGTTTCTGCCACACAAACAAAATGTTGACTCATAGATGATTCAAACGACAAATAAATTATGGTACATTCAGCCAATGAAATACTATACAACTGTTAAAATGCTGATATGGAGCTATAATTAACATGAAAGGAGATGCACAATCTGTTATTAAATGACAAAAGCAATTCATGAAATTATTTTTATATGATCTCTTATTTATCAGCATGGTTGCTCTTTCATCTATCTAGCTAGCTACCTACCTATCTTGAAGTGCTTTTTAGTTTCTAAAATGATAGAATTTCAATGTTATCTTGCTGTTTTTTAAATTTCTGACTATATTGCATTGTGATATGAAATGAATGCTTGATAGCTGTTGTGACTGGATGGTGGTCATTCTAGTAATTATCTGTTTCGTCTAACGATTATGGCAAGATTCGGTATATGTCCATCAAACAAGATTATTAAGTGTGTTGTTCCAGATATTTTATACTTTTTAATTATTTGTAGGCTTTCTATTTTGATTTTTTAGAGATGTGTGTTGAAAATGCCCATCAAGAGTAGGAGATATAATAATGCTATTAGTATATATGGAAGATTGTGCAGAAAGTACCCAGACATGTACTGTGGAAAACAGAGACATTTATTGAAGAAGATGCAAGATACAAAAAACATTGTACATAGGACAATGATACCTCAGTCCCCTTTGAAGTAGCCACCTTGGGACCTCACACAGTTCAGTTTGAATCAAGCCATTAGCAACTGCAGTCTGATGTTCCTTCTACTCTAGTAGCAGAAGCTGCAGGACAAATTTTGCTACAACATGTTTCATGCCAAGATCCTGTGTCAAAATCTCACACAGTCGTTTTGGGAATTTCCAGATCAGCTACTAGTTCTCGCACTGTCAGTCGCTGATCTTTGTTGATTGCAGCTCGTACACGTTCAACATTCTCAGGTGTTCTGCTTGTTGCAGGCCTTCCAGAATGCAGATCATTTTCAACAGATTCTTGACCATCTTTGTAATGTTTATGCTGCACTTTAATTTGTGCTGCACTATTGCACCATCCCCAAAAGCCTTCTGAATCACCTGGATAGTTTGTGCAGAACATATGTTCAAGCTTAACACAAATTTTGATGCAGATTTGTTGCTCTACTTGCTCAGTCATTTTGAATGCAACAGCCACACAGTACACATACTCATTTAACAGTATTGACCACCTCTAGAGATAGTACAGTGAGGTCTTCATTGTTTACCCATGGGCATTCCAGTCCACCCTATTTGCCTGCCAGACTACATCAATGTCATGCAAACCATTCTCGTTGTATTAACAAATGGCTGGACTTTTTCTGGAGAGGTCTTGTATATCATTATTTGTCTTTATATATTTTCAAGGCTATGTATTTTTTGGATTCATGCAAGTTCAGGATTATTATATTTTCTTGATAATTGTTAATTTTGTAATTAAATGGTCCTTTTTATACCTAATACTATTGCCCTAAATTCTGTTCCTTCTAATTAATGTTGCTTTTCTGTCTTTGTTTTAGTTTTTACCTGAAATATTTTTTTCCATAATTTTATTTCAAGTCTGAGGGACCCCTTATAAATTGTTACTTATGCTTGCAAAGGACATACAGAGAGAATTTATACTTCTATTCAGGTAATATCTATTGGATTTATTTTTACCATGTTATTTTAGTTTTTGTATTTACCACATCTTTTCTTACTATTTGGGTTTTGTTTCTTGTTTCCTATGAGACTGACTTTGTTCTTTATTTCCCCCTCTAGGAATATGTATATATATATATTCTTCTCTTTCTTTGAGAGGTTAAATTTTATGCCAAGCAACTGAAGATGGAAGTAATCAATAGCTCTTGTTCTCTCTTGTCCCAGCTTATCTAGTTTATTAGTTTCATCTGTTTTTAGACATTTCCCCAAATTATCCTCTATTTATTAGGGTTGTAGGGTACCCCTTCCATGACATTTCTCTTCCTCTCTGGAATTCAGAACCAATATAGCAAAAGAAGGTGGTAGAGAGTGTCCATAATAAGAGACTGAAAATCAAAATATAATATTAGCCTCATTTCAGACAAAGGTGAGTGGAGAAAGTGATTTTAGACCCATGGCCCAGATGGGCTTACCGGTACTTTATTTCTGAATGAGATGGACTTAGCCCCGCACCACCATCCCTGTGGCACAGTGAGTCAAGGGGAGGTCACCCTAATAAGGCTGGCTGCTTACCAGCTCGACACACACAGACCAGAATGTTCCTTCTCTGGGGCAGCCAGCTCTGAAGGAGAGACAATAGCAGGGCCTGAGCCAAGCATGTAGAGCGCATCCTCCATGCCTGTAGGAAGAACGGGTAAGGTTACAGAGAGAAGTGAAGAGTGTTTCGATAGGATCCCTTGTGGAAATTGAAGTAGAACTTTCCTCCTTTCCTCCTTTCTATGGACGTATGAGCAGGAAGTAATTGTCCTCTAGCAATTATTACTATTATTGCTGTTTTGTTGTTGTTGTTGTTGTTTTACAGTTCCAGCTTTAGGTGAATCTGCCATGTATGTACCTTATGTTTTAGCTTCTGGGCCTTACCATGATGGACCCTCCCAGGGCTCCGAAAGCAGGAGGAAGCAGCAACTCCATGGGAGTTACAGGACCAAGAAGTCCTGCCAGCCTGGAGGTCATCCTTCTTTCTCTGGCAGTGGCCTTGGAGCTGCAGGAGAGGGGATAGGCATTGGGCTCCAGTCCCCAATGACAACCTACACTTCATGAAGCATCTGCATCTTCTCCAAGGAGAATCTGACTGAGACGCTGCTCTGCTCCGCCTGTGACCCAAGGGCCCTGTGACTTGGCACCTGCATGGCTGAGAGCTGCCCCGCAGGGCAGGGCGGGGGAGTGGGAGGGGTGCGAGTGTGGCGAAATCACCGGCCTTGATCAGCTGCCTGGGCCAGCAAGATCAAAGGCTGGCATTATCTGCCACCAACAAATGAGAAGCTAAAATAACGTCTTCTAAGTGATGACTGATTTTTTTTTTTAAAGCACACATTTTGAAGGTGCCGGCCTGCGAACGCAAAGGTTACAGGTTCGATTCCCCAGCCAGGGCACATAACCGGGTTGCAAACCAGGTCTCCAGTCAGGTCTGTGGCTAAAGGCAGATAAAATGCAACCATACATTGATGTCTCTCTCCCTCTCTGCCTCTCTCCCTTCCCCTCTTTCTAAAAATAATGAAATAAAATCTTTAAAATAAATAAAGAAAGAAAGAACACATTTTGACCAACTGTGTGAGAAGACTGATTTACCTTTCTACTTCTTTATATAGGATATTTAAACATCATTTTCACATTGATGAGCAAGAAGTACGCAGCCAAAAATGTGGGGGAAAAATGTATTATTATAGAGGAGGTGAAATGATCATGAAAATGAAAAAATGTATTATAGTCATGCATTTCATGAGGTTTTGTAGCATTTCACTGCAATTTTCAATTTTATTTGTTGTGATTTCTATTGTTATTCAAAGGAAATGTCAACTTTTGTACCTAACATTTTATTAATATTTTTCATAGAAAGGATTTCCCAAAGTTTGAAAGCTTTGTGTCCCACAAAACATAGATCCCACCATATTTTTGTTTGTTTGTTTTTAACAAAAATGTTTGCAAATTTCTTTGCTTACCTCTCTCTGCTTCTGGTCCCCCAAATGTTTGCGGGGCCCATTTTCCTTCTTAAACAAGTACATTGTTGAGTAGTAGTTCTTCCAGAGAAGGTCTGTTTGTGGAAAACTCCAACAGGGCCAGAATGCAGCCCTCCGCCCTTGAATGAAATTTATCGCGGTAAAAAATTCAATTCGGGAGTTTTTTCCCAGTTCAGCACTTAGTTATTTCCGTTCTGGAGTATGCCTTTGTGGCAGGGAAAAGTGCTTTTCCCTGTGAGGACGTCAGTTCTTTCTCCCAGCCTTTATTCTCTGTCTTTTGTGCTCTGTAGTTTCCCTTTCAGCAGTCTAGGTTTGAATTTGTTTCCATTTAACCTTCGAGGGCCCAGGTGTCCTACAATCTGAGGATGGATGTTCTTTTTCAGTCCTGGGAAAGTGTCATTCTTTAGCATTCTATCTCTCAAGTTGGTTTTAATGAGTCCTGAGGAGGTGCAAAACAACACCTTAAAAATATACGTGAGGTAGAAAGAATAATGGGGAAAAAACAAAAAATAACAATAGTTCTTAAACACTGTTGAGTGTAGGAAAAGAACAAGAAGAGCAGCACCATTACTTTAAGATTCCCTGTATACCCTTCTCAAGAAACCCACCTATTTTCTCTCCTGCCAGAGGCCACTACCATCCTAAACCTTATATTTATCATTTCTTTGTAGTTTCACAAAGATAATATATAGCAATTCATGTTTTAAAATGTTGTATGAATGGACTAATGCTGTATACATTCTGCGATTTGTTTTGTCCACCCAAAATGGTGTTCCTAAGATCCTCCTTTATCACCGAGTATAGCTGCAATTTACTTCTACTCAGGACTGAATAGTATTCCATCACCCACGTTTTATTCTTTCTAATAAATGGACATCCGTTTCTTTCTAGTTCTTTACTAGTAGTCATAGTGCTGCTTTAAGCACTTTCATAGATGCTTCCTGGGACAGGATAGTTTCTTTAGAGTTTATACCCAGGATTAGGTCATAGAGTATGGGCATCTTCATAAAGAAAAATTGGTTTTCAAAGTAATTGTACTAATTTATACTCCCATCAGTACTGTGTAGGAGGTTGCCTTGCTCCCTGTGCCTGCTAATGCAGGGTAGGTTCACACTTTACTATTTGCCTGTTCTGTGGATATGGAATGGTAAGTCACAGTGGACTTTGTATTTTTGCTGCTGATAATGAGATTGAATGATGTTTTACGTTTATTGACCATTTATGATTTCTTTTCCATAAAATGCTTATGTAATTCATTTTACATCTCCCCCTTTTCTGTTGGTTTGCCTTTTCCTTATTTATTTTATTTATTTATTTTAAATTTTTATTTATTATTGTTAGAGAAGGGGGGAAGGGTGAGAGGCAGAATGGGAGAGAGACATCAATGTCTGGTTGCCTTTCACCTGCCTTCAGCAAGAACCTGGCTGGAGACCCAGCTTGCAACCTGGTTATGTGCCCTGGCTGGGAATCAACCCAGCGACCTTTGGGTTCACAGGCTGGTGCCTTATCCACTGTACCCCCAGCCTTATATTTTAAAAATATGTTCAGGATACAAATACCTTGACAATTATATTTTCAGTAGCAAATAAGTCCTCCCATCTATGGCTGGTCTTTTGATGCATGGACATTGCTAATTTTCAGGTAGCTAAATGTGTTCATTTTTCCTCTCTGGTCTTCAATTTTCATTTCCTATTTAAGAAAATGTTTATCATAAAAGTATTCTCCCATGTTGACTTCTAAAATTTTTATAGTTTTGTATTTTACATATGGTTCATTAATTCACCTGGAGTTGATTTTTGTATATGATGCATTGAAGGGGTATAAGTTCTAATTATTTTATGTATCTTATCAATATTTATATATATATAAATGATCTACCATCTCACTTGTTATACAAAAGATATACAAAAGATATACTGTGGCACTCAAGAAAATGGTGTTCTGAGAGAAATTTATAGTCTTACTACTTAAAGGTTGAAAATTAAATAGACGTGTTGCCAAATTTGAAAGTTAAAGAAATAATGACAAAAAAACCCACAAAGGAAATAGAATAAAAAGCAGTATAAAGATAAAAGCAGAAAGCAATTAAATAACCATCCCATAAACAATCAAGCAATTACACAGAAGTCATATTAAGTAATAGGCTCAAGGAAGGCAAAATATTATTTCTTTTGACAAGTAACAGAGTTGAGAAACTCTGGTGAGACGAGTCAAGAAAAAGAGAAAAGGCATAAATATCAAATTGATAAAGATGTCCAAAGTTCAGATGCAACAAAATTAAAAAGATAAATGTTTAACATTAACTTTACGCTAATAAGATTGAAAATTTCAGGGGAAACATGCAAAGTTTAGGAAAATATATATTGATTTACACCTAGCTTGCTTAATTCTCTTATTTATTTTTTAAGATTTTATAATTTTTAGAGAGAGGGGAAGAGAGAGAGGCAGTGGGGGAGAGAGAAATCAGTGTATGGTTGCCTTTTTCCACCTGCCTCCAGCTACAGACCTGGCTGAAGACCTGGCTTGCAACCTGGTTATATGCACTGGCTGGGGAATTGAACCAGTGACCTTTGGGTTTGAAGGCTGGTGCCTTGTTCACTGTGCCACCAGCCAGGGCTAATTCTCTTATTAATTCTAATAATTTCTCTGTGGATAATTGTGGGTTTTACATAATTTGGAGTCTACCCCCAAAGCATTGGCTGTGCAAACTGTTTTGATTATATTAACATTAGCTCGATAATTTCGGGACAGACCTTATATAGCACTCATACAGCATGTGAACTAAAACAGCACTTTTCTTCCTCCATTATGTCTTAGAAATATTATACTGGAAATTTTCATTTTGTCTTCCATGTCTTATGACCTTTCTTTCTTATTTCCATTTTGTTACCTTTACTATATTATGGTTATTTATTCAGACCTGTTTTTCAGTTAACTACTTCATATGAAGATTTAACTATTCATTGAGTTTTTAATTTAAATGAATTAAGTTTTTTATTTCAGAAGTCCACTTTGGGCCTGTTTCAAATCTGCTTGTTCTCTGCTCATAGTTTCCTCTTGTTCCAGTATTACTTTGATTCATTCTTTTACCTCTTCAATCACATTAAACATAGTAATGTTTATAGATTCTTTCAGAATGTTCAATTATCTGTATAGTTCTTTAGGTACTAATTTTGTTGAATACTAAGCTATTTGATTCATCCTCATTTCCTAAGTTGGTTTGTAACTTTTTACTGTGAGCTCACCTGAAACACTGATGGTTTTTCCTGTGGGGTCCCTCCCTGTATCCCCTAGGTCATGGGTGTGCCCCGTAGTGTCCGTAGTGTGTATTTACATTTGGTTTTGCAAGGGTCCCAGAGTTTGCGTGGGTTTGACCAAGTTTGATTTTTCTTGCCCCAATTTTTTGTTGGTGTATCAGCTAAGAACTCTTATGCTATAAGGCTAGTGTAAAATTATATCCTACACTCAGGCTTGGGTGTAGCAATTAACTGTCCAGGGAATTTTTCCATGGAAGGTCAGCAAGAAAGGTTATGACCTCCATGAAGTCCTCTAGCTTAGTTAATGATAAATGTGTCAATGGGTAAATTATAAATTGCAACATTGTTTTTTTCCCAGACCAGTAACGTTGCTTTCTAGTGACAGTAGGTCTGTCTCTGGAAGTCTCTGGTTTTCTTGTCCTCCCATCCCTCCCTCTTCTTCTCCCTCATCCCCTCCAATTTATTTTTTCCTCCTTTGTCCTCTTCTCCACTGTTCTATCCGGCTGCAAGATCATGGGATGAACCCAGCCTGTAACAGCACCCCTAGACTGCATCCCTTACCTGGCCTCTCCCTGGTCAGGGCCTAGCTCCATCTCCCAAGGGTCACTGCAAGGCGGCAATGACAAATCCTCGGACCTCAGCCTGTAGGAAATGGTTTGACGATGCCAAGACTGAACTATATCAGATGAAAATAAAAACCTCTTCAATATTTAGGTATATTACGTATGGCTGTTCGTGAGGGGATATTATGCAGGACCTAGAACTTCTCCCCAGCATTGTGGCTTCCCCGTTCACTGTGGTGTCCTCTGCTTCATTGGTCTTCTCTCTGCTGTCCTGTCTCTTTGTCTCCTCTGCTTCCCCACCAATGCCAGCTGGCAAAAGAGGTTTACAGTGGTTCTTAGGAAAAATAATACAACAATTAATAAACAAGAATATACGAAGGAACTTATTTTTTGTATGCGCAACTGTAACCTACTTTTGCCCACCCGGTATAGCCATAATAAGTTGTAAATGGCTGAGAGCTTCAGGCATTATTTGTTAGAAGCACATTTGTATTTTGACAGGGCTCAAAGACCTAAGAGCACCCGGAGGCAAATGCAAGGCCCCTCAGACGGCCAGCACCTTGTTTCCACCCGGCTCACTTCACTGTAAGGAGCAGTTACATTTATACAGCCCTAAACTGACACTCGGCCCTTTGAAGGCACCCGAGAAGCTGATGTGGCCCCCGGTGAAAATGAGTTTGACACCCCCGCTTTAGAGAAAGAAGCAAATCCACAAATCTTGATTAGGTAGCGGAAGAAATGTTGGTGGCTGAATGGCGTACACCTGGTTTTCCTGAACTCGCAGGACAGATACCTATTCTACTTAGAAACGAACGCACACTACCACGCCCCATGCCTAATTAATACCAGGCGATATGTTAAATGCTTTCCTTCCACTCTCCTGTAATTCATACCAGCCCCAGCCCCACCCCCACCCCACCCCACCCCATGCGGGGTAGATGCTTAGTGTTGCGATACATCCTGCTACACAGCAAAGGTAAGAAAATTGCCCAAACTTGCACAGCCTGTAATGCGGAGCTGGATGTGACTCCAACTCCTACCGACCAGGAAGCTCTAGGAGGTAACACCCTTTCTGGTGGGCGGCAAGCAGTTCAGCAGCTTGCCTGCTGGGTTGCTTAGCTAAGGAACGTCTAGAGCTTTTACAACCTTTTCTCCTAAGTCATCTGTAAAAGCCCCCTTAACTGTCTTCATTTTCCTCCGTGTTTGTCATCCTTGTCCGCTGTGCCCCGAATGAAGCACAGTGGCCCGGTCTATTTTCCTTTCTCAGCCTATGTCGGATAGGAAAAAAAAAATAAACAGCATATGGTGAAAAGTTAATGAGATTTTAAAAAATAAGTTCACTTAAAATAATCCACGGGGTTTTCTACATGTGTTCTTGGTCCGGTTTCAAAAACCACAGGGGTTTTTACTATGCTTCAGAAAAGGGCGAATATTTGCGTTGTTTTTGTTGGGGTCAGTGGGAAACCAATTTCATAGAATCCGCCGTAATAATCCTGTTGTTTATAAACAAGTGCCACTCTGACCTCGTACAGGCTAATTCACACTGTGACGTGTCCTAGCTAGCATTAAAGGCGTTCAAAGCAACTCTGCAACTCTCCCCAGTCACCAATCTCAGGCCCGCAGGATGCTCCTTGAACTGAGCAAGGAAGTCGTACTCGGAGGGGAAGGTGGGGAAAAGCAGACAGCTTCTGAAAGGGGAAGCTCTCCGAACATAGCTCAGCACTTACGTTACCAAACAGGCAGCACTCCCATTTTAAGAAAAATTTCCTACACCTTTGAAGCCAATTAAAAAAAAAAAAAAAAAAAAACCAAGTTAAAAATCTTGTTTTTATTTTAAAGGAGGAGTCACATAAAAAGTTATTGTTGCTGAAGCTACCTGAGTTCTTTGCCTTCAAAGAATTAATTTGAAAATGCACAGAAATAATTGTATTTGCACGATTGTGTTTAGCTACAAAGTTCGGTTGATGATTAAGTGCTGAAAGCCCCTTGTGTGGGTCCAGGATTGTTCTGAGCATTGTGGAAGATGTAAGAGAAATGGAAGACAGGGCGACTGTCCTTGAGGCTCCGACAATCCAGCTAGCGAGATGCAAGGTCCTCAGCACGATTTTTTAAAATGGTATCAGACACTTCCCTTGTGCCAGGCACTGTGCTCAAAGCTTTGCACGAATTATCTCATTTATCTTCAGAAGCCCAATGATGAAGGAAATATACTGGAGGAAATCCAGGCTTGAGAGGTTTATGGAACTCTCAAAAGAGTTGTTTCGGGAAGTACATGAGAAACTGGAGTTTGCTTTATCAGTTAGATTTAGATTTTGTTTCCTACTGACAAAGAGGGGGGAAATTCCCCAAACAAAACATAAATAAATAATTTTTAAAAAGCAGTAGCTTAAACAGATAGAAGTTTAGTTTTCTCTCCCATAAACCAAGACCAGATAGTAAGTAACCAAAAGAGCACTGCAGCTCCCCTTAAGCACAGGGACACACCTACCCTGAAGGACCCAGGAACTGCAGACTTTTTTTCAGGTGGCCATGTGCCCAATGAAAACGAGGGCTTCTATTACTAAAGGTGAGGAGAACAGATGTTGGGTTAGGCCACTTGTTTCTCTACCATATGCATGCAAAGCACTGGGTGCAGGATAAACACAATAAATGTTACGCTATACGAGTTCTAGAACTCAAAGCAGCCTCCACTGTAGTTTGCTCATCGATGAACTACAATTACTGGTGCCTGAAGTTTCCCCTTTCTCAGACTGTGTCCTGTGCCTGAACAGGGACCTGAGTGAGAAGGGAGGGTGCGCAGTGCCGCGAACACCCGGGGCACTGGCTCCCAGGGCCGCCTCTCCTCTCCCTCCGGCAGAAAGGGAGGTGGGAGGTGGTTTGCCCTGAAGTTTGCACCTGTGGAAAGGTGGCTGCCAGCCAAGTCCTGACGCCAAACGAGGGCACTGCCTGGGCCTGGGCGTTTCCCAACCCGGGCTTTTGCTTTCTTCCCAGGCAAATGATAGTTCTGGATTGTGGCAGGCGGGAAGGAGCAGGGCGGCCACACTGCCTAATTTCAGGGGACAACAGGCACACCGGACTGAGATGTCCTTCAGATCAGTGATAAGAGGCCCTGGAAAGGGGGACTTGGTTGTAAGTCATGAGTTGGTTGTGTTGACCGAGTGGCTTCATTTGTTTCAAAGAGTTTTCCATCGATCATCTCCGTCTCCATAGTCCTAGGTAAGAGAGTGGTCCTCAGGCCACAAAATATTTGCCCTCTGTGGATTGGAGGAGTGGCCCTCACCTTCTTAAAACCCCTAAGCAAGCTGTCTTTAGGTCTGCGATTCTATCAGGAGCAGGTTTGGTTTATCAGAGCAGCGGTGGACGTGGAGGGGTGCGGTGGAGGAAACTGCGCAGGGTAGATAGATAGGGGTGGATAGGATAGTAGGGAGAAGAGCTGGAGTTTCCAGCTCTCCATATGCTGCTTTGGGCCAGGAAGGGGTGGGAAGGAAAAGGAAGTGAGAGGGAAGGCCTTGATCCTTCCACGCCCTCACCCCACATCTAACCTGTGACCAAGTCCTTCCAGGTTGCCTCCTCGCTGCCTGTCCCGCGGGGAGCCACTGATGGCGTGCACGGGGTGGTGTGCAAATTAGAAAAGGCCCCCACCTTCCAGCGGGCTCAGTCCTGGGCCAGGACTCAGTGAGTGGTAAGGCTCTGGCCAGACTCATCTCCTTGGACGCGAGCCTCAAGTCATGGTAGATCCTTTGAAATCAGTTCCCTTGACTGCATCCATGGGGCCCCTCCCGTCCCACCCACTTCCACCATCATCTCTCTGCACTTAACTTGGACCTTGTTCCATCGTGACAGATAATGAGGGGAGCTTTACAAGGGTCTCAAATTTAGACTTGGGTGTGGATGCCAGGTAAGCTTATGCATTTAGTCCTAGAGATGCAATGACTAGATGAAAAGATGTTCATCGTATTATTTGTTTTAAAACTTGTGATCTATTAACAGACCACACAGCCTGTAGGGCACTATGAATTCATTAAAATAAATCTTAATTATTCTGTGAAAAGCACATTTGCATTGTATTATTGAGACGGAATACATTATGTTTAAAAAATGCAAACATTAAAATAATTTTACGACCCTCTTATTATTTCTTAACTGTAATACGATAATATACTGGGATCCTCAGTGAATGAAGGTTACCAGGTCTCCTTGGCCCCAGGCCTGAGCCCAGACTCCCGGGACCTGGTCCCCATTCTGACGCCTGTCAGCCCTGACTCTTCTCTTCGCCGCAGTCACTGGGGTTCTGTGACAAGTCCGGGCTGGTCACGGTAGCGCTGTGCTGAAATGCTGCAGTTTCTTCGCACTGCTCCTGGCTGGAATGCTGCCGTTTCTTCGCACGGCTCCTGGAATACCAGCTGGGGTGGAACTGGGGCGGCCGGGCCCCACCTCCGCAGCCCGCCCAACGCAGCTTCCCCGCCCCACAGGCCTCCTGCTGCTGGGGATGCCCTTTCCCTTCTTTCCCTGGTTGGTTTCTCCACACTTCCTCAGGGAAGCCTGCCCTCAGGCCCTAGTGTGCTTCGTGGTTCTCCGTGTATTTCCCTCACAGAACTCTGTATCTTTCCTTCAGAACATGTTATCACCATACAATTATATTTCACATTTAGTAGTGCGATCATTTGATTAATGTCCAGCAGGCACACTCAACGCAGTTAGTTAATTTTTATTTCTCACTGTTGGAGCTGCAGAGCTGGAGCGAATGAATGGGAAGGCCACCTTCTCAGCTGCTCCTTCAGGATTATGTTATTTTTTTGGGGGGTGGGGGGAGGGTGATGGCAATCTCTGACACCCCAGGTCCTGGAGAAAGCACATCAGGGGCACCAGAGAGAGAGGTGTGGCTTGGGAGGAGACATCTAGGGGTCAGAGACAAAGCAACCGATATAAGTGGGGTGAAATAAAAATCACAAATGTAATACAGTAATGCACATGAATTATTTTTGTTTGGAATTCATTGTGCTTGATCTTTTAGAAGTTTATGTGTACCACGAAGCAATTAACTGCATATGAAAAATATCCAAAAGGCCTTAAGTCACTGAAATCACAGAAAATTGAGGTGACTAGCCCTCTAAATGACTTCCTCTGTATTCTTGTTATGACCTCAAGTATGTTCCCTTCCCACATATTACATTTTAGTTTTGAGGAACTAGAATGATCTATAATGTGTCTTTTTTTTTTTTTTTTAAGATTTTATTTATTATTTTTAGAGAGGGGGGCAGGGAGAGAGGCAGAGAGGGAGAGAGACATCAATATATGGTTGCCTTTCACCTGCCTCCAGCTACAGACCTGACTGGAGACCTGGCTTGCAACCTGGTTATGAGCCCTGGCTGGGAATCGGACCAGCAATTTTTGGGTTCACAAGCTTATAAGTGGCACCTTATCCACTGAGCCACCAGCCAGGGCTCTTAATGTGTCTTTTTCCAAGCACAGGGTATCAGTGATAGAAGCCTTATTCATGATTATATGACATGATCACAGAAGAGAATAGAGAAATCCAGTAATAGGTACTCAATAAGTGATTTTGATGATGGCGAAATGAATGATGACAATGCTGGGAATAAAACGAGAAATGCCCTTGAACACACATTTGTTTTAAAAGTTATAGAAAATTTCTAAACTATAATACAAATATTTATCATGTAGTGTTCAAAATGTGGACAATCTCATATAAGATAAAAAGTACAGTATTGTAAAACGTCATGAGGTGTTTCTTCATTTATTTCACGGGTATTACTATGTTTCCGGGGACTTTGGAGAGAAACTGAAGTAGTAATCTAATGTATCATCTGACTTAAGGTTCTGAATGTCTAGTCCTAACATCAGTGGGTTCCCAGTATCAAGTGAGAGCCATCCAGGGTTGGGGATTACGGCTAGGTGCTGGCCAAGGGCAGTTGACAAGGACCACGAAGGAGGATGTTGGGTCAAAAGTCTGAGCCTGCTTGTTGACTGGTCAAGTCCGCCTTGATGTTTCAGGCAGCCCTGGCAATGTTGGGTAACTGTTTTACTCTCCTACTGGGGACAAGACCAAGGTAATATTTACCTTTTAAAAAAAATTCTCAGCCTGTGTCCCAGAGTAGATTTTAGATAAATTTGTTGAATGAACCAGTGTAGTTTTTCCCCATCCAGGTTTATGACCTCCACCATAAAATTCTTCCTAAGTACAATAGTGCTATTGATCACCACAGTCTCCAATATTTATTCAAATTGTTTCCTTAGATTTTAAAAATCCTAATTGCTTCGCACCCTCAACTAATGGGCCGCTGTGAATTTACATAGTTGTTTCAAGTCAAATAGTATATCCCATATCTTGTGTTTACTTATTCACTGCTAACGTCTAAAACGTCTAAATCGTCTAAATCGGAGAAGTGAAAAGGACAATTGTTTAGTGCTTTTTAAAGTCCCTGACCAGGATCAGGAGGGAAATCCCATTAGCTCCATTCATCGCGTTTCTCATAAATCTAAAAGGAAAGCAAGTATCCAAAGCTTTCTTCTTTAATCGTTCTTATTTGTAAAACCTTGACAGGGCTTTATTCTAAATTGCTTACAAATTATGTAAAGAATACTGAGAAATATGATGGGTAGTGAATCGTAAGTTTCAGTTATTGAGTAAATAACCAGAACAGTAAAAAGGGGCTAATCTGAAAGCAAACAGTGCAATGGGCTCTGATGAGGCAAAAAGAACAGAACTGTGGCATTCTTAAACTGCCATCTGGCTCAATCCTCCCTAAGTGGGCAAACCGGACAACCTTTATTCAACGTCCTAAAACTTATTCAACAGGAGCTGTATTTGAATATTAATTTTCCATCTCGTTAAAAAAAAAAAAAAAAAGCTATTTTTTTGTAGCCAAAACGGAATGTTTAACAAAATAACCGGTAATCCGCGGGCCAAACATGAGGGTGTGGGGCAACCTGTGGGTGGGAGGTCCTCTATGGGCAGCTTTTCGGGCCTTTGCCTCTGTGGCTTCTTTGCGGCCAGAGAGTTATTCAAGTTGTCATCATGGTTTGAAATTTAGGTAAGAGGTGTAAAAATAAGGAATTCATTAGGAAAAACCAACATGGTGATTTCCACTACTTTTTAATCAAAAAAGAAAATAATGTAGAATTGCCATGTAGGGTCATGGAGGCAGTGACAGTAGAAATTACCATCTGTAGTTCTGGTTGTGCTTTTGTGAAATGTGAACCCATTTCGTCCCTTTCTGGCAGACCGCTGACAGTTGCCATTTTGTTGATTAAGTCTGGATTTGAAAATCAAACTACAAGAGGCCTTACTCTTGTTTTCCCAGGTGAGGTGTGTTTGAAGTGCTAAGGTGAACAAATAGGAGCCCACTGCATAGCTTCAGCAAGAAGCCTTTTAAAAAGGTACTTTAGTTTTCTCTGTTTTTTAAAAGACAGAACCAAGTCCTGCTGGCTTTGTGTTGGGCTTCTTACAGACTGCAGTGCCTTCTGTCTGCGTCAGGGTGTGGCATCTGCCATTGGGGAGGAGAAACTGGCATGTGTCGCCTTTTATAGCAGACTGATTTCATTGTGCTGGGGCCTCTATTTCACAGCCTCTTGGATCCAATCTTCTAGATGAAGCAAATGGAATTAAAAGAGATTTTGACTTACATACCCTTTTTTTTTTTTAAGTTTCATGATTTTTCTATATGAAATATTTTAAAGACATGGGCCAGAGCTGAAGTTAGTGACTCGTTTTCCCTTTTAGAATTAGTTGTAAACATAAGCCAGGAATATGGTTACCCTTGTATGAGTTGACTTTGATATTTTATCAGTTTAGGAAAAAATGTCCTTTTAATGACTGTATGTATATTTTAGCTTGACTATGTCTAAAAACATAAATATGTAACTGATTTTGGAACTTATGTATATACACACGTACAACATAATTTATATAGGCATATGAAAAACTTAAAAATTCAATTTATGTGATGTAACGCATATAATTAGTATGCACTGTATCTGCATATATAAAGAGAGGAAATCCAAAAGAAAAATGTCAAAAAGTTATGGTAACAAAGATGTAGTATTTTCTTGGCAAAAACTGATGATTTGGCATCAATTCACCTTATAGTTGTTATTCTCGCTTACATAGGACGCTAAAACTCTGTTTCCCAGTTGTTTGCGTAGAATTGCAATGTGTAACTTCTATTCTCTATAATGACCCTTGGGTTTGCACCTGATTTCCCTCCCCTGAGTTAGTCCCCGGTTTTCCCCATCTACCCTCTTCTATTTAGTTAGGTAACATTTACACTTGGTCAAGCACACCAGAACAACCACTTCACTCGAACTAACTTAAAAAGCCTTTGAGAAAAGCTGAAGAAGGAAATCATTTTCGAAAACTCCATTCTGCCAAAATAATTGGTTTCCAATGCTTTCTATCCATGAATACGGAGTCCATAGTAGTACAAATGAGCCGCAATCACTTAGGTTAAGAAGTCCTGCTATTGAAGATACTCAAGGTGTTACTTGGTGATAAATTAGCAATAAACACACATAAAACGTCGCACAGTGGTAAAACGATAGTACTGTTTAAAGAACAAAGCATGAAACAATTCTACTCCAGGATTAGATAAAACCAATTTATATTATTATTGATCTTATGTTTATTAAATATTACGTTTTAGTTTGGTTTCAAATTACTTAGAAATGAACTCATACCAAGAGGGTTAATTGTGGCTATTAACCTGGGAAATATGGTGAAAGGCGTCATACAGATTTATGAAGGTATAATATAAACCTTAGCTGTCAGTGTTTATGGCACCGATAGTTAAATGTTCATTTGTAAGATATTTGGAACATAACACACCACTCTTCTTCATACTTGAAGACTTTCCTTTCAGAGAGGGCATACAAGTATTGTAAGAAAGATGCTCCTTTGGGAATACTTTGAGTTTTCCCTGGGAAGCTCACATGCTTAGATACATACATACATATGCCTTAAAAGTAAACTACATTAACTATCTTTGGGCAGATGTAGTCGATCATTGGCATTTATTGAGTACCTGCTGTGTACAGGGCACAGTGCTCTTCGACTATGGCTAACCTTCACTTAAACTCTCCTAATTTTGCCATTTGAAGAAGTTGTGGGAATTGCGCTGATGGCCCGAAATCAAGGCGGAGAGGCTAACATTCTGCAAAATTACATAACTCCTGGGAAAGGCAGTGCTTTTGCCCAGAATGCCCAAATATTTTCTTTCTCCATCGGTTCCTCGTCGTCACATTTAAGGCCAACAGACAACTTTCTTCCCCAGCCTTTCTCCCTCTTTTGTCTGCTCTTCAGACTCGTTTGCCACCTTTGTAGCGTTCCTTTTAGACGTGAAAACAAACACGCGAACGCCCGGTTGGCAAGGAGACGGAGGCACGAGGGGAGAGCGCAGCCTCCAGCCGCCCCAAGCCGCCGCGCTGCTCTGGGCGCCTGCCGAGCCGGCCCGCGTCCCCGGCCCCGGCCGCCCCTGTGCGAGCCTGCGGCCGGGCCGGCGGCGGGCGCAGGGCCGGGAGGGCGGCGGCGGCGGCGGCGGCGGCCCGCCGAGTCCAGTCCGCGTTTTGCGACTGCACGCGAGTCATCAGAGAGAAGTGGGTAACAGTTGCTCGGGCTCGCTCGGCTCCCTCTAATGCCGCGCTGGGCCCGATCGGCTCAGCCAGCCGTGTATTTACCCGTATCCGGGTTAGAGAGGAAAAAAGTTTCATTTAAACCTGAACTCAAAACTTTCACCGTGAAATCACACAGCGGGAGCAGGCCCAGACCGTAAGGCGTGACTCCCGGTTCGGCCCCGGCGGGGCTGCGGAGGGGGAGGGGGCTCGCTCGATCGCCGTCGGGCCGTGTGGATGCGCACAGGAGGGGCCGCGGGCTAAAAAGTGGGTTTATTGTCTCCCCCCGCCCCCCGCCCGGCCTCGCCACGCCGCGGCGATCATGGCCGCGCGGGCAGCAGCGGCGGCGGCGTCGCGGGCGGGCAGCGGCGAGCGGCGGGCGCCCCCCGGGCCGCGGCCGGCGCCCGGGGCCCGGGACCTGGAGGCGGGGACGTGCGGCGCGGCGGCGGCCCCCGGACACATGCTGGGGGGCAGTGGCGGCGACGGCCTGAATAGTGTGCACCATCACCCCCCGCACCCCCGTCACGAACTGAACATGGCCCATCACGCGAGCGCGGCCGCCGCCGCCAGCTCCAACTGCGCCAAGGGCGGCGGATCCGAGGCGGCTCTCAAGGAGGGTGGAAGCGCCGCCGCGCTGTCCTCCGCCTCCTCCGCGGCGTCCTCCTCTTCCTCCGCGTCGGGCCCGGGCTCGGCCATGGAGACAGGGCTGCTTCCCAACCACACACTGAAAACCGTTGGCGAGGCCCCCGCCGCGCCGCCCCACCACCACCATGCCCACCACCACCACCACCACCACCACCACCATGCCCACCACCTCCACCACCACCACCACCACCACGCACTACAGCAGCAGCTAAACCAGTTCCAGCAGCAGCAGCAGCAACAGCAGCAACATCCCATTTCCAACAACAACAGCCTCGCCGGCGCGTCTCAGCCCGGTCCCGACATGGAGCAGCCGCAACATGGAGGTGCCAAGGACAGTGCGGCGGGCAGCCAGGCCGACCCCCCGGGCCAGCCTCTGCTGAGCAAGCCGGGCGACGAGGACGACACGCCGCCCAAGATGGGGGAGCCGGCGGGCGGCCGCTATGAGCACCCGGGCCTGGGCGCCCTGGGCGCGCCGCCGCCGCCGCCGGTCGCTGTGCCCGGGGGCGGCGGCGGTCAGGCGGCCGTCCCCGAGTTTAATAATTACTATGGCAGCGCTGCCCCCGCGAGCGGCGGCCCCGGCGGCCGCGCCGGGCCTTGCTTTGATCAACATGGCGGACAACAAAGCCCCGGGATGGGGATGATGCACTCCGCCTCGGCCGCCGCCGGAGCCCACAGCAGCATGGACCCCCTGCAGAACTCCCACGAAGGGTACCCCAACAGCCAGTACAACCATTATCCGGGCTACAGCCGGCCCGGCGCGGGCGGCGGCGGCGGAGGCGGAGGCGGAGGCGGAGGAGGAGGAGGCAGCGGAGGAGGAGGAGGAGGAGGAGGAGGAGGAGCAGCAGCAGCAGCAGCAGGAGCGGGAGCTGTGGCGGCGGCGGCCGCGGCGGCGGCAGCAGCAGCAGGAGGCGGCGGCGGCGGCTATGGGGGCTCGTCCTCGGGGTACGGGGTGCTGAACTCCCCCCGGCAGCAGGGCGGCGGCATGATGATGGGCCCCGGGGGCGGCGGGGCCGCGAGCCTCAGCAAGGCGGCAGCGGGCGCGGCGGCGGGGGGCTTCCAGCGCTTCGCCGGACAGAACCAGCACCCGTCGGGGGCCACCCCGACCCTCAACCAGCTGCTCACCTCGCCCAGCCCCATGATGAGGAGCTACAGCGGCAGCTACACCGACTACAGCAGCCCCAGCGCGCCGCCGCCGCCGTCGCAGCCCCAGTCCCAGGCGGCGGCGGGGGCGGCGGCGGGCGGCCAGCAGGCGGCCGCGGGCATGGGCTTGGGCAAGGACATGGGCGCCCAGTACGCCGCTGCCAGCCCGGCCTGGGCGGCCGCGCAACAAAGGAGCCACCCGGCGATGAGCCCCGGCACCCCCGGCCCCACCATGGGCAGATCCCAGGTAACCCCCGCGCCGGCCGGGCCTGCTTCCGCCGCGGCGGCCTCGGCGCGCGCCGCGAGCCCTAGTTTCTTTCTTTCCGCGTACTTTTCTGCGTCTCGTGCCGGGGGAGGCGGGGGCCGGGCGCCCAGCGCCGTGTTTAAGTCGCGGCCGCCTCCCTCCGAGGCCGGGGCGCGCTCCGTGCCCGAGTGCGCGGCCGGGGGCCTGGCGAGGGGTCTGGCCGAGGGCCGGGCCGGGCGCGGGCACTGCCGGCGGCCGAGCACCCCGCCTCGCCACCCCGCCCCAGGCCCGAGCCGCGCGCGCCGGAGCCCGGGACTGCGCCGCCTGGCAGCCGGGTGGGCGCCGGGGCGGTCGGGCGGCTTTTGTAACGAAATCCGCGCTCTGGCCAGTACCGTGTGGACGGGAATATTGACCCCGTCTTCTCAGCGCCAACAATGAGCTTTCACGGGGGAAGAAGGAGGAACTTTGTCCTGCCTCCAGCCACACCACGTTTTCCTCTAGCTTCCAAGGTGAAGGAGGAAAAATAGGTTAGCTTTGTGGCCGCCCAGTGTGGTTTTCGTAGTTCTGCCCAGCTATTCACAGATACTCGATCGGGCTTGAGTTGGACGGTTCGGCAGCAAAAATAATACCCACGCGTACAACGACGAGGAGCTGGGGTATGCTAAAATACAGCGATTCGTTCCCAAGAATCGCCAAGAAATCCATTATTTTGCTGACGGGCTGCTCGGAAGGAGTCACCTTCAACAGATAGGCTGTTTTAAAGGAACACGTTACGGGTAGTTGGAACTTATTTTAATCATGGATTAGGCATACATTTTATTCAGCAAGTCCAGGAAAATAGCAGATGAGCGAAAATGGATCATTTTGGATAGGATTTATTTGGATTTTCTTTTAATTTGCCGCCACCCAAGTCCTACAGCGACATTAGAAGCGTCCTGCAGTCTTGCCGTCCTTGCTGGTAGGCTGAGCCTAAAGACTGACTTGATCTCCTTTGCAAGGTTTGGAATTTGAATTGTGGAGGTAAACTGGCTGTAATAGTCTCCAGACAGCTGCCTCTGAGTTGACATCTAATCTGCCATCTGATTGGCTCCCCTCTCACCATTGGGCATTTAGCACTGCTGATGTAAATAGAAGTGCTGAGCAGTACAGTCACAAAAATTCTTGCCACAAATAATAACTGAGCTCTATTACAAGCAGATGTAAGGCTGAATATTATTTGAAGCTTAAATTATGATGAATCACATTATTAATAAGAGGATTAGGTACATAAAAACGTTACCCTTGTATCCAATGTTGGGCATTCACAAAATTCGGATCTTTGAAAATCCTAACGTGGACATGGCATGTATCACAGTCTTTTAATTGTAGGGTGAGGATATGGCAGTTGAAAAATAATGACACCAACGATTTTGACCAGTTTTTGGGTTTGTTGAGCTTTTATAAATGTACCCTTTACAGATTAAACTGAGAAAAATTTAAATTATGTCATCACAGTTTGATATCAAATAAAAAGTAATGCTGTTAAAAATTTCCAGATTCTGATATATAGTATCTTTTAGTGAAATTAGCTTTATAACAAGAGTGAAGCTATATTTATAGTGTTTTTAATAATTATGACCATTTTAAGATGCTTGTTAGATGAGGTGTTTTAGTTAGAATTGACATATTTGGGAAAAAGAATGAAGTGAGAGAACCATACAGTTTTTGTAGACAATTAAAAAGGAAAAATGGACAGTCATGTGACATACTAAAAGTCGTTTTATATTTGCTTCTGACTTGGAGAATACAGAAATACCCGAAGAATCTCTCCCCCTCCTCAATTATTTTGTTAGATTAGGTCATGTGAGCTTTATTTGAACTGCTTACATGGTGAATTAGGGAAACTATATGACATGCAAGTTGTGTTCGGTATGTTTCTTCCAAATATTCTTCCTTTCATAGAGTTCTTAATGCTATGAAAGTTTTTAACAATTTTAACCTGTTAGAAAATAATAACAGTGGTTGTAATATATTTTTCACTCAGCTCATTTATTAAGGAAGGTGTATTTTAATAACAATCATTTCTTAGAGGAGAGACTTGTCTGAGTGATTGAAAGACTGAATTTAACTGATAATCATGTGAATCTCAGGCTGAGAACATTGACATCCCTGCTTTCAAATCTTAATTTAGTAGAGTTTTACTTTTAATGATAATATATTTTCCCATCCTTTATAGAAAATTTGCATTTTTAATTTTTATTTTTGATCTGCACAAGTACAAATATTATAGAGAAATCTTGTGTAAGTAAACCCAAATAATTAATTTTAAAAAGATTTGCTTTGTCTGCTTGCTTTTAAAGGGACCGTTTAAAATCCATATCTTTGGAAATGAAAGGATGAGAGAGGCAGATGTAGGTTCCTGTTAATTTAGAGTATTATTTCTTAATGGTACCAATCATTTTAAGTATTTTGTTTTCTTGGAACAAGAGTGAATCCATTATGTCCTCACTGTGACCCTTGGGAATAGCTTTTTTATTTTTGAGGGGAAAGAAAAACGACAGGCATATGACCTAGATTCATAGATTTCTTTTAGATACCTTACCGTAGAAACATGTGGAATGTGTCTTTTCTATATTTTTTCTTCTTGGAACACTAGTATGACTTAGTATTTGTTATGGTAAATGACTAAGAAACATTCATTTGTCCAAAATATTAAATTACTACATAACTATAGGTCATAAAATGCTATTAAATTAGGTTGTTAAATAATGAAATTTTCTTGTGGCTTTTAACACATTTAGTTTCATTTTTGATTTTAGGAAATGGTTTATATTGAGTGGCAAATGTTTCTTGTAATTAGGAACAAAAAATAGGCATAGATAGTAGGGGGAGGGTCTTTTTAAAAAGTAAAAGAAGCCATTTATGATACAGTTCTGGGTTTTTGTAAGATAAAGTATTCATATTGAGCAGTCTCGGAAGGAATATATTGAGATTTACTCATAACTAAGATTTTATAATGTCTACATTTGGGCTGAATTCCATTAATGCTATTTTAACTTTAGCTTTATAGAGTATGATACAGTGTAATAAAAAGGGCATTATTTACCCTTAAAAGAGAAGTGATGAGCTGGATTATAAAGCAGGAAGTTAAAGGCCGGTTCCTGATTATGTTAAATTTGGTATAAGACACGTTGTAGCTAACATAACATCACTCCCCACTTCCTCTCCCCCTCAATGAAATCTTAGCCTATCTGATATTGTAAATCTTGTAAATAAATTTTTGTGGCCTAAATTTATGTATTTACTAAGGTTTGTCTGGTTTGGCTGCTCTGTCAAGAGAAGATGTGGAATTGGCAACTGTGGTTCATAGAAAAGGCCTATCGTTTAAAAACACCAAGAAAATATTAAAACACCTACAGTTTTCTGTTTTCCTAAGTTATTTGGAATGAAATTATGCATAGTTTAAAATAGTTTCCATTGAGATCCTGCTTTCTGTGTACTTACTTTGACAGTTTTTTTTTAAATGGCAACTGCTGTAAGACAGCTGTCACTTAAATTTACGTTTATATTAACACAAAATCAATACGTATATTCCAGGGGGGAACCAACATATTCTTATCGTGGGTCTATAATGAGGAACCTAATTCCCTCTCTTTTCTTTGGTTTTGTTATTTTATCTAGATTTAGGAATGAATTTTTAGCAAGGCTTTTTATCCTCATTCCATTTCCCCTGGTGTCATATAGTATCAGAAGTGTGTACCTACCCCGAAACTGTTCCTTCACTCGAAATGAGAATAACATCTTCACTTTGGTATAAAAAATAGCATTGATTCTGGTTTGAGAACCTGTTTTAAAAATATAAGACAATGTAGAGGAAAGCTCTTAATATATAAACTCATTTGGTGATTTTATTAGATGCAGACATTTTTAAAAAGGACTATTAGAACAAGGTTGAGTTTTCAGTTCAATTTCTTATTAATGAACTTGATTACTTTATAATTTGGGGCAGGGTGTATCTAAAAAAATGACTTCTGATATAATGGGAACTTACTCATTTCCCTAGGTTACATACCGGTGTGACAGGCACACCGAAAAGATATCATTTCATTTATTTAACCCTGTCCTCTCCTAGCAAGAGTGGTTTGATTTAAAATTTGTAGAGGTCTGTGACATTTTGCTACTTATTTTAGAGATGTAAATTTTGGATGTGTTAGTGTGGGAAACTATTATTTTTTTGTCCAGTGTCTTAAATACAGGTAGGGGCTTTCTTTTCTCACTGCTAGTAGACTGTCACTGCTCAGTTCATGGATCTGTGTGCTTTGATCCATATTTGTGGAAAAGGAACTAATATTTCACTTCTGTCACTTTCATTTTGGACTGTGTAGATTTGTGAATTTGAGGCTTATATTTACGTTTGAAAGAATTGTCGTGTATTACTTAAAGCAACAGATTTATGGAGGCTCAAAATGAATATTAGTAAAAATCATTCCATTGATTTTTTTTTTTTTTTTGCAATATTTACATTTTGAAAGTGGAGTTACAAAATTTTTACATTTTTACAATGCTGTTGACATTTAAGGAGCCACATCCACGTTGTGGGCCTTTTTGGAACTGGGGAGTTGTAGTCACGTGGCTTTTCCGAGGTGCCCTTCCCTTAGCAGGAGGTTTGTGCAGGTTCTCTGTGGATGTGGAAGGCAGAGCGCCCCACTTGCTGTGTGGGCTGCTGGAGGCCCAGTGGCCCCGGGGCTCCTTCCCTGTGGTAGAGAAGCACCGGGCAAAACTGCTCACCCGCGAAGGAGACAGCTATACATACACATTTATGTGACGTAAATGTAGGTCTATTAGGCAGTGTAGCTTTCCCCAGTTAGGAGGCTATTTATATAAGGCTGAGTGGCCCTCTGTGGCTTAATTGGGTGATTGAATGAATTAATTTTGATCTAAAAACTTGGTATACTTTAGTGACTTTTCCCTCTTAGAAATTTGATGAGAAGAAAATGATTTGGGTATTATTGCCTAGCTATCATTAAATATCCACCTGTTTTGCCGTATGCTGAGATCAAAATGAATGGAATTGTTAATATATGTTTATGTATTAATTAGTTTTAACTGAACAATTCACATTGAATGAGTGAATTTATTTATCAAAGTAAGGTATGTGTTTCCACAGTAAGTTTTCAGTGCTATTGTCAATATCCGACTTGGGATAATTTTAAGGAAACTATTTTCTTAGACTTATTTGAATAGGATCCAACAGGCAGCTTTCAAACCGCTTCTGTGTGGGTTGATCCCACAGATACTTGAAGGCTGCTGAGTTTGACAGATGAACTAATGAGGAAATTAACTAGTTTCATGAATGATATTTATTGCTAGGAAAGAGACTAACACCTGAAAATCTTAAGCATATCTGGTTCACCAGGGGACATTCCTAGGCAGGTGACCGCAGACTCTGGAATAGACCTGCTACACAGGACAGTCCATTTGAACTGAAGTAGGTTTGGCCTCTGCTAACCATCTTCTGTCCCAGGCACCACAGCAGCGTCTCCTGTGGGCCTTGCTGAAAGGTGGAACCTGAGAAACACACAAGAAGCCAATTCCTTATTAGGTGACTCTGGAAGGAAGCCATATGTGATGAAATCCAGAAGGGAATCCTAGACCACATTAAAAAAATGGGATGTTAAAAAATTATATGTATGTACTTTTTTTATTGTGGTAAAATATGCATAATATAAAATTTACTGTATTAACTACTTTTAGGTGTACAGTTCAGTGGCATTAAGTACATTGACATGGTTTTGGCAGCCATCACATCATCCATTTCCAGAACTTTTTCATCTTTCCAAATTAAAATAAAATGTATTTTTTCTTCATGTCAAACTTTAGATTTTTAGTTATTAATGTGTATAGCAAGCAATCTTTTTTTATAACCATTAGTCTTGGCACTTCATAGTTTATTAGTAAATTCTTCCTCAGATGTTTCATAGGAAAGGTAACTGTGATTTTGTTTTTAGTCTATTACTTCCTCCTAATCCTGACATGGGGGCAATGACTTAGGTAATGTCTTTCTGGAAATGTGTAATGTGTAGGTTAGTTGTTTCATTATCAATTATGTCATTAAAAGTTTAAAAGCAGCCCTTTTGAAGCTTTTTTGCTTAAAGATTTGGAATACTTTGTTGAGAGAAAACTGGGGCTTCGTTAGATAGTAGGAAATGGAAATGAACTGCTATCATGATCATTTTCCCCTTTATTTCTCTCTTTTGTATTTTTAACCTCTTCTTAAAATGATTGGTTTCATCTTTCTCCTATTACTGAAAACCATTTACAGCCATGATTTTCCTATTTGTGGTGTAAGTTCTGGGGCACACCACCACCCTCCTCCCAGGCAAGCCATCAATCCCTGTGACGCTGTGTGCATTTCCTTACCGTTCTGTGTCCAGGACTGTGCTCCCCGCTCATACGTTTAATTTGTAGTCCTCTACAAGGCTGCAGAAATTTTTGGTACGTGAAAAAATTCCTAAATTAAGATGATCGGCCTTTTAATTATATTTATGATGCAGCTGCAAAGGGATGCATCTTAGATTCTGAATACTCTTTCTTGTGAAAGAATGTGTGTGTGTGTGTGTGTGTGTGTGAAGTATGGGAATTGTATTTTAGCTGCTATTGATGCTGATACGTAGTTGCATCTTTATATGATCAGTCATGTACTGTAACATTGGATTATGCAGAGAGCAGAGAAAATGAACTGTGATGTAAAGAATTGGTACTGGGCAGCAATGATTGTTTCTTAAGGTGTAAGCATGTAGCATTTGTGTATGCTGTGAGGTGTATGTTAGATGAATATCTACGCCAGATGATCAGTTGGCAAACATTTACTGAACACCCGTTTTCCTAACCAGCCTTGGGCCAGACTCGGCTGGTAGCCGGGGTCCGGGGGTCGCTGCTGCTCCGTGTGCAGCCCAGGCAGAGATCGGGCCGCAGCCTGCTCCCCCGGGCCTGGGCATGGGGCTCTGGCATCACTGACTTAGCACGGGCTCGTTTAACAGAGTGCAAATCGCAACCATGTGGGTCTGCAGCCTGCTGGCCTGCTTTCGTCGGGCGGGGGAGTGGATTTTGGCAACAGAGGTAATTGTAGATGGTTGAGATATAGCTCATAGGAGCTAGTGGCCCTTTTTACATTTCTACCAATCAATGGCTGGCTTTATGCCAGGGCAAACTATAGGTCCACCACACAGAATAATAACTAAAATAAGGAAAATGTAATCACTTTGAAATTTATATAGCATGGTTCTTTTTTCTTTATATCAGTTTTGTACATTACTTGGGTGGTTGGAAAAAATGTTGAAATAATCTGCTCAGATTTAGGAAGATACTTAGGTTGCCGGAGTATTTTTGGCAACTGTAGAGATAATGTATGCTGGCTGGGGAGTAAATTCAGCTACTGCTTCTGGGTTCTGAAATAAACCTTCCAGAAAGCGGGGCATTGATGATTAGTGGAGGCTGTGCCAGAATTCTTAGTATCTCCGTCCTGTTCCTTCGTCAGGTGAGCGTCTTTGTAGTTAAAGCACTCAGCATTCTTCATAGCTTGATTTTGAAATGATTGTTAATTATAAAGGTTGTCTAGAAGTTGGCACCCAGTTTCTGGAATTTTAAGAAGCAAATTTTAAATATTCAGTCACCATCTATTTAGACAGGATGGGGCAAATGTAGGTTTACAGTTGTGAGTACGCAAGACACAGAGTCGATTCTTATTCTCTGATTTATTAATTATTGTATTATTTTCCATGCAAGCAACCGTAAGTTACTTTTGCCCCACCTGGATATATCAAGCCCTAAACCTTTTAAAATATCCTTTAAATTGTCTGTTTCCACAGTTTGTATTTTTTATAATAAATTCACTTTACTCAATGAATTATAAATGACCTTGGAAATGGGAGTGTAAAATGTTGTTACTGGACTGCTGAGCAAATATCTTTCTGAAGAAGCAGACGTATTTCTAAGGAAACTGGTATGTTTGTTGTATAGTTTATTCTGCGATGATGAGTTATGAGAGAATATGAATATATTGCCTCTGGTATAATGGAAAGACCATGGACTTGAAGCTGGTCAGATCTTGATTCATTTGTAGGTTCCACGGCTCAGTTTCCTACTCTGGCATGTGGCCTGCGGGGCAGGGTTATCGTTGACGTCCTGTAAACCCCTTGGCACCTGTACTAGCGCCTCTTCATTCCCACCTTCCTTCCTGCTGGTGTGCTGACGGGGACCTGGGTGTGGTCGAGGATGAGCCCCTGCCTCCATCACTCAGGTGACCCCTAGTCCCTCCCAGCTGCAGAATTCTGTGTGGCCCTGAATTTGCAGAGCAGTGCCTTATCAGCGATGCTCCACCGAACAGCCATCAGACTTCACTGGCTCCCAGGCATGCTTAGTGAATACACACTGAGACCTGTGCAGATACGCAGACTTCGTGAATTCCTCTCTAATTTCTCTCACAAATGCAGTTTTGCACTGATTGGGATTCTTATAAACAGTTACATGAATTGGTTTTGGTTTACCAGTAGAGCTGATGTTGCACTGTCATTGGAACCAGCTGCTGTCCCGTTTACTCTGCTGTCCTTAATATTAATTAGTAGGTTCTGTTCTCTGGCCAAGAATCATTCCTGTCTTATGCTTCTTCGACCCTCCCACTTTAATGATCTGCAAAAATGTCTGGATTTTTAGGGGAAGTACTTTGTGCAAAGGAACCGAGTTTGAAAAATTTAAAACCAGGCTTTTTTGATCCTGGGTGGTGACTTGCAGTCTCTTATTAGTTGCTTCTGCGTCTGCTGCACTTCAGTGCATGTACAGTTCAGATTTGGTCCTCAGCAAGATGGCAGGTCACGAGGCTGCTCTCAGATAGTCAAACAGGCATGTCAGGTCTTCAGATGCCAGGGTTCTGCCTCAAACATGTAGAGAAGAATAGTTTAAAGTTTTTAAAATGAGATTTATAAAAGTATCAGGGACAGAATTAAATTCTGTTATGAACAAATACTTACAGAGTAGCACTTTGCTTGAGATACAAAACGTAGATATAACATGTGGTCCAGAGTTTTTTTCCCTGGTGAGTTGTAGCTTCCTGGTGTTTAACTAAGTAGATATGAAAAGGAGTTGCTACATTTATGTTTTGCAGTTCTATGCAGAAAGACTGTATCCCTCGCAGTGCAGCATTGAAGAACTCTAAAGAGTAGTTAATGCATCCAAACTGAAAATTTCCTGATGGTGTATTACACAGTTGCAGTATCAGCTTCAAGGATCTGTTCTGCCAGCGTTTCATGATTTTCCGTGCAAGTTCAGTGGCTTGGAGATTGTTCTTAGGTGCTATGACACTGAGGAGAAAGTGATCTCAATTTGGATTTTGTTTTGACTATCACATAGTGATTTTTCTGCAAGAAACGACTATCGGATCATTTGCATGAAGGCATTAACATTCAGCTCACCTACTTCACCATATTGAACAGTCTTCTGTATGTCAGAGCTTTGAGACGACACGTTCGGGGCTGATATCAGACAGATGTTTGTGGAGAGCCTCCTGTGAGCTTGGCACCGTGTGGGGTGATGAGCCCCTTGGTGACAGCGGCCTGGGTGGGCCTTGATGAGTGGATGGCCCTGTGCTAAGGCCAAGAGAACATGCTACACATGTAGTGTGAGTGGTTCGGGTGAGACCCCTGGATTTAGGGGCTCCTCTCTCAGAGACTAGGTAGGGGCAGGGGTAGGAAAGCTCTGTGCACATCAGCTCCAACAGCTCAGATCTGGTTTAGGAGCAGCTCACCAGGTGAGGAGGGGGTGGGGGACGGAAGGAGGGCAAAGGCAAGAGCCAGAGGTGTGCAGGTTAGAGAACCTGGAAGGCTGGACATTGACCACCTGTGTGACCTCAGGCAAGTTACCTCGTTCACCTCTCTGAGGTTTGTAGTTCCCCAATTTCCAAGGGGGTGGGAAGGAGCACTTAGGCGATTGTTAGGAGAAGTAGACTATGAAGTAATGCTATACTATCTGGCAAGGAAAGGGATGTTTCCATACCAAAGTAAAGGGTTTTCTCATGGATCAGGAGTAAGTTAATTTAACATATTAGTCTTTGTTCTCAGAACAAACTTTTTAACACTTGAAGCTTATTCCTAATCTAGACATTTCAGCCCCCCTCACCCCCTTTACCAACAGTACTTTACCAAAGTACCCTGAGTACTTGGGGAAAATAAGTTATGGAGCAACTGATCCTAATCCTATCTCTAAAGTGTCTTCTGTAATTTTCCAATTTTTTAAGAAATGTTTTGAATTGGTAAGAAAAAATTCAGAAGATTAATAATTGGAACATTGAATTTCACCACCATCAACACACATTAAGTACCTTTGGTGTAGGGGCACAGTGCCAGATAAAAAGCTACCCAGCGAATACTCATCAGTTGTTGAACTTTGTGTTGTTCGTTGTTTATCAGAGGCATGGCCTTAGATTGCTAAGTGAATATTGGTGATTAAAATGTGTAAGATAGTCTGTGGGATCTTTTTTATTTTACTTACAATTCCATTTAATTAGAAATAGGGATTGAGTAACTCTGGCCTCATAAGCAATCTAAATTTTGAGCTGAAGGAGATTAGTGGTAGTCAGATAACTTTTCCAATTATTAAGTAGATCTTTTGCTTCTGATTGTTTTTTCATATGTTAAACAGGTTGTTGATTATTGTTAGCTGTTGAAAGTTACAACTGGTAAGTTATAGTCCCATTTGTTATGATTTTACTGGATTTAAAAATCTTCCCTCTCTCCCTGTGAGTGCCAGCTCCCTTGCACGTCCTTTGGCCGAGTGGAGAACACACCCCGGTGGGGGTCATGCAGACAGCAGGCGGAGCAGGGCTCTGTCCAGATCCTTGTTCCTAGCCTGGCGTCCACTGTACACTAGACTCTGTCCCTCTTCCTCTGTTGAGACACTTGTCAGAAGCTTTAGTGCTTTAAAGCAACTTCACTTTAAAAAAAGCTTGTGTTTTGTTATTTATAGTTCGTTAAGTTCGTATAATTTTCCATATTGCCTTATCATTAATGAGGAGAGAGAAAAGCAAAAGGGAGAGGTGAATTTTATTTAAGACAGTTATGTGTATTCAAATAATGTTAAAAAAGAACGTTGCTTTTAGTCTAAATACCTTTTTCTGGCCTACGTAGTTTTACGGTTCATTGAAAAATGAATGCAAAGTAGTTGTAATTAGTCCTTAAGAATCCGGATAGGCAAATCACAGACATTTTACAAAGAACTTGCATGAAGACTATATAAAGAACAACAAATCGAAGATAAGAACCATCCAGTTTTATTAAATGAGCCCTGAACAGGACCTGAACAGGAACATCACAGAGTATGGTAATAAAGGCCGCAGTGAGGTACCCCTACACACCCATTAGTATGGCTATAATAAAAAGAGCTGACAACACCAATATAGACAAGTGTATATGAGGAATGAGACCTGTTGTATTGCTGGTGAACCAGTTCAAAGAACAGTTTGGTAGTTTCTTCTAAACTTAAACATAGCTGTTCATTGATCCTGACAAATCTATTCATAGGAATTTGCCTAAGAGAAATAAAACATTTCACAAAAAGGCTAACAAGAATCATCTCAGCAATTTATTTATAATAGTCCAAGTGTGGCAGTAACCCTAATGACCAAGAAAAAAATGAATAAACAAAACAAAGCAAAAAAGAAGTTGCAATCAGCTGTTAAGATATATGAGCCAACTGGTTGTCAATATGTTTAAGTTCTATTCTCAGTGCATCTAGAGATTTCATATTAATGCATTTTATAAAGAAGGAGGTATACCAGCATGGCCCAACTGGTGAAGGTGAAACCTGGATTTGATTTTCATGTGTGGTAGTTTTTAGGGACTCTCAAAATTTCACACATGAAGTAAACTACGTCGTGTGTGTGGCATCACATGATCAAAATATTTTTCCCCTTGCTGCTGCCAGAAGCTATCTATGGCTTTGCAACAATCTACTTGTTGGGCATCAGGCCAAGATGTTTAAGACAACCCCTTACGTGAGCTGTTCCATTCTTAACCTCTTTGACTGAAGTGCCGTGACCTTCACATATGTAGATTAGCCATGTGCTCTGTGAATTGAAACTTGCTGCCTCAGGAAGAAAGGGTTTTTCTTTTTATTCCACTGGGAATTTGACAGCCACTCATCCCTGACCTGGGCAGAGGTAATGCAAGGAAATTGGATTCACATGGAACGTGGACAGATCACACAGGGAGGCAGGCAAGTTTGCTGCCTTGTGAGGATGAATATTCTTGTGGCGCGAATAACGTGCTGATGGGAAGGTCGGAAAAAACCTACGAGAGGGGTTTTGGAACAATGTCTTTTAAAAAAGGAAACTGATTATGGGCATTTCTAATTAGTTTTGACTGTTTCTTCTAACCTGTTTTTAAAATCTTTCCTGAATTTTTCTTTATTTCTTAATATTGCTTGATAATCAAATAATTTTGATATTGTGAATAAGCATAGGCCTAAGTACATTTTATTTAGATGAGCCTTTCAAAAGTAGAAGTCATGCCCTGGTGGGTGTGGCTCAGTGGGCTGGGTGTCATTCTGCAAATCTAACGGTTGCTGGTTCTAATCCTGGTCAGAGCACATGCCTGAGCTGTGAGTTCAGTCCCAGGTCGTGGTGCTTGGCAACCAGTCGATGTTTCTCTTCCTCTTTCTCCCTCCCTTCTCCTCTTTCTAAAATCAAAAATTAAAAAGAAAAAATTTTAAAATACAAGTCATTAGGAAGCTAGAGAGACAAATGTCACCACCAGTACACAGAAGAATCAGCATGTTTCTTGCTTTTACTCCATTCAGTTTTCACATGAACTGGTTTTTATCGAGATAGCTTAACTCGTATGCATTTCTACTCAGCTCTGTAGTGAACTAACAAAAGTGATAAATGAATAGTGAAATTTTGGACTTTTATTAGACAAAACCTGTTTTAAAGAATGCATATCTTTGTCAGTAAACACCCTTGAAATTAATAAAATCCACTAAAATGATCATTGTGACACTTGATTAGGTTGATACGACAGTATTTAGGAGGAAAGTTCTCATTATGAATAATAATGGGTCTGAAAGCAGTTCTTCCACTTGTTTCTTAGCAAAAGGAGGGATGGTGAGCACAGTCGTAAATTTATGGGTGCTTTTGTGTGCTCCTCAGAGCCAAGCCTTTCCTGTGTATCTGAGCTTGTGAAATATGGGTCAGAGCATCCATCATGGGCCCTGTGGGAGGGAGGGGCTGTGAATACCCAGCTCCTTCCACAGGGTGCAGAAGATGGTGTTTATGTAGAAATGTGTATAATGGATACAGGAGGCAAACTTATCCCTTGACTTGAGGAAGACTTGTTTCTTTTCCATATGAGGACTAACAGATATGAGGAAAAGTATCCTGTGCAGGCTTTCATGGTTTTCTGTCAACGTGGCAGACGTAAGGAGTGCGTGGGTGGCAGGACTTGGGTCTTACCAGCATCTTTATATGCAGTTGGGGCCGGGAGCGATGGAGTGGCACATTGGCCCACAACCTTAAGTTCATGCAGGGGTGGAGGTGAAGGGGAGTGGCCACAGCGGGTGGTGGAGTAATTCTGCAGGTGGAGGAGGGGCAGGGCAGGCACCTGACTGAAGTCAGAGTGGACAAGTGCCCAGGGGCCTCCGGGAGAGCAGCCAGCTAGGTGCAGATGAGGCAGGAACAATGCTAAGGTGGTAGTGAGTTAGCAGAAAAACTTTCTGAGTGCTTTTTAAGAAAAAGAGTGGCTGATATGGTCTTTTTTCGGTCTGTCCCAAAAGTATCCAAGCAGTGTAAATTTAATTGAAACGGTTTGTGTGGCTGATACTTTTGGGGCAGACCTCATGTTAGAACTTTTGTGGGGACACATTCTCGTCAGCTCTGATTAGTAAAACTTTTGTAAACTCATTGCTTCTTTCTCATTCTTGGTCTCAAAGAAATGCAGGTTCAAAGAAAGATTTTTAGAAGATCCCTAAATAATTATGATAGAATAAGAATAACAACAGTAGTAATAGCACTTGTCACTGAATACCTACTGTGTTTGCCAGGCACACTGCATGAATGTTCTTAAGAGTGTATCATTTCTTTGTTTTCTTTTTCTTTTGTATTATTTTAAAAGTTAATTGCATTTTTATTGAGATAACATTGACTAATAACATCCTAATTTGACATCTGTATTCTCTTTTGAATGCTCATCATCAAAAGTTTCGTTTCTGTCTGTTTCCATGTATTTGACCCCCTTTACCCATTTTGACATCCCTTTCCCCACTGGTGACCATCATTCTATGAATCTATGAGTTTGTTCTGTTAGCGTGTTTGCTACTTTTTAAAATATTGTACATGAGTGAAGTCATATGGTTTTTGTCCTTTTCTATCTGACTTATTTTGCTTAGCATAGTACCCTCAAGACCATCTATGTTGTAACGAATGCCAGTATTGCATCTTTTTATGGCTGAATAGTATTCCATTGTAGAAATACCGCAAGCTTATGTCTCCATTCCTCCAGTCAGCAGACACTCAGGTTGCTTCCATATCTTGGCTATTGTAAATAATGCTGCAGTGATTATACAGGTACATATATCTTGTTGAGTTAGGGTTTTCATGTTCTTCAGATAACTACCCAGAAGTGAAATTGCTGGATTATATGGCAGTTCTAGTCTTAGTTTTATTTATTTATTTATAAAGGTTTTATTTATTATTTTCAGAGAGAGGGGAAGGGAGAGAGGCAGACAGGGAGTGAGACATCAGTGTATGGTTGCCTTTCACCTGCCTCCAGCTACAGACCTGGCTGGAGACCTGGCTTGCAACATAGTTATGTGCCCTGACTGGGAACCGAACCAGCACCCTTTGGATTCTCAGGCTGGCGTCTTATCCACTGTGCCACCAGCCACGGCTTAGTCTTAGTTTTTTAAGGAATCTCCATACTGTTTTTCATAGTGGCTGCTCCAATTTATGGTCCTACCCATTGTGTTTTCCACATCCCCACCAGCACTTATTTCTTGTTTCCTTAATGGTAGACATTCTAATGGATATGAGGCAATACCTCATTGTGATTTTGATTTGCATTTTCCCAATAATTATACTGAACATCTTTTCATATTAATTGCAATCCTTTCAACAGACTTAGAAGGCAGTGGACAGGTAAACTGGTAGCATTAAGAAATCTGTTCCATCCCCAGGTTTGTCAGATGCTGAAGGCTACGCTCTATGAAAGGAGCGTCTCTCCAGCCTGTTGGCAGGCTAGAGTCACCCAGGCAGGCAGCCCAGGGCCCCAAGGTTCTCCATGCAGGAATTCTGATGCTGTCACCCACCTTTCTGCCTCTCACAGAGGTCATTGATGAGCAGGAGGTAAAATTTAAACTAGTTTTTTTGTTACTGTTAAGACTTGTAAAATTACGTTCTTATAATTAAGGAGCTTTTAGTGCATTTTGGCTTTATCGTCACACAGGACAAAAGAGGAAAGAATCCGTGTTCTCAGGGCATGAAGGCGGCTATTGGACTTTTCCGATGGTGTCACTGAACGTTAGTTTGTGTCCGCCTGCTGGGGAAACTGTCCCACAGTGGGTCAGTGGTGTGAATTGAGTCTTAAACGGAGGCTGTGAAATTGTCGTTTAAAGTGGAGGCGCCTAGAGCCTTTTGTCTGGGATTACTTAAGTGTGGCTATGACTGAAGTTAACGGGTTGGGGAAGTGATAGACCAGCCCCAACAAGAGTGTCTGGTGCAATAGCATGTGCTCAGTAAATAGCTTTGGATGAGAAACTGCATGAACAGACTGGGCAGTGTCTCAAGGTCACTTGGTATTACAAGTCTAGAAATCTCTTAAGTCCAAGGAAGTATGAAGAAAGAATAGGGAAGGGAAGACATGTGACAATTAGGGGTCAGGAGATTGGAGAGAAGGGAGAATACAGGGAGTTGGAAGAGCAAAGTGTAGAGTAAGAAACTAACAAAATGTTCATTTTGTGCCCAGAGTGACTAGGATGGTGGAAGTTGTAAGACAAACCCCCAGATTGGCATATCTTAATCAAGATGTTAAATGTTAAAAACATCGTTAAAAGAAGAAATGTAAGACAGAAAAAGACTCCAATCTGGCAAGGTCACTTCATGACATATTGTCATGATGATTTCTGTCATCACTGTTCCTGCTTGGCCATTCTGGAGCCAGGTTCAGGGGTGTGAGAAGATAGGACAGCACTCAAGCTCTTGGACCTGGCAGATGGCTTTGTTTTGCTTTGTTGCTTATTGACCTGAGGAATGTCTGGGCTGGTCAGGGTGGCTGTGGAGGCCCTTTCAGCCTCCCTCTTCCTGATATGTCTCAAGGAAGGTACAACACTGGGAGATTTCCCTTTTATGTTCCTCTCTCTTAAAATTTGTCAACAGAACCAAATCTCACAGCCTTAAAATTAGAAAATTATTTGGCTCATAAACCTTGTCTTAGACAAGCGATGTAAGTTAAATTCCACTTAGCCAGCCCTGCAGTGGGTCTGAGCAGCGGGAGGGCCACAGTGCTGGTCCTGGCGCTGCCGCTGCCACTGCGTCCTGGGTGTCCGCTGCGGGTGCCTCACTCCTGCTCACCCCGAAGTTTGTGGCCGAGAATATTTCCAAGTGACTTAGCTCCATAGTCCCGTTTCTATCTTAGGATGAAATGAAGGCTTTCATTTCTTGTTAACTATTTTATAAAAATATTTGATTTTGCTTATTACTTGTATCACTAGTAGAATAATCATGGATTTGTATTTCTTGAAGTTAATGCTGACTACACCTAACCCAAAATCAAGCAAATGATTTAAAGGTATTTTTAAGATTGCACAGGAAGGAAAAACCAAATAGAACTAACTGGCAATACTTTTTCTTTACTGTTGCCATGTGTCATAGGAAACTTCACTGAGAGTGGACCTTTCATTGTGTGTGATTCTTTAAACTTATTTGGCTCCTTATGATAAAAGGTATCTTTTGCCTAGAAAGCTCACACCTGTCTCTCTCTTTATCCTTTCAGAGAATGTCTGTACTAAGTATCATTCCTCTAGTCCTCTAGTGCTAAGATTTTCAACAATGCATTCTTAACTTTCTGAAAAGGCTCTGCAAGCCCCAAGAAAATAACTGGCACAAGGCTTGTGAACTTAACTGTTGGAGAAAAATAAAGCCATACACCCCCGCCCAAGCATAGGTGCTAGTTAGTTTTCCATGGCAATGCTCCTTTTCACCCTGATGTCAGTGCAACATGGAGAAGTTAGCTGAGCAGCTGTGGGGCGGCAGTCTGGAGGTGAGTGGCTGGTAGGAGCAGACGGGTTCTGCCAAACCGTAGGGTGGAAGCGAGCGTGCCAGCCAGCAAGCACCTGGTGACCTCGTGGGGGGATCTGAGGAGCGACTCAAGCCTTCCCTGCCCTTGTGCCTGTGAGGACCTGTGACAGGAGCAACATTGAGCATAGTAATTCGGGGGCATTTTGCGGGAAGCCTTCCATACCCCCAAGAACCTGGGAGAGTGGGAACCTAGACCTAAGTTGATTGCAACAATTAAGTGTGAGATGCTGTTAATTTACGTATATACTTGACTCATTCATCAAAGAGCTATTGATTCAGCATCTGCTGTGTGATGGATACAATGAATAAAAAACCTAGACTGTGCTTTCATGAGGCTTACCTCCCAGTGGAATTTGGTCCAAAGACAGCAGAACCTCACATCCACCTGGGGGTGGACAACGCACAGGGGAATGCAAAGTAATTGAACACATACTGGTTATGCAGTAATGAGGCTAGAGATGAACATGTAGAATTAGCACGGTTCTTTCTAGTCTTACATGTCAATGCTCCGCATATGCCTGTGTCCCAGGACAGTGACCACTGTGTGAAGTTGACAGGGCACAGGGGACCCAGTGCCTGTCCTCCAGGCTGAGACGAAGAGGTGCATACAGAGCTCCGGGTCTGCCTCCGCAGGGAGAGGTCACGGGCACTGTAACTTTCTGAAGGTGTTCAGTTGCGTTTTGTCATGTGTATTTAGTAACAGACACATTGGGTGTGCGCGTGTTCCGCGCTGAATTAGAGATGCTTGTGGGCAGGTAGGAAAGGGGGACTCGGAGGAGACGAGGGTGAGGGAGGCCCGGCGTACCAGTGTGGGTTCGGGAGCTTGCCCGTGGGAGCACTAGCAGTTAAGGAGGGAAGGAGGTAGCCGAAGAGCCAGAGGAGACGGCGCGCGGGTGAGAGGTCCGCAGACTGAGGACAGAGTCCTGGAAGAGAGCTGTGCACGGCTGTGGCGAGCACCGCGGAAGGGGCCTGTGAGAGGGGGCCCATCGCGTGGCTGGGCCGCCCTGGCGTGGGAAGAGCAGTGGAGGGAGGTGGGCGCGGCAGGCCCAGCAGGGAAGAGGAAGCGAGGAAGAGGCTTTGAGAGGGCAGTCTATTGACTGCCCCCCTCCGCCGTGGCCCGGAGCCGCTGGTGGGCGCAGGAGGGGCCTGCTGCAGCCTCCTCCATGGGATGGGGCAGCCACCGTGCACACGAGGGGCTGCACGTGTTACCTGAGCACCCCGATCGATCCTCGCACCTTCCCACATGACAGGTTTTGCTGTTCCTGTTTCATAGGTTGTAGGGAAGTGTAGGGCCAGGGGCTTTGACAGAGGCCATGAAGTGACGGCACAGGAGTTGGACGAGTCAGGCCAACTCCAAAGCCTAAAGCCTGTGCTCTCCTTTGCCGTGGTTAAGGATGGAGTTACTTCAGTAGGGTGCATAGGCTGCAGGGGAGGAGGCCCGTTTTTGTAAAGAATATTTACAAACATGCAGGAAATAAATGTTGTAATACATTGGACTGCCAATATACTTGGGTGCTCTTGATCTCTGGAGTAATTGGACTGTGAACATGAAGTAGTGAGGCAGCGAGGCTGAGGGAGATGTCTTTGGATGACTGGAGAGACTTCTCGAAACAGATGATCGCATGTAGGGAATTAGCATTCGGCATTGCCACTGCTGTGCCAGTGATCTTAGGCCAAGGCTGTGGTCCGTCAGAAACCGTGTTTGCACATGTTCTCCTGCTTCCCTCCCAACACCTGTGCTGAGAGCTGGCGTGCAGGACGGCCTCTAAGGCCTCGGCAGTTCTGAAATAGTTCACTTTGTGTGTGTAAGGTATTCTTGGATGCTGACATTGTTAATTTAATGCGGGTTATGTGTTTGCTGCCATGTAATTATAACGAAACTGTTCTTTAGGTTACAAGTCTCAGAGATACCACTTTCAAGTCCTACGGTGATAGGCCAGAGTTCCTGCTTGGCCCCTGGACTCTCAAAGGGAAATCACTTGTTTTTCTGTTGTCATGAAATGCTGCGTGTTGAATGTTACTCATACAACACTTTAGTGGACGGTTACTAGGTGTCAGGCATCCCTGCATCACCTGGGATGGAAGTGCTGCTGTTGTACCCGGTGGGTGCACCTGTCTAGCAAGCGGCCCGGCACAAGGTGGTCTCAGGTGCGCTGACGCATTGCCCTCCTAGCCGCTGCTTGTGGCCAGCGCAGCCATTAGATGAGTGGTTTGAATTTACATGGTCAAAGCGTCACTGCAATGGCGATGTTTGTCTCGCTTGCATTCGCATCATTTACTATTCCGGGAGGATATGGGGAAAGTTGAGGGAGAAACATAGCCTTCCCACTGAGGAGCTATCTGTTGTGGGGTGGAGGAGATGGCAGAGAGAGACAGAGAATTGAATCTTCCAAAAGCCACACGGTTGGTGGTACGACCCCCAGGCTGCAGGTGACACTAGAAGAGTCATTTCCTTCTAGTCTGTGTCCTAGCAGACAGGGTTATCAGGGGTCCACTTGGACTCCCCCTTTCCCCGTGGCAAGCATTCTTATTGCATATGTTCCTTCTGCCCCACCAGTTAGGAAGCAGATTTGGGTTAAGTGTGTTTCTTTTTTGATGAGAATGAGAAGGGGATCTTTACAGTTAGTTTCCCCTGTTCCACCTTCCTGAAAAGAGGAGTTAGCATCAGGACACAATGCGACTGAGGCTCTCTTTCCAGCAGGAAGTTGTTTTTAACATTTCAAGCACCCTTTAGAATTGCTCTGTCCAGTATGGTAGCCACTAGCTGCATGTGGCTCCTTAAGTTAAAGTGGATTAAAATGAAGCAAAATGAAGAGTTCAGTCCTGCAGCTAACTAGCCTCACTTGCAATGCTTTTGAAAGCACGGATGCAGCATGGAAGAGAGTGTCTGTCCCGTTCTCACAGCACGTCCTACCAGGCGCTGCTGCCCTGGGACCCTGGCCGCATCTTGTAAGGTGGAGACAGGTCAGACGCGATCGCGATGCTCACCCCTCCATAAGTACCCACCCGGAGCTGCTTGAGTTCTGGGCGGCTGTGAAAAAGACCGGACCTTTAATAACCACCAGCTTTGAAACTGTCCTTGCTGTCAGTACAAATGTACTGCGGTGATCAAAAATTTAAAAACAATTGAAAAATCAGTCAGATGATGTTGGAAGAAACTATTTCTTTCTGTTTTGTGGGAGTGTCCTGCCCAGGCGCCTGCCTTGTCACCTACGGAGAGTGGGGACAAGATGGGTGTCTGTGTTGTCCCTGTCTTTTAAGAGGAGAGAAAGCGTTGCTGTCATTTGGAAACAAGCATGTGGAAGTCTGTTTTACACCCACTGAAAACATGTGAGGCCGGTTAGCGCTTTTATTCTTCTGCAGCGTTTGAGGGCAAGCATTTGATTTTTGTCTGTGTCACAGTTTGAACTTCAACCAGTGGCCTGGTCGTTGGAATGGGTTATGCATTTTGCCGAGGAAAAAAATTGAATTGCTTTCTCAAGGTTGACTAAAATGTTTTAACTCTTCATAGCAAATGAGGCGTGAAACAAATTGTCAGAAGGATGGAGACAAAGCTCTTGCAGCACCAAGTGTTTCGCTGGCCGCTGATGTTCCAGCGGAGGTGTGAGCTGAGCAGAGGAAAGTGAGAAAAGGCACCTTTCTCCTTTGCCCCTCTTCACTGGGGGAGGCGGAGCAGGCGCCCAGCGTCGCAGCCCTTCTGGAAGCCCCTTCCGAAAGCGTTAGGGGACAGTGTTGCTATGAGGAACGATTAAGAAGTGCTGCAGGCTGTGGATTAGAAAAATCAATTTTCTTTGTGCAGACATGTCCCTTCCCGTCACCAGTGGATGAGGCAGAAATGCACTTGGAAGGTTCCCAACAGCTTGACTCCGTGCGGTGTGTCCAAGGTTCCATGTGTCCGGACACCTCGCTGCTTGTTCATTCATCGTGTGCTGTTCTAGTCCGAACAAGTCCCTTTTTAGGATTTAGGGTTTTACGATGTGGTTGTTTGAATAATTATTCTTGGACTGAAAGGTAATGACATGTTTAAATCATGGCCTTTTTCCTTTTAAAGTATCAAATGTTAATTTAAGGAATGGTCAGAGGTTGAATAGGTAGCACTTGATAGTTTTGGTTACTCCTCCTTCACTTTTCACTTTGAATTTTCACTTTAGGTTTTTAGAATTTATTAAGAAATAGCAAATAGAAGGTTGCAGCTCTTGTAGCCCACCAGGCCTTTTATTTTTATATATTTTTAAGATTTTATTAATTATTTTTAGAGAGAAGGGAAGGGAGAGAGGCAAAAGGGAGACAGAGACATCAATGTACGGTTGCCTTTCACCTGCCTCCAGCTACGGCCCTGGCTGGAGACCCGGTTATGTGCCCTGATTGGGAATCAAACCAGTGACTTTTGGGTTCACAGGCTGGCGCCTTATCCACTGTGCTACCAGCCAGGGCATGAGAAGTTTCAAATAAATAAAGAGAAAGAGTAAGCATTGACCTTGTTTTTCTGTGGCTAAGTTATTTTTCATATTTCTAAATATTTTTAGCATCTTATAAACAAAGGGGGGTATATGCATATATATGCATGTAAAGTTTATGATTATGTTTCACGTGCATGTATATATGTGTATAATATTTAATATAATAAATGGAAAATGGAGAAAATTATAAGCCTGTCATAGTAATACAGCTGGTACTACTTTTGTACTTTTGCATCTACTATTTATATCTGATTCTGATGGGTGTGTGAGTGTGACCCCTTTTTTCATTGTTTTCCAACTTACTGCTATAGTGATAGCTAAATGTAAGGATATAATAAATGGATTATACAGCTTCTGGGCAAGCATGTTTTCTTTTTATTGGACTGACTTACTGAAACTGACTACAGTATGCTGAGGCGATTGAGTTTTTTGGTATGTGATTTTGTGCATTTATTCAGATGTTTCAGTGAAGATTTAAGAGCCAATATTTTAATTCCATGGGTTCAGTGCTTGCCCCCAAACCTTAACCATGACCCTTGTTGAGCCTCTGTGTCCTTGTCAGTCAAGTGGGGGGTGCAGGGAACTGTTGAGAGGGTACACTAAGTGACAAACTCACGTACCACCCATCTAAATGAAACTTGAAAGCCTTTACGAAACAAAGGCTTACAGTCTTCAAAAAGTGCTTTTAGTTTCTGAAGTTGAGGCGCACTGTGCCTTAATGTGGCACTCAGTGGAAGAACAGGTTCTGTCTGTGGCATTCATTGGAGCTGGATTGGAGGGGTTCCTGCACTCCATTTGTCCTTCCGAAAACACAACTCACATGAAGGTACACTCCACGGACTTTCGTGCCTCATATTTTCAACCCAAGTTTACATTTGGATTATCTGACTTGACTTAAATAACAACTTTGCAGATAATTTAATCATTTCCAAGTGCTGTTTTTAGCTAGTCCTGACAATAGTCTTGTGAGGTTTGGTTGATATCCCAGCTCTATATGCTCAGAGGCAAAGCAGAGGGACTTGGTTAAGGATACAAATTGGATGCAAACTGGGTGTTAGGGCCCCGGTCTGAGCTTCTGTGCTGCCCACTGTCTGCGTGCTGGGTTACAGTAATTCTTTAGCTTACAGGGATGTTAGGCGTATAGGTCAGGGGACAGCAAGCTTTTCCTGTAAAGGGCCAGATAGTACATATGTTAGGCTTTATGGACATGGTGTTTGTTTCAGTTGCTCAGCTCTGCTGATGGAGTGCGACAGAGGCCATAGACAGTCCACGAAAGAAGGGGAGGTGGCAGGCCCAGCCCAGCGCACTGTGGACATCTGCATTGGGATTTCATGTGACTTTACATTTTTAATTTTTTCCCAACTATTACTTTAAAGTTAAAACAGCCCTGGCCAGGCAGTTCAGTTGGTTAGAGAATCATCCTGATAATGCCAAGGTTGTGAGTTTGATCTCCTGTCACAGCATGAATAAGAATCAACCACAATGTGAATGCACAAGGAAGTGGGACAACAAATTGATGTTTCTCTCTTCCCTTACTTCCCCTCTCTAAAATAATAATAATTAAAAAAAAAAATAATAATAAAAAAGGAGAACTCGTTCTTAGCACACTGGTCCTGCACAAACAGGTGGTGAGCTTGTGGTTTGCCATCCTGCGGTGTAGACCATGATGTGGACAGGACATGCCTTTCCATTTCAGGCTCCAGCGAGAGCTTTCACCACCCACCCACCCTGTCACTTACATGTTGTTGACGTGACGTCCTTCCTTATGCAGCTCTGTTCCCTGGGAGCTTGCTCTGGTAGCAATGCTGAGCTAGTGTGGGCCTGGGAAGGTTGTGGGTCTGTCTGATGAGACTGCGGCCCAGAGGGAATAAATGGATCGCCCAGGGTTGGAAATCCCATGAGCAGAAGAGCTTGCACGTGTGTCAAACCAGGCTTCTTGATTCTCCAGCCAGTGATGTTTTCATTTTTATTTGCTATTGTCATTTATTTGCATTTCTTTGCCTTCCAGGCACTTGGTCAGTTCCTTAATTTTTTTCTCCAAAGTTACGAGGTTTATTCTGAAGACTTAAAAACAATTATGGTAATATAGTACATGAATACATTCTAGTATGAAAGATTCAAACACTGGCAAAAACACGTATATTGAATATTTAAATTCCGCTTTACTGCTTGCACTTTCGAGAAATAGACTATAACAGATGGATGTAGTTTGCTACACGAGTTAACTCGTGTTTGCACTTGTATTAACTCTTGTATAAAATTGCTGGTCAACAGTGTGTTAAGTTAGATGTATTTTTTCTAACCTGTTTTTTTTCCCCTTAAAAATACTGTGAATGAACATACATAGTTAATGTAAACACAAATATGCACATATAAGATCATACTACGCATGTTCTTCAATTGGCCTTTTTCCCCACTGAGGCCTCTTGGACACATCGCCGTGGTCCTGGTTTTTTCCTTGGGGTAATTTTTTATGTTAGGGGAGTATGGGGGAGGAGTGGTAGGGGAGGCAAGGTTGTCTTCTTATTTTTTAAGCAGTGGTGGAACAAAAAAAATGTCATTTTTCCTGTAGATTGCTGAATCATTTTGGGATGTTGTCTTCTGAGGCAATTGACCAATCATTGCCTGTAGGATCTGACAGTCTTCAGACAGGAGCCCTGTGTTGCTTCCTGTCCCAGCAGCCTATCCGGACAGCCTCAGGTGCAGCCCTGCACCTTTGTGTCACTGTGTGCAGGGAGTGTCTAAAAGGCAGCCTCTTCATTGCTGAGAGGTGTTTTAACCCCATTGTGTCCCAAAGGGAGGGAGATGTTTCAGAGTAATTGAACTCAGTAAATTGAAATTTCGAGAGTCATTGATAGAAGACAAGAGCATTTCCTATTTGGAAGACATTAGCTGAATTTTTGCCCCCTGTTATTTTCATTGTATTTAGTTAGCTCAGAAATAAGAATGGGGAGAACAGAAGGGAGAACGTGAATGGTACAACACAGATCTTGAAATACTTAGAAGTTCTCATTCATTTTTTAGGTGTGGTACTAAGTAGACATCCTAGTCTAGTGTAGGCCATAACTTTGTCATTAAAATCTCTTGAAAGAAAGGAGCCTTATTGTGCTCTTAGCAGTCTGTCATGTGCTATTTAGTGTGGCTGTAACCTAAAGTGACTGGGAACCAGCTCTGGTGCTAGCGTCAGTACTTCTAACACGACGGCCCCCATAACACGAATTTCCTTGGAATCCTACATTTTCCCATTCTATTTTATACCTACTATTGCTCAGTTTCACCTAAAAGTTTTTAAAAGACATTTTTAGTATACTGTGTCTCCATCTTTAAAGAACACTTTTTATCTAATCTTCATGCAAATGTGAAAATTGAAAATAAAAATGTCTGGCCCTGACCGATGTGGCTCAGTTCGTTGGGTATAAAGGAAAGGTCAAGGTTTGATCCCCAGTCAGGGCACATGCTTGCTTTGCTGGCATGGTCCTTGGTTCCGGGTGCATGAGAGGCAGCAGACCGAAGTTTCTCTTCCTCTCTCCCTCTCCCCCTCCCTTCCCCTTTCTCTAAAATAAAAACATCTAATGTTGGTTAATAAGGATTTATTCATTTATCGTACATATTCTTTATTGTTGACCTGGTTTTAAAATATGAATGAATATCCTGCTCACTTCTGCTCTTGTTTCTGCTTGATGAAAGGAAAGAAACTCTTTAAAAAATCAGCAAACATTTAGAAGGACTACCATTTTTTTATAACAAAGTTGGTTGTTTTTAAAAATTTTATTTGTTATTTTCAGAGAGAAGGGCAGGGAGGGAGGAAGAAAGGGAGAAAAGCATCATTGTATGGTTGGCTTTCACTTGCCTCCAGCTACAGACCTGGCTGGAGACCTGGCTTGCAACCTGGTTATGTGCCCTGGCTGGGAATCGAACCAGCGACCTTTGGGTTCACAGGCCGGCACCAGTCCACTGAGCCACACCATCCAGGGCAGATTACAATTTTTTAAGGATTTTTATTTCATTAGCCTTTGGGGAGAAATAGCTTAAGTTTGTACATATGAGTTCGTTTTATTTGTTGGACTAAAGTTAATCGAACTCACATGGCTGAGCAAGTCTCTGAAACACACTACTTTTGGGGGTATTTTTATTCACTGATCTGACTTATTCAGTTGATTTGCTCTTTATTCTTTAAACAGTAAAACACCAATAACCTCTTCTAGTAAAGCACTGGCCACCTTATTTTTGGCCTCCTGTCCTCCGCCTGGCACAGGCTCCGTGGAGGGCTGTGGGCGCTGAAGGCATCCTGCCAAGACTGACCTCGGGCGACATGCAGGGATTGCACGTGAGGCCGGTGAGCCTCTTGACCTTTGCTTCCTGTGCTCTGTGAATGACGTGGCCGTTTTGTACGCAGGATGTCATAATGGGGTGTTGACATTTGACTGGTACAGAAGCCTGTATTTCTAAATTGAGCTGCCTTTCTTTTTAAGAGAAAATTTGTGGTTGTAAAATTTTAGCCCTATTTTAATTTTGAAATCTAGGGGAAACCTAATCCCTGGAGTGCTCTTTCCCTGTTGCAGCATAATCTTTTCATATGATACCTGATTTAGTTGGAAACAAATTAGTAACTAACTCTGCATGCTTAAAGGAAGCAATTTAATAAACAGGATTTTAGAGAACCCTAATCAGAATTGTAAAATGATGCTAGCAAATCAATTGCATTATGCAGAATTACTAGGTTAGGTGTAGCTTTTAGATAAGTGTGGGTAAACTTGAGGCTTCTGTGCTGGCATTGTCAAGTGCGTCTAAAAATTTGCCTTTCTCACTTTAAAAAAAAAAAACAAAACAAAACAGCAGAGGGGAACTACCTTTTCCCTTGAGTAATAGGTTCATTTGAAAATGATTGAAAATAGCTTTTTCAATTCTCTTGGGCAGAGGCCAGCCAGTCAGTGGAGCTGGTGACAGCTGTGACATAGTATCTTAAGTTCAGCATTGGCAGTTTACAGACAGGCAGGGTGTGTTCCTGTGGTCAGGTAGTGGGAAAAGGTGAAGCGATGCATCCCTACGCTTGAGGATTTAAGTGATCATTGGATACACACACAGGACTGAGGGTCCAGGAACAGGGTTCAGGGATAAGAAGACTGGCTGGTGACGTGGGCTTCCACTCATGGACCTTTAAGCTGCCTTTGCATAGATGGTGTAGATAATGAGAAGTAAACATCTGCTGTTTTAAATCATTTCTATTCCTTGTCAGCATCTGTGTAGGCACTATTAAATAAAGAGTTGCCATTAGTCAACACCTATTTTATTTTCAATTCATATACGTTTTCTTATATTGGTATCATTGTAGTACTTCTGTTTCTTCAGTTAGAATTTAGGTGGACTTTTCAAGTATATTTTAATTTTATTTATAAAATTATGTATGTATGTATGTATGTATGTATATATTGTGCTAGGTTCTGGGTATAAACATTGAATACTCACTGGAAAATTACTCTGTTTTATAGATGAGAAAATTCAGGGCTAGAGAAGTGGAGTAACCTGTCTCATCTCAGGTCCTTTGGCTGGTGGACTAGAGTTGGATTCCTACACCTGTTCTCTCTCTATTAAAACACAAAGGGTGTTTTCCTTTATCTTCGCAATCTGCCTTGCTGTTTAAGTTGGCTTCTGCTGTAGGGGAGACAAGCAGAAAATTACAACCAACACTTCTAAATATTATGAGAGGTTTCTTCTAGGTCTTTGAGATTATAGAAGAGACAGTTTCTATTCTGCCTGATGATTTCAAGACAGACTTGACAGGACAGGCAATTCTAGAGTCCACGTTTGGAGGATGAGTAGGAGTTGGCCCAGAAATGGGAAGAGGAAAGAGCTATCGTAACTAACTTCGGGACTGTACGGGTTCAGGCTTTCCAGTCAGTGAAAATGCTAGTCCACCAGCACTAATACTTGGAGCAGCACGGGCTGTGCCTTGGGGGTGGTTTGGAGCGGCAGTTTCCTTGTATGCTCAAGTGTGTGGAGGGCCTGTATGAAAGCATTATTTTTAGTAAGTTGTGAATTAGCTTTCTCTTGCTGAGTTACATGTTGAGTGGCTTAAAGCAACCATGTTGATTATCTTAGAGGTTCTGTGGGTCAGGAGTCCAGGCACATCCTAGCCGTGTCCTCTGCTCTGGGCCAGAGGCTGCAGTCAGGGATCCATTGGGCTGCAGAATTCTTTGCCGGTGAGGGAGACGGAGAGGGAGAGGGAGAGGGGGAGGGAGAGAGGGATTGTGGGAGAAATGGAGAGTCTCTGCTGCTGGGGGTCTCTAACTTGTGGGAAAGCCTAGACTTTCTTCTTATGGGCTCACCTGACTGTGTCAGCCCTGTCCCAGCCCCGTCCAGGGTACTGATCAGAGACCCTAAGTACATCTGCAAAATCCCTTCACCTTTGCTCTGTTCTCTTGGTTCTGGAGTTGTGGTTTCTAATATCAAGGTGCCAGCAACATAGGTCTCATTCTGAGGCCTTTTGGCTTGCACGCCTTACTGTGTGCTCATAGGACTTTTTCTTTGCATGTTCAGGGGTGGGCTGGGAGAACATGAGGCAACATGTACCCTGGCCTCTCATCTCATTATAAGAACACTGACACTAACAGGTTAGGACCCACCCTTATAACCCCATTTATCCTTTACTACTATGCTTACTGGCCCTGAGGTTAGGACCTGAATGTAAGACTTTTGCAGTGACACAATTCAGGTTAAAAGGATCTTCTGTTCATAGTTTGTTCATATCCAGAGATATTAATTGGAGTCATTTGGAGGGGAACTTACGGATGGTTAAGTTATAGAGTTCCCCAGAGACCTGGGAAACCCCGACTCCATCCTATTGTAGTGTGGCATTGGGCAAGTTACCTAATCTAGGAGATGACTTGTCTCACCTAAAAATAGTGGTTTGCAGGATGATGGTTATTAGGATGCTGATGTCACTTACTAAAGTACCTCACACGGTGCTCAGCTCACCTTAGGCACTCATTGAGTGCTGGCTATTATCATTTTTCTTGCTGCTTGATATTTCTGTATATCTTTATCTTGTATTATCCACATTAAATGATAAATTTCCCATGAATTCTTCATTTCTTCCAACCAAAAGTTATTACCCTCAGCTGAACTCATGTGGACTTTATTTTCCTCTGCCCTGTGGCATTGACAACCTTATTCGTACCTTGAATTATTTCTGTACATCTCATATTTCCCGTTACGGTGTGTTTCAAGGGCTGTGGAACACACCTGCTTGCTTGTCACACAGTCCTGCGCATTACTGTTTGTTCAGTTTAAACAGAATGGAATGAATGAATGGATATGGCCTCTGAGAAAACTTGTTTCCTCTTTTATGTAAATCCGTGTTTCTTAACCTTTTCTAGCATGTGCCTCCTTTTGATAAACATCAAGCCCTCACACCTCCTTCTGTCCTCACTTACATCATCCCCAAAGATGGGGCCCTATTCCACCTCCCTGGAAGAAACAGAAGCTAGACTCCGCATGCAAATTCTTAGCAATTGAGATCATTTTATCAACATAGTATATTATAAAAACAACATTTTCTCCCCTTTCCAAATAGAAAATTATCCTGAATATGCATTTGCAATTGCACCCTCATGCCAGCCCTCATTCCTCTGTGCATAGAGTCCATCCATTCTCACCCCTGAGAATCACTGCTCCGAGCCATCTCTGACACCACAGAATCCTGTTCTGGGCCATAGTGAGAGAGCATTAAATGTGCAGGTGAAGAGCCGCCCCATTTGCACAGGTGTAAGAGAATTCTTTGTCTTCCCTTTATTTGGTTCTTTTGTTAGGAAGGGTGCTCCGTTGATCTGCATTTGAATTTATGAAGCCTGTTTCCCCAAAACAGCTATAGTGTATGTAGCTTAAGAAGTGATGCTAGACATGAATTATTCTGTCATACTGCCTTTCTTTCCAGAATTCAAAGCACTTTGTAGGTACTACTTTATTAGCACTGAGGGCACCCCTATCTGTGGGAGCCAAGGAAAAATTGGAGACCATCATGGCTTTTCTATAGGGGAGTAATGTGGGGTTGGGGGTGTGGGTCTGCCCTCCAGAGCCCCCTAGCTGTGTGTGCTGGATAGACTGCCTTTATGTTCTCCAGCTATGAATTTGTCATGTTGGCCTGCAACGTGGGAGTGGGTACAGTGTCCCAATTAACGCCCTTACTAAGCTGGCAAACAAAACACCTTTGGTTACGAGATAATGGAGCAAATTTATGAGGTGATCTTTCTTTTTAAAGGAATTCTGTGGCTATACCTAGGAATCAAAGTTGAGTGTGCTGAAAGGAAGGTAAATTACATCTGGCCTCCAGAGGCCTCTTTTAAATTCAGAGTGACCCATTTTAAGCAGGTCTTATTTGGAATTAGATTGCATGAAAAGCGGGTGTTTTAAATGGGTGCCATTCTATCCTATGGAATTATTTTTTGCCTTTGAAAACACCTGGTTTTGTGTGGTCAACCCTGCTTTTATGGAATGTCAAGGATGTGGGAAATACAACTGTGAGCTTGGAGGGGCCAGAATTAGGGGCTTCTGCAGAAGTTCTGAAAAGGTAAATTAATGGCAAAGAAAAATAGAATCTTGGCTTTTTGATGCTTGCATGGGCCAAAGTTTGAAAATGTGATTATATAGGTCATGTCGTCTCAAGTTTAATGATGATTGGTAACTTTTAAAAAATGTCCTGAGGGCTTAGAGAAACATCTCCAATGTGCCCTGACCAGGGACTGAACCCTGCAGCCTAGGCATCTTCCCTAACTGGGAATCGAACCCTCGACCCTTTGGTTTGTGGGACAGTGCTCCAACCAACTGAGCCACACCAGCCAAGGCTTACCTTTCCCCCCACCCCCCCAACACAGAAAGTGCTTTTTTAGCCTAATTTTTGTTAACTTATTGTGATAACAAGTTTTCTGGTGAAGACCCATCTATTATCAGATTATTAAATACTAGATAGTAAGTAATGAATTAAATATGAAGCGTATTTAACAGTAGTTACTAAATTTTAAAAATATTTTATTTATTATTTCCAGAGAGAGAGGTAGGGAGAGGAAGGGAGAGGCAGAGAGGGAGAGCAACATGGGTGTGTGATTGCCTTTCACCTGCCTCCAGCTACAGACCTGGCTGGAGACCTGGCTTGCAACCTGGTTATGTGCCCTGGCTGGGAATCGAACCAGTGACCTTTGGGTTTGCAGGCTCGTGCCTTATCCACTGTTCTACCAGCCAGGGCCCTAAAATATTTTTGAAAGACTGAATGAATGTTTGCTGTTGTGTGTTTTGGTACACTTAAAATGCATATATTTGGTATCAGTCATAAACTCCTTAAGTTTGTGGTCATACATTCTGTAATTAGAAAGTGTGAGAAAGGCGGAGAATGTGAAATTGAAATGGCTAGCAGTCAGCCAGTAGTCTGCCAGTTTAATATAGTTCTGCTCTTCATCTTGATATCATTTCTCAAGGTATATATTGTGTAACTAGGTTAAAATTTAGGTCTAGTGGCAAATCCAAGCTTTTACCTTCAAATTACTCTTTGAATATAGTAAAACTTTCATGCCCTGAACCCTAGATTTGTACATTTATTAACTTAGCAGAAGGGTGTTGATACAGAGTATGGCTAACATGAAACACTCAGCTTTTACTCAGGCTGAAGGGGATAATGTCACTTCTTTGATTTTCCTCCTCTATCCCTTTCTCCCCTCACCCATTTTTAAAACAGCAGTGCTTTTCATACTGTCAGAATTTCATGTTGTGACACCCTACTCAGAAGTTATGACAGCAGGGTAATGACAGCAACTGCCTCCTAAGAATCAATCAGGCAATTAATTTTGTAAATGAAATGCTGATTATACAAAGCTTCACATGAGAGGCCCAGTGATTAAAATCAATTTCACAAATTGTTTCAGGTGGGACTTGATTAATAATTTGCCATAAATACTGAGGATCTATGACCAGCATACCTTGTTGTTACTCTTAGTATCCAGCTATATATAACAGTTCCTGTTACTGCTCTCACTACCCAGCTATATATAAAAATCTACAGGTCAGTGAAGCAGTTCCTCTTACAGTACCTGTGTTAAGCTTGAGCATTCCCCCATGGAAACTATTCGGATGATTCAGAAGGCCACAGCTATGGGCACCTGGTAATTGGCACCATCATCATGACAACGTACCCACTCATGCATCACGTCTCATGCAGTTTTTTTTGTGAAACATCAAATCACCCAGGTGACTCAGCCCTGCTACAGCCCAGATTTGGTGCCCTATGATGTCTGACTTTTCCCCAAATTAAAATCACCTTTGAAAGGGAAGCGACATCAGACCATTGATGAGATTCAGGAAAATATGATGGGGCAGTTAATGGTGACTGGGAAAACTGTGTGAGGTCCCCAGGTACTTTGAAGGTGACTGAGGAGTCATTGTCCTGGGTGCAGTGTTTCTCATATCTTGTATCTTCTTCAAGAAATGCCTATTTTTCATAGTACATAGCTGGACACCTTCTGGATAGTCCTCAAGTATTATGTATATTAAAGAGTGGCATTGCTTTATAAACAGTTTTCATCCCTAATTACAGGAATAGCTATAAACACAGTTTAGGCAATGATGTTTTAAGAATATTAGAAAAAGCTCTGGCTGGTAGCACCGCAGATAAGGTGCCATCCTGAGAATCCAAAGGTCGCTGGTTCGATTCCCCAGCCAAGGCACATAACCAGGTTGCAAGCCACGTCTCCAGGCAGGTCCATAACTGGAGGCAGCTGAAAGGCAACCATACATTGAAAAAAAAAAAGAATATTAGAAATGTGATATTATAACATGGAAATAAAAATGCCTGCATTTGGGCTTTATAATTTGAATCCAGGAGAAGTTGCACTTAGGAGACATAGCTGGATGTCTTTCTCACATGCATATACCAAACATTAAGTGCCTGTTCTAAGCCAGGCTCAGAGTTATGTTTCATAGTTTTTACATCGAGGATGGCAGTACAACGTTACTTAGAAGAGGATGGCTTGGAGAGATAAGGGTTAAGGTGCATTTGAGTTTCTTTATTAATGAAATAATAGCAATAGTAATTGTTCACTGTGTATGAGAATTTGGGGTCAGAAGGAGAATTTGGATGGAGGACATCATTTACGTATGCCCTTGAGCTAGCTCACTCTTGAAGGGGACCGACATAAGCAAGGAGTTCCAGTTGGTTATGATAATGTTTACTATCATGTAAAAGAGAGCAGTATATGGTGGGAATTTGGAGTAGGCAGGATGCTCTATCTGTTAGTACTTTATGGGGTTAGAGTTTTTTCAGTTTAGAGGTAGCCAAAGATATTTGGGGTACAAGGGTTTTCTCAAAGAGGGTGTATTCGATGCCTTGGTGCTTGGGCCCAGAGGGGTGCAAGAGAGCTGTCCAGGTTCAGTGTGGGCTAATACTTGACAGGTGGCAGGTGGGTCAACCTTAGGTTGTGCCTTGATTATTTGAATATTGAATTTGGGGATTTTTCATTCTTTAGACCTTCTTTTAGATTTCTTCACAACTTTTGACTGGCAGGGAAGTTCATTGATAATATTTCTGGTCAATGAATGAGGCAAAAAGGAGAAATATCTTTAAAGATCCACATTCTTTTGTTTCTTACCATGGCAGTTGGTAGTTCTTGCAGGGGGAGGGATGATTCTAGAATTATAGAATGCTAGAACAGGAAGGGACTGTTAGAACAGGAAGGGACTATAACAGTTCATCTCTTATCCCTCACTTTACATGTGAGGAAGTGTGAAGCTCAGAGGAGTGAGATTGCCCAGTAGTAATAATCTCGAATACTTAACTGATCTCACTGTGTGCCAGGCACTGTTCTGAGTGTTTTGTACCTACTGTACTATTTAATGCTTAAAAAAGAGTGCTATCAGGGTGGTGCTGTTAGATTCTGCCTTTCCAGAGGTGCAAGTTGAAGTTCAGAGAATTGATAGGCTGTCCCTATGGTCACAGTAAGTGGTGAGCCATGGTGCGGGCCAGGCAGATGGACCTCTGGAGCCTGTGTGCCTGACCCCATTCTCCTGAACCAGGGCTCCTTGGTCCCTGTGGCTGGATGATGGGAGAGGTAGGCCTCATCGCAAGCACTTCAGCTGCTGATTTTTGTGGTCTCTGAACCCTCTTTCTCCTCCAGCTGAAGTTTGGTCAACCACAGCTTTGGAATAATTCAATATTTAATTTGTACTGAGATATAAAAATCCCAGCTATTTCCCTATGGGTAGTTTCTGCCCTTATTTTAGACTAGAAAGCCTGATGGGACAGCCTGTCCCCCCCACCCCATTCTGTCCTCCCCTTGCCCTCCAGTGTGGGGGACCTGCGACCCGCAGAGATCCCCTGGTGCTGCAGATGAAATGAACCTTCCCAGGCAGCTTGTGCTAGGGAAGAGAAGGTTGACCAGTGTCTGTTAGACAAAGGCCTCGATGGCCCACCCCAAAGGTTTTTATTGATTACACAAGGTTGGGGATGCTTGTACACACCACAAGTCATTACCACAGAAGAGTGTTCAAAAGAAAAGTTTTAAGCTTAGATAACAATAGAAGGAATGAGACCATCTGCTTCAGGCTATGGTCTGTTAGACAAGGTGACTTCAAGAGCTCCAGGTGGCCCATAGAATTTTTGGGAGAGAGAGATTACCTGTGGTTAAGGTTTAACAACTACTGTGGGCTCAATACACAAGTCAAGGAAGTTTAGGTCACAGGGCAGACTTCAAAGGATGTATGGAATATTCCCAAGGCCAGATTCATACTTGGGGCCCCCCTGGAGCAAAGAAGCCTGTATGCACCCCTCTTTATCTGGTCTTACAGGCTTGACCTGGCCTGTGTGGGGCTCCATGCCCCAACACCTACCTAGGGGGATCCCAACACTTGGGTGCTTCCAGGGCAGCTTGTCTGCTGAGTCTTTTGAAGGGCAGAGTGGGGAGTAGGTCACACATGAAAAATGGCAAGTGGTGGTTTTAAAAGCACTTTTTGAAAACAACAAGAACAAATCAACAAGAATTCTGGGATTTTTGGGTTAAAAGAAGGCATATTTCACATCCTTAGGGGCTGCTTTGAGATCTCTTAAAAAGCATATAGTCGAGGCCTGGCTGATGGCTCAATGGATAAGGCGCTGGCCTGGGAACCCGAGGGTACGCTGGTTGGATTCTCCAGCCAGGACACATAACCAGGTTGCGGGCTGGGTCCCCAGCCATGTCTGTAGCTGGAGGCAGGTGAAAGGCAACCATACATTGATGTCTCTCTCCCTCTCTGCCTCTCTGTCTCTCCCGTCCCTTCTCTCTAAAAATAATAAATTTAAAAAAATAATTAAAAAAATAAAGCATATAGTAAGAAAACTGAGGGGCCAGAAGCCTTATGTCTGAGGGTTGAGGGTGAAAAACTGAAAAGGTGACTTGTGGGTAAGAGTTTCCACCAGGGCAAGTTTTTAACCCTCATGGTTCTTTTGCTTTTTTCTTAAAATTTTTTTTGGTGTGTCTGTGGAATGCAATCTTCCTTATAATTAAAAAAAAAAATGTATTTAAAAGTATATATTCAATATGTGTTTCACTGGTGTCAATGCTTGTTTTTTATAGTTTACTTTTAGAGAGGGGAAGGGAGGAAGAAAAACATCAAGGCTTGAGAGATACGTAGATCTGTTGTGTCTCATATGCTCCCAACTGGGGATCTGGCCCACAACCCAGGCCTGTGCCCTGACTTGAATCCAACTGGCAACCTTTTGAGTTACATGCTGGTGCTCAGTCCACTGAGCCACACTAGCTAGGGTTCAATGTCAGTACTTTCAGGAAAAGTATTGCAACCTTTATTCCCTTCCCCGGTTACACCTTGCCATGCACACTTATTCTTTCCGTCTGTGCACTTTCTCTCTCCTAAGTTTTTGAGACTCTAGCTCTCTTGTGTTCTTTCCCCCAGTTTCCTCCCCACACCACCCCATCCCCTTAGGCTTTAAGTGTGCCACAGGCCCACCCCACTGATATAGTTCTTAGCCCTGAGGAGCTATAGACACCCCTGCAAATGGGAGGCATAGGGATCATTTTGGTTTTCACTTATCCTTGTCTTTTTGTCCATTTCTTTAGCTTTTATTTTGTATATTGTCCAGCTTGCTGATCCGATCCTCTTCTTCACCTAGCCTGTTTTTAGTTCCTTCTACTGTGTTCTTCAATTCAGAAATTATATTTTTTATTTCCTTCTGGCTCTTATTGACAGTTTCTATGTCCTTTTTAATGCTGTTGGAGTTCTAAGTTCCTTGTGGCTTCCTTAGAGTTTTTAGTAGTTTTCTTTGAGCTCACTGAGCTCATTGAGCTTCTTTATAATCATTATTTTGAATTGTGTCTGTTAGTTTGCTTGCCTCTATTTCTTTGAGTGCACTTTCTGGGGATTCTTCCTTTCCTTTTGGTGGGGGTTTATTCCTTTGTTTCCCCATTTTAGGGGCCTCTTCTTGTTTGTTTCTGCTTCTTAGATTGATCTGCTTTGACTTCATGTCTTTGTGGTGTGACTTTCTGTGGTAGGAATGGCATAGTTTCCTTGATCTCCTGAATTTGATGCTCTTGGGATGTCCTCTATGATGTACATTTATACTTGGGTTTTTGTTGTTGTATTACTCTTTGGTGGGTCTTTTCCCTCTGGCTAGCTGATGCTTACTCTGCCCACCACATCTTGCATACTGTTATAGAGGTGGTGTTCTTTACTTCTATTCCTGGTGACGTCAGGTCGTGTCCCAGTCTGGGCCTAGGCAGCCTGTTTGAGACTAGCAGAGATCCACCGTCTTTGTCTCCTTCGATTAACCCAGTCAGTCTGTGATCAGCCATCAGGCTTCAGCACCAGTGGGCAGGGCAGATTCATTCCTGTGGGCAGGGCTATCACTTCCCCTCAGGGTGCCACCACTTGGAGAAGAGTGGTTGGCCTGCTGTATGGGGGATGAGTCAGCAATGAGACCCCCATCTGCTACTCCTTTATTTCTCCTCTCAGAGCCACCACCCCAAGCTCTTCTTCAGTATCTCTAATCCGCTCTACCATCCCTCTGCTGGTGCCCGTGCCAGTGAATTTTCATACGTGGCCCCTTTAAGAACACTCTGTCTCCAGCTGGCAACCCCAACCCTCAGGCTTTCTGCTTTTCCCAGCTGGGCGCTGTTCACGCTCAGCTGTGTTGCTGCAGGCTGGGGAGCCCAGCTGGGGCTTCAGATCCCACCCTCCTCGGGGAGAACCCCACTCCCTCCCTTCAGCTGCTGCAGGTGGGAGCCCAGCCACCCCTCCCATCTCCGCACTTCCTACCGTCACTTGTGAGGAGGTGGCATCTTCTGTTCTGTCCGAGGTTATAAGGCTTCTCTCGGGCTGGTGCTGTGTTGGTTATCCCGGAGGTCTCCCAGTTCCGTGGGAGTGCCAGGGTGGCCCTGGGAGGAGACCGCAGCGCCACTTCCTCCCCGCCCTCTTGGGTCTCTGGTGAGGGACATTTAACTGGGACCACACCTCCTGTGCTGATCCAGCAGGAGAGCGTCACAGGCCACCACCCTGCGGCACTTCCGCTTCCGCCCGAGCACGGGCAGGAAGTCACTTCCCGGAGCGCGGCCACGCCCGCCGTCTGCCGGCCCCGTCGCCCATGGAGGAAGCAGCGCTCCGGGGCCTGGAAGGTAAAGGGCCTCAGCTTGGAAGACGCAGTGTACCCCGACTCTGTAGGGACGTGTCCTCCGTGTCGCGGAGCCCCTGTCGCGGGCAGGAGGCCGGAGCGGGCGGAAGCGCGGGGGCTGCGGCGGGGCCTCTTGCGCCAGCGCCCCAGCATCTCCCAGGCCGCGGCCGAGCCTCGCTTCTGCTTGAAGTAACTGCGGGACTCACGGGCGGGGGCTGAGGACTGCAGCGCCCCGGTCACCTTGGCTTTGACTCGTCAGTTTTCAACACTTGGCTGCCTTGTTTTCGCTGTGTACGCCCGTCCGCTCTGGGTTTTCTCAGAGCCGTTGGGCGTGGCCGCGGGCCGCCCGGGGCCTAGGCTGGCCCCGCGAGCAGGAGCAGGCCACTCGCGCCCGGACGCGGACAGGGGCCACCCGGGGCCTAAGCTGGCCCCACGAGCAGGCCACTCGCGCCCGGACGCAGACAGGGGCCACCCGGGGCCTAAGCTGGCCCCGCGAGCAGGCCACTCGCGCCCGGACGCAGACAGGGGCCACCCGGGGCCTAAGCTGGCCCCGCGAGCAGGCCACTCGCGCCCGGACGCAGACAGGGGCCACCCGGGGCCTAAGCTGGCCCCGCGAGCAGGCCACTCGCGCCCGGACGCAGACAGGGGCCGCCCGGGGCCTAGCCTCGTTCCGTGAGCAGGCCACTCGCGCCCGGACGCAGACAGGGGCCACCCGGGGCCTAAGCTGGCCACGCGAGCAGGCCACTCGCGCCCGGACGCAGACAGGGGCCGCCCGGGGCCTAACCTCGTTCCGTGAGCAGGCCACTCGCGCCCGGACGCGGGCTGCCCAGGGCCTAGCGTGGTCCCTCGAGCAGGCCACTCGAGTCCGCCCGCGGCCTCGGGTCCCCCGGGGCCTAGTCTGGCCCCGCGAGCAGGCTCCGCGCCCGGCCGTGGCCCAGGAGCGCCAGCGTGGCCACTGCCCTGCGCCTGGCGGCAGGTGCCCGGTCCTCGGCCAGGAAGGTGTGGCTGCATGTTGGTCGTGTGGACGTTGTTCTTGGAACAGTCACGTTACGCTAAGAGGCGGTATGTGCCTTCACCCACCTGTGGCTCTGGTCAAGTGGGTCTTTCATAGGCCGAGACTCGGAAAAGCGTTTTTACGTGAGGGACCCACAGGCACTCTGTCCAGATACAGGCAGGCAGTAATGTTTGTGGTATTTTTATTGGCATTTTCTTTAGCAACTTTAAGATTGTTAACTTAAAACAACTAATAAAATAGTTTGAAAGAGGCATGATGGCAGCCAAGGAAATTGCTGGGGAACTCAGTGGCTTCTGTTTGTCTTCACACACCAGGCGCTCTCGCTTCACTGTTGAGGGAGTTACCTTCCCTGGGAAGATGGGAAGACCGAGGCTTGAGCCCTGGAATAGATGCCGCAACCGTTTATGGCTGGTAAGCAGGAGAGGGGTATGAACCCAGCTCTCCCCAGGGTCAAAGCTTACGCTCTTCCCCTTGTGCTACGGAGAACACACTGGGTTCTGCTTGGTTGAAAACTCTGATGATTGGTAGCGGCTGCTTGCAACTCTCCAGGGTGATAGAGTCTTGAGCCTTACTGGACTAGGGAGAAATCTTCCGTGCAGGGGTGGAGAGGTGGCGGGGATCCATGCCGCAAAGTGATTATTCTGGAGTTACACTTCCACGTAATCTTACACGTTTTAATAAAATCTTTCCCTAGTAAAAGCCTGTTATATGCCAATAACTTCACTATCTCTAATTCTGTAACAACTCTATAGTGATAGTAGTGTTCTTGCTGTACAGATGAGTTCACTGGGATGCAGAGAAGCCAAGCGGTGACTTTCTTGGCATTGGACAGCTAAAAGTGGTGGGAATCAAATTTGACAGGCTCACAAAACTTCTTTTCTTGATTTAAATCTGCATCTGTGTGGGAAATATACCAGATTATTTTTCTTTCTTAACTAAGAGTCTGCTACTAGGTTGTCAGTAGTAACACATGGAAGATGTATTATATGGTATACTTAGAGATAGAAGTTCTAGAAGTTGTTAAAGCTGTGATAATAGCTTTACAGTTTATTTATTTACTTATTGGTGGTGAGAATAACAATTCTGAGGGAAAGAAAAAAGTTCATTACTATTTGGATGGCTTTCCAGAGGCTATTTCATGAACCTCTTACACATGGGATGTATATAAAACATCATCAGTGTGCTTTTTTAAGAAGACTTACAGCTTCTGATTGTTACTTTTTATTGGTCTTTTATGGCAATTACTTTATAAGTAGATAATAATGTATTAATATTTTATGGATAATCTTAATTCTGAAAAATAAACTCAGTGATATTTTAGATTCAGAATAAAATTTAAAGTATAATTAGGAGAAAAAATACTGTTTGTTCTCCTGTTTAATGATATTGTATATGAAAAACAAATTTGCACATCAAAACATTTCTTTCAGGTAAAATGTAAGTAAAAATTTCCTGTAATTTCATTTTACCTACTTCCTTCAAATTTCACCCTGGCTTCAATATATACAAAGTCCTGAAATATTGGCCATGCAAACTTTTAATTATATTGGCATTGCCTTGATACTTTATGGACAGACCTGATAGGATCTTTTAAATTTGCTTTAAAGAAACCAAAGCCCAAACCAAAACTACTGACAAGTCAGAACGTCAGTATTTTGGGCCCTTCCTGCCCTCCTTTCACATTGTGAATGGCATCTTGTTAGAGGCCAACAATGATTTGATGGTTCTTAGAGCCAGCAGCAAAACAGCCATTTTGTTGTTTTTGAATATCTTAGAATTCCAATTATTGATCCTTCCTATACCGTGGTAGCATATGTCTTCTTAGAACTTAAGAGGATGTTGAATTCCAATTTTTGGTTTGTCTTAATGAACAGGTACTATTTCATCATAAGTACAAGCAGAAAACAAAATGGTTTTAAGTGCTGGGTTGCATTTTTCCTTCCTCCATCTCTTAATCATAGGGACACGCACATGCAGTAGAGGGCAGGACCTGAGTCAGGAAACCTCTTTCCTGAGCGCCGCTCTAGTGGCAGTGCTGGGCAAGTCCCCATAGCTCCCCGCGTCTTACCGCATCTGTTACTTCGTCTGGGATGAGAACGTTTCATTGGTGGTTGGATTCTGTGCTAGTGGTGACAGTGGAAACTGAGAGTCCTGGCATTTTCTGGCTTGAAGGGGAATATACTGTCTTTCTCCCATGAAGGAGCGGGTTCTGGTGTGCCCTGTGCCTGCTTCGACATCCACTGACTTTAATGCCGTTAGGAGATCTTGACCACGACTGTTGAATTTCATATTCTTACTCACTTCACATGTGACTTCCCACATATGTACAGAGTGATGTGGAAATTGGTTAGTGATTTTTATGTTTTATTTTTGAGAATGTTTTACTTTCTGTGATCAGTTGTCATTCCCAAAGTGAATCACTGCCGTCATCGAAGTCATTTGTGCTGTAAGCTAAATGAGACATAAAAAATGCAAAGCATGGACATTGCCATTTTAGCCTACTTGGGAGGGAAGAAATGACACATGAAAAGTGGAAAAACAGTATATGAATTTAAGTAACTATAGAAGGCAACCCAGAAGTCTGTTAAAGCAGTGTAGGAGGTTCTGGGTAGGTCCTGGAGATGGTGTTCCTGGGGTGGGGTGCAGGGAGCAGCGCTGTGGTCTTGAGTGAGCTTGGCGCCAGGCCGGGAGGAGAGCAGGAACAGCCTCAGGAAGAGGACCAGCGCCTCTTCCCTGCCTGGTCGTGCTGTGCGTGGGGCGTGCGTGCAGGCGTGGAGGAGGTCGAAGGCGGGACAGCTGCGTCCCATCCATCCCCAGCCCACAGACGCCATAGGAGCATTTGCAGCATGGCTGGGAAAAAACCAGAGGCATTTTAGAGTTATATTTAGTATCACAGAAAAGTAAACATAGATTGCTTCATGATATGACAGCCACTACTTACAGGTCACTATGGCTGGCTCTTGATTGTTATCAGCCTAGTTTTCACATAGCTGTAATTCATGCACATTACTCTTAAATGCTTAATGTGGTTTTATGGGTACTTTTCTGTATCTCTATTCTATGCTGATATGTTATGGCCTGCTGCATATTCTGAAACAGTTGTCTACTTGGTTAATTTCAGTTTTCTTCTTTAAAAAATTAGCAAGTGGCTCAGAGATCCTTTATAGTTCTTACTAATTCATTTTTACAATGCTTGTTAGGTAGGTATTTCTCGCATTGAGTGAGTGAGAAAACTGAATGTGTGTCAGGCGTGCCCGGTCATAAGTGTGGGGGTGGGGGTGTGGTAAAGGTGTGGATACATCCACTCAGGGTCCAAAGCCCAGCCTTCCTCCTGAGGCTTTATGGTCTCCCTTCAGGGCTAGAATTTGTGTAGCTGTGGACAGGTTTGGGTAACTAGTACCCCTGCCCCACTTGAGAAAGGGAGTATTAGAGTTGGAACAGATACTCTTCTTCAGTCTTTTGTTTAAAGTTTGTTGTCCTTCAGAAAGTTTTATCTGCTAGTTCAGATACTCATTTGCTCATTTTGGGTTTCATTTTTGCTGTTTTGTAAGTAATGAAACATTACTTCAAAAGTTTTCTTCGGTGCTAAGGTAGAACATTTTCCCAAATAATGATTCAAAAGGGGAGTGTCTTTCTCTGAGCTCTTGCTTAATCCAGATGCTATATAGGTATGATTTGGATCAAGATCTTGTAATGGTTCTTTTTTTGTAGGTTTTTGAAATGCCTTTTCTTCAGTATATGGTTTAAGGAATAGGGCTGAAAAAATTGTGGACTATTATATGTATGAAGAAACTACTAATAAACTATCTCCTTAACTTGACATTTAAGAGCTAGGCAGATAAATCTCTTCATTATAAAAACATGAGTAGGTATAAGAACATGTGGTAATGAAGGAGTAAGTGCAAAAAGTGTAAAATATAGCTAAAGCATACTAAAAGTGATTGTTTTTTAACTTGGATAACCTTTAAAAGGTTAGTTGGATCCCCAGGTTAGCCTTTTTAATCTAGAATACAGCCTGTGCTACCTAACATCTAGAATCTGTACTCTGATCCCTATTTATTTATTTATAAAGATTTCATTTATTACTCTTTAGAGAGAAGGGAAGGGAGAGAGGCAGATAGGGAGAGAGACATCAATATATGGTTGCCTTTCACCTGCCTCCGGCTACGGACCTGGCTGGAGACCTGGCTTGCAACCTGGTTATGTGCCCTGGCTGGGAATCAAACCAGCGACCTTTGGGTTTGCAGGCTGGTGCCTTATCCACTATGCCACCAGCCAGGGCTTCCAATCCATATTTTAAAAATCTACATTGTACATGTGCCTATGTGAGATGTATAATGTATAGCTCATACATACATGTGTGGTACATAACCTATAACTCGTACGTACGTATGTCTGAGATGTGTAATGTATAGCTCATACATAAGTGTGTGTATGTGTGTGTATGAGTATAACTTAACGTTAAGGGCTCTTTGAAAATTGGGTGATTCATATTGAGGCCTTCAAAGTACTTGCTTTATTTTATACAATTGAAGCTCAAACTGCAGCAGCTGTGAAATGATACCTAGAAAGGAAAAGCATGTGTGGAATAATATATTGAGAAGTATATGAGAATTGTTCTTACTGTGCATGTCTCTGATACAGTGTAAATTGTATGTGAGAAATGAGAATGGAGACACCCTAAAATGTATAAACAAAAGGGTAGATGATAGAAATAGAAAAATTGGTGGGGGGGGAGCTTAGATGTGAATATGAGAAGCAGGTTGGCTTTTATGTTTTTGGAAGTCTTAGATTTGATTTGGTCTTCGGTTTCTTTCAGGAGATACTGGCAAAAAGCAGGGGTTGAAATCCTGCAGTTGAACGTATTTTATGGTAAAAATAGCAAGAGTACACAGGGGATGGATTTGGATTATGGGTGAATATTTATAATGATGGACAAAGGAGGGATGATCAAAGTTAAATAATTTGCACTATGTAAGTACAGGTAACCCCCGTATAACACCGTACTTCTGTAACGCAGTTTTGCTCTTAACATGGTTCGAGAATTGGAGGAATCCCTTGTACAACATGGCATCCTAGAACATGGTTTCACTCTAACACGGTTTAAGAATTAGAGAAATCCCTGAACAACGTGGAGCATAATAAGAGTTTTAAGAACAAAAAATACGTCATTTGAAATTAGGGAAGTTCCTGAACAATATGGAACGTAATAGAAGCTTTTAAGAGCAAAAGATACCTCATTTGAAATTAGGGCAATCCCCGGGTAACATGGAATGTAATAAAAGCTTTTAAGAGCAAAAGATATCTCATTTGTAATTTTTCATTTGAGCACAGATGTTGTATCAGGTTTGCATGCAGGATTTTAAAATTTATTAGATTTTAAAATCCATTTTGTTAGTGGGATATTAAGTACATACATTTTAAACTTTGTGTTTTTCTTTTTACGGCATTATACCGAGATTAAAATTTTCCAGGTATTACTCACCTTTTTATAAGAAATGGTAATTAAGTTTTTCATTTTTGTGAATGGATTTGTAGTCCTGAACTATGTGTGGTGGAAGTAAAATTATACCTCTGAAAAGACATGCCTTAATAAAAATATTCCTCTTAATTATAAAAATATAATGGTACATTTTTCTGATTTTTTGGAACCTAACCCCCTTTTTTGTACTAGTTCTTTGTTTCGTGTAACAAGGATTTGCATTACACAGTATTTTTAAGGAACCTAACAACTGTGTTATACAGGGGTTCCCTGTATGTTTTCATATCTGAAGTCTAACTGAAAGGTGTTTGATGTATTTTATGGGTTGCAGATAATTTGTGTACTTCATGCTTTCAATTTTGGGAAACCTCAGGTTAAGCTAACATTTTTTGACATTGGTGCAAATTAACTGGAGTTTAAGTAGGACTGAGAGTTTTATAGCAATGATGAAACAGATGTCTTAAAACAGTTTTAGTCATTGATAAGGTAAATTTGCTGTACTGTTATCTGGAGCATTAAAATGTAGGTATTCCAGTCATTTTCCCATTTAAAAATTTTGCTGTAATTAAGCCAGTTTTGGTCATGCATTATATAAAGTGAAATAAGCAGACCTTCCCTGCGCCCTGGCTAATCCAGATTGAATATGAAGATAGGGTTGCCTCAGGGCCCTATATTGGAAATTTTGCCTGAAATCAGATTTTGGCCATTCATTTACCAGGCAGATTTTGAAATCGCCAGCTCAGTTTTGAGGAGTTCTCAGCCCTCACCTGGGTTACACCTGACTGCATGTGACATGTGACTTTCTTCTCTGCAGAACACCACACTCTAGGATATCCGACTGTTTTCTGACTATTCTTTTGGTCTCTTTATGGACTTATTTCCTTCCTTCTTAAATGGTGATATTTTTTAAAGAACTCTGTTCTCTACCCATTGTTCTCTTTTCATATGTTCTTCCTGGATAAAAATTTTAAGTTTTTACATGTTTCCTATTCATTAATTCATCCAGTATTTATTAAATACCTACTACATGCCAAGTGTACTATTTGACTTACATCCTGGAGATATAATAGTGAGTAAAACAGAAGAGATCGCTGCCCTCCAGAGTGTATGTCCTCTGTGTGCCGACTTCCTTAGTTGTTATTCTAGGTTACACCTGGCCACCAAGATAGAAGTCACTGTGTCTCTTCTGGATAGTTTTACCTCGATTTTCTATAGGAACCTCAAGTTTCAAGTGTGGAATACCAAAGGCTCCCACTTCTGGGAGAGGGTTGATCTGCTTTACTTCTGCATGCTCTGTCTCAGATGGTGTCTAACCAACTGCTAAGCCACTCTTGACTCTGCTCTTATCCCTCAGCCTCCAGGTTGTGCTGCACTTCTGTCCTGTGACTTGAGGCTGGGCTTGGTCCACCATTGCTACCAGTTCAGGACCTTAGCTCACCTGCCTGTTGTGAGCTAGGTGTGTCCCACCCTAGCTGCAGCCACACTGCCTGAGAGATCAGCCTCCTGAGAGGCAGATCTGACTGCTCTCTCTCCGTAACCTCCAGGTACTATCTGAAGCCTTTAAAATGGCATAGAAGGCCCGTCCTTATCTGTACTGGCTTCTGCCGGCTTCAGCTTCTCTGCAAAGCCCTGCTTCACTTGGATCTGAACTGCTTCTGCTTCCTCATACACACCAGGCAGCTCATCTCCCCCGGCCTGTGCTTTACACTGTTTTCTTCTGCTTTGTGGTATTCTATGTCCTGCCCCGCTCCACCTTGAACCTTGTTTCTTCCTATTTACCCTGTGAATCCTCAATTCTTCCTGAGAGTTTCCATGAACTTGATGTGATCATGGAGCCTGGCACCCAGTAGGGAGCCATCTGTGGTTTTGGAAGGAAGGACCGACTGACCTGTTGGATGAATGCTACAGGCCTTGGTAGCCCCCAGTGCTGCTTTGCTGCTTCCGAGCACCCTGGCAGCCCTGGCTCTCCTGAAGCCTCAGGCCCATGGGTGACTCACCCAGCCAAAAATAAGACTTAATGTCTAGTTTTGGACTGGTTATGTTTGGTAAGTTGCTTATTTCCATAGGGAAGATGGCTTATGACTCACAGTCAGGGTGCTTATTCATTCATGCACACTAGTGATCTTTGAAATTTTTCACCCTAGACACTGTATATTATTTAAAATCTATCCTTTCACTTTCTAATGAGTACTCAGATGCATTAATGTTTTATAAGGATTTGCCAACTCAGGTTTAAAATAAAGTAGTTCTAAGAATATTTTGAAGTCAAAAGTATTCTAACCACTCAATACTTTGCCTTTATTACTAGTAAGACAAAGGAACTGAGCTTTACTATATGAGCATGCTCATTTCTATATGCATAATAGAATTTTATTTAATTTAATTTATTTTTAAAATATTTTATTATTTTTAGAGAGAAGGGGAAGGGAGAGAAGGCAGAGAGGGAGAGACGCATCAATGTATGGCTGCTTTTCACCTGCCTCCAGCCCTGGACCTGGCTTGCAACCTGGTTATGTGCCCTGGCTGGGAATCGAACCAGCAACGTTTGGGTTCGCAGGCCATCACCTTATCCACTGAACCACCAGCCAGGGCCATAATAGAATTTTAGATGTAAATGTTTCTCTCTGCTTAGGATGCAGAATATTTCCTTATGGTGTTTACTCAGGATTCCTCTTAACTGTTAAAACCTTCCTAAAATAAATGTTTTGTATCCATTTAGGTATTTTTCTTAATGTTTTTCTGAGTTTTTATTCATCATTTGTTTTTAATGTTTTCAAAGGGATAGTGGTGATTTTAATGTATACAGCAGCATAATAAACATTTTGCCTTTGTAATAAATACTTAATAAGCCTACTTCTTCATGTATTCCTTCACAGGGCAGCCCATTGGACCCTATGGTGATGAAGAGGCCTCAGTTGTACGGGATGGGCAGTAACCCTCATTCCCAGCCTCAGCAGAGCAGCCCTTACCCTGGAGGCTCCTACGGCGCCCCAGGCCCGCAGCGGTACCCTATGGGCATCCCAGGCCGGACCCCAGGGGCCATGGGAGGAATGCAGTACCCGCAGCAGCAGGTTTGTGTTCCTTATCACTCTTACCCACCCCGCTTTCGTTGGTGATGGTTTTGTCTTGTCTTTTACTCTCCACCTAAGATTGGTATTGAGAGAATCGGGGCGTTTCACTGATTCTCTGCTGTTCATAAAGTTTTCATAGTTTTTTCAAATAATCACAGGTATATACACCTCCCCCCCTTCTTTTTTTAAAGAAGAAAAAGCGATCTTAGAACAATGTGAACAAAAAGTCTGTTTGATGGAAGGCCAGTGTTGCCAGCTGTATTTGAAAGATGTAGTCATCGTTTTGCAGCAAATTATATAGATCTTAACCCCAAAGTGAACTTGGCTTTTAAACATTTCTGGTGTCAGACTATGTCAGATTTTGAGCTGTGAATAGACTTCCTAAGGCAAAATTTTAAGTTATTTAAAGGTTTTTCTCATGAAGATAGCATCAACTTAAAAGCTTTTTTTGGTTTCCCAAAAAGTTATTTTGCTTTTTTTTTCTTTTCTTTTTTAAGATTTGATTTATTATTTTTAGAGAGGAGGGAAGGGAGAGAGGCAGAGAGGGAGAGAACCATTAATGTATGGTTGCCTTTCACCTGCATCCAGCTATGGACCTGACTGGAGACCTGGCTTGCAACCTGGTTGTGTGCCCTGGCTGGGAATCGAACCAGCGACCTTTGGGTTCACAGGCTGACGCCTATCCACTGAACTATCAGCCCAGGCCTGCTTTTATTTCTTAACGTATTATTTCTCCTATACCATTTTCAAAAGAATTTATTTATTTTTAGAGGGGATTGGAGGGAGAAAGAGAGGGAAACATCAGTGCGGGAGAGAAACATTGATCTGTTGACTCTCATACTGCCACCGCCCATCTGCGCCCCAACGGAGGACCTAACTAACAACCCAGGTCTGTGCCGTAACTGGGGAGCTAACCTGTGATCTTCTGCCTTGTAGTCAATGCCCAACTCACTGAGCCATACAGTCAGGGTTCTCCTGTAGTTTCTGCAACAGATTTTTCTATTTTATTTAAGAGGATTTATTTATGTATACTTGTTTTCCTTAGATTTTCATGGGCTTTCTGTTTTTACTTAAAACAAACAAGGAAGACTTCCTGCTCTCAAGGCCCAGTGTTTTTCTCTAGAATTAAATAGTTGGAGTTACCTTAAATGACCATCTACCTTCTAATAGTAGTAAACTCTTAGATTCCGAGAGTATATCCTTGTTATGTTGGCCTCAGGAAGCATGAAATTCAGAAGGGTAAATTAGATTCTGACTTAACAGGCTATTTTGTTTCTATGAACACCAGAAAGGCTTATTTTTAAACTCCCATCCCATGCCTTTAACTCTGGGGTGCTTGAGGTTGGTGCCCTGGACAGCTGACTGCCTCTCGGAAGGGTTGCCATAACCTACTCCAGGCTCCCCAGGACTTCTCTAAGAAATTCTTTTTGAGGTTTGACCAGGAATTCTTTGTAGGAATGAAAACATTGACTAGCACTTTTCTCTCTCAACTGAAACAGAGAAGGATACATCATACTTTATCTGCTGCATACCTGTGTACCAAAATCCATGGATAAGTTGCATCTGAGTCTTTTCTTTAGAGATGGAATATTGTCTTTCCTTTTTACCTTTGCTTCTCCATTGGCAATATTTTTATTTTCAGGAAATTGTAGGGAAATAGTTCAGAGTTCTTGCTCTTGAGTCTTTGCACAACCTTCATAGTATCAGAAGTTCTTATCCCATTTAAAAAAGATTGGCCACTCAGAAGTCTAGTAGTCAGTTGCAGATTTAATTGTATTTTCTTTTTATTCCCAACATTACTCCTTTCTTCCAGTGGTATTTTACTATATACAGTAAAAATCTTTAATTGAGGCTGCTAATTGTGAGATGGAGATAATTTGTGAAGGATTGGATAGTAGGGTGATAATTGTGATTGTCCTTTTTTTCTTCTTTTACTTTAAAAAAATTTTTAAATTGATTATGCTGTTACATTTGTCCCAATATCCTTTCCTTTTGCTCCCCTCCACCCAGCAACCCTCTTCCCTCCATCAATCCCACCCTCCTTAGCTCATGTCCATGGGTCATGGCACGTGAGTTCTTTGGCTTTATCCTTTCCTGCACTATTCTTAACATCTGCCTGTTTGTTCGGCACCCACCAACTATGCTTCTTAATTCCTGCACCATTTCGCCCCTTCTCCCCATTCCTCCTTCCAGCTGATACCCCTCCAGATGTTCCTCATACCAATGAATCTGTTCCCACTTTGGTTGTCTGCTTAGTTTGTTTTTATTTTTGTATTTTTGATTCTGTTCTTGATAGTTATGAATTTGTTGTTCTGTTCCCACTTTGGTTGTCTGCTTAGTTTGTTTTTGTTTTTGTATTTTTGATTCTGTTCTTGATAAGAATTTGTTGTCATTTTAATGTTTATAGTTTTGATCTTTTTCCTAAATAAGTTCCTTTAACGTTTCATATGACGAGGGCTTGGTGATGTGATGAATTCCTTTAGCTTTACCTTGTCCGGGAGACACTTTATCTGCCCTTCCATTCTAAATACTAGCTTTGCTGGCCAGAGTAATCTTGGTTGTGGATCCTTGCTTTTCATCACTTGAATACTTCTTTCCAGTTCCTTCTTGCCTGCAAAGTTTCTTTTGAGAAATCAACTGATAGGTTTATAGGTACCCCTTTCTTGGTAATTCTCTTCTTACCTCTTGCTGCTTTGAAGGTTCTCTCTTTATCTTTAACATTTAGCATTTTAATTATGTTGTGTCTTTGGTGTGGTCCTCTTTGGATCTAGCTTGTCTGGGACTCTCTGTGCTTCCTGGACTCACATATCTATTTCCTTTGCTAAATTAGGGAAGGTTTCCGTCACTGTTTTTTCACATAAGTTTTCAATTTTTTGCTCTTCCTCTTTTCCTCCTGGCACTCTTAGGACTCAGATGTTGGCATACTTCAAGTTGTCCCAGAGGTTCCTAAGCCTCCTCAGATTTTTCAGTTGTTTCCTCATTCTGTACTGGTTGATTATTTCTTCCTTGTGTTCCAAATCATTGATTCGAATCCCAGTTTCCTTCCCTTCACCAGCAGTTTCATGTGGATTTTCCTTCGTTTCACTTAGCATAGTCTTCACTTCTTCCTTTCTGCAGTTGCTATATTCAAGTATATCTGTCAAGTCTATGAGCATCTTTATCACCAGCATTTTGAACTCTGCATCTGTTAGGTTGGCTGTCTCCTCATCTGTTAGTTCTCCCACTGGAAGATTTGTTCCCTCTTTTGGGCCATACATCCCTCTCTCCTCAACTTGACAGGCTCCTGTGTTTGCTTCTGTGTATAGAGCTATTGAACCTGTTAGGTTCAAGGGATGACACCTTAGTAGTCCATCAGTGCGATGTAACCTGTTTCACCACGTAGGAAAGGGGTCTGAGAGGGAACAGTGCTGCTTGCCCATTGAGATGGGCAGTTTCTTCCTCCGTCCCAGCCCCCAGTGGTTTTCACAGTCAGGAGCGGTGTGGCTCTATTTTCCCCCATGCTGGGACTGGGCTACGCGGTCCGGCCCTGGGGTCGCTTCCCAGGTTTAAATGTTTGGGCTTTCTGCCCTACCCTCAGCTCCGGTGCCGTTTCCCTCTTGGCTCCTCCATTTCTACCTGTCTGGCCGAGTCTTGCTTTCTTTCTTTCTTTGTTGCACATCCATGTAGTTCAATTTTCTAAGACTTCTAGTTTTTATAGTGTTTTTTTAAAAGATTTTATTCATTATTTATAGAGAGAGGGGAAGGAAGAGAGACATCCATATATGGTTGCCTTTCACCTGCCTCCAGCCACGGACCTGACTAGAGACCTGGCTTGCAACCTGGTTATGTGCCCTGGCTGGGAATCGAACCAGCGACCTTTGGGTTTGCAGGCCAGTGCCTTATCCACTGTGCCGCCAGCCAGAGCCTTTATTTAGTTTTGAGTTAGATTTAAATTCCTTCTTAGTTGTGAGGGAGATGCAGTGTGTCTATCTACACCTCCATCTTGGCCAGAAGTCCCCCTTTTTGTACTTTTAAAGCTAATGTGCCCTAGTTGATGGGAATAAGGCCCAGACAGCTAGCTGCTGACGCCCTCACCCTGTCCCTTGGCTGCTTTCATCTAGGTAGACAGTTGAGGCAGAAAGGCGGTAAGAAGTAACAGGATGTGGAGAGAAGCAGATGCTAATAACTTGTTTCCACACTTTCCACTGTGTTCCTGACTTGAAATTGGAAAATCATTTCAAAAGTTGCATTCCTGGTGAGCTGCTGGATGCTCCTGTATCTTTCTGAATGAGTTCAAGTCTCCTTAGAAGTTTTCGATGTTGGTTTAGTTTGCAGTCCCAGCGTGGGAGTATAACAGTTGGAGAAGGTATGTGAAGGATGATTACCTAAGAATTTTAAAAATTATTCTTTTCCTAACAGGTGTAAGGCTAAAAGAAGAGGACATATTTAGAGTAGCCTCCTTAGGTTTGCCGATTTATTTTATCCCTGTGGCCCTCATGTACTTGTGAAATCGAGTAACTATTGCATTTATTTGAAGGGACAAATTGATGAAGATTAGCTAACAAGTATTTCAGGAAATTAAAAACTTTTTTTTCTTTGTATTTCTTTTCATTGTATTTTTCCCTTATCATTAATTTCCCTTATACTCTTATCCACCTCCACATATTCCCCCTCACCCCACCGCAGTCACCACATTGTTGTCCACATCAATGAGTCCTTTTTCTCTTTTTTCAGCAATTTTTAAAGTTTTAGATAATTTTACAGAAGAAATGCCTGATTGTAAACAAAAAAAGTGTACCTTTTTCTGATAATGAAAGGGGAATGCTGTAATGCCGTGGCTATAAAATTATCCAACTTGCTTGTTGAGTTTGTTCATCATCGTTGACAGGTCTAAAAAGATCTTTACTGCTCTTCACCTTTCCATTACTTATACTTTGAAATGTGTTTTGTTTTGAAGTGTAAAAGGCGAAACACAACTGAATGTATTTTTGAATGTGTGTAACATTTTTAAAGGGACACACAATTTTAATCATAGCCAAGTTCATGTGATCAGTTAGGTGTAGGCTTTGAACTAGAAAAGAAGCAAAGTCTTTGGTAAAGGTCATTAGAACACATTTAATTAGCTTGAGTCTGTGTTTGTGGGTGAGGGTTTTTCAGTGAATTGCTTTGTTTGTGAATTTTGGGTAATTATAAACTTGCCCAAAAACAAAGTCCGGGCACAGCGATCGGCCGACCCTATTCATCCTCTCCTAGTATTGATGTAATTGTCTGAGCCTTGTTGTAGTCATGGTTGCTAATGTTCTTCAGGGAAAAGTTGAAAGATGATGATGACATTGAATTTTTATTGAGTGGACATCACCACCTAGGCATGACTTTGCTTTGGACAGCCTCCAAAGCTTTCTGTGTTTGGTTTGTGAACCTCTAATGAGCTGAATCCAGTTCATTTAATATTCCTCATGTATTTCTGCAAAGGATTAAAATGTAGGAATTCAAGTTTGTAAATTGAGTTGCCCACTTACCCGCTGAGTGGTAAGTTGTCTTTCGCTCAGGGTCACAGTTTGATTCCTGGCTGGCATTCCACTCCTGTGACAGGAATTTTAAATGCATTAGAAAGAGCTACAGTCCTTATAGGACATTGAACAGGGAGAGAGAGTATCACCACTTACTTTTTGTCCCTGAGAGGCAGGAGGAGCTGGCCACTCAGTGTTTTATTTTAGTATTAACCTGGCAATTTTTTATTTGAATGGTGGTAATTTTATTTTTGAAATACACTCATGACTGGGTCTTTGAAGCATGATGTGATAATAGTACATCATGTTGGTATTTATTAACTAGAACTAGGTTGTGGTCTTTAACTTGCTGATTCTCCCACACCATCATGTTTAGCAAATACATGGCTAACAGATTAGTTTTGCATGGAGCCCTAAAAACTGGTCTGTAGTACTTGCATTTTTACTGAGCTGAGTGGGGAAGTGAATTTTCGGTGCCTCTGTGGAGAATGATCTGCCACTGGGCTCTGGGAGTTCTAACCTGGGGATGTGTAACGGAAAGAAACATGCTGTGGATGACTTCATTGAATGCGAAGCTGCTCAGAGGGTGTATAACCTTTAAGGGTACCAGACTCTGATTCTTCCTTAGTTTTTCAGTTATTTAAAAAAACAGCCAGATATCCTTTCCTGGATCATAGAAACAACAAATGTTTTGTTTCATTTTTCTTGTGCTTTGTGATTATAAATGTATACATAGGCCTGTGCAGCTTGCCTTAAAATTGAGATTTTTCATATAAATGAAATAGCACCCAGGAGAAATAGGCTACAGAAACAAAGGTATATTTATTTGTGTTGAGCAGATTATGCAGTCTGAGATTTTTCTTTGGTTATCAGGGTTATTGAATTGATAGTTTAAGCACTCTTACCTGGTTGCAGATGTTTGTATTACAAATCTGATGTTTGCTGGCATAAAACCAGGGAAAGGGAGGAGAAGGCCAAGTGAAAGATTTAACTTCATGAATGCTTTTATAATGGGAAAAAATGACATTATTTAGTTTTTAAAAACATTGGTATTGTGAAGACCTTTACAACCAGAACATGTAATATAATCATTTTGAAATATAGCATGGCAGAATAGAAACTATAGTTAATTTTGTTAAGGTAATATCTGCATTTAACACTTAAAATAAAATGGAACTTTTCATTTATTTACCATTTTTATTATTTTAAATTTTATTTATTATTTTTAGAGAGAGGGGCAGGGAGAGAGGGAGAGAGACATTCATGTATGGTTTCCTTTCACCTGCCTCTAGCTATGGATCTGGCTGGAGTCCTGGCTTGCAACCTGGCTATACGTGTCCTGGCTGGGAATCGAACCAGTGACCTTTTGGTTTGCAGGCCGGCACCTTATCCACTGAGTCATCAGCCAGGGCTTAAAATGGAATTTGAAAAATGAGTTTCTTTTGAAAAAATTTTAAGAATCAATAGGTATTTTAATATGCCTGTAATTTTTCTTTTATACCCTTTGGATATGTCTATTTTTCTGTGTGTATTTTATGTACAATATTTATTTCAGAACAAGCATTTTATTTGGTGGCATCTCAACAGCCAAAACACTTCTTTCAATGCAGATTTTATTTTGGCAGCAGCTCTTTCTACAAGGAGACAAACTGTGTTTGGCTAAAATGTTTTGGGGGTCTTATTGAGGCAAGCTTTAGGATTCCCACTTGTGTTATTTTTATAATTAAAATTATGTTTTGATACAGTTTGAACAATGTCTCTGAAAAGAAAGGGTGAATGAGAGAGGACTGCTGAATGGTAGTCTGTTACCATGTTTGTTTAGACTTAGTCTGCTGAGTTGCAAATGGGAATCTAATAATCAGGGCCTACTTTTTGTTTTCTCTGTGAAGAGCTTAGACGCTCTGTTAAGGAACATGGTTGGGTGTGATGGGATGAGAAAAGAAAGCTTGACAACTTGATGGAAAGGAAGGGGTGCTTAGTGCCTGTTTCACATTCAGACATCATTTCCTGATAGTTTACATTCACTTAAAGGTACCCACCTGTACGTGTGCGCGCATGTGCATGCTTGAACATGCACTCAACTTGCACATGTGAAGATAAAACTGAACTTGCGTCTGACAGTGGTATCTGAATGTAATGAAATATACTTGTGTATATATAAACATATCAAACATCTGTGTATAGATACGTACATATATACCACACATCAATAAAATGAACATAAGCATTTTGGCCATTAAAATGGTGAATGCTGTGAGGTTGAGTTCACTGTTAATTTACATACAGTGTGTTTATATTTGCATGTTCTCTACTAAAGACTTAGAGCCAAACTCCTCTGCCTGAACACCTGAGATATTTGGAGTTCTTTCAGCAGATGCAGATTTGTTTAACAAATGGCCTATTGTTGGCCAAATTTTATCTTGATTTCCTCAGTTGTTCTTCATCAGTGAACATGAAGGTATTTACTGTTTACCAACAAAATGCATTCACACCTCACATCGCAGCTTCCAAGTAGAGAGCAGATGCTGCTGTCTTTGATGCCAGAGTTCCCTGTAGATGGAGTTTAGTACCAAGAAAATATTTTTGAAAAGATTTGTAGATACGGTAACTTTTATTTGCTTTTTAAAATTTAAATTTTTGGAAAGTAACTGGTTATTAAGTTGGATTTAAACATTTTGAAGCATTCAATGTGATGTTCTTAGTAGAGGTGTATTAAAAGAGATCACATTTCATGTTGAATATAAATTCTTTAGCCTTTTTCCTAAAACGTAACCTTTTTTTAAAAATGTGAGATACATTCTTTCTCACATTTTTTAAAAAATGTGAGAAAACGTGAGATACATTCTCTTTTAGTTTGGAAAGGTACTTTTATATTAGTCAGTTTATATTGATATATTTATTTGAACACTTAACATTGTTCTAGATACTCTTATTATGTTCAGTGTACAGTGTTTATAGTCTGGGCAGCTTATACTAGGTTTTTCATTTAGATATGAATTCTATTATGTGTTACATATATAGATTTCAATCTAAAGTATCTGTTAAGCTTTTCTGTTATTTTTATTTGTGAGATGTCAATTTCAAGTATGTTTTAGGTAGCATAAGAATTACTTGAGTGTATTTTTAAAGAGTCATTTAAAAGGAAGATTTTATTTATTTTTGGAGAGATGGGGAGGGAGGGAGAAAGTGAGGGAGAGAAACATTGATCAGCTGCCTCTTGTGTGCCCCCAACGAGGAGGGATCTGGCCTGCAGCCCAGGCATGTGCCCTGGCTGGGAATGGAACTGGCGACCCTTCAGTTTGCAGGCCATGCTCAGCTCACTGAGCCAAACCTGCCAGGGATACCTGAGTGTATTTTAAATCAATCTGGTTTATTTGCCTTCACCAAAGAAATATGAAGTATGGTATTTATGTTAAAATTTAAACAATTCAAGTTGATATCAGTAAAGTTAAGCAACCATATTTTTTCAGTGCACCTTAAAAAACAAACAAAAATCCCAGAAGATAAATTGAAAGGTCAAGTGACCAAGTGGCATATCTTAGGCCACTGGTGGCTCCTTAGTGTTCTGGGCATCATATAGATAGAAGATGTTCCTTCTTCTTCTTCTTCTTCTTTTTTTTTTTTTTAAAGATTTTATTTATTTTTCAGAGAGAAGGGAAGGGATAGAGGCAGAGAGGGAGAGAGAGACATCAGTGTATGGTTGCCTTTCACCTACCTCCAGCTACAGACCTGGCTTGCAACCTGGTTATGTGCCCTGGCTGGGGAATTGAACCAGTGACTTTGGGTTCCAAGGCCGGCACCTTACCCACTGCCACCAGCCAGGGCACCTTCTCTACTTCTTTCTTATAAACCCTGTGCTAGTGATTGTCAAGCCTTAATGAATGTTAGAGCCTTCTAAGGTGATTTAAACAATGATGCCTGTATCAATGGCACCTGTGTCTAAAGGCCCCCTCCCTCTAAGCTCCACAGGTGACTCCCCAGTGCACTGGGGTTAACGACCCGGTACCACAGAAAGACCAATAAGTAAGAACCCAGGAGCAGGTTTCTAACCAAATACTGTGTTGTCCCCTGGCAGCTTGCTCTGGGCCCTCTCCTGTGAGTCAGATTCTTGCCTCTGCCCTAAAGGGATGAAGTGCACACAACCAGGAGTTGGGACAGTTTAATCCTTGCTGATTAATGTTTAATCTTTCTGTGATAGTGGCAAAACCTGACCTCACTGCTCATTTTGTCAACTGAGGTAACTTGACAACAAAATCTCCTACCTTGGGTTTTTTTCTTTAAAATAATAGAAATTTAATGTCTTTTAATTTTAGTTTTATTTTAGAGTCTTGTCATTTTAGCCTTCTGAAATTTATGGGTTGATGCTGGACAGTTTGTATACTAACCCAAATTCTTGTAATTCTTTCTAAAAGGGAAAGAGCCGTATTTTCAAAGATTAGCAAGTTGTTGCAATCAGTGCAATAAGTTATTTCCTAACTTTTAATTTTATTCTAAAGTGAAAGTTTTTGCTTTCTGTTGTATGTTAGATATGTAGAATGTAGTCTGTCCTTTTTAGTGTGTTGAAAACGTTCAGATTGAGATATTCTTGGGATAACAAACGGAAGCAAAGAGAGAGCCAATAATGATTTACTCATTTTACACATTATTACTTTCTAAGTAGTTGGAAAGTAAGACTGCACAACATTGGGCTCAGCTGTGGACAATGAATTCTGAATAGGAATAAGTTCTAGGACTTATGTTCTTGCCATTACTTTTACTCCTCTAACCCCCATGAAGGGGAATTGGATGGCTTTATCTCTCTGTATTTTAAGACAAGTTCTTTTAAGGGTAAAGGTAGGTTTTTTCCTTTCGCGTTAGATAAAAGTAAATTCTTTATGGTGAAAAGTTCTTTATGGCCGTTTGATTATTTTTATATGCAACAAATTTATTAAGGCCATTTGTCCTTATACTTTTGAGAAGTAACTTGAATCATTCAATCAATAGTTGTGAATGAAATGAGATGAGGAAGAAGATGGGAGTAGGGGAAGCGGCCTCGCTGCTCTCAGGGCTGGCTCAGTTCGGCCTCTCGGGTCTCCCCAGGAACTGCCCCGTGTGGGGCGCGCCAGGTGTTGAGATTCCCGGGAACCGCTGAGGCCGAGACCTGAGTGTGGCCACGTGTTAGTGTGACACGGATAGCCCTTGCCTACCGACAGAGCCCCAAACTAAGATTTTGTCATTGCCTGCAGCACAAGGAGCTAGCCAGCTTCCTTTTCCCCGGGAAGAAGTCTCAACCAAATTAGTCTCCCTTTATATGTATTGAATTACTAAGAACAGACTTGAAAACAAAAAAAACTGTCAAGACAGTTAACCTGGCTCTTCAGGATTCGTCAGAAGTCCACGTCAAGTTCAGAAAGTCATGAGTATCCATGGCAGAAAATGAAAGTGTCAGGATTGGAAGGCAGGCAGCGGCCGTTGCCGAGGGAACGCAGCCCTGCTCCCGGGTCTGGGCTCAGAGAGGAGCGCCCGCCTGGGCAGGTACCGCGGGTGGGTACGCCGCCCGGCGCCGCAAGGTAGGGGTGCCCGTGTCCTTTTCTCCAGCACCGATCCTCACTGCTGCCGGCGGGGGCGGAGGCAAAGGGGGCGGAATCGTCGTGGGCCTGTGGGCTGGATGAACTCGCAATACTTCGCTGAAAGGGGCAGCCAACCCGGAGAGCTCCTTTCCCCTCCGCCGCTGTATCGCCTTGAGCTGTCCCGCGAGTCTCAGAGCCCAGCGCCCTGGCTGTTGGAAGCATTTTCTGTCTCGTGTGGCCCCTCGTACAGATGGAGACGTTCCTGCTCTACTCCTCCGTCGTAAGCCCTGGGCCGCTGGCCGCGGGTCTTGGAGGTGACAGACTCTTACTTCTCAGTCGGGGCCAAATTCTGATCAACGGAAAAGGGGAGGCCGCCTTCCTTTCCGAGGCCGGGGCAGCCAGGGGGAAGTGGTTGCCTTCTCGCCAGTGTCTGCGGCTGAGCTGTGGAACGGGTGGTCAGCTGCGACATCTTGGGCTCTGTCCGCGCGACAGCAGGCGCAGCAGCCCAGTGACGTGACAGCGACTGAATGGAGAATGAAGCTGAGGGACCAGACTCACCAGGCCCGCGAAGGCCTCGGGAAAGGGGCGGGAGACAGCCTGCGGCGCCCGCGTTCCAGGTCGAGGCCACTGGGGCTGGTTGGTGGTGGATGGCGGCCAGCAAATGCCCCGGGCTGCAGGGAGCTGTGCTCGGAGACCAGACTGGAGTGTGGAAGCAGGGCTTTCTGGGAGTCCATCTCTGTCCCGACCGGAGTGCGGGGGCAGGGCCTTCTGGGAGTCCATCTCTGTCCCGACTGGAGTGTGGAAGCAGGGCTTTCTGGGAGTCCATCTCTGTCCTGACCGGAGTGTGGAAGCAGGGCTTTCTGGGAGTCCATCTCTGTCCCGACGGAGTGTGGAAGCAGGGCTTTCTGGGAGTCCATCTCTGTCCCGACGGAGTGCGGGGGCAGGGCCTTCTGGGAGTCCATCTCTGTCCCGACCAGTGTGTGGAAGCAGAGCCTTCTGGGAGTCCATCTCTGTCCCGACCGGAGTGCGGGAGCAGGGCTTTCTGGGAGTCCACCTTTGTAGAGGACACAGGATTACTCTGGTTCCAGATTGTCAGAGTTTCTTCCCAACCCTTTCACCTGTGTTTTCAGGTAAGTGGCAGCTCCCCCTTTTGTGGGCAGGAGCCGGAGTTCCATTACCTGCCCCACCTGCCATCTGCTCGGCGTACGCGCAGCAAGCGCGTGCTCTTCGCCTCCGGGGCGGCTGTCCCCTGCGCAACGCCTCACCCCGAGGTCGCGTTTTCGGCACAGCGCCCCGAACGGGCCCTTCAGAGGGCGCTGCCCCTGCCGCCTCCGCTGCCCTCCTAGCCCCGCTCGCTCCAGCGCCTCCTGCGCCGTGGCCTTGCGGGGCTGCTGCCTCTGCTGGGCCTTCAGACGCCGTCTCGTCCTCCCCCGGTGAGCCTGCCGCCTGCCGCTGGCCTGTTCGCTTTCCCGGTAGCTCGTCACGGGGCCTCCCGCCCCATGGGGACAGACGCCGCGGGCCGCAGGGACTTGGTCGGGCGCTGCTGGCGTCCGGCCACCGACGCGGGCCGTTCGCCGTTAGCGGCTGTGGCGCCCCTGCGGGAAGGCCCTGGCCTGCAGCCGCACGTCGGCCCGCTGTGACCGTCGGAAGCCCGCAGACTGTCCCCCCGGCCCCAGCGTGAGCCTGCTGGTAGGGCCTCCGGGACCTCGGGGGTCGCTGCTGCTTCCAGCGCGCAGCGTGCCCGCCGGTGCTGCTCCCCGGGCCTGACCTGCCGCTGCTGGCGTGAGCCCGGTTCCCGCGCCGAGTGGGCTGCTCCGGGCAGCGGTGAGCGGACTCGCCCCAGTGCGGTGGGAGCCTGGCAGTGCTTCCCCAGGAGGACGTGCGTGGTCAGGGGGCGGTTCGGGCTGTCCGCGCCGAGCGGAGCGGAGCGGAGTGTTCCCTCGGGGGCGCTGGGCGGCGAAGCGCCGGAGGCCTGGTGTGGAGTGTCTTGCGGCCGGAGTCGCTGGACCAATGGGAAAGCGTGCGTGCGTGCGTGCGTGCGTGCGTGCGTAGACAGCCTCAGATGCGATGTTTCAGTTTCCCGTAAGCGAAACTGGTGGGCTGAGCCCCGCTCCTTCGACATTATTTTCACCTGTTGTGTGGGGCTGGCGCTCTTGGCACCGCGGTGCCTCTCTCGGCCACCAGGGCGGCCCTCGTGGCTGCACTTTGCGTGATGACACACCTGGTCGGAAACGAGGGCACTCGCACCGAATGAATTGAATGAAAATCTCTGTGTGCTTTTTTCCAGTTGAAGATTATGATAGATAGTCATGTTTACTTTTCAGAATCTACATGATTTAGTACCTAAGTACAGATGTTGCCTCTGTCCCCATTGTTATCGTCCCCATCTTCCTCCCATTTTCTTATTTATAAAGTATGAGAGGTTGTCACTGGGCGATGATAATAGCAACAATGTGGTACTAGGTACTTTTGCATAAATGTTCTCAGTCCTTGTCACGCTTCTGTCAATACTTCTTTCCGTATTATGAATAATAATAGTGCTTATTAAGGGCTTATACTGTGTCAGGCACTGTTTTACTTCCTTCACATGGATTAATTCAGTCCCCACGATGGCCTTACGAAGTAAGAGTTACAGTCCTTCATTTATTGATGAGGAAACTGAGGCAAAGGAGGTTAATCGGGTTAATCAGAGCAAAGATTTCAGATCCAGGGCTCATGCTATCGCTAAACTTTATGATATTGGTAAAACTGGAATGTTTCTGATCACTGAGGCCAGAATTCACTTGAGTTTTTGAATAAGACTGATTATAATTAAGGTGGCCTCATTTTGACATTGCACATTAGCTTCATGGGAAGTCCTTTGTGACCTTTACTAAGTTGAAAATTGAATGTTACTTACTGTGTCTATTGCACTTGGAATCAGAGCAGTTATTTTTATCCAAAAGAAATATAACAAAATTAACCATTTCCAAGTACTACGCAGTGACATTTAGTACCTTCATAGTGTTGTGCATCTGTCCCCTCAGCCTAGTCCTAAGTCACTCTTACCACCCCCAGCAAGGCCCCGTACCCAGTCCATTAAGCACTCACTTCCTGTATCATCCTCCCCTCTGGCCCTGGCAACCACTAACCTGCTTTTATTCTCTGTAGGTTTATCTATTTTGGATGTTTCATATGAATGGAATCATATCATATACAACCTTTTGTGTTTGTTCTCTTCCCCTTAACATGATGTTTTCAGGCATGTATTAGTGCTTTATGTCTTCCTTTGACTAAAGTGCTGTGGATAGGCCACATTTTGTTTGTCTATTCCTCTGTTGAATTGCATTTGGGGTGGTTTCCACTTTTTTTTTTTTTTTTTTTTTGGCTATTGTGAATAATGCTGTTGTCATTTGTGTGAAAATTTATGTGAATATCTGTATTCCATCCTTCTGGATATATATCTAGGAGTGGAATTGCTAGGCCATGGGGTAATTCTGTGTTTAACATTTTAAGGAACTGCCAAACTGGTTTCCACAGCACACGTACCAGTTTACATTAGAATTGTTGGATTTTAACATTGGTCTGGTATTTACTGAGAGTCTGCTAAGGGCCAGGGCATCCTACCAAACCCCTTCCACATACCATCTCATATAATTCTCACCAGAGCACATGCGGGGAGACAGAGCAGTTAGGTAGCTTGCTAAGGTCATCCAAGCAGTGGTAGAGAATTCTGTTCTTCCCTCAGGCGGTGCCGTGTTCAGGACCAGCCAGCACAGGGCTCCTAAGCATGAGCCACACAGCTCGTGGGTATTAGGCAAGATTGGTAAATAACATTGAATCACAGAGTAAGAATTCCCTGACATTTTGTCTTGCCTGTGAATTGAAGTATACCCCAACACTGTTCTAACACTCCATGGCCCCTTCTGGACTCTCCCATTTGCTGAAGAACAGGCCTCAGCCTAACAGCCTTGGGCAAGCATGTGTACCTGCTGAGAATGTAATCATGCTAAGTATGTTCATAGTATTTATTTTTGTGATTCCATTCAATTTATGTTAAGTCCCACTTTTTACCAAAAAAAAAAAGTTTTTTTATTGATGGTAGTAAATAAAAATTTGTCTTTTAAAGTAAAATTATATGAAAGTGATCCACTTTAAAGAAAAACAGTTCATGCTGTAAGTTGAATTTACTTCTAGTTTAACTTGGATATCAAATGTCTGCCATGTGCTTTGTAGTATGCTAGTCATGGGGAATACAGAGATTACAGCAACCAATTCTTTGTTCTCAAGATGCTCTGTGAAGAGATCAGTTGATGGTACGAAGTGAGTGCATGTATTGATGTTTACCCTGGTGCTAAGGCAGCATGGAAGGGATACCTCCCTAGGTGGGGTAGGAAGGGAAGAGCAAGGGAGGTGCTGGAATATATATGCGAATACAGGTTGATTCTAATTATAGAAGATTCTTGCTAAACTTTAAAAATTTGGTCTCAGGTTCAGGTAAATACCACTATCTCATATATCCGTTTGATTTGCTGTTATTTTATTATCCTAACCTGAGGACCTGCTTACTAATTTTAGAGAGAAGGGAGGGAGAGAAACATTGATTGTTGCTTTTCACATGGCCCCTGACCTCGATTAAACCCACAACCCAGGCATGTGCCCTGACCAGGAATCAAACTCTTGAACTTCTGATTTATGGGATGATGCTCCAACTGAACCACACCAGCCAGGGCTTTTGTTTTATTGACTTAAGAGAATGTTATTAAGATCTTTCATGGTTTATTCCCTGTAGGGGATCTTGATACACTCATGGAATCACATCCTTAGAAGTATGCTGAGCGCTATGGAGAAGATGGTAGCGCATTCTCTGGGAACACTACAGCTACATGGGCCAGGAGAGATGGTTTTATGGACAAGTGACATCAGACCTGAATCTGATGTCACTTGTCCTGGGTCTGGGAGAAGACAGTGGGGATGCATTTCAGTTCAATTAAGCATTAAAGGGTTACAGAAATTTTCACATTTTAAGTTGGCACAAGGATAGAATCTAACTTTTTTTTCCCCTTTTGAGCCTCACAATTTTCCTTTTATCTTTGCTTATTTGAGTGCTTTGAGGGATCAGTTCAGAAAGCAGCAGGGCTCCTGGATATTATTTGGTCTTTTAGGAGAAGCTATCTCTCCATATCTAGGCTTCAAGAATGGAAAAAATTACTAATTTCTTCATATATCCAGAGGGCACAGAAATGTGGTGTGACTGTAAACATTGTTTTGATAAGTAGACCTTTCAAACATGGCCTATGATTGCCATTAACCTTACTGTTTTCCACCTCAGATGTTATGCAAAGCTGTGCCTCACACAGTTACACCACCTCTGCGGTAGTTAGGTTCACACCTAGGGCACAGCTAGCTTTTGCAGCCTGTGTTGCTCGTGAGTTTTGCTTTTAGAAATAGGAACCTACCCAGAATCTAAAGTAATATTCAGACAACGTAATCAACACTCTGAACTTTTATTCTGGTTTGTTTAGGTGAATGATGATATAGAAATATCTGGAAGGAAGTTAAATTTTGAATAAAAACTTAAAACATACTCTATTTCCCTCCTTAAATCAACTTAGAGTTGACTTTTATGTTTGTCTCTGACCTCAAATTTTATGAATAGGAATGTAAAATAAAAACCACCTCTTACCACTTTTTATGATTATTGCCAGTTTTATCGGATATTATTGCTCCTATAACATATTTTAGGGTGTCTTGTTGTGCAAAGTTGCATACATTTACTACGCATTGTTCAAGTTAAAAAGAAAATTTAATAGTGTTTTTGCTTCTGTTAATAGATCTATTAAATTCACTATATATGAATAAGATTTTCTCCTCCATTCTGTTTCCCCACCCATTATTTCAGTTTTGAAGCATTTTTAGTAGTAGTCATTACATTGTTCTTACATTAATGGCAAATGTACAACTGGCATTATATTATTATTAAAAGTTAGTTACTTAAAAATCCAGCGCCACCCATGAATCAAGTCAAATGGTATCTTTTTAAGATAAAGGGGTGAAGGCTGACTTAACTTGTTTTAAGTTGATGTCCTTACCCTAATTCTAATGAGAAAGAAATGGTTGCCAATTCTAGTGAACATTGGTGGCTCCCTTGCCATTTGGAAAATTGAACGTGAACGTGTTGTTATTGCTTTGTCAGGTATACATGCTTAAACACCCCTGCAGGTAACATGTGGGTGCAGTATCCAGACAATCAATTAGAAGATGATATTAGAAGGATTTCACTAGAGCAGAGTCCCTCTGTTGCCCTGCTGTTCTGCTTGGCTCAGTTTGGTCGGGTGCATGGGAGTCACTGTAATTGGCCCAACAGTCTCTGCTTATGAGTCTTTCTCTTTCTGAAGGAACTTTCCTATTTCTGTTATAAAAAGATTGTGCTGTAAAAAAGTCACCGGTATTTAATGGTGGTTGGACATTTGTCTGCAGCTGACCAGTGTTAAGGAGGGTCTCGGGGAGGACCCTCCCTTGATCTAAAGGACTTGACCTTGGGAGGCTCAAGGTGTTGGGGAAGACACATGCGCTGGAGTGAAAAATGTCTCTTCAAGTGTGTTTTATGAGACTTCTTGTGAAAAATGCCAGGTTGAACTTCATCTCTCCTCGCCCAGAAGCTCTGTTTCCTAGAAGCATTTGTTTTCAACTCCTCGTGAATTATTCTGGAACTTAAATCTGTATTTCTAAATCACGTTTATGTGTCTAATTTTTGACTTTTCAAATTTAGACTGTCAGCTCCACTATGTAACAGTTAACTTTTATACTACCTGCCGCATGGTCCCTTTCCCTCTCTTGCCCTGCTAGATCATAAACTAAGGTTAAAGTCCGTATTCAGTGTTTACACTAGCAGGATGGAATAAAATTACTGCCTATAGTTAGACATTTACTGCAAATATATTCCCTTAATGTACAGTTTTTGTTATTCTAGAGTTGATAATTGCCTCATTGTTTTACTTGTGAAGAGCACATGTATCACCAGATTATCCTCGTCCTCTGATATGACTGTGCAATTCCAGTCACCTCAGTAAGGAGAGCCCCTCAGACCCTGGTGTGTGTTTAGGGAAATGCCCACATTTCACAGCTCTGCCCCCACAATTTAGAATTCAGAACTCCCAACGTGTAGCATTCCTTGCATAGTATCCCTGCAGCTGGGAGGCATTCAGTTGACTTCAGGCCTTTCTTGCAGTTAGACCCCCATAGCAGCTTTGACTGGAATGAAGCATGGTGCCCATTGCTCATTTCCAGATTTCCCTGGCTTGGGCAGCAATGCTGGAGTCCCTCCAGAGTCCCTGTGTCTCTCTGTCTCCACTCTGTGCTTTGTGACTCCCATGACCTGCTGCACCCGTGGTCAACCTCCCTTCACCATCATGCTCAGAACTGCTTTGTCCTGAACCTCAGTTTTCTGCATCCACACCTCTTTCTTGAGGTATTTCCTCATTTTGGTGGGACCCAGTCTCCAGGAATATCCCAGGGAGGGAGCAGGAGAGGGACGTTTCCCTGCATGTCAGAAAGATGCTATTTCTCCTGTCATACTTGGTCAGTGGTTTGGCTGAGTATATGTGTAGAATTCTAGATCAGAAATAATTTTCCCTCTAAGCTCCAGTGTTTCTGTTGATCAGTGCCTTACCTCAGCCTTTGTATGTACCCCCTTTTTTTTCTCTGGTGACCTTAGAGGCTTTTTATTTCTCTGATTTCTAAAATGTTAATGAACCCTGGAGTTGATTTTTAAATTTATTTATGGATATTTTTTAATCACCCATCCAGTGTGGAATTCAATTCTAGGAATTTTATGGGAGGGAGGGCTATCATATTTTTGATAATTTCCTTCTTTTGATTTTCTTTGCTCTTATTGTGTTAAATTCTTGTTAGATGTTAGAAATCTTAGATTCTCTATTTTTTAAACTTTTCTCCTTCTTAAGAAGTCTTTTTGGTAGATTATTTTTCAGCCATTCTGGTGAATTTTTTACTTTCTGTTTTTATTTGCTAAATTCCCTCTCTTTGACAACATCTTATTCTTATTTCACGGATATAATAGTTTATCTCCATGAAGATTACCCTAGGATCTTTGTTCTTGAAGGTATGCTCTGTAGTGCCCCTTGTCTGTTTCCTTTGAGTTCTACTGTCCTTACCCTTCCCTGTCTTTCCTGTTGGAGGCTATCTTGAAATGCATGGTGATCACTGGTTTTCTGCTGACCTGTGACAGAGAGGCACATAGGAACCGATAGCTAAGAATTGTGTTCTCGGACAGGTGTGTCCACAGGTGGGCATGGATGATGGGGAGGTAACCAGGCCATTTTGTTTGAGGACCCTGAAAAGTTGTTTTCTATACCCTCCTCTCTTCCCCAGGTACGTCATTCAGAGAGGAAATCATGGTGCCTATATGTGGATTTATTTATGCCTCCATTTAATCCTATTTTCCACTGACTTCTGTCTACTGCCTACCTCTCTAGATGCAAATCCTCTTGACTTCTGACTGGATCGAGGGAAAGGGGGCTCTGAATTACTCCATACAGATATTTCGCCCAGCCCTCTGCCACCCTCTGATTCCTGAGTCTTTGAGGTTCTGAATTTAAATTAGCCTGCTTCTTATCCTCCCATTTAGAACAAATTAAAACTTTAATTATCATTTGCCTATCAGCTATTTTCTTTCTTTTTTTAAAGAACTTATATTTTATTTTAAAATTTTTATTCATTTTTTTTAAAAGAAAAGGGCAGGGAGGGAGGAAGAAAGAGAGAGAAACATCAGCGTGATTGTCTTTCACCTGCCTCTAGCTACAGACCTGGCTTGCAGCCTGGTTATGTGCCCTGACTGGGAATGGATTCAGCGATCCTTGGGTTGGTTTGCAGGCCTGTGCCTTATCCACTGAGCCATCAGCCAGGGCTATCAGCTGTTTTCCTTCCAAAATTTTTTTGACTGCTTATCTACTCTTGTCTTTGTCCTTGTGGGTTATACTTAAAAACAATTCCTTTACTATTAAAAAAATCTTTATTATTACTGTTATTGTTGTTTACGGTTATTCTGTGAAGGAATAGAGATAAAGAACATTTAATCTGAAATGTTTCCTCTTCACAAAGACGTCTTTAGTAAAGCAGTTTTTCTAAGCAACTTGTTGCCTATTTGCAAGGATTTCACCATGGTAGTACAGGAGACTTTCCAGGGGCTCAAGGAATTTGTGGACTAAGAATAAACCTGTGAATAAATGCACTGAACAGCACAACTGCAGGGCCCTGTGGAGGCTGGGCGCCTGCCCCAGGAAGCTGTGTGGGGCGGAGGCCTTCGGTAGGTTAGCCAGGAAGAGCCTCCCAGAGCCGAGCACAGGAAGTGTTGCTGGGGGAAATGATCTCCCCAGCTGCGCCAGGACGGACCGGGATGGAGAGGCCAGAGGAGAGGCGAGTGGAGTGGAGTGGAGAGGAATGTCAGGAGAGAAAGTGTGTTGTAGAGGATTGCCTGTGAGAGCAGACATTTTAATGACATTTGAGTCAAAGATAAGCCTACTGTTTCAAACTATAAGAATACTGAACATGAACACATTCTATAAGAATATTAATGCAAGTCTATGAGTAGCTAACAATTTTCTCATCTTTTGCTTTTAGGATAATAAAAGGTCAAGTTAAATGAAACATTTTAAGCTTATATTTAGTCAGAAAATACATTTCTGGACACTGAGAACAGCGGCAGTCCCACACCCCCTCACCCCCATGACCTGGAACCTCCGGAAAGCCACTAAGTGTCCCAGTGAGAAGGAAGCTGCTGTATGCGAAGTCCCACCTACCTGCCCCACCTGCCCCACCTGCCCCACCTTGCCCTGACACTTAGTCCTGTTTTCAGAATTGGCAGAATGGTGACAAAGACTGGAGAACTGTCAGGACTCAAAAACGGATGAAATAGTGTTCATTTAAGGCAGGCATTTTTCTTGATGTCTATGTTTACATTTCTTTTAAAGATTTTAAAAATTATTTTCAGAGAGAAGGGCAGGGAAGGAGTAAGAGAGGGAGAGAAACAACAATGTATGGTTGCCTTTCACCTGCCTCCAGCCACGGACCTGGCTGGAGACCTGGCTGGAGACCTGGTTATGTGTCCTGGCTGGGAATTGAACCAGCGACCTTTGGGTTCGCAGGCCGGCATCTTATCCGCTGTGCCACCAGCCAGGGCTACATGTAATTTTTAACAGTAAGCAGTGAAACGAAAAGAACTTTCTCATTAATACTTACCCAGAAAATGACATTAACCACAGGAGCATCATCCTTGAGGACGTGGCCTGAGTTGTGATCTTGCTGGCCAGTTGTTTTCAATGGAGGGAAGTACAGCCTCGTGGTATCTGTATGTACGGCCCAGTGCCAAGACCAGTGTGACACACAGAACAACACCGCAAACGAAGCAGTTACAACAGAACTCAAGTTTGTAGCTTTATGTGTCAGGAATAAAAAAGAAAAGTCCAATTTATTTGGCCAGATTAGGTGCTCACGTTACTATTTATGCAATATATATTTGATCTTTTAAAGTGATTGTGCTCTTTTGCAACAAACTACCTGTCCAGTTGCATCAGCTTTCACAGATGGGGTCTTATATGTCACCGTCACCAGGAAGACACCACTGGGTATTGAGGAGACCCCCGGAAACACCTTATATATAGACCACCATCCTGGCCGAGGTGGTTATTCCTCCCTGAACATTTTGGTGCCCTGGTGTTGGCCTCATCCTGAGGCCCCTTAAGTTAAAAATACCCGGTGTGCTCTTGCCAGCTGGCCAGAGGCCAGGCTTTTTATAGTCTGTCTGGCCTGGGTGTGGAGCTGAGCTCCGGGGGAGGCGCTGGAGTGGCAGTGGGCAGGGGCTTTGCTGGCCTGGAGGCCTGTGCCCTGTGCCTTAGTTTTGTTATCCTAAGTAAAATGCAAGTGTAATCTGATGCCAGCCGCCCCCCACCCCCACCTCAGATACCCTTTGGAGAGATGTTTGTTAAACTAACCCAGCAGACCACTTGAAGTAAAATTTCCCATTATTTTTGAAGCCTGTTGGACCATCTGCTAGGGAAAAACTTCACTGCCTAAGTACATATACTTTAATTAATTGAGCACCAGGTTCCTGGAGAAACATGTTTGTTTATTAAATGCCAAAACTTGGGGACATTTAGTCTTCATTTTTGGTCTTGTGTGTCCAGTGGCATTTTTCCTAAATTATGTCCAGAATTTCCTTGGCATTAATTACACAGGCTACCTTTTATTCTAAATTGTCGCTTAGTTTCTTCTGATTCCATTTATTTTGATAATTCTTCTCTCTCCTCCCCTACCAATATGTAGAAAATCATTTTTATGCCTTTTCTCCCTATGGTCTTTCTTGGATGCTGTTTCATACACCAAAACCATAGGGTTTAAGTAATAAAAGCCATTGACATGTTGCTTTGTTTTGCTACTAAACGCTGGCAATTAATTTGGTGAAGTGAAGAATGGTTACACAATTTCCATCAAAAATAATTTTCAGACTATCCTGGCTGGTAGCTCAGTGATAGGCGCCAGCCTGCGAACCCAAAGGTCACTGGTTCGATTCCCAGCCAGAGCACATAACCAGGTTGCAAGCCAGGTCCGTAGCTGGAGTCAGATAAAAGGCAACCATACGTTGCTGTTTCTCTCCCTTTCTTCCTCCCTCCCTGCCCTTCTCTCTGAAAATAATGAATACTGTTTTTAAAAAATTATTTTTTCAGGCCATACTCTTGTGCTTCATGTGTGACCCAGTGCTAAGGCTTAAAAACATTTGATAGTGGAATGTGAATTCATAGAAGCGAATGTGTTTCTGTAGTTCAGAAGCATCAGAATTTAAATACCTCTTTTGTAAACTCTAGTGTCTGTATGTTTTTCTGTCTTGAAAAGCAGACAATCACATTAATTTTCTCCCTCTTGCCACCTGATGGAAGGATTAAAAAAAAAAAAAAGCATATATTTGTAGGGCCTTGGGAAGAGGAAAGTTCTTTATTTTGTTTTTGAAAGCTCTTAAGGAGCATAGTTGGTAAGCCAATTGTAACAGTTTGTGTGGACCCTGGGGAAGGGAAACCGTGTCATTGGCCCCGACACTGATGATTGAAGGACAATTGTGCAAGTTCTCTGGCAGGTTAAAAATGCCCGAGAGCACCTTTTTGACACAGGCTTACTGAAACATCACTGCTGTCATTTTGTTATGCCTCTGTGGAGGATTTTGCACTAAGTCAAAGTATCCTTTCACAGGTGTTTTTGAACAGGTAGTACAGGACATGCATGTTTTAGTACCTGGCTGCTCAACAGAGGGCTGCCTAGGACTGGGATGGAATGACTAGCTTACCTGTGCCTGAGTTGAGGGGCGCAGGACTCCGCCAGCTGGCATGCTGCATGCGTTGTACAGTCACCCCTAAAAGGAGCAAAGGTGGGACACAGTGGTCAGCAGCTGTGAGAACGCCGAACACTTTTGTGATGAGATTGCGGACCCTTTGTTACTGGTCAGCATGAATTCCCATGTTTTGATTATAGCAGTCCTGGTGATTTTGGGTTAATTTGTTCTTAATTGGGACTGAATTCTCACAACAAACTGCATAAATATTTTTCTTTAGGAAGAATTGTTTCTAAGATGTAAGTGGCTTTTGTCCGTTCATTTTGGGAATTTCTTAATTTTGTAGGGTGTGAAATCCTTAAAAACAGTTCTATATTTAATGTCCTTTGTATTCACATCTTCAAGGGAGTTAGTAGGTTGAATGAATAAGGACCATTTCCAAATCCTGTTGCACATAGTATTTTTTAAGTAAATGAGGTACATAGAAATAAAAAAAAAATCTGCTTTATTTAAGGGGAAATGATGAACTTCACATTTTGTGGGTAATGGAAGAATAGTTCTATTTTTTTTGTCTTTTTTTACTAATTGCAAAGTACTAGTATAAGATTTAAAAATTTTTTGAAATGCTTAATGTAGAATGTAAAAGACTAAATAAAAGCTCTGAAATTTCGCTCAGTAGTAACATGTCTGGTACAAGTACTTCTAAACAAAGTTTTAAAATGCTGTAGTTCTACCCATATTCTTCTGCAACTTAATTTCTTTCTTGACTTCAGATATCTTATCCATTTTCTAATTTTCCCATTTATTTAGATAATGCCACACAGTATTCTTTTGTGTGGATATATTGTCATTTAATCAGATGCCTGATTCAAAACTATTTGGGTTGATTCCAGTATTTAACTATGACAAATGATGATCTCTTACAGTTGTATCCTTGTGAAAATATTTTTTCAAGATAAATTCCTAGAAGTAAAATGGAAGGGTCAAAGAGTCAGGGTTACTTGTCCGGAAATATGAGGAAAACAATAAAATCCCAAGAATTCAAGTTGGGCTAGTTTTTCGCTTTTTGAAAAGTATTTTTTAAAAATGAGCCTCTTGGTAAACTATAATTGGAGGGGAAAAAATCTCACAGGATTAATTTTTGTTTAGAAATGGAATTTTGTTTTGTTATTTAACTTTCTCATTTAGTCTTTGCTGTGCAATTAAAACATGAAATGAGTTTCACAATGTAAAAAATTTGCTTGCATTTTATGATAGGTGATTAATAAAATGATCAAGTCTGTTGGTGTGAACATTAATTTTTTTCCTGCTTTATGGTCTGTATTGTATACCATAATGTTAGGAAACTTCCTGGAGCTTATTCTTTGTCTTGATTTCTTTTTGATTTTATAGTCAAAATGATAGCCAAATTAAAGTCTGGAATGTGAATGATGTCCATTGGTCAGAAATTTCTTGAACACTGTTCTGTGCCAAGTGCCCAACAAAGTATGTGGGAGTCTCTGTCCTCAGGCAGCTCAGGGCTTGATTGAGCGTGAGACCTCAAGAGAGAGATGGGATGGAAGGTGGTGAAGGCTAAGTGGCAGACCAGAGCAGTCCCGTACACTAACCCTTAAGTCGTTTTTAATAACCATTGTAATTAATATCAAATATTGTGTTTACATGTTGCCACATGTTACCCCTTTAAGGTGCATGCCACTAGTTTTATCGCAGTCATTGCAGCTGTTTTTTTAAAGATTTTATTTATTATTTTTGGAGAGAGGGTGAGACATCAATGTATGGTTGCCTTTCACCTGCCTCCAGCTACGGACCTGGCTGGAGACCTGGCTTGCAACCTGGTTACGTGCCCTGGCTGGGAATCGAACCAGCAACCTTTTGGTTCACAGGCCAGCACCTATCCACTGTGCCACCAGCCAGGGCTATTTTTTTTTAACTTTATTTTACTTTTAATAGTTTGGAGTTCAGTAGGCATGTTTGAAAGCCACTTACCTGTTTGAAGATACAGAACTTACCCTTCTTTGAAGTCACATTGAATTAAAAAATTAAAAAGGTGAAAGGCTTAATTTTTCTCTTATTAGAGAAATGATAAGTGCTTTTTGCTAAATGTCCCAGTAATGTAAATATATAAAGGCATAAAAATCTCCCCATAAGCCTTTTACCCAGAGAGAACAACCAGTTATCAAGGTGTTTTATGAATATTTAGAACTTGGCATATTTGTTCAAAAAATATTCATTAACAGCCGTTATCGGGTGCTCTTACATGTATAGGTGTTCTGTGGGCCACTCCAGCAGTAGGGCCTGTTCCCACGGCCTCATGAAGCCTGGAAAGAGGATCTGCAACTGCTGATTTGGAGGAGCAAATGTACACACCCTCTTTGTTCCCCAACTGCTATCCAGTCATTAAGAGTTCAGCTTACTCCTTATTATTTTGCAGCTTCAATTTTCTGGTGTGCTTTTGACATTCCCTTATTTAATTATATATTAAAGAACTAATGAAGAGTTTTCTTACTTTGAAGAAGACGACTTTTTTGGAAAAGACCTCCCCCACCCTCCTCTCTTTGACAACGAATTAGACTCCTGAAGGCTTTGGATTCTAGGTTATTGAAGGGTTTGCCTTCTTTAAACTGGAACTGTCCAGCTCTTGTGCTATTTCAGACCTGGCCCATCTTTCCCTTTCCAGCTCCAGAGATAATTTATAGCTGGAGGTGTCAGGAGTGGGCTTGACTTGGGCTGCCCAATGTAACCTGGACTTTTGCAGAAGATGGTGAAAATGACTTCAGTCTTCAAATGACTGAGGACAGTAAACTTCTGACTCATTTAATTTATTTGAATATTTATTGACTGCATGCTTCATATAGAACACTAAAATAATGAAAAAGCCCAGCACATGCTCAAGAGTTGAAAGCTGATTTGGCTTTTTAAAAACATCATAGGCTTGAATATCGCTAGCGAAGTGGTCTTCAGCAAAATTGGCGGTAAGTGGACCCCTGTAGGCTTGCGTCAGCTTCTTTTAAAAGATGGTGTGGAGGTATTATTATTTCCTAGTGTTCGGTTGGTCTAGAAAAGTGACACTTTTGAATTGTGCAAATTCTTTTTTTTTTTTAACAACATATTTTCTTCCTAGTTGGGGAAAGTTATATTTTTACTTTATCATCTCTGGCATAAGCATAAAGGAACTTAGAATTGGAATGTTTTGTTCAGTTTGCAGAGTAGCTTTCATAAATTTAGTTCTATGTTTAATTTAGCTTAAAAAAATTGAAGGTCAGTGATTGGATTTCATTAATACAATGTTGTCATAAAAATAGCCCTCTCAGACTGTGACTCTTTTTCCAACCAGAAGGATGTAATTTTTACCCTTCTGAGTAAAAACTTTACCATTAGCAGATGTTTTTCCAAAATTGACCACAAGGAAACATGGTCAAGACTAACTCAGGATTATACAGAAGATTAAACTATGATTTAATTACAACAATTGACTCTCTGGCTCTATTAATAGCTAATGACTTATACTTTCCTGGCCTGTGAGCTTTGCTTTACTGTGTTTTGGAGCTTTTAGGTATACTCATTAGTGTTCCCAGAGATAAGACATTCCCAGAGACAAGATTCTTTCTTTTCATTTATGGTCCAGTTTTTATACCTAATGTTTCTTCCTCCCTTGTTTAATTGGAGGAGCAGAGGAAGGGAGGTTTACCAAATACACTTAAGCTTGAAACCCCAAACCTTTTTGATGCCTTCCTGAACTTGCTGTAAAAATGCATTAGAATCCTGTTAGGCTGCTAGTGGGAATAATGCCTAGAAACTTTCATTTCCCCGAGGAATGTACTACATATGCATAACTTCAGCATAGGCAGTCTGCTTGACTGATGGGATTACCAGGGCATGGAATGGGGCAATACTGGATAATCTTAGAGTTTAAAGACTGGATAAGGAATTAGAACATTCCAAGTTTAGTTCCATGCTTTAAATCTTAATTAACACATTGGAATTATAGTCCTTAAATCAGCCTGTATCAAAATATGTTGTGACACTAGATGAAAGTTGATGTGAAAATCATTCAGAATACTTTTTGCCAGCACAGTTGCTCTTGTCAGCCTTCTAACACAGGTGCTCCTGCCTGTGTGTGTCCCCCCCCCCCCCCCTTTAGCTCAGCCTTAACCTCTGAGAGATGGCTCATGCACCAGTAAGTTGGGCCTGAGAGCATTACCTGCCTCCGTGGGTTTTCCAGGGTTAAATGGGATTGTTCTTGTAAATGATTTACCAGTAGAACTCACCAAAACTAGATAACTTACAGGTCGTCATCCCCCCCGCCCCTTTTGGCTGAGGATTGAACACAATTGCTATGGTGAGCTAAAATGGATTTGAAAATTGCTGTTTTCAGGGACTTGAGTGAGTATTGATGTTTATTTGGGGAATTTTTATGGAGTTCAGAAAATCTAGGAATTTTACTGCCCATACCTGAGGCAGTTTAGGGTGGGAGGCGGGGGTTGGGGATACGGAGTAAGAGAGACTGCTGAGATTTCAGAGTTGTGTTCATTCCTCCAGGCTTATGAAACAGCCTCTGCAGACCCAGGCAGGCATTGGGGACAGAGCTCGGAATTGATGGAATTGTCTCAGGACAGAGGAAATAAGCTATTCTAGACTATTCTAGTCCTTGTGCTTTAGATTTGTACATTGATGTAAATGTGTGAAGACTTCCCCCTGTCCCCACCCCCTAGTAGGTAGGTGGGATTGTTTCAGGATGAGCAGATGCACCAAGGTGTGATGTGATCTGGTTGTTTCGCATGCTGGGCACAGATGAAGCAGTGTGAGGTTTGGGGAAGTTTCACCATGTCAAGAGTTCATTTCTTTTGCAAAGTGTCACAGCATTAGCTGCTGTTAATTATTATATGTAATTAAAACAAAAATATGATCATCAGAGTAATTCAACAAAATGGGTTAGGTGGTAATGAGAGCTTCTGTTTCCTTCATTGCTTTGTTCTCTTAACTTCCATTAACCGCTATGTGGTTTCTGTCCACTTCTGCCTTTTGATAAGGCTTTTGTGATCAACCACCAGCTAGAGGCAGTTGGGGAGGTGGGTTTTTCTCACATGGAATGGAATATGTATGTTAAAGATGGAATCAGAGCTGTAATAATGCCTCCAGTGCCAGCTTAATCTAATACCCAGGGATGAATGAACCTGGGTCAGGGAGATTGGAAGTGCTTTCCAATTTTGGAAGAACAGTTTATAATAATATAAAAATTATTAAGAATTCGCAATAAATGTTGAGGGGTAGAAATGATACTTCAGAAGCAAGTTAGTGAGCAAATTGCTCTTTGATTTTCAAAAGCTGGAAATTTAATCTGAATTTACAATGACAGTGAACTATAGCTACAAAAATATTACTGTAGTATAAAGGAACCATGGACATGGACAACAGGTGGGATTGACTTTGTGGGGAATGGGTGGGTGGGTGGGGGGACTGAGGGGAGCAAAAAGGGGATGGATGTAATACAAAAATAAAATTAAAAAAAAAAAAGAAAAAGAAAAAAAATATTACTGTATAACGTGCATACAAGTTTGCATTTTACAAAACATGGGCTGTTTCTCTGGTGGAACATGCTTGTTACATAAAGCAGAGCAGACCTTTTTCTTCCCTTTTGCGTGTTTCATATGTCCTTTGCTGGTGTTTATTTCACAAGTGAAGATTCATTGCATCAAACTACATTTACTTTTATTTTTAATTTCTCTGTTTTGATAAAATATTGCATATTTTAGGTAGCGTTTCTGATGTAATTATAAAATGATCATTTTATCACTTTTCTTAAGATACTAATAACCAAGCCAAGAAGTAAGTTAGCTCTATGAAGACTGGTTAAAACAATGAGATCATCAAAATAGTCCATCATTTCGACAGGGGCTCTAAATCTGGGAGAGGGGTTGTGTGCTGTTTACATTCCCACAGTTAGAGATGGGAAAGTGTAGTCTCTTGGTTTATATCTGAGAAATTAGCTCTGAAATATAGGAACCAGCTGCTTACTCTTGTGCATGGGCTTCTTGGAGATGCTATAGAGCATTTTTAAGAAAAAGATAATTGTTGAAACTACCAGTAGGAAAATGACTGTAGTGGTTTGTTCTCCAGTCTTGAATTTATAAGGACAACTTTTGCTTATGTTACCTGCTATTTTCAGGTATTATAATTATAACTGTGTTCATGCAAACTGGTTGTAGATAATGCATACGAGAGTGGGTCTGGGATCGTTTGGGTTTTGTTTTTGTAGTGTTGCTGTGAGGATTAAATGAGTTCTTTTCATTGAGCTCTTAGAACAGTATCTGGCACAGGGTGACTCTTAGTATGTGTTGCCTAGTGTTAACCCAAGTGAACTTACTGCACATGTTGTGTAGAAAGATGTGTGAATGCTTAAATAAACACATCGAACTATGTGACTGCACAGAACCATACATACCTGTCTATATGATGATCATACAACTTACACAGCCCTGGACATGCTGAGTGATGACCTAAGTCCTTATAATCCCCCACTGTGTACCACATGCTGATTTTAGCATGTTATATACATCAACCCATTCAACCTCATAGCAGTTCTGTGAGGTGCAGTACTGACTGTGATGTCATTCACAGAAGATAAGGGCACAGAGAGATTGAGTAACTTCCCCTAATTCTTGAGTGGAGAGAAGCCGGAGTTGGGTGCATTCAGTGCTGCTTCAGACTCGGAAGGGAATAATCTAGGCAGCCCGCTTGGCCTTACATGTCCCCTGGATTGTTCCTGTGAGGGTGCTCACATTTGGCTGACCTTGTCAGCCCTGTGTGCATGATGCGCATGTCTTATATATACTAGATCACTTATTGCGTTGTGTGTGCACATTCTCAAACACATGGAAATGATGTCAGCTTTAAAGAAGGCTTAGTTCTAAGAACCCCCATTGCTTATCATTGTAATACTACATCTTACGTTGCTTAATTGTGATTAATGTCAATCATTTAGCTGAAACTGCAGCCTAAATGTTAGGGGAAGAAATTTGGGGGAAGAGCTAGAAAAATGATTGCTGCAGTACCCAAACTTAGTAGTTGAGAACTCGAAGCTCTGCTGGCGATCTCAGGCGGGGATGGGGTCTGGGACTTCACTGTGTGACTCCAGGCTACCGTGGCCTAAAGGTCTGTGGTGGAGGTGACCGTGTGCTGCGGTGTCGGCGCTGATCCTGGCGACCGTGTTCCTGTTCTGCCTTGCTGGAACATCACAGCAACTGGAACATCAGCTACTATCTGTACAGTTTGCTAAATGCCTGTAAATTACGAATTTCTCTTGAGCCTCAGAGAGCCCAGTTAGTAGCCTGAGAGTGTTAGCGTTTTCCAGATGAGGAAATGGAGGTTTAGGTTCAGTAACAGTCCCAAGGTTCTGCAGCTTTGAATTGCCAAAAGCTGGGCTAGGTTTTCTGAGGACAGTACCTTGTCCTCTGTGTTACAACTTTGGAGGTATCAGAGCCCTCATCTCCGTCCCATGTAGAGGCCATATGTAGCCCCTGTGAAGCTTAAATGCCAGGCATAAGCCATTTGAAATGAAAGGACAGGTGGCCCAGTGGGTAGAAGCAGGACCTCCTGAGTGGCCTTGGCCTGGGTCCAAACTTCTGGTGTGGGTTCCGCCAGGCCCTCCTGCTTGGGAGCACTGTTGTTGGGTTGCCTCTGTGGGCTGTTGTGTGAAGGGAGGCCTTTTCCTGAAATTTCTACTTAAACTGCCAGCTCCAGGTGGAGCTAGAGCTTGAGGGGAGGAGCTCAAAAGCCACCATGAGGCTGGTCACCTCCCCTAAAACCACTTTCATTTTCTTTATCTCTTTGTTTTTAGCTTGGCATGAAGAGTAAAAGAGGCGAATAGCTTTCTGTTATTACTTAACCAGAGCAGTAGTAGTTTTGCATTTAAAATGGAAATGGATGAGTGTCTAATATATGCCTTTTCTGTTATTCTTTCCACTTTGGACCTCCAACCTGATGTGCGCATGTGGTGGAGAGCATTGCTGGCATGGAGCCCTGCGGTGCTGCCACCCATTGCCCGATTCTGGGCCTGGCGGGGTGGAGAGCAGGGAAGCACTCATTGTCTGGTGACTTACGTAATATTTACATTGTAGGGGTTTTCCCCTTAAAAATTCCAGTGTTTACTGCCATGCTGTAGTGCAAATGTGAAAAGGAAACTGTTAAAAATTTATTTTATAATTTATACACAAGCATTTTATATGAAGCCATGTGTATGGCAGCTTTTCTGTTTGTGTTAACTGGAACTAAAGCTTTTCTAGATCAAACACTGTAGGTTGCAAAACATGTGGTTTTTTGCATGTGCAGTTATTTCTTTATCACTGAGTTGTCCAAGCCTGGTCTAAATGTGCTTGAAAGTTACCATCTGCTCCCTGCAGTTTGGAGAGGGCACAGAAAGAGTAAGGTGGGAAGCTGTCACTTCTAATATTTTCATTCAGACTTTCACACCCTTCTTGTCTAGTTACATAATTGCATGCAGCAGGGATTATTTCAGTATGTCGCCTGATCTTGTTAAGTGAGGGGGCACCAGGGAAAGACTAATTTAATAGCTGGGGTCCAGTCCTGATGTGTATTTGGGAATCTGTAAACCATGAAAGCATGTAGAATACAAACTCTCAGCTCAGTAAGTTAGTGGGTAAGTCCATTGCATAAGTGAGATGAGTGTGAATAAAAACTTCTACACTTATGGACACATTTCTTATACAAAACTTCTTTGTTACAGATTTTTAATACTGTATTCTCAAATTGCAGATCTGAAGATTTAATGATTTAATAGTTCTTTACAATCTTACTTGATGCTGAGAATTTATTACAGATAATATTGGAAGGGTTTTGGATTGCTTACATAATTTTTTATTTTTAAATATCTTTTAAATTAAGAAAATGTATCTGTTTTGGTTTTGATGGGAATGTGGTGATACTGGGGTTGTGAGGAGAGCAGGGAGCGAAGGCAACATTTGAACAGGGATTTAGTGAGAGAATAAATAGCAGGTGCCTCAGGTGTAACCCTGAACTCGTAGAGTATGTTGATGAAGAGGAATCTGTTCTCGCAGGGCTGAAGGTGTTGGAGAATGAGATAGATGTTTGGATTGGTCACAAGGGTGGATCCCTCATGAATGGGGTTAGTGCTTTTATAAAAAGCTCCCTGTGTCTTCTACCATATGGGGACACATATGGTGACTGTGAACCAGGAAGTGGGCTCTCACCATTACCAAAGCTGCTGGTGCCTTGATCTTGGACTTCAACTCCAGAGCTGTGAGAAAAAAATTTAGCCAGTTGCTGGTGTTTGTGTTACTGCCTGAAGGAACTAAGAGAGGTAGCTTAAATCTGCATGTAACGTATAGAAGGTACACTAGGTAGGGCCTGGAGGTTTGCCATGTGGGAGTGAGACAGGTGCAGGATGGGAGACGAGGAGAGCCTTGGGTGAGTCCAGATCCCCTGGTTTGGAATGGAAGGGAAGAATTGGGGCCCATTCACTGAGAGTCTGAAGGTAGCGGGCAGTGTGCATCTGTTGGGGGGGCGGGGGGCGGCGGCAACAGGTCTGATTTCAGGTATAGCAGGTGACCATGTTAGTTGTGTATGCGTTTATTTTTTCCTTGAAGAATCCTAAACCCACTTCATTCTCATAAACTTATCTTGTGAGATACAGAATTGACGTCTTTATTTTACTGATGGGGAAACTGAAGAAATTCAAGTATTAAGTGATGTACCAAAAGTGTAAAAACAGGATGCGGAACCTAGGTTTATGAATGCCATGAATACATGACTTCTATGTTCTAATAGAATATAGCCTAATTGCCAAAAATGTTTTCAGTTGCTGCATGGGTGAGTGAGTTATTCTGATCTGTGATGCTCCACATAGCTCCTGAGCATTCTGGTTGAGCCCTGGGTTCCTGATCCTTAAAGTGGATGTAGGGGCACTCGGGGGAGACGGGTAGGAGGTTCTGTGACCTCTTAGTGTATTTCCAGCTCCAACATTCTGTGTCTCTAGACTTTCAGTGCCATCATCTTGAAATTGTTCTTTGAGGTAAGGAAAAACTGTGTTCAGCTCTTAACAGATGATTTGTTTTCTTTCCTTTTTTTTTTTTTTTCCCCCAAGAAGAGAATAGGAAAATTACCTTTGTAGAACACAGCAGGCTGGAAATGGCTTGTGAGAACTACTTCTGTATTTTCTTAAAATTAATCTTCTCCCTCATAGCAAAGCCTCATGTACTTAAAGTAATTCAGTGGGCCGCAGGGTATATTGGGAATTGTAGTTTTCCACTTTGTGTTGTAAAGATTAATAATCTTGCAGCCTTCCAAGGGAGACAAGGAGAGGGTGCTCTTTGACAAATTATTGTCTTGTCCTTCAGAAGTGTGCTTTGAGCAGTGAGTGTACCCTGAATGCCTCCTGTGGGCTTTTGGCTTGATGCTCAATAATGGTAATATATAAAGTATCGCATTCAAGATTTTTCTGGGCTTTTGATACTGTAATTCTTTTCCAGTAGTGTTTCTAATCTTTTAGCCGTTTTCGGAAATTTTTCATTTGTATCAAGGTTATAGGTGTAAATGGTTTACAAGTCAATGCTTGACAAGATCTGCCCTCAGAAACAGTAGTCACTGTCGTCCTTCCCCAGAGGCAGCACTTGGAAGAACACACTTGTAGGGCTGCTCTCAGTTTGAGGCTTGACTCTTGCTTGTGGTCCCCCCAGCCCCCGCAGATGACAGTTTCATCTCCGTTCTCACCCTATTCTCACCACAAGCATGGGTCCTTCATATCCGCTCATCCTCCCACTAGAGATGTGTTGTGATTTTTGGTTTGACCACTGCTGTACTTACAATATTGAGGCTGAGGAAACTTCTGAAATGAGTGAAATGAGCTGTGTGCTAAATTGCTGCTCTCTTTTCTTGTGTAGCTCTTTGTTTTTCTTGAAGTTAATAATTTTTGTTCATTTTCTACATGTACTTATTACTCACTGCATTTTAGATTTTTTAAAGGAATTTTTTTTTTTTAGATTTTATTTCATTATTTTTAGAAAGAGGGGAAGGGAGAGAGGCAGAGAGGGAAAGAGACATCAATGTATGGTTGCATTTCACCTGCCTCCAGCTACAGACCTGACTGGAGACCTGGTTTGCAAACTGGTTATGTGCCCTGGCTGGGGAATCGAACCTGCGACCTTTGGGTTCGCAGGCCGGTGCCTTAACCACTGTGCTACCAGCCAGGGCTGCATTTTAGATTTTAAAAATCAGTTATAGCTGTTCATACTTAATTGTCAGATGGTCAAATCCAACAATATATTACCACTTTCTCTTCCTGAGGCGTCTCTGGGAGAGCCTCTGGCTGCCCCATCATGTGCACACCGGTTCTCAGGCATCTCCATCCATGGTCACCGTGGAGTTCCCCTCTGCCTCTTTCCTGTTCTGGATTGGGTTCTTGGATTCTCCGTCTGTCTTGTTTTGGTATAGCCTATCCCTCTAGGAGCGTTCTCAGGAATGGTGTGGGAAAGTACCATTGTAAGGTATTGCATGTCTGAAAACGTCTTCTCTCAAACATGACTTAAAGATTGACTGGGAATAGAATTCTAAAAATCATTTGTCTTCAACATTTTTAAAAAATTAAATTTGGGGGGATAATGTTGGTTAATAACATTATATGTTTGTAGGGTCTTCAGAATTCCAAAGCAGCCACTGTCCTTTGGTCACCAGTGTTGTAAGGAGGTCAGAAGCCATTCTTCTGCCTTCCTGATCTTTGCTTGTGACCGCTACACTTCCTGATGTCTGTAGCATCTTCTTTCCCCCAGTGTCCGTAATTCTTATCTAGGCCTTCTTTTCTCCATTGTGCTGTGCACTTTTTCAAACATGGAATGTTCCCTTCATTACTGCTTTGATGTCCCTTCCCCTCAGCTTTACTTTTCTCTCTTTCAGGAGCTTCTGCCATCTGACTTTCTTATTTTTTCCTGCTGCTTTCTATGTCATTTTCTTTTTGTTCTCATTTCTGGAAGAGTTCTTCATCCTATTACAGTTGTAATTTTCAAGGCCCTTTCAAGTCCTCTCAAGGTCCCTCCCTTTCTCCTGCTTCTAACCCCCTTCTTCCTTTCTTCCCCTTCCTTCTCTTTTCTTTCCTATTTTAAAATTAAATTTATTGTTTAATGGATCATAGAGGTTTCAAGTGTACATTTGTATGATATTGATATGTTGCATTGTGTGGCCAGCACCCAAAGTCAAAGCATCCTCCACCACCATATATTTGGCTCCCTTTACCCTTTAACACCCCCACCCCTTCTCTCTGGTGACCACCATGTTATTGTCTGTCTGTGTCTGTGAGTTGTAGTTTATATCCCACGTATGAGTGAATATGCTTTTTCTTAGCATATTCTTAAGTTTTTCTGACTGACTCTATTTTTTTTTTTAGCATAATACTATCAAGGCTCATCCATGTTGTTGGAAATGGCAGTATTTCTTTCTTTTTTTTTATATAGTTGAGTAGTAGTCCATTGTATGTATGTACCACATCATCTTTATCCAGTCTTCTGTTGAATGACATGGTTGTCTCCATGTCTTGGCCACCGTGAATAATGTTACAATAAGGATAGAGGTGCATATATCTTTGTGAATTAACATTTTAAAGGTTTTTTTGGTAGATACCCAGAAAGAGGGATTTCTGGGTAACACCATTCTTTTCTTAATTTTTTGAGGATTTCTTCCTTAACTACTTTTATTTTGTTTTAATAGAATTCATTTTTGTCTTAAGGTAGAATATTTTCATTTTTTGAAGCCATTAAAGTGATTTAGTTATAATTTTATAACATGTTAAAATATGTAATATTAAAATAACATCTATATTAAGTTTTCAGTAAGTTAGTGAAAAAAGACTGAAAGGAACTAAATTTTTATCTCAGATACTAGTGACTTGCTCAATTTGTTGTCCTTTAATTTGTCTTTTTCTGCCTGTTTTGGTCTCATTTTCATGTTGAAGGCTTTTTAAACTACCAGTAATCAATCCTTCTTGTCCGGGTGCTTTGCCAGGGCTTGCTGACACATAGGTCTACTGAGGGTACCTGGGTGGCTGTTAAGGGGAATTTGGGATACCCTACCCCTGTATAGTATTTCTACATCTTTGTCACTGGGCTGGCCTCAGCGTTATTACGGGAAGGGGTTGGCAGGGTGGTATGGGGGGACTGCAGTGTTGGCCAGGCATTGCTGCACTTCTGCAGCAATGGTACTGTAAAACCACCATTTCCCCCTCTTCAGGGAGTAAATCTCTAGGCTTTGGCTGGCTTGTGGGAGGTGCTGTGCTTAATGGGAGAGACGCTGATCCTTGGCCAACCTTAACAGTCCTCCTTGCCTCAGGCTTACGCACACTCATCTACCACCAGTCTCCTCTCAGGTACCTGGTTCCACTGGTTTCTGAGCCTTTCAACATTTCTGTGTTGTCAACTTTGTTGGTTAAGTTAGTAGCCACTTGTCCTTCTGTTTCTAGCATCCAGTATTTTGTTGCTGCTGTTGTTCTTGTACTTTGGGGATTGTTTTAAACAAACAAATAAAAGTTAAATGAAAATGAAACTTGACCATCATTTTTGTTTTTAAGAGGAATGATCCTAGATATAAACGTTGAATCTTCCATGTTTAGAGTTTCTCTTTAGGTTACAAATATGTAACTCAAAATCAAGCAGTTTGGCTACGTTTACATTTGTATGTCTGACCCATGTGTGCTATTTTATAAATACCTTTGTGATTTATGTGAATATGTGCATAACTGTGGGTTATAGCCAGGCCAGTACATAAACAGAATTGTCACAGACACTAAAATTATTTTAACAGCTACAAGAATCATCTTCATTCTGTGATCTCTTCTGAGTAGTTTATACTGCTCATAAGTGGAAAACGTAGTTGATTTTGTAAGTATCAGGGAAATCAGTTCATTTAAATGTGATTTAGTGCATTTTATTTTCTGTGCAGACTCTGTAAATGACTTGTGACTACAGCCTTTCTCTGTACGCGAATGCCCCATTCCACCTGACCTAGGTCAGAGCTGACTTGTTACAATGGTGTTTGTTTCTGAAATATTTTCCTTTAAAACCATAGACATTCACACAGAAGTATGGGATGCACATATAAATAATCCATGGTGACCTTCTTGCTTTGAGGGAACAGTGTGGTGTGAGGCCGCACCCCACCTGCAAATACTTGGAGCCACCTTGCAATGGTCGGTCAGTAACTTGCATTGCTAAGTTTTCTGTGACCTCTCTTCTGCCATGTATTGATGAACAGCTTCGATCTTTGATGACCAGCAAAAGGTATACAAGTAACATGTGTGGGCCTGTGAAACAGATTATCTTGCTGGATGTTCAGATGCAAGTTTTACGGTGGTCTGAGGGCCTTCATGGAAAAGTTTGTGGCAGCACAGTTGGCTGTTGGGACAGGTGGGAACCTGTGCTACCCAGCAGGCCTTGCTGCCCTGCTGCAGGGGCCTGACCCGCAGGTGCATGCCTCACTGCCCAGGGGCCAGAAAAGGAAGAGTGCTTGTTTGCTGTGACTCCATGTGCATGAGCGTAGCTGCCAAGAAGGCACTAGGTGGGGTGAGAGCCGTGAGCCACACCACTTCCTATGGAAAGCCAATCGACTTTTACTGGGATGTTTTGATTCTTGAACTGAATTTGCTAAAGAGTTTCTGGATGGTGGTGGTGTCAGGAGCATCCTTGCTTCCCTCCATCCCCCATTTGTGTATATGTGAAAAGTACCTGAATATATTAATTTGAAGTTTTAAAATAATGCTTTGGAATACTTTTTTCTTTAGGTCTTATAAATGTCCATCTTTTCAGATTAAAAATGAGAAAGAGGAGCTATATATTGTTAGTGCGGCTTTTTAAAAACAGCATTTTGTCTCAAAAGTGATGCAGCAGATCTCTGCACCTCTTCACAGCCCTCCCCTTACATCTCACCTCCTTCCATCTGAGTCCCAAATACGGTCACCCTGCAGATCAGTTACTCTCCATATAGAAGGGCAAATGAACCCCCACCCCTGCCCCGATGTATGTTTCAGACTTGGAGGCACACCATGCATTGCTGTTAGTGGGATCAAGTCTTCACTTGACTGTTGCACATTGCCACTGCATTGCCAGCTTGTGACTGTCCCTCACGGTCACTGTGTTCTTCACAGAAGTAGCGGTTGATGGGTCATTGGAATCCTTGTAGCCCCATGTGAGGGAATTGTAGCAAGCTGCTGAATGACTGGCTTTTGTCAGTACTGAACCATGAATGAATATCTGATTTATTACATTGGACCAGTTTTCCATATGGTCTTTACTATTTGTTGGGCTATTTGGATAGATTGTAGCTCAAAAAAAAAAAAAAAAAAAAAAACATGTCATAAATCACTGGTCTTTCTCCCTGGAGGAAATAGTGTTTCCTTTAGTCTTTGTCACTTTATCACTGACTTACTGGGTGCTTCTTTCTGTTGAATCATATAACATTAGCAATTAATATTGGGATCTGACAATAATATGATGAGTAAATGACTTTAGAAAAGGCTTTAAGACAAAACAAATCAATATTTGTACATAAAACTATTCAGGACTGTAAATGGTGTCTCTTTAGAACTAGGATTTAATGTCAGTTTTTGCCAGTTTTTAAATGTATTTTCTATTTTATCTTTCTGAAATGGAAGGATCTTGAAGAGGAATTTAACAAATTTATTATGAAAGTGGTGAGAGACTCATTAAAAGTAGTGATTTTTGGGATATCTCATTTTACTTGGGGTATCTAATTTTAAGTGGTTGAGGAAAGAGGCAGTTGATGGATTATAAACCATTTCTGATTTAAAAATGAATTTCATTTTTTTCTCCTCAAATGTGTTAAATTATCTGTTATCACTTGAAACTTGACTACAGTTTAATTGATGTATTGTGTATGTACGGCATGTATATTATTTTTCCAAAAGAATGTAAAGATTTGGAAATCTATACTCCAATTTGTATTAGAAGTAGTCAAATTCTTAGCTTTAATGAGGTTAGCAATTTTTTCTAATGATAAATCTTAAAAGACAAGTTAACAAAAAAACATTTTGTCCAGTTTGGTCATCATCTCTTTCTGATGTATTCATTTATCTTTCCTTGCCTCAGTTTCTGGCTGTAAAAAAAGTAAATAATAGTATTTATTTTAATTTTGTACCCATGTTTTTGGATGAAAATCTTTATCATTTAAAGATAAACATTGAGTACAACTGTATTACAAATATTAATGAAATCTTATACTCAAATTAATAAGTTTTTAAGCATTAGTATGTGCAGATTTGATTTATCTGAAAATTAAGTCTTAACTATTCTAAGGGGTTGGGACATAGAAAGACTTAATTTTATGCTATTTTTTTCTCACTTATGTGGCATGCAAGTGGAAGCCACCAAGAGTTAATGCAGATGTCAGGGAATATGTGAAGAGATAGACTTGTTTAGAGTGAGCTATAAAGTGAATTTCTTTATATCAAATTTTATGTGCCCATGAGATTTATTTATTTTTTAAATGCTTTCCTATAAGGGGAAATTGGTTCTGAAAACTAGTAGTAAAATCACACTTACAAATTTTAGACATATGTTGAAAATGCATATTTAATTATTTTCTCCAATAAAGTTTTGATATTCATAGTAACAAGATAGAGTGGTTGGTAATTATAGATATTAATTACTGATTTCTTTGGCGAATGTTCCTCACAGCAGGGAGCAGAGGGGCTGGGGCAGGGGAGGTCACCAGTCAGGATGTCCTTCCTGCCTCTGCCAGAGAGTACTGTCCTGCTGCTCTGCTTCTGTCATTCTGCTTCTGTCGCCCTGCTTGCCCTCTCCACACAGGATTACAGTGTCTGAAAAGAAGGTGCAAGGCTACTCCTGGCCTTGCCTTGCTCCTGAAAATGATCTTGTGTTCTCTTGGGTGACAGTGGGGGAGCTCGGGGGGAGTCCGTTTCAGTGGAGGGTTTTAGTGAGTCTTACCCTGCTTTTTCCCAGCCAGATACATTTATAGTGCGGTAGTGAGCCGCGGTTCTGAGCCCCGCACCTGGTTGGTGGTAAGAGGTGGGACTCTGGCAGAGAGCTCCCCTTGGCATTCTGATGGCTCTTGATGGACCTGTCTGACTTGGGACCAAATGTATGTGCCCTATGCCAGAGCCCAGGGGTGCCTGGAAGTGCCCTGTCTTCAGGATTTAGGCTGTACTGGCCATTTAACAAACTGCCTAGGTTAAATTTCGTTCATTGTCTTTTATGTATCTATAGCTTTAAAAGCTATACGCAGCCTTGAGTTCTGTCCTGTCAATGACCGAATCTGTACGTAACTTAGAACTTCTGGTGGAAAAATGCAGGTTCTGGGTTTTACTGGGAAAATAGAAATACTTTTAAAGCAGTACCTAAAATGGTGGCGTGTATCCCTGCAAGTAGGAAAAAGAGCTGAATATAGTGTAAACATTATGTATATGTTTAAATATTTTAAAAAATTGTCACATTGTCCTCTAGATCTAACCAGTTAGAATCTTTTACTAAAGTTATCACTATCTTGCAACAATATTTAATAATTATTCAGAAATTCCGTAACAACATTTAACAAGCAGCCATCATTAAGTCTGAGCCTAATCTGCATTTGTGATTTTCTTTCTTGTTTTGTTCCATCTACTCAACACCATGTCTGGAAGGCCAGTGGTGATTGTCTCTGTAAGCTTTGTAACTAGCATGTTTGTGATTATTTTTCTCCCTTGTCATTGTCTAGAAAAAGAAAGATCACCCATTGATAAAGATATACAAATAGATTTGAAACCCAGACCGCTTTCCTGGTTTCATCTTACTGGGCAGCCTGGTTTCCTTGCGTGTACATACAGGCTGCGGCGCTGGAGAGCACGACCCGCTCATCGCTTGTGTCCTCCTGCACCTGGTTGTTGGCATGCCTGACGTGGAGGAGGCATTGAAGAAATGCTTGTTAAATGAAGGCATTTAATGAACAAAATGACCTGCTTTACTTTTGCAATGGATAGTGTAAAAAATTGTCCGTGACGGAATGGAGATCAGATTTCTTGAGCAAGCCCCTTGAACATTTGATAGGGTGTGTGGCGAAGGCCTGCCCCGGTGGGGAGCTGAGGCTTCCTTTGGTAGAGTGGTCGAGGTGCTCCAGGTCACGCGAGTGACAGAGCCACAGTGAGAATCCTGGTCTGACCCACTCCAACACTGTTGTTCTGAATTACTGTTATGTCTACTCCTGTGATTTTTAAAAAATGCCCTGTGGAAGGATGTCTAATCTGAGAACATCTTTTTCTTGTGATGTGCTCTCCCTTACTCATCTGCGATTACAGGGACAGCCGGCCTGTTGATGTCATCTTCTCTCAGTGGCATGAGCTAATGGGGGAATTATCGTGCAGGTGATCCACATGCGGTGAGGTCGGTACCTTCCAAGTACAGGACTGGGCTTACCAGGAGTTCCTGTAATAGTCACTCCTTTTTTCCTCCTCAAGGAACCTCAGTGTCCCCTCCAACCCCACCTCCTACACACAGCTTCTTGGTGTTTGAATAGCTTATGTCTACTTGAAACCTTAGGGTTTTTTCCTCCATGATGTTTTTTTTTCTAATTTAAAAAATAATAAATATATACTTATATAGTGTGGTATGAAGAAGATACATGATCTTGAAGTCTTATATGGGAGGTGGAGTAGAGTCTATGAAATAAAATGAACTTGATTTAAGCAACAGCTGTTTCTTAAAGTGAGTGATCTTGAGTAGGCTACTTAAACAGTCTGTATAATTTCCTTCTTATTAAAAGAGACTTGTGATTACTAAATGAGATTTCATGTCTAAGAGCAGGTAGCCTAGGACCTGGTACTGAGAGGTTATAATAAATGTTCCTTCCTATATTTCATTCTTTTTGGAATCATAGCTGACCTGATTAATCCAGCAGTTCCTGGTCTGTTTTATGGCTTGCTAAACATTCATTGGTCATTTCCTTTCAGCAAGAGAGAACTTCTAGGAGGCTGAGTAAGGGGGAAGTAGGTGTTCAGGAAATAACTGGTCCACTTAAGGCCCCCTCTCAATGGCCATCACCCTGCTGTTCTGTTGTTCTGCACCTGCTGGTGTGGTTATCCTCACACATGCTGTTGCTTCTTGACTCTTTGTTTTCTACCTGCTGCTGCTTGCCTGGACCTCACCCGTCCTCCCATTATAGTGTGTGAGGGACGGAGGGCCCCTCGCCCTCCTGGTCTGCTCTGCTTAGCAAAGCCTTCCTTGGTCCCCCTCCTCCTGCTGCCCTTCTTCTGCTCCCAGAGCTGAGCTCCAGTGTGGCTGTGGCCATGTCAGCAGTTGGTGTGTCTTTTTACTTCTTCCCCGATGGGGCACTTGGTTCCTTTCTGCCCCCAACTTCATTGGGGAATAGTTGACAGATATAATTGTGTATGTTTTAAGTGTTCAGTGTACATATACATTGTGGAAAGCAAGATCGAGGTAATTAAATACACACATAGTTAACTTGTGTGTATGTGTGTGGTAACAAGATATGATGTACCCTCAGCAACTTTCAGTGTCCTGTCCTGTGTTAGTGACTACATTCGGTAGGCCCTCAGAAGTACTCATAACTTAAAGGTTATACCTCTTGTGCATCTTACTGGCCCTTGGCAACCACCATTCTATTCTGTTTCTATGAAATTGGCTTTCTCCTTTCTTTTTAGAGTCCATGTGTAAGTGACACCATACAGTATTTGTCTTTCTCTGTCTTCCGTATTTAACTTCCAGGCTCATCCATGTTGTTGCATATGGCAAGATTTCCTCCTCCTCCCCCTTCCTTCCCCTTCGTCTCCTCCTTATGACTGAATAATACACCTGTGTGTCTGTGTAATTTTTTTAATCCATTCATTCATCATAGAGCATTTAGGTTGTTGCATATCTTGGCTATTGTGAAAATAAAGCAGCACTGGAAATGGGTGTGCAGATATTTCTTCAAGATCCTCATTGTATTTCCTTCAGCTATGTACCCAGACATGGGATTGCTGGGTCCTGTGGTAGTTATTTTTAATTTTGAGGAACTGCCAAAGTGTTTTATGTAGTGACCACAGTAATTTACATTCCCATTAACAGTATACAAGGGTTCACTCTTCTCAGATCTTTGCCAACATTTGTTATCAGTTAACTTTTTGTAATAGATATCCCAACAGGTGATATCTCATGTGGTATTGATTTGCATTTCCATGATGATTAGTGATATTGAGCACCTTTTCAGGTATTTATTGGCCAGTTGTATATCTGATGTTCAAAAATGTCTAATCAGATCCTTTGCCCATCTTTAATTGGAGTAATTGCTTTTTGGCTTTTGAATTGTATGAGTTCTTCATATATTTTGGATAGTAACCCTTTGTCAGTTATACAGTTCACAGATATTTTCTTCCATTCAGTAGGTTGCCTTTTCAATTTATTGATGGTTTCCTTTGCTGTGCAAAAGCTTTTTGGTTTGATGTAGTCTTATCTTACTTGTTTATTTTTGATGCCTTTGCTTTTGGTGTCCAAGAAATCATTACTGAGACCTATGTAAAGCTTTTCCTTGTGTTTTGTTTTATGAATTTTATGGGATCAGGTCTTACTTTTGAGTTAATTTTTAGATAGAAGACACGGGTTACTTTTACTCCTTTGCATGTGGATAGCCAGGTTTCCAACATCATTTACTAAAGAGACTATTATTTTCCTATTGGGTGTCCTTTTCAAATCTTAGTTGACTGTATATGCAGGGGTTTATTTCTGGGCTCTCTAGTCTGTTCCACTGGTTTATGTGCCTGTTTTTATGCCAGTACTTTATTGCCATTATTACTATAGCTTTGTAATATAGTTTGAAATCAGGAAGAGTGATGCCTTCAGCTATGTTCTTTCTCAGTTAGCAATAAAATAGTGTCTCAGTTAAACCTCATTGGCTACAGCAATGTTCTTTCTCAAGATTGCTTTGGTTATTTGGGGTCTTTTGTGGTTCCATACAGATTTTAAGATAGTAATTAGAGTTTTCTATACCTGTTGGTCTCTAAACATATTGGAAGCCAGGAAGCATGGCTTTTTACATTTTTGTTCCTGACACCTCATGTAAAGCCTAACAAATAGGAGGCCTTCAGGGAACAAGTGTTGAACAAATGCAGCTGCTCACAAATTTTGATATTCATGTAAAACTAACCTATAGATTAGTGATTGGGAAATTCTGAGTTAGGCCATTTATGTAGAATTTTCTGTCACTATTAATTGTTTAATTGTTCAACTCACGATACATATTTTATAGCTAGTAATTAGTTTTCTTTTAGAGAACACTATTCTTGTAAAGGAATTACTGTACTTTGAGAAGAGAGTAACTAATACTAGTATATTATTTTAAATTTAAATATTTAGCCATGAGTATTTTTGTAAACTTTGGTATAAAAATTAGAGATTGATTTTTAAAAGGGAGAATCATGATTTCAGGATAAGTGAAAGTATGATTGTGTGTCAGTGAAGATGGAGAGTCATGCATTTGAACTCCACTGTCCACCTGCTGTGGTGTCATCTCTGTCTTTACAGTTAGCTTGCAGGTTAGAGCTGTGATCACAGTGCAAGTCATGGAGCAGATGCGCTGAGTCTTGTGTAGTGCTTCGCTGGAAAACTTGAAGCACTTCGAGGGTTTTTCTTCACCTAAAGGCATTTGCCTGATTGCATCCTGAAGGGTGACCCTAGTCTGCAGTCCTCTGCTGTCTGCACAGTCCCCGCTGCCCGTCGCAGGCGTGTGCTTAGCTTTGGCCATCCACCTCCCTAGGCTGGTCCCAGGATCCTGGTCTCCGGCCCTAACTGGACTCACAGCTCCACATTTGCCTTTTCAACTGTCTGCTGAGGAGTTTCCCCAGCTCCTCAGAAACAGCTGCTGCTTTATGTGATTTGCCCATTTCTCTCATCAAAATCACAGCATCCCCAGTCCATGGGGGCTGTGTTAAAGAGTCATACTTGGTTTTGCCCTCATTTCCATTGGTTAACCTCTCAAGTTTCATTCATCTTCATTCAGCAGAGTAGGGGCACTGGCCTCAGGTATTCCAGATTTGCCAGGCAACTTATTTATTTATTAGGTACATGACGTGGAAATCTCGGACCTGGGCAGCCTTGGCCTCCTCATCTGCGCAGTGGAAGTTGTGTTTTTTCCCTCACTGTGGGGGTTGAGAGAGGGAAATACCATGGCTCTAGGCCCAATGTAGGGTCTAGTGACCAGCATAGAGTGGCTCTTCAGATTGGCATTCCATCCCCAACTCCTACTGCTTCGTAAGACCTCTCAGACCCTGATACCCAGTTCAACACCATGCCTCACTTTCACGGGGCCCTCCCCTCAACTTACCACCTCTGCCCTGTCTCTTCTTCCCTCTGCATAAACCCTGCCTCCTTTCATGTGTTTCTCTGTTTACTGTGCTAGTAGTTGTAGCTTGAAAGTCCTGATCTCATTATGTAATTCTCTGTCTCTTTCGGACCTCTGGCCACTGCTCTGAGCCTGGCCTCACTGTCCTCTGTGGAGCTGGTCCCTGTTTCCAGAATGTGGCTTTAATGTGTTTCCTAAGGTCACGGCCTGCTGGATGCTGACCTGTGGTCACCAGAGGACTAACCTTTGCTGCTTCAGGGTTCCTGGAGCGGGAGGCCCTCCTTGACTTCCTCACTGTTGTGGTTTTGAGTAGAATAGCCTGCTTGAAGGAATGGACCAGTTAAACATTTGCGTTGAATTGACATATATCATCATCTTTCACCTAAAATTTACAGTGTACTTTGAAAATGCTTCTTCAGGTGAATGACCTGCTTCAATATATGTGTCAAGAGCCGTATCTAGGTAAATATTTGAGATACCCATTTATTTATTGTTCCCTCATCCCTTCATTAAATGGCATTGAGTACCATGCATTGCTGTATACTATGAAACAGAAAACATACTATATAGAAGGAAGGAATTCTTTTCATTTCTTAGAAAATTATTATAAGTATGTACTGTATGATCAGATTTCAGAGCTTTGCAAATTGTTAATTGAGTGTCAGAAGGTCGCATGCGTCTGGGTCCATCTTTCAGCTGGGTTAGTGACATCTGTGCTTTGTTCCCAAGGATAGTGTGAAACCGCTTGCCATTCATGCAGAATTAATTGCACTCACAGTACTCAGTGATAAACATGGACTGAGGTGAAAGGGAGATGTATAGCCATCTGAATTCTATTTTGGGTTAATGCTTTTGTTATTTTTATTCCATACCCTGTTTTAGCGTGCGAATAATAGAAACTTAAAATTGTTGGTCATTCTCCCACCAGCTTCTGCTCACGAAAGTAAGAAGCCAGTCTTGGCTCACATTTAAAACAGTGTCATGCTTTGGCCAGTGAGCTGTTGTTTGAAACGAGTTCTTTACAGGAAAAACTGTCACGAAGAAAGCTGTACTTTTTGAGAGTGTTTTCCTTTCCTTAATAGAAGGATGGCTCGCTGCCATGTTTTGTTGTTTAATATTATTGAGGTTTTGCTGCAGCTCTGTTGGTGATTACAAGAGTGCTACATTTTGGCTAACAAATGTAGTAAATGTGATGAAAATCTATGTTATACATTTCTCTGAATGACTGTTTATATTGTATAACATGCTAAATACTTCTGTTGAAAGAATTGCTTTCCTGAAAGGAGGGTGAAGTTTCTTTTCTAGATTTTTAGTGTTAGGGAGGTGTACTGATTAATATTCCAAATTCTATGGGTATTTTACAAGCATACTTAAAAATTTTATTTCCACACTATCCTTTTTGAGATCTGGGCTCTGAAAAGATTGAGAGTTGTCTCTCTGGTCACTACTGTTAATTTTCTTATTGTACCTATAGGCCACTGAACAGAGTTATTAAAAAAATTTCTTGAGGTTCTGTATTTTTTTAAGTAGATAGCACTGATGTGCCCATGCAGATGAATCACATGCACAGAGTAGCACATTTGCGTTTTTCTTTATTAAATGCGATTGTGGTGGTGTTCCAATGGGCCCCGAGGCCCTTTTGGCCTGTGGACTGCATGCTGCGTCCTGGCCAACCTTGTGGTCTCTGGCCTGGCTTGTATCCTCCTCACGCTGCCACATCTAGATGTCTTAGGTAACTTCTGCTGCTCATGCTGGGCCAGTATCTCTGTCCTGGTCAGCGTGAGACTAATACCTGGTCACCAGAGAGGTGTCTCTGGAACTCCATTCTGAGCATCCCATTGGCTTGTCTTTTCCCAGGCCCCCATCATTGGTCCCTGTAAAACCACCGCCCTGCACAGGTACCCCAGTTCTGCCTGGAAGTCACCCTCTTCCCTCCCTCACTGCCACACCCAGCCAGTCACTCATCCTGCTGATTATGTCAGGCCCCCTCTCTTTCCATAGTCTTCACCCGATTTGAGTTCTTTGCCTTCACTGCTGAGGCAATTCTCGTTTCAGTCGGAATCTTTGCCAATGGTTTCTCTCGTGCTTCTAAGTCATTCTCACTATGAGGTCCCCTGAGTGTTCACAGGTGGACTTCAGGAGGCTGTGTACTCTTTGGAATTAAATATTAAAAATGTCCCATATGTGTTTACATGCAAATTTTTGAGCATTGTGTTCTCAAAGTATCTATGACTCCCAAAATGATTAAGAGCCAGTTATAGCTCAATTATTCCTTCACACAGAGCTTTCAGAATAATCTTGCTAAAATAAACTGTAAATCGGATATGTTCTCTCCTGAGTACAGCTCTTCAGTGAATTCGTCTTTAAAATAAAATCCATGGCCCTGGCTGGTGGCACAGTGGGTAAGGTGCTGGCCTGCAAACCCAAAGGTCGCTGGTTCAGTTCCTAGTGAGGGCACATAACCAGGTCTCCAGCCAGGTCTGTAGCTGGAGGCAGATGAAAGGCAACCATACATTGATGCTTCTCTCCCTTTCCCTCTCTCTAAAAATCATAAATAAAGTATTTTAAATAAATAAGGATGTTATCTGAATAGCAGCATACAGTATGTAACTTTTAGGGATTGATCTTCTGACTCAGTATAGTTTCTTTGACCTTCATCCAAGTTGTTGCATATGTCAATAGTTTTATCCATTTTTTATTGCTGAGTAGTGTTCTGTGATATGGATATACATATGTGTAACCATTCACCCATTGAAGGACATTATAATTTCTTCCAGCCTGGGGCTATTATAAAGGAATCTCTTATAAACATTCATGTATATGTTTATGTGTGAATAGACTTTTCATTTTTCTGGGGTAAAAGCCCAAGAGTACAATTGTTTGGTTGTATTGTAAGCAATGTTTGGTTTTATAAGAAATACCAAATTATTTTTCATAGTTTGCCTATACCATTTTATATTGTATTTGTGAGGTTAACCTAACTTGGTTATATACACACATATTCCATATATCATGTATGTTTTATGTATGTGATATAGAAAATAATATAAACACATGTAGTCTGTCCCAAAAGTATTGAGCCAATGTCAATATAATTAAAACCATTTGCTCAGGCAGTTCTTCTGGGACAGAATATATATGTGTGCGTGCGTGTGTGTGTGTATGTATATATATACACACACATATATATATATATATGTAAAATTTTAGATAGCTTCTTGCTGTTTTTAAAATGCTGCCCTTTGTTTTGTTAGACATTTTATATATTGGTGCTTTATATTTTGTATCTGATGCTACAATATCTGAAATGTTGGAACCTTAATTAAATTTGTATTATTTCTGTTGGGAAAAAAAAAATAATAAAATCCAAACTTGTCAGCCTGTTGGCATGACCCTTCTGAACTGACCGGTCTCCCTTTCCAACCCTCTCTCCTGCCAGCTCTCCCTGCTCTGTGTGCCAGTTTACTGAAATATTTGCAGTGTGAGAATACACCATGTAGTTTCCCTCCATACATTATCATACTATCTATCCTGTCGGAACTTACCCGTTGGCCTTCCCCTTCTCTGTTTATTTCGGATGTTGCTTTTGCTGTGAAGTCTTCCTGGCCCACCAGCCCCATCAACATTTAGTCAACTTCAACTTCAATGAACACTTCTCTCCCTGTATTGAAATTAGCGGTTGATATTGAATGCATCCGCTGCTGAACTTGTGACCTTCACTTAATACATTAGAACCATCTGCCTCTGGAATTTCATTTCCTGTGACCTGTGGACCTTCTCACATAATCATGTTCATTTGTGACTTTTAGTTACCTAAAATATTTTGAGCAACTTGGCTCTTGTCCTGTAGACTTGATCAGGTAATTGTCCTTTGCCGTATGTGTTGTGACATTTGTGTATCATGTTGTCTAATGTTTTTGCTCTGCAGTATGTCACCTTTAGAAGTTCAGTAGTTTCCCTACTTCCCTGCCATTTCAGGAACTGCTTGTATCAGCCAGCAGCCTTAGTTGTAAACACTGAAAGCCAAGTCTGGCCAATCCAAGCAGAAGTGGAAGTACAGACAGGCTATTGGGAAGCTCACAGAATTTCGAGAAAGGCTGAAGAACTGGGCCAGCAAGAAGGACAAGCACAAGGGAGACCACACTGTGAGGAGGATGCCAAACCCAGGCCATAGGGACAGAGGAGGCATCTACTGTCACTTCGTATGCGATGGCACAGCTTGTCCTCCACGTCACTCCACTAGTATCCTGGTAGCACACCTTTGTGACACTCACCTGAAGCTGAGTGGTACTGCGAGGATGTAGGCTCCCTATCCTATTTCGTCCTGTTACTAGATGAGTCAAAGGCCATGATATAGGTACATTCAAGTGGCTGACCCTGGGTCCCCTGCCAGTTCCCTAATTGTGAGTGTCTGGCATTCTCAGCCTCTCTGTTAGGAGGTAGAGTTGGCCTCTGCAATTCTGACACTAGTTACAATGTATATGCTTTTTTCCCATACCACCATGCAGTCCTCCACACTAGGTGGGTGTGCTGCAGATTAACTCCATTCTGACACTGTCTAGCTGGACACAGCCTCAGGTCCCACACCTTTGTGAGGGAGCCCACTCACCTCTACTTCAGGTGCCAGTCACAAGTCCAGGCTGTCCGTTGTGCTTCTGGCCAACTGGCTATAGATTCAGAGTTTCTCATGACCTTCTCCTTAAGTTCAATTAATATTGCTGGGGCAGCTCATGAAACTCAGAGAAACATTTTACTTAATAAATCCTCAGTTTATGATAAAGAATAGAACTCAGGAATAGCCCAATAGGAGAGATGACTGGAGTAAGGTATGGGGGAAGGGGTTGGTAGCTTTCTTGCTCTCTGAGCATTTCTCTCCTCAAATTTCTGCGTATTCTCCAAACTGAAAGCTCTCTGACCCCCGTCCTTTTGGGTTTTTATGAAGACTATATAGGCACAATTGATTAAATCATTGGCCATTGGCAGTTGACTCAGCCTCTAGCCTCTCTCTTCCCCACGCTTTTGCAGGCTCCAGCCCTCTTATCACTGGCTGGTTCTCCTGGCAGCCAGCCCCATCCTACCCTGAATTCTGAGAGGCAGCTTATTAGCTTAACAGAAGGCATCTTCCTGGCTCTCTGGCTTGGGAATTGCCTGAGTTTTATGAGTTACAGCACAAGGACTTACCCAAGTGGTGAAAGTGTTTACCATGGGGACAGCCACACTGCTGCTGCACCACTCAGTGCCTGCGCTCTAAGGAAGTTCTTATGGGTGAGAGAGAGGGATGCTATTATCCTGTGATTATTTACACAGTGATCCTGAGGAAGTTTACCCACAGCATCTCCTTTAGTTAGTGGGGAGGAGTATTGTAATACTATTTATAAAGGTGGAGTTGAGGAAACTAATGGGCAAAGAGGTAATGCAGGCTGACAAAGGATGACAGCTATTGAGGGTGGCGCTTCTCTAACCCCAGACACCACAGTATGCGCCACGGTGCCAGCCTGTAAACCCGCTCCCTGCGGCCCAGGAAGGTGTGTTCCCCATGTGCATGCTTACTCGGAACCTGTGGACAGAGCTGCGCACTGGCGGAGCACTAACTTGGCATTTTGTGTTCTTGTTCATCTGTTCATGTTGTTTCATGCTTTAACATCTCTGACTGCGATGTCACTCAAATAGAACCTGTACTGTGGCATTGGCCTGACAATCATTCGGCTGTGGAGCATCACAGTAAAACCTGGGAGAACTGTATGTGCTCATTAGACCAGTGGAGTTTACAAGCACTTTGTGGCTGTGCCCCACGACCCTGCGCCCGGGCAGGTGTGCACAGTAGACTGAGGCTTGGCAGCTGCCCTCCATGGGTGCGGGGCCCACTCGCAGATGCTGGAGGAGCCCGATACACAAGCACTTCGATGGAGCTTATCACTGGCAAGTAGGTTTCAGGAATTAACTGCCTCAAAACAAGTAGTGCAAGAGGCACTCTACTTGACTTTTTTTCTTATATTAAACACGCAAATTTTAAGAATTTTTAGAGTACTGGCGTAGTTTTTCTGTTACAGGGATAGGCTTTACATTAAGAATTCTCACCTAAGAACATGCTTACTGGTTTTAGAGAGAGGAGAGAGGGAAGAGGGCGGGGAAAGAAACATTGATGTGAGAGGAACATCAGTCAGTTGACCAGGGACTGGACCCACAACCTAGGAATGTACACTGACTTGGAATCGAGTTTGCGACCTTTCAGTTCACAGGACAACACTGCAGCCAGCTGAGCCACACTGTGCAGGGCCAGGCTTTGGAGGCTCTCTTTGTGCAGTACTGCCTCACCTCTTGCTGTTAAGAAGTAAACGTGATACATTTGTATATGTGCATACATGTAAAGGTACATGAGCGTTAAACAGTGTTTCCTCTGTTTTTCCTACATCTTGTAAGAAAACTGAGAGCCAGCTCTTTCCTGCTGGTGGGAGGAGAAAAGCAGAAACAGCAACAATATAAAAATCTTAGACTCTGCAGCAGATGGCAAACTGTCACCAGCAAGAAACGTTCCAACATAGAAGATTGAATAACTCTAAAAATCTCTGCCGGAAGCCCAGGTGCCCCCCATGCTTTGGTGTGTTTGAGCTGTGAGGTGGGGGCCTTGGGTGGTAAGAGTGTGCAGTTAATGTTACAAAGAGGACAGGAGAGCCAGCGCAGGAAGCTGTGAGTCAGAAAATTAGGTCAAGTGTCCCCATTTTGTGAGGACAGAGGCATCTTGAAGTGAAGAATGACCCCACCTGTCATTAGCAGGGAGAGTCAGAGGGAAAGAGGGTGTGACAGGAGAGAGGAGGATGGAGATCCTGGAGTACAGGTGATAGAAGGGAACAACACTGGGGTAGGTGTCCTAGGTCCAAAGGCTGTGTTAGAGACCAGGGCTCACTGCATAGTGTGTGCAGGGTGGTCCAGAAGCTGGTGTGGTGTTCACAGGGTCAAACGGAGTGCTTTGTACACAATAGGGAATTTTTATACTTATTTAAGACATGTTATGGAAGGTTCACATGAAGGCACTGATGGCTTTTGGTGGATGGTAGAAAATGCTTGTTAACATTGTATAGAGAACGAACTCGAAGTTGACAGCAGAGTGGGTAGCCATTTTCTGGTGTTTCTGATGTGGAGAGAGGAGGCAAAGAGAAGGCTTTAGACGCGTGTCGGTACAGGTCTCGGGGCTTGTTAGAAGTTAGTGGAGATTTCAAGTGTGGCCACCTGTGTCCATGCTGCCACAGTGTGTTACCTGGGCCTGCGTCCCATAGCTCTGCCCGTGCCTTGTAACATGGCCCAAGTCAGCCAGCCCCCTACCCGCCCTCTCCCTGTGCCTCCCGAGGCTGGCAGGTCTGGGGCAGCCTCTCCGGGCACCGCTCTTGTAACTGTAGCGGGTGTCCACCCTCTAGCAGCTGACCTGGACCCGCATTGAGGTCTGGTATGTGGTATTTGAAATTTTGGGTATACTGGATTGGATATTCATGATACACCAGAAGAAATGTGAAGCCATTGGATAACTTTTAGTTGTTTTATTTTTTATTTTTAAAAAATTGTTTTTTAGAGAGAAGGGCAGGGAGGGAGGAAGAAAGGGAGAAAAGCATCATTGTATGGTTGCCTTTCACCTGCCTCCAGCTACAGACCTGGCTGGAGACCTGGTTATGTACCCTGGCTGGGAATCGAACCAGTGACCTTTGGGTTCGCAGGCCGGCACCAATCCACTGAGCCACACCAGCCAGTGCTATGTTTTATTTTTTTTAGGTAAAACAATTCAGGGAGTGTGAGGACTGCATGAGGTCTTGTTCTTCAGCACTTGACTTCTTGGTTCACCTAGTGTTGGGGCTACCGGAGGGCGTGCGTGTAGGAACACACTCGGTATGTGTTTGTGTGGATTAACCAGGGGCCGGGAGAGCAGTAATTTCGAACTATAGATGCTGCTTAAAGATTAAGGCATGGTTTTGGAACGCCACATTTGATTTTAGGGGAGAAAGTTACTGGGGTTAACAAGAGTGGTAGTGTAGGGAGGCATCCTGAAGGTGTGCATGGTAAGGGGGAAAGGCTTACCATTTTTCTACAAACAGTTCACAGTTGATATTTGAGAATTAACTATATAACTCATTAACTTGGGTGGTAATTCATTTGTTTGTGTTTTAAAGTAAAATTTATACAGAGTCAGCCATTCATACAGCCAGTATTTTTTAAGCATCTGTTCTATGCGTAGTGTTACTTTCTTCTTTTGGGATCTGTGAGGAAAATCAAAAAAGTCCTAGCCCTTCCTCTTCATTCTTTTTTTATTTTAGAATTTGCTTCCATCTCATTTTCTTTGCTTTGTTTTCTCTGAAGCTCCATCTGGGCTTCTCGTTTCTCAGGTTCTAAGCGTGGTATATACTTGCTCACCTAGCTGCCTCCAGCCAGCTTCATCTCTACCCTTTCTTGCTCCAACTCCTGTCTCCTCCCAGGAGCTGCTGTCTCCTCCCTGAGAGGCAAGGAGCCGGGCAGTGGTTCCCTGCTCCGTGGCATTCGCCTGGTCTCCTTGCACAGATGTGCCTGGGGACCACCCCAGCAGCAGGCGCTGTCTCCACGCCGGCAGGCTGCAGCCGTGTGTCAGTGGCAGCCGTAGGCTGGGGCAGGCACTTCAGGAGCCAGTGCTCATGGACGCCAACTTTCTCTGGTACAGTATCACTTGAATGTGTTTTCCCTGAGATCCTCTGAAAAAAGTCAACCTTGAATGCATTATTTATAAACTGTTCAGTGTGAATTATTCATTAGTGGGAGCATGAAAGCAATGGATTTGGTTACAACTAGAAATTTTTTTGAAAAGGGAAAGAATTAGAACATAAAATATGAATGCATCACATGTAATAATGGTGTCATGTGTGTTCAAGGATGTGATACAAAACAATTCCTTTGATTTGGAGTCAAAACATTTGAAAGCCATTGCTCTGATTAACCTTCAGGATTTTTAACTTTCTTTGATTCCTTATCCTCTTCCTTCTAATGGAAATTTAAAAAACTGGTTTTTAAATGTTTTATGTGATTGAGATCAAGCGGAATATGGTCTTTTTGCAGGACACCTTGGTGGAAAGTTGAAAACACAGTTACTTGATCCACAGTTGTAGGGAAGGGGTGAGGCGGGGTGAGGCAGGGTGGGGCAGGGTGGGGTGGGGCAGCTTGGTTCCCGGCCCAAGGAGGAGCAGCAGGCAAGGCAGCATGGGGCCTCTCTGGGGCTGGGGAGTTCCTTGTGGAAGTACTAGGACCTGGTGAGCATGGGGTGCCCCCACGCTAACAGCTGATTTGCCCTGGATGTATGGGTGGCTGTGATTTTAGGGTTACCAGGCTCCCACCGGTGTGGGAGTGGAGGACAATGGGAAGAGCTTTCAGGAACCAAATGACCAGATACTAGTGTAGCTAATTCTTTCCCCCTGACAGATGTAGCTAGGCTTCAAGTGATGGTCGCTGAAGCATCTCTGGTTAGAAACGGGACCAGTTCTTCACCAGTTCCTCATACTTTGTGTTCAGCCCGCTCCTGACCTTGGTGTTGTCTTACCTAATTGCTGCTTGATAGACTCCCACCAGTCTTGTGAGGTCACCGGATCTGTCTGGTGAGCGGTTGGAAATCATGCCCTTTCCCCAGCAGGTACAGGGCATTTATTTAGGGACTTAATGGAAGTAAAAATAATGGGGGATACTGTTTGAAACCTGGCCTTTTTTTTTTTTTTTTTAAGGTTTTATTATTTTTAGAGAGAAGGGAAAGGAGGGAGAAAGAGAGAGAAGCATCAATACGTGGCTGCCTCTTGTGTGTCCCCAACTGAGGACCTGGTCCACAACCCAGGCATATGGTCTGACTGGGAATTGAACCTGTGACTCTTTGGTTCAAAGGCTGGTACACAATCCACTGAGCTGTACCAGTCAGGGCTGGCCTTTTTTTTTAAAAGATTTTATTATTTTTAGAGAGAGGGGAAGAGAGGGAGAGAGACATCAATGTATGGTTGCTTTTCACCTGCCTCCAGCCACAGACCTGACTGGAGACCTGGCTTGCAACCTAGTTATCTTGCCCTGGCTGGGAATCGAACCTGTGACCTTTGGGTTCACAGGCCGGCAGGGCTGGCCTTTTAATTTTAATGGTGTGAAAGAAATTCTTTCCTTCTAGGTAAAATAAAGTAAAATTAAAATATGGCCTAATTAGAAGTATTTTGGCCCAGTTATCCTTATTTGTCATGGGATTAGAGGACTGTATTTTATACCCCTTTGCATTTGAGCAAAACAGTTCAAAGGCATTTCTATTTCCCTAAAGTTAACTGACTTACCTGTAGAAGTGCGTCAATGGTCAGTCTGAAATTATACCAGTGTTGAAACACAGTTTTGAGGGGGTTACTATAATTTTATGATTATTAAGTTTTCATAATGAGTAGGTTAGAGTGCCCAATTTTCCTAAATTGTTAATATAAAGAAGACATTAGGAAAGAAGTGAAACTTTTAATTTGTTGAAAATTCTACGTTAAGTAAATCTTTCTCTGCCTGCCCTCTGGTGTCTTTATTAGTAACTTTTAAATGTCAACATTTTGTGTTTTCCTGATGAATCTTTTAGGAATATTTGGTACATGTTCCATCCAATGAAATAAGGAAAAAGCGGCAGATCTTCTTTCTCAAGGGAAATAATTAAGTCATTTTCTCTTTTTTATACAAACTTTTGCTTTGAGGTATATTTATATATCAAAGGCTTTGATATTATTTCCAGAGCATAATTTTTCATACTGCTTCAGCCTCATAATGGAACTCCTCTTTAAACTGTTGCCCAATATCACAAGTTTATCCTGTAGGTTAAATTTATATGCTAAATGACTGAAAATGAAGAGACTCTCCCCTCCCTGCTTTTGCCTTGAATATATGATGTTTTTGTTGGTAAAGATTTTATGTTCTAATAGTTTCTAAATGAATCTTAACCACCTAGGTTTTTAAATTTCAGTTTTTAAAACTTAGACCAATTGTGTACATTTTCCTTTGTAGCCATTGTCTTTTCTTTTTTTCTTTCTTTTTTTTTTTTTAACCTGCCTGTCTCTCCTTTCCACCCCTTCCCACTCCTGTACTCTGGACTCCCAGCTCTCTTGTCTGCTTTTGCTCCTGTCCACAGTGTCCTTCCTCTTCCTGTCCCAGCTGAGTGTCCCTTTACAGCCTCACCGCTATGCTTCATTGACATGTCACTTCCCTTCAGGGACTGAGCATCACAGGAGAGTGGAGGTAGCACGGGGGTTGAGGGCAGGTGCACAGAGAACTGAGTCCTTGTGACTTGAGCTGGGTGAAACTGTACAGGTTTCCTAACCCTTGATCTTAGTGAGGAGAGGCTGAACATTGCTAGCTGAAATCTCTACCAGGTCTAATAGTGCGTGACAAACTCGTTCGTAATAAAGTGTAATTAGGCTTAGCCTTCTGAGGATGGGGAGTGGATTTGCTATTTCAAACAATAGCTTATTGATCCAAATATGTGTTGGGATATATTTTTGAGCATCTTCTTCATCCTCCCCTTCTCCCAGCCCCAACTCAGATTTTGACCCAGGGAATAACATGCAAGGCCTCAGTTTTCTTCCACTGATGTGCGTATGTATTTCTTCTAGTCTTACTTCTTACATGTTGGGTGTGGGGAGAAATTGCTGCTTTGTGAGTGAGGGGGATTAGTAGTAGAAACACCTACTAATGCATATTAGTAGAACCCCATTTCATATTAGTTTTAATACAAACGGACTCCTTTCTTCTCACTCATTATTTGATGCAGGTACATTCTGAAAGTCAAGGTGAAAGAAACATGGTAGGTCTGCTCACTTGAAGCCTACTGTGTTCTTAGGTAGCAGAGGACAAAGCTCAGAGCCACCTTCCCACCAGCTGGTGGTGTCCTGCAACTCCTCAGGGTGGGTGCAGTGAAGGCCCCTATACTCCCCCCTGGGACTGGCTCACATTCTCCGCTCTGCTGGGCTCTTAGTCTCATGGGGAGTCTCTGGCAGCCAGGTTGGGGGCGGGGGGTCTTGGCTGTGGGATATGAATAAGTCTGACCCTTCTGCATTCCCATTGCTGTTATTTTATCCCCAGTCATGCATTTTTCACCATTAACATCCTTTACGTGTAGGAGTAGAGAAATGAATGAGTACATGTTTTCCCCTTAAAAATATGGACTAGACAGACTATTTTTAGAGAATCATGTTTTAACACAATATAGGTTTTGAAATTCCAATTTTTGAGGGGCTTATTATTGCACATTTTCATCAACCCAGTTATGAAAGTCTTTCCTTCCATCCTTCCCTTCCCTGTATCCCTTCCTTTTGGCAGAAAAGGAAAAAAGATATATTGGTTGGCCAAAAAGTCCATTACACTTTTTCCATTCAGTAAAAGACACATTTTTAATTTTCATCTATAATAACTTGATGGATTGATTGAGATATTTTAAGTATATCGGCTCTCTTCCACTATTGGCTTCTAGGGCTCAGGGGCCAGGGTGCTGCTAACCATCTTCCAATCCATCAGACAGCCCACAGCAAAGCATTATGTGGTCGAAGTGTCAACAGTACCAACAAACTTCACAAACGACTTTTGACACTTTCTGTCAGTCACAGTACCTTTTCCATATACTGCACAATTATTATTATTTTTTTTGCATGTCAGTTGCCTTTTTATTTTTCTTGAAATAATAAAGCATAACATGCTGAAAATGTTGTGTATCTTCAATATTATATTGAAGATGGAAAATACATCAGCATGTTATAATAAAGTAATAAATTACTTTAGGCTGCACACAAATTTACCAATTTTGTTAAGTTTTTAAAAAATGAACACTGATATGTCAGCTGTCGCAATACAATCTAACAGAATTGTTCAAATGAAGTTACAGACAACTAAGCACTGCTAGAACTATCATGGGGGACAAAAATGGCCAACCCAATAGAGAGGCTATAGAAACAACTGGCCCCTTCACCCAAAAAGGGTGTGCTGGAGACCGTTACATAGTTAAATTACATAGTTCCAATAAATACAGTTACATAGTTCCATTAGTAAAGGAAACACCTTTGAAGCTCTGTTAAGAAATCACACACGGATGTGTGCGCACACACAAACATGAATAAGGAATTTATATGCATGGTATAAAATCTCCAAGGTAGAACAAGCCTGCTGTGAATAGTCTTGCTCCTCCCGTACCCCCACCATCAAGTTCACCTCCAGAGAAGATACCAGGTGCTTGTCTCTCCATTGGCTGTTTTAAAATTCTAGTCTTACTCTGGAAAGTCCCTGTTTTCTCCATAGATACCTCAAATGGAACAGTCTTTTCAATCTAGCATTCACTGCACATGTGCCAGCCGTGTGGTTACAAAGTTGACATTGCAGCCTCAGCAAAGGTTATCTCTTTAAAATTCTCTGAAATTCCCCTTTGGCACATCCATTTTGGCAGCTGGGCTTATGTGGGAAGTGGTAAAGCTCCTGGCTCTTCGTGTTGTGCTTTAAAACATGGAAATCTCTGGCCAGAGGGCAGCTGGGCCAGGCGCTCCGCCTCCGTCTGTGTCAGTTGTACTTGCCTGTAGTAAACAGTATGCCGACCGTGTGTACAGACTATGTATGTGTGTGGTGGGGGGAGGTTAAAACATGAAAACACTAAAGTCTGACACTTATTTTTAAAGTCTTATTAGAAAAAACCCTGCCGCTCTGATGTGTGTTAGCTGCTATTGTAGTGTTTTGACTTTTTGTAATTTAAAAAAAAAATCCAACAACTGAAAAAGATTATACTCATTGATTCAGAACTACCTGTAGCAGTTTGGGCAGTAACATAACAAGAAAGATGGAAAGTTCAAATTGTTTTCCAACAAGGCATAGTTGTTTCTGAATAAATGACATCATGTGCCTCTTTTCTCGGAAAAGTGCTTTCTTGGATGGAGATAACGGCACCCCTGTGAGGCAGCAGGGGCCTTATTCTTTCTTTATTTTCAAGCAGCTTTTTCCTGGAAATTGTTGCTTCTGTTGGCAGAACTGACCTACTTATTACTATAGATGCCTTCAGAGCCCTTTATTTCTCCCTCTGCATCCTGTGACCTTTACCAAAGCGGAGCTTTGTGCAAGTCATGTTGGTGCATTTACTAGTTGGGATCCTCGAATTTCAAAATGATCTCATAGGTTTGGGATGGCAAATACTGTTCATTTTTTAAAAATGTAAATGCCGGTGGCCTGGATGTCAAAGCTTTCATATTAGACATGAGCATGGCATGTGGACTCATGGGTGAGTTTTCTCCCCTGTGATGACTTGGGAAGGGTTTTAGACCACTTGTTTTTACATACTGGTTCTCTTCTCTTCCTGAATAGCTGTATAAATTAATAAGCTTTTACTGTCAGGCTCCCCTACCCCCACCAAACTTATATACATTGGAAATATGTTCCTTATTTTAGCTAAAACTTTTAGAATGAGATTATCACCTTGCACATTACATACTTTCTGAAACTAATTTTTTTCCTGTTAACGCTTTAGTTTTATCAAAAAGTGCATGGCAGACTTTATAGAAATGTGATGGCGAATGCCCTTGGTGGGTCATTGGTAAGAAAGAACATGTTTTAAAGGGCATAATTAGGGCACTTGAGCCCAAAACTACAATTATACACCTGTGTATTAATTTTGTGTACAGAAAGACTTCAGCTCTACCCTGGTTGTAGATGATAGGAAGCATTTTTTGTCTGTGGATGCTGCATTTTATGACTACTTAAACGAAACCTCCTCTACTTGGCTGACCTGAAAGGAAAGGTGAAAACAGCTGTAGTTAGGTGGAGGGGGAGACAAAATGTGCACTAGAAGTTTCTTTTTCTAAATAACTAGAAAAGTAGTCTGTCTTTGCGCACAGCCATGCTTGCTGTGCCTCTGGGTTGTTCATGCTATTTTAGTTTCTGTTCTACAATAGAGACTAACAGAGTAGAAGCTGTTTAGATAAACTAATGAGAACAAAAATAGTCAGGGGACAGAGTGGGATAGAGAGCAGTTGACAAGGAGTCTTTGATATGGTAGAACAAAGCTCTGGCTTGCATTGGTTGACCATACATTTGGTAATCAAATTCTGTGCATTGCCATGAGAGGACACTCCTTGAAGCTTGGAGTTAATTTTATGGAGGCTAAAGGATGTACCACGTTATAAAATGGATAATAATGTTCCCAATCTTGGTAACCTCAAGAGGTAGCATGAACTAGAAATGTAAATTAATTTAGGAAGTGTATAAATAAATTCATGGATAATAGAATGATAGCAATTACAGAGAGGAAATAAAGGCTGTTGAGGACTTGTCTCTGAGTTTTGGAAGTTGGGCTCATGAGAGGGACCCCATGTAGTCCTGCGGCCATGTAGAATATTTGCTTTGCGGAATAGTGGTCTGATGTAGCATTCACTTATTTACCAAATAAGGAGCAGTTGGACTTAGAATAAGCAGTGGAATTTTGTAAGCAATTATGATTATAAAGAAATTGACAGATTACATGTATATTATTGTCAACTTCTTTTTTACAATCTAATATGATGTATACCTGTTCAGGAAATTTTAGAAAACAAATTTGTCATGTAAAGAGTTGTCACTGATGATAAATGAAAACTTTTTAACTTTGTTTCATAAATCAGAAAGTAAATTTATTTTTTGATAGGCATATTTTAAATGTTTACGCTAAAGGAGAGGGTTAAAGTAGGCTAGCTACTTTGGTTGGTTTAGTCTATAAAACAGCCATATTTGTGGCCGAAGCTATGTCAGGAGCAAGGGGGTGCAGACACTAAGGAACATGGGGTCCATAGCAGCGGCAGCTGTGTAACTGGCTTGATTTTGTCGTTGGTCACCAAGTTTCTTCTGGGGGTGAAGAAGACACCGCTTGACTTTTGACTGCTTTGCCAGTTCCTTCTTTCACCCCTGGTTGTCTTTTTCTGTTACTCAAGGGAAGCTGGACAGAATTAGGACTTCAGCTGTAGTTTATAATGCATACAGTAAGTGCTCAATATACTCGTATATTTGCTGATTGCTTCTCATTTTTCAAGCATGAAGGAGTAATTATTTCAGGAAATTGTGCAGTTTTTTTTTTTTCTCCCTTAGTCAAGCCTAAGGATAAGATTTTTCTTTTTAAAACAAGAAAATGGAAAACAAAATACAGCACAACTGAATTGCTTAGATGTCTCAATTGGGAACTCTGCTTAAGGGACTATATGTGGAGCAGATGTAGGATCTTGACCTTGTAAACTTTATTACCTTCTAGTGCATTATTTTTGACTGGACATGTTGACATAATGAAATTTTCTCATTCAATTGTTTTAGCCACACGTTGGCTTAGTATCTCTGTTCCTGGCTGTGGGGAATTTTCAGTCTGTCTCTTATGCATGAAAAACAGGGTTTTTATCTTTTTGAGCATTTGGAAGCCAGCAGAATTTGCCACAGTAATGACTAAAATGTAGCTGTTCCAATCTTAGGATTTTTCTATGCTTTTTTGCCTTTTCATTTTGTATAATTTACCAGGAGGGGCTCACAACTATGATGAAAAACAAAAATTAAGGAGGTTTCTTCTGTTAAAGACAAATTGTTATAATACACTTTTTGATAACTTAGGAAGACAGCAATAAATAATCCAAAATAAATTGCATTTTGTTTCTAGATTCATGAAAAACACTACTGAATAGATTTAAGAAACAGATAAGTTGTGATGTTATTCTTCTAGGCTATTCTTTACTCATAAGGCACACATAAACAGTTTTTCATATGCAAAAACAGCATGTATATATGTATACATACACACACTTTTGTAACCTTCTCCCTCTTAACCCCACTTCAGTAATCCATGGACAGACCTTGATATTAAATGCATTTTATCCACAATAAAATTCATTAATTTAAAATGGCTCTATGCTCTTTTATTGATTCCTCCACCTTTATTTTACCCAGTCCCTACTGATGGCCATTTAGGTTGTTCCCATATATTTTGAGTGAGGGTGCTATCATGACAGGTGTGTGGAACTCAATGCTATACAGACCTTTTGCATACTTGTTTTGTGTTTTTCTTAAGATAAATTCTTGTAAGTAGAATTCTGGGGTAAAGGGTTGTCATTTCTATACAGATTGTCTCTCACCTTAGATATTTGAATTTACATATCCACGTGCTTATTTAAACATGCCCAAATGCTGTATAATATTTTGGATTATGTAAAGTGAAATTAGGAAAATTTCCTATTAAAGCACTTAGAAACGGTCATTGTTCAATTATCATATAGGAACTTATATTTAGGCATAAGTAAGGCAGGAATGTTTTAACATAAAAATATAAGAAAATTTAGATGCTACCTTTGTTATTAAATGTGTATGTATATTCTTCCAGTATTTATTTTTAAAATCCTCATCTGAGGACATTTTTTCATTGCCTTTTTGTTTTTTTTAATTAGAGAAAAAGAGAAACATTGATGTGAGAAAGCAGCATCGATTGGTTGCCCTCTCATGTGCACCCTGACTGGGAATTGAACTCGTGACCTTTCAGTCTGTGGGACAATGCTCTATACAACAGAGCCACACCAGTCAGGGCCTGCCAATATTCATTCTTTCTTTCTTTCTTTCTTTTTTAAGATTTTATTTTCATTTTTAAAATTTTATTTAAAAAACTATTTTTGGAGAGAGGGGAAGGGAGAGAGGCAGAGAGGGAGAGAAACATCAATGTATGGTTGCCTTTCACCTGCCTCCAGCTGCAGGTCTGTCTGGAGATATGTGCCCTGCTGGGAATCGAACCAGCGACCCCTGGGTTCACAGACCAGCGCCTTATGCACTGTGCCACCAGCCAGGGCTTGATACAGATTTTTATCACTCCCAGAGTTTCCTCAAGTCTTTCTAGCCAGTCCCCATATCTCACTACCGCTGTTGTAATTTCTGTCACTATAAATTAGTTTTGCCTGTTTTTGAACTTTACATAAAACGGATTATATTGTACATTGAATGTGTATACATTTAATGCAGCTCTTGAGGACTGGGTAGATACCAAACCAAACTGCTGCTTAGAACAAAAGGACATGAAACCGATTTGAAAATTATATAGAGCAGAACAATTGGTCTTTGAAAGAAGTTGGGCCCTTAGCTTACACAATACACAAAAATTTCCTTAAAATGGAGTACAGATCTAAACATAAGAGCTAAAGTTATAAAATTATTAGAAGAAATAAGAGGGAAAGCTTCATGACAGTGGATTTGGCAATGAATTCTTGAATGTGGAACCAAATATATGGATAACAAAAGAAAAGACAAACTGGACTACATCAAAATGAAAAGCTTTTGTTTACCAAAGGACACTATCAAGAGAATGAGAAGGCTACCCACAGAATAGAAAAAATAGTTGGAAATCATATATTGTATAAAGGACTAATACCCAGAATATATAAAGCACTCCTACAACCTAAGTGAAAAATGGGAAAGGACTTGAATACATTTTTTTAAGTAAGATAAACAAATGGCCAAAAAGCATGGGAAAAGAGGCTCAACATCCCTCATCAACAAAATGAAAATCAAACTCACATTAAGTATGAACTACTTTATGTTCATTAGAATGGCTATTACAAAACCAACAGAAAATATCAATACTATTGTCGAGGATGTGGAGAAAGTGGAACCCTTGTATACTGCTGGTAGGAATATAAAATGGCACAGTAACTGTGAGAAACAGCATGGTGGTTCCTCAAAAAATTAAACATAGAAGGAACCACTATATGATCTAGCAATTCCGCTCTGAGTATATCTAACAGCAATGAAAGCAAATTCTTGAACAGATATTTGTGTGCCCATTTACTGCATAGCTATATTATTCACAGTAATCAGAAGATAGCAAACAATCCAAGTGTGCACATGGATGGCTAAATAACATGAGACATAGCCTTAACAATGGAATGTTTTCCAGCCTTAACAAGGAATGAAATTCTGATGCTATAACATAGATGAACCTTGAAGGCATTATGCTAAGCGAAATAAGTTAGGTACAGAAGAACAAATGTCATATATTTATACTTACGTGAGATATGTAGAATAATAATTCATGGAGACAGAAAGCAGAATAGTGGTTCATAGGGGCTGGAGCAAGGGAGGGTAGTGGAGAGTTATTGTCCAATGGGTATAGGGTTTCCATTTGGTGGTAATAGTTGCACAAAAATATGAATCTAATTAATGCCACTAAACTGTACACTTAAAAATGGTTAAGGTGGTGCCCTTTTTGTTATGTGTATCTTACCACAGTAAGCAAAGAAAAATAGATCTTTAATCTGGAAAGTTGAAGATAGGAAGAAAAGTGCTCATTCCATTACATACCATAAAATTAGTGTTAGAATTCTGAAGTGGGAAGCTTTATCTATGTGCATACAAGAAACTCCTTGTTAAGTTTAGGCCTATGTAATTCTTTTTATCTTAAATCATTTTCCTTCTAAAGGAAGGACAAACTGGTAATGTACATGAATTCATATAATACAGAGGTGACAGATACATAACAGAAGCTAAGGTATATCAGGGTCAGTCCCGAAAGTATCAAGCCAATGTCAATATAATTAAAAGTCTGTGCGGTTAATTCTTTCAGGACAGACTTCATATTTTCCTACCATAACTTTCAAGCTCACATCAACGTGGGTTATATTTGTTCCCAATGTTTTTATGAGCCGTGTGGAGGTAGAACATTGGACCAGACCAGGGTGTAGCTCAGGGCAGAAGGCTCTTATGTTTGTATGTCAGTGGTGTGCAAGGTTTAGCACGTGATTTGTATCCTGATGGCAGGAGGTTCAGCACACAGATACTTATTTAGCTGTTGCTGTAAGCTAGGAATTCCGAGAACCGTGATGAGCTGAGCTGTTGAGGCCTAGTGCCTGTGAATTGTACGTACATCCCAGTGTGTGCGCTGGTGTGCATGTGATCGGAAGAACTTGAGAAACCCCAAATTGAAAGGGGACGATGGGTTTCTTAACATTTTGAAGATTTCATAGATCCTTTAATCAGTGTTGTTTTATTTTTATAGTACATGTATTTCTAAAACGATTTTGACTATAGAACTCATTTCTGAGTTAACTCTGTTTGATTACTGTTCCTTAGATTTGTGTTTCTTGTAGGAGCAGAGAGAAGTGCTGGTGCAGAGTTCTTCCAGTCAGAGAGTGGCTAGTCTGCAGGAAATTAAGAAGACCCTAACAAAGTCTTTGGCTCAGCCCTGCCTGGGTGAAAGGCCTGGAGCAGATTAGGGCACCTGGTATAGTAGTGGGGGTGGCGGGCTGTGGTCCTGTAGCACAGCCCTAGCTGGGCCTCTCCAGAAAGCAGAGGGCCAGGCACCGCCCTCTCCACCCCTCCCTGGCCCTTCTACTTGGGGTACTGCAGCGTCTCTTGTCTTGTCACTCTTCCTTCTTGCTGGTGGTGCTAGAATTTGGGATGCGGTGGAGGCAGAGTCTTTAATTTAAAGTACAAAATACTTTAGGCATATAGAACAGTACAGATACAAGTAAGGTAGATACTTGTGTGGTTACAGCAAGATTACAAGTATTGACATTTTGCTGCATTTACTTCATTTTTTTTTTTTTTTTCCCTTTTAAGATTTATTCATTATTTTTAGAGAAGGGCAGGGAGGGAGGAAGAATGGGAGAGGAACATTAATGTATGGTTGCCTTTCACCTGGTTCCAGCTACGAGACCTGGCTTGCAACCTGGTTATGTGCCCTGGCTGGGAATTGAACCAACGACCCTTGGGTTCACAGGCCAGCGTTTATCCACTGAGCCACCAGCCAGGGCTAATCTCTCTTTTTTAAAGGGAAAAAATGGAAGGCTAAAGGTGCACCCTGTCTTTTTCCCACTCTCCCTTCTCTGGAGTGTCATGTATTTCCTTTTCAATGCATGTTTTTGTACTTTTACTATAGATGTGTATTCATAAATAATATATACTATTATTGTGTATTAAAATTTATACATATAATATCACATTACATTAACCTTTTGTTGCTTTTAAAATTCAGCATTATTTTTAGATTTGAACTCTTTCGATATGTGGGTTTTACTACCTCGCTATTTCTGAATACTGTATAGAATTTTATTGCATGACTATAGCAAAATCTGTTTTTCCATTTACCTGCTCTGTTAGAGTTTGATTGTGTCCTGTCTCTGGCTTTTGTAAGCAGTATTACATCGAGAATCCTTCCTGGGACAGTGTGTGTTTCTCTGGCATGAATTTATTTACAAGGGAAATTGCTGGGCCATATGTCAGTGTACCTTTAAATTGTGTGGGCAAGCTGCTTTCTAAAAAAATTATTTTTAGGAATAAAATGGGAAAGCTAACCCTTGATCATTTCTTCAGTTTTGAAGTATGAGCATGAAAGTTCAGGGTAAGGTGAAATGAAAAATGGAACCGGAATTTTGCACATTTAACATGATAACAGAGATGTAAAAGTTAAACTCAAATCCTTCACCAAAAGTTTTCTAAAATAAGTATTAAAGTGACTAGATTATTTTTTGCTATACTTTCCCTCTCCAATAATGGTTGAAAGCATTCACATTTCTTTGAGAATTGGAATACATTTTTTGCTATAGTGTATGTTCATGTTCTACTTTAAGATCCTGCTTATTTAGAAATGAGTGAAATAAATTCTTGTTTTTCTTGTTTTTAAATAATAAAGCTCTCATCCCAGGAATTTTCTAGACATTTCCATTTAGTTTAGTTTAGAGATACTCTTTTTATTCAAACCATGCTAAAAATCCAGGGCGTTTCCTGGACAGTAGTGACTCAGGGCCAGCGGTGGATAGATGACTGTGATCTGTGCTACTTCAGCATGAGGTTCAGTGTTTTCTGCTGCTGGCTGAAGCTGATATATGTGTCAAAAGATTTGGTTGGTACAAATGAGTGCAGTTTTATAATGTGTTCTTTCATTACTAAAAAAAAAAAAAATGTTATAACAGCTCAATTTAGTAATCTACTAAACAACATGCATTCATTCATTCAGCAAACATTTACTGTCTGGCAGGCCCTCTTCCAGGAAGTGCACTGTGAGTGCTGGGGCTTGTACTCTAGTGATGAGGACAGACGTAGTAAACACTTAACTCAACCAGACCGTTTCCCCTGTGGTCAGGTGGAATCGGAGACCGCACGCCAGTGACAGGTTGGGGCTGGGCAGCTCGGGGAAGGGATGACATCTGAGCTAGAAAGCTTTGTACCCTCACCTCTCAGCACATGGTTCCTGGTGCTCAGTAACTGCTGGTTAAATTTCATTTACATTCAACAGTCTGGTAATCTTATTGACCTAAATATGGTTGAGCTAAGAGATAAAGAAAAAGACTCTCCGTGGCCAAAATCAATTTCACGAAACAAGAAAAGCTCATATGCCTCCCTCATGGACTGATCCTTGGTTGTTTTAACAGTGTAGTGGGTTTCTCAGCTCTTAGCAGATTCCATTGGGGATCTAGTTCAGGGTGACAATGGTGGAATGCCTTAATGGCATGTGAGAAGACAGCACAGTGGGGGACCAGGGCCTGGTCTAGGGTGGTGCAGACAGCTTGTGGTATGGGCTCCGGCCTTCAGCGTGCTATAGCTCTGTGTTGACCTTACTTACGTATATACATATGTAAATACAAGTATTCACAGTTATGATTTATGTTTTGTAGTGATTATTTGGTTGAAGATGTCAGAAAAGCATATAACATTTCTTTGAAAGCCTTGCATCTAAATTGATTAAAACAAAAACAGTATTGACCATTAAAGAATAAGACTTTGGTTTCAGACAGTTGAGATACTATATTTAGAAATTGTTCTTTAAGGATAAAACTTGGGAAATAATACTTTAGAGCAATCACTACAACTTGTAATTAATAAGTCATTGTAGCATCAGTGTAGAATTCCAAGTTGGATTATTATGTTACTGGTTATAATAATATTATGAATTAATAGAGCCATTTTACAGATGGGGATTATAGGATAAATATCAACTGTGATTGTCCATATTCCCATAACCGAGGCACAGTAGGACTTGGATTTAAGTTTTACACATTTGTAACCCAGAGATTCTTTAGCCGCTCTGTTCGATGGCTCCCATGTAAGGGCAGTGGACCTTTGAGTTTGGCCCCAGGCCCTAGGTCAACTAATAGCCCACTTGTGCTCTAAGAGGGTCAGGTGCCAGGTAGGTTAGTGCCAAGTGAGTTAGACCATGGATCTAAAAGGAGAGCAAGGAGGTTTTTAATTGTATAATACAGGAGTGAAATCTGCCAAGCAGATGTGTTTGGTGACTTCCCTCTCCCATAATCTGCAGATTGTTGCAATGGCTCCATCGAAGGCTTGCTTTTACTCTCAGGCACCCTACCTGCCTCTCAGGCTGTGCCCCTGCACCCCAACTTGCCCCAAAGTTTTGTAGAGCTGAAATAAAGATTCTAGTACGTTGTGACAGCTCCAGTGTTAATAGACCCCTTCTTGTAAGATTCCCTGTTGTTGTTTTGCTTTGAAAAGGGAACCTCCCACCCCAAACAACACTTCCATATTGTGCATAAGAGTTCTGTAAACCAGAAAGTCAACATATTAAAGCTCAATTCAGAGGGGAGTTTGCTGGCTGTGTTGACTGAGCTTTACAGTCATTTTAACACTGGCAAAAAGTGTTATCCTAACTGCTTCAAACCAAACTGCAAAGATGCTTGTGTGAAATATAGTATTAGATACCATATCAAACATATGGGTGCTGAATGGGAGGATATGTGTTGTGGGTAGTACATGGTATTCTAGCATGTGGAGTTGTATTTTATGGAAATTCTTTGGCTTGGCTTATGGTAGGGACATACATTCATTATGAAATATCAAGCTGTAAAATAAATAAAAGCAAAGACTTCAACTGTGCTGTTAAATGGTTTTCAGTACAAACTCGCCTGCTCATCTGAGTTGGGGTCTGTGTGATGGGAGGCATTTGTGAGCCATCGTGGCCAAGCATTTTGTGGTCATTGCTGCCAGGGCTTGACAGTCACCTTGATCAGTTCAAAAAAATACAAACTTTGCCCTGGCTGGTGGCACAGTGGATAAGGAGCCAGCCTGTGAACCCAAAGGTCACTGGTTCGATTCCCAGCCAGGGCACATAACCAGGTTGCAAGCCAGGTCTCCAGCCACGTCCGTAGCTGGAGGCAAATGAAAGGCAACCATACGTTGATGTCTCTCTACTTTCCTCTCTCTCTAAAAATAATGAATAAAATCTTTTAAAAAATATTTTAAAAAATACAAGCTTTAACTTTCTGCATTTTTCCCTTTTACTTCATTGTATGTGTTATGAATTACAGTGTTGATGGATCTTAGAGGGAAAGTATTGAATATTTTTCTCCTTTTGCCATTCCCTCTTTTTCTGTTCAGTATTCTATGATGAACTTGTTTCCTGAGTGTGTTATCCGGAGCTGATCACTGAATTCCTAAGTGTGTGGGCTTCTGGGGCTCAAGTCCTTGGGGTTCTCAAAGGGACAGTATTGTGGTGTTGACAGAGTGACTTCACCATTCTCGCCTTGAGAGTGCTTTTGGAGCTTTTTTTCTTTCCCTCTCCTGCTTTCTTTTCCAATTAGAAAAAAAAAAGTGAATAGATTTCTCATTTGAAAAAAAATTTTTTTTTAATTAACATTGTATTTGAGGAAGAAAGGATGTATTTTTGATCAATGAGTTCAAGAATTTTTAGGCTCAGTTAAAATAGAGATGGAGAAGACATATTCTAAGCCATGTTTTTGTCTGTGGTTTTTTCAGTGCAGAGCACATCCTTACCTGTCTTACCAACCAGGAAAATGCTGCCCTTGTATTAGTTAAGAATATCTTTCCTTCAAGAACTCGTATTGATAGTTACATTACTTGACGTTGATATTATTGTAAAGCAGTGTAGTTTCTTTGAAGCAAAAACAGCCAGTGGTGCTCATGTACTGCATGTGCTACAAATACAATTGGGAAGTTCTGGCCTCAGTTGAAACAGGTGTGCATTCTATACATGCACGCAAACCACAAGCATGCTACAAAATATGAGTGAGTGAAAGGTGGGCTGTTGGAGTTCATTTTCCTCCTGTGTGTCGTATGAGGATGGATTAACATAATGCTTCTTTGACTTTCTTAGCAGAGGCTCTTTTAGGATGTCAATATTTGGAGCTCCCCCCTCACTGGATTTTCATGAAGTTATCAATATTTGCTATTTGATAAAAGTGTTATTTTTAAAGCAAATTATCTTTTGATTTCATTGATGGTACAATACATGAATATAAGACAGGATGTTGATCTCTGTAAGGGGAAGACTTAAAAATTTTGAATGCAATTGTTTAGCAGAGAACCCACTTCATGTTGCAAATTGAAACCATATTTGAGTTCATCGCATTGCACTTGTTGACTTTCTCACTTTCTTTGCCTGACTCTTTGACAGATGCCACCTCAGTATGGACAACAAGGTGTGAGTGGTTACTGCCAGCAGGGCCAGCAGCCTTATTACAACCAGCAGCCGCAGCCTCCGCACCTGCCCCCGCAGGCCCAGTACCTGCCGTCCCAGTCCCAGCAGAGGTACCAGCCGCAGCAGGTGAGCTCTCCTCGTGCTCTCCAGGCCTCTCTTCTGTCCTCAAGGTCTGCATTTGGAGGTCAGACAGGCTCTGAGACAGCTTCTTGTCCCATTTAAAAAATTCTCGTCTTGACCCTGGCTGGTAGCACAGTGGTTAAGGCGCCGGCCTGCGAACCCAAAGGTTGCAGGTTCGATTCCCCAGCCAGGGCACATAACCAGGTTGCAAACCAGGTCTCCAGTCAGGTCTGTGGCTGGAGGCAGGTGAAACGCAACCATACATTGATGTCTCTCTCCCTCTCTGCTTCTCTCCCTTCCCCTCTTTCTAAAAATAATGAAATAAAATCTTTAAAAAAAAAAAAAAAAATTCTCGTCTTAATGGGAAAAAATGCAGTTTTCAGAAAATGCAAAAACTTAAATGTAATCTGAACTGCTTGTTTATGGATGGGTGTTTAGATGGAAGGGTAGAAAGTGTTTAATAGCTTCTTACATTACTGGATAATGAGAGTAGCCAATGTCAGTGTTTTCATTTCCTTTGTCATTTGTGTTCTGAATCTTTCAAGAAAGTGCTGTCACTTCAAGGCTTATTCAGGAAAATGGATGTATTGATCATTTTACTCATACTAGTTGGCATATATATTCCTTGTATTTTTATCTTGAGCTTCTTTTTTGGTTTTTGTTTTAATGGCAAGAGCTACTATATCAAAACATTGTTGCCTTTGGCAGTGTTATTATTCTTAAAATAGCTTATAAACATAATCACTTCAGTTATAATATATTACAATACTGAAGGGAATCATGTACTTTATACTAAGCAGCTTCTAGCTTAAATTAGCCTCATTAAATACTCCTGTAGGTTATTGGGCTATATATTTCAGCTTACATGATTTGTAGAAAAATAGCACATGTGCATTTGGTAAAGCTATTCTGTTTCATCATGCTTCACAGACTGTCATCAGGTGATCCTAAAGCATTGTGAACAAGGAACTCTAACTTTGAATCCAAGTGAAACTTTCACATACTTCCAGTCATCAGCATCATGATGTAACTTTTGGTTTTATGGCTTTTTTCCCCTTTTGTTGGGTAGGGCTGGTAAAGAGCTGGGAAGACAGTGGTATTGACTATTCAGTTTTTAAAGTGCTTTATACACATCTTGAAGAGATTGTTGAGGCTAAGCAAAATATAAAAATATGTGAAGCTTAATTTTAATCAGTGCAGCTGATTTCTTAAGTATTATCTTGGGTTCATTGACATCTTCCTCATGGGACTTTTTAAACAAGATTTCTTTCTTTCTTTCTTTTTTCTTAAAGATTTTATTCATTATTTTTAGAGAGAAGGGCAGGGAAGGAGGAAGAAAGGGAGAGAAACAGGGGAAGAAAGGTGTGGTTGCCTTTCACCTGCATTCTGCTGGGGACCTGGCTGGAGACCTGGCTTGCAACCTGGTTTTGTGCCCTGACTGGGAATTGAGCCGGCGACCTTTGGGTTTTCAGGCCAGCACCAATCCACTACACCAGTCAGGGTCCCATGTGACTTATTTAAGATTTCCTAAAGGAGTTTGACTTGAAACAAACATGTGAAACGTTAAATCCTGTCTTTTACATACCTGTTTTCTAAAATTTGTTAATATGTAAAGGGATTTATACAGGTAAGAATGTACATTATTTTCAAGTTATTTGTTCTGTCTTTTAGTAAAATGTGGGAAAATAACAAACATTTCCCATTTCTTTTTAAGTAAGAGACTGGCATCTGGGTTTGTGTTCTATACGTACAGTTACAGGCTTTGCGAGGGTTCTCAGAACCTTCTTAGACTCCGTAGACATGTCTTTAAAATTTCAGAAGGACTCAGTAGAGAGATTATGTTACGCATTTTACTTCAGTATACTAAAATGAGTCTGATTGTACAACCACTTTGATTACGGGTTCTGAGTGCCTGTCTTTTCCTTTAAGACTAAGCTCAAAATTTACTTCCTTTCTGAAGCAGTCACTGATGACTTCTACCACATGGCAATTAGTTATTTAATATCCTTTGCAGTTAAATATTTAAAGCATTCTACAGGTAAAATCTTATTTTAATGAATAGTATTTTAATGAGCTTAGTTTAGGTTTTTTGCTTTAATTAGTACTATCATTATATAGGAAGTACTATATAACCATGACTTTTCAACATAAATATTGTCAATTTTTGTTTATTTTGAGAAAAATCAAACATTTCTCATAGTGTATTGGAAATATTTTCTTGTTTTCATACTCCCTAACTTTAGAATGCTAATATTTTGTAAGTTTCATTAAACTCATGGGACAAAGCAGTGTAAATTGGAGGCATGTAGGATCTTGTTTGACAGGACCAATTTGTCAAGAGTTCAAGGTTCACATTGATTTAGAAAGTTTCTCTAGGAAATGAGATCTTGTATTTTAAATATAGTTAACACCTCTAAAAGTAAATTAATTTCCACAAATATATTGCAAAACAACATTAAAAATAACCAATACAGTATTTTCAAAATTAAGCTGACTTTGAGTAAGAATTTGTAATACTGAATTTACATACATTTAGAAACCAAGGAAGCTCAACTCTGTTGTAATGTAATAAGCCAGTTTTTCATAACAGACAAAATTTTTCTTTCTGTAGATGTACCTTTTGTTTTTAGGCAGAGCATACATAGATTTTATTTTAAGGAATCAGCAAATGATACTTTGTGTATCCCGTCAATGTGATTGATACAAGAGGTATTTTAGGGTTCCATTAAGTTCCTTACTTGCACGCTCAGAGCAGGATGACAGCTATGACCGGAGATTAAGGGGTGGAGAGATGGAGCAAAAAGGAAGGACTCATGGACAGCACAGTGGTGATTGCACAGGGGAAGGGGGCATAAGGGGAATAAATGGTAATGGGAAAATACAATAAAATATTAAAAGCTTCCTCACTTTGTTTTTTCACAGTTTTTAACATGTAATGTTTTCATGTTTGAAAACTTAGAGTACAAGGAAAGGATATAGAAAAAACATTTTTCTTATTGCAGCTCTTTTTGCCTAATTCACCCTCCAGTCCATCCTTTGCCAGATACCCAGTTTATTAGTTTGTTGGCTGTCTTTTAAGGGTTTCTTTATTCAAAGAAGCAAAATAATGTATTTTAATTTTTACCCCACTTTTACACATCCGGTGACATTTTATAACATATCATTTGAACTCTTCCGTTCTTTGTAACCCCTCTTCCCCATTCACTTAAATGTATTTCCTGTAGATCTTTACAAAGAAACACGTGAAATAGTCCTTCATGTAGTTTTTATTCCATTTTATGAAGTACCATAATATATTTAACCAGTTCTCTTTTGGTGAGCATTTAGGTTATTTTTAGTTACTTAAACAATGTTGCCATGATAAACTTTGAATATGCCTGCAAGTATACCTGTAGGATAAATTCCTGGAAGCGATACTGCAATTGTCATTTTGGTAAATATTGCCAGGTTGTTCTTCCTAGGATTGTACCAATTTATAGTCCACTGTCAATGTGCCAAAGGCATGGTTTTGTGAAGCTTCTGGATTTTTGCCAATCTGATAATGTGGTTTTAATTTGCATTTATCTTGTGATTGATGGTTGAACATCTTATGTATCTAAAAGTATTTACATTTTCTTTCTCTGGACTTTAAACTCATATTTTTTTTTTACCTTAATGTTTTCCATTTAGTTATTGGTATTTTAAAAATTGATTTATGAAAGCTCTTTGTATATTAGGGATTTATATAAAATACATATGTATTTATACCCTTTGGGATTTAAGTTACCACCATCCTTCATGTTATCATTTGTCTTTTGACATTACCTACAGGACCCTTTTTATGAGGGAGTCATGCAGAGGGGCTTTTAAGTGAAAACTTGTTTTTGTAGACATAATTACAATGTTTTCCTTTTATGATCCTCTGATTTTATTTTTAATGGAGTATGAGACATACATACTTCAGAATTACAAAGGAATTTGTCAGTTATTTTTGTAGTATTTTCATAGATTTGTTTTTTACATTTCATTTATCCTAATCTGTGAAGAGAGGTATGATCTATCTTAATTGTTCTTCTAGCTGACTACTTGCTTATTTATATTCTTTTCCTTGTGTAGGCTATTTTATTAGGGCTTTCCAAGGAATCAGAACCGATAGGATGTGTATATGTATACACATCCAATAGGTTAGGATAAAGAGATTTGGTACAAGGAATTGTCTGACATAGTTACGGAGGCTGGCAAGTCCAAAATCCACAGTGTGGGCCAGTGTGTTGTTAATAAAATATGTTGAGTTTATCCAGAGGAGCCTCAGAAACATCGTGGGGAATGGGGCTCTGTCGAGTTGTGGGGACCTGTGCTGTGCTCAGTGGTTCCAAGAGGGGCTTAAGAAGAGGGGGAGTTGTCTGTCCTGGATCAGCTGCTCTCAAAAAGCCGCGGGCCTTTAGTGATTAATTTTTATCATTGAAGCAGGAGGGCTGATGCAGGGACAGGTTGTCATTGGTAAGGAAGCACCAGCCACAAAGAGAAAGACAGCAGTGGAGGTTGAGTCCCTTTGTTGTCAGCGCTGGCTGTTTTGTGAGAATGACCTTCCTTCTGCTGGTCTTCCTGGCCATTTTTCTTCCCACATTCCCGCTTCACCATCCTTCATCTTTGTTTCTTCATTTATTTAGGTAGTTTTTAATCTCTTTCATAACATTCTTTGAAAAAGCGCTGTTGTATTTCCATATATATTTGTATATTCCTTTTATTTTTGTTGATGTAAGTTGCTTTTAAAACATTTTTTCATTGTTACAAATATAATGAAATTTGTACATTACTTCGTTAGGTCCGCTGACCTTTGAGTTCTCATTATTTCTATTAACTCTATCCTTTGTAGATTTTCTTAGGTTCCCTCAATTTTAAAAAATGTTTTAGAAAGCTACCCCTTCCCTTTAGGTCTTTCTGCAGATTAGCTTCTCCAATGCATTGTTTCAAAGAACTATTCATTCTTTTATTATCTCTGACTTTAAAAGAAGGCTTTCAACATTTCATCATGAAATACACTTAATTTTTCTGTTTTCTTTTATTAGCTGCCCGCTTTTGGGCAAGAAGTTCCCTTTTTCTAGTTTGCTAAGAACTTTTATCATGGATGGATGCTAAATTTTACCTTACATGCCTTTTTATGTCTTTGAGATGTTTATTTTGTTTTTCTTTTATAATCTGTTACTGTGGTAAATTAGTGCTTTGTATATGTGTTTCTAAGTATTAAACCAAACATGCATTCTGAGATAAACCTGACCTCATGATATATATTACCTTTTTATACATCACTGAATTCAGTTTGCTGACATGTATTTAGGTTTCTTGAATCAGTGTTCATGGATGAGATTGAACTGTAATTACCTTTGTGAGGTTTTGGTATCTGTATGATGGAGTTTTGTCAAATGAATTGAGGGCTAGTCCTTTTTCAAATGTACAGGAACAGGTTCTCTAAAAGTTTGGAGTTATGTGTTTTTTGAATGTTCGGTAGAAGTGTCTGTGAAGCTATGGAGGATTGTGTAGCCCCTTGATGTTTAGCTTTTGTCAGTTCTGAGTTTTGACCTTTGATCTTACTATTTTTTGTGTGTGAATATAGGTGTATTCAAGTTACCCATTTCTTCTTGAGTCAGTCATTTGCTTAAACATGTCATTATGTATTAGGGCTTGATTATTTTATTCAACTTTTCAGGTTTCTTAAGGTGAAGTTGATCTTAGTAGTCTTTATTTCTTTAATTTCTGTAACATCCAGAGTTAGGGCGTTTTGAACTCAGATTTCTCCTTCTTTATTCTTGATTAATCTTACCAGCAGTTTGCCTTTCCAAACTCACTTGGGCTGTTGTCCTTTCTGTTACATGTTTTTCCTTTTTATGTTCAGCTTTGTTTTTATTGAGGTTTGTTTTGCTCTTAAAAAATTTTCAATCAAGGAATGCTTAGCTTATTTGAAACCTTTTTGTCTGATAAAGCCAAATATAAGACTAAAAAATTCCTCTTAAGTACTGCTTTGGCTGAATCTGTCAAGTTTTGATATGCATTATTTTTGTACTTTTTTAATTACAAGAATTTTCTCATTTCCCTTCTTTGTTTTTTGAAGGTAGTTTTATTGAGACCAGGGTTTATTTTTTGTTCCTTCAGAGGAATTGGTATAATGCTTTACCAGTTGCACATAAGCACTAGTCCTCTGGAAGCATATTTAGTGTTTTACTTTATTGAAGTTTTATTATTGAGAGATTCTTAATATGCTGATAAAATGATATCATGAGTATTCACGCACCCCCTCCTCCTAATTTCTTTCCTTTACTAACCTAGCCATACTTGGGTATCCCTAGCTATCCTTAGAAAGTCTTTATAGTAAACTTGTTTCAAGCAGAATTCAAACAAGACTAATACATTGATTTGGTTCTTTTTACCTGGAACTGCCCTTTCTTACCCCATCCCCACTTATGGCTTTGTTGTGCTGAAAAACTGAGTCATTCCTTGCGAAATGACTGGTCTGATTGTTTTCTTCTGAAGGGGCTTGTTCATTGAGCCCCATTATTTCCTGTGTATTGCAATTAGAGCCAGAGACCTGGTGGTTAGATGTTTTTGTTGTGGTGGTTGGAAAGCATGTCCCCAGCAGTTAGGGCACTGCTCCAGTTCACAGGAGGGGTCTGGGGCCCTCACTTCGAGGGAAGAAGTATCTAAATGCTTCTAGTCCAGTCTTTCTGGTGGCCACCAGCTGTCTTTTGACTGAGGCAACAGACATGGGATGAAGACAGGCCTTCCCTGCTGTCCTCTGTCCCAGTTCCTCATCACAAAAATCTGTGTGAGTATGGGACAAGTCAGTTGGTGGCTTTAGACCACTGAGTCTGGGTGTTTTGTTTCATCCACATCATCACTGGTTGACATGGTCTGAGTCCTGCATAGTTGATGCTGTGAGTGTACTGCACCAGAATGAGCATAATGTTTGTCATCCCAGGTTAGTGATGTTGAAATTGATTGCTGGATTCAGGTGCTGAAGGCTTCTGGGACCGCTTTGAACGGTATTTTCTTTGTGGGGTTTGGCAGACCACACCAACAAGTGTTAATTTTTTTTTTTTTTTTAAGATTTTATTTCATTATTTTTAGAAAGAGGGGAAGAGAGACAGGCAGAGAGATACATCAATGTATGGTTGCTTTTCACCTGCCTCCAGCTATGGACCTGGCTGGAGACCTGGCTTGCAACCTGGTTATGCGCCCTGGCTGGGAATCGAAACTGCGATCTTTGGGTTTGCAAGCCTGCGCCTTATCCACTGAGCCATCAGCCAGGGCTACAAGTGTTAATTTTGACCAGACACCCTGGTGATAGTTAATCTGTGGTTACTAATTCTCATGGGGGCTATTTCTAAATTCTTCCTACTTTTGAGAATTAAGTAAAAGACAGGTATTTCTCTTCTGCTTGGTGGATTTTCATATCCTTAATTGAGAGGTATTACCTCATATTTTACTACCCTTTGGCAATCCCTTGCACCACTGCTGCTTTCCCAGGTGCCCATGTGGTCCTCAAAGGGAAGCTTAAAATCTAGCAAAAGTCAGCTTCTATTGCTCTTTCTTTCCATGTTCTTGATTTACTTTATGTATGTATCTGGTTTTACTCATATTTACATTGTCTGTGATCCATTTCCAGTGTTTTAGGTCTTTAAATCGGTAGACATTTAGAATACCTAATCTACTATACTCTTGGAGCTGTTATTCTCTTAATATTTTCTAGTTATTAATTTGACATCCCTTACACAGTTTAAAACTGTGTAAGCATGTAATATAATAGATAATTTAGCATATACAAGAAGTACATTCCCATTTTACCAAGAAACTTTCCAGTGTCTCCTTTATTCTTTCAAAATAAAATTCATAGATGTTTACACAAATTTTCAAATAAGTGATAATAATGTATTAACTGTATATGGGAAAGAGAAAGGAAAGTAGCATATAATAAAAATTTGAATATTTAGGTAACTACACAGGCATGGATGGCTATATTAGGAGACCTGGGAAACAGGTGCGCGCATGTGTGTGTTGGGATCACTGTGAACTTGACAGCTACAAAATACTGTGGATAGGAGCATGGTATTAGCAACTCCTGGGGCCTGAGTAGGACTGTCCGTGGTGCCATCTTTTCTTAAGATGGTGTGCAACTTGTGGTCAAAGCAGAACAAAACAAAGTCTAATTAGGCTCCCTTTAATATACATGGTAGTTCTGGATAATTCAGTGCAAGGCAAGATTATTTTGAGAAATGTGGAAGTCTTCTTTGGCTCTTTCAAATCCATTTTGTCTCCAAATTCTATTCAACATCTGAGAACATCTTGTTAGTTCTGTTGCTGCCTCCATGGTCAGGGTACCCTGGTCTCCTATTTGCACTGTCCCATTTGCCCTCAGTTGGTCTCTCAGTGTCCCTACCTATGACAGCCAGGTGCACATTTTAAATCGTTGGTGTGTTTTACTGAATTTTTCTCTAGAAGGCATTCAAAAATGATGGTCTGACCAACCCAGCCAGCTCACTTATGTACATTTTAATATTTATTTTCCAATGGTTTTTATTTTGAATTATTTCTAATCACAATTGTACATAGTTGTTTTTTTGTTTTTGTTTTTGTTTTTTTGAGCTCCAACATTATTAACACATTATTGACCAGCAATTTTATACAAAAGCTAATGCAAGTGCAAACATGAGTTAACTCAGGTAGCAAACTACATCCATCTGTTCATTTAAAAGACTTAGGAATTTTGAATTAGATACAGAACCTGCCTAATTGAATAGATAACAGATTTGATTTTATCAAGGAAGAAGTACATAGTTGGACATTTACACTATTTTCTATAGTAGGGAAAATGTTCAATGCTATATATATGTATTTAGCTTAGACTTGTTGCCTATTTCATCATTTTTGGGTCATAAAGTATTAAGCGTAGCTTTGTTTCCATGTCCACAAGCCCCGCTTAGCATGCTCTTTCGGTCTCCTCCTTGAACCTGTAGATAGACTTACAGTGTTTGCTTGTTTTTTACTTCTAATCCCTGATCTGCTTCAGATCCATTCGTGAGATGCTGGAGAAGTGTCCTGTTTTCTCTTGTGGCACATGCGTTTCCCAAGACCTCTACCCACGGCCCCCCAAGGGCAGTGTTGGGAGAGCCAGGCCACCTGGAGGGAGTGGCCCGTGTGGAAGGAGGATATCCGTAACACCGGTGGCCCTGCCGTCGGCTCCCTCCCAGGTCGGTGGCCCAGGGAGCCTCACAGAATCGGCTGTTTCACGGCCTGAAACTGCACTCTTCCCATAGCCAAACAAATCTTTTACTCTTTAGAGAAGATTTGTAGGAGGTAAGTTTATTCAAGTGAGCCCCAGCTTATTTAAGGAGAACAGATAGGTCAGGATAGACTTTTTAAACCCCTAGTGTAAAGTGGCAAGATAATTTTTGACTTTCCCTTTTTGGGTATCGTTTTTATTCCAGTTGATAGAATTATTCCAGATTTTGAGAAAAATATCAGGTATTACGAATGCATATTTTCAAGATATAACTATCTTTTTATTATTCTTTTAACCTTAGGTTTATTGGAAAAACTTCAGATGACAGATGGTTAGGAAAAGCAAAATGTAATCATTTATTGAACCTCTGTGCTTGGGAAAAAATGTCCTATATACCGGGAACCCAGTAATCAATGAGACCTTGCACCTGAACCGAAGGAGCTCCAGTCCAGTGGAAGGGTTGACGGGCACAGATAATGACAGTGCAGTGTGTGGATGTGTGTGTGTGTGGGGGGGGGGGCGGTTTCAAACTGTGACTGGGTGCTGGTAAATGAGTCTAGAGGAGGGCTTGAAGAATGAGCCAGTTTGCTTGTAAGACAAGAAGAAATGATCTTGGGGAAGGAGCAATTCTTGTTATTGAAAGTAGAGGTAATGCCCAGTCCTGAATGATCCTGAACTAGACTCTTAAGATTGGCCATTAAGAAGAAACATATTAATTATGCTCAGAACTGGTGACTTATATTGCTTTTTATTGATGATTGAAAATGAAATGAAAGGTTATTGTTTAATACTTTTAAACAGAATAGTACTAGCTTGGCAGGGTACTTGTCACAGTGGGCCATGCAACAGTTGAATCAAGTGGAAGTCTGTAAACTTACATGTGAGCACGTAGTTAACAAGTGTTTAAATTATATAAACGCTGCTTTATCTAGACACTTTGTGGTCTGCTATTTTGAAAGAAGATGCAGTAAAGTATTTGTCAAGTGGGCATCATTCAAAAAGAAGGAGATAGCATTTGCAGAATGAAGGTAAAATACTTTAAACTTAACTTCTGCTAAATGAGTCACTAAAGGAGTTCAGAGGTTACATTAGGTACATTTTCTGTGATCCATTGTGGTATAAACATTTGTTTATTGCTATTGTTATTTAATTACTCTATGTTTTTATTACTTATATGACAAAATATTAATTTATGGGCTGCTCTTTATTCTGCAGTGTTTGGGGAGAATTAACCATAGAAGGCCTGTGTTCAATCACTGAAGTATTCATATCATTTGTTTTATAAGATTTGTTATAAGAGCAAAGACAAGTGTGGCATTTATTGTTCACTGTTGTTAATTACTTAGCATTTATTATTCCAAAAGCTTTTGGAATGTAGGTTGCTAAAAATTATTCTTTGTTTTATTATTTATTTATTTAAAAATATTTTATTCGATTCCCCAGCCAGGGCACATAACCAGGTTGCAAACCAGGTCTCCAGTCAGGTCTGTGGCTGGAGGCAAGTGAAAAGCAACCATACATTGATGTCTCTTTCCCTCTCTGCCTCTCTCCCTTCACCTCTTTCTAAAAATAATGAAATAAAATCTTAAAAAAAAAATAGATATATATATATATTATTCATTATTTTTAGAGAGAAGGAAGGGAGGAAGAAAGGGAGAGAGATATCAATGTATGGTTGCCTTTCACCTGCCTCCAGCTGGGGAGCTGGCTGGAGACCTGGTTATGTGGCCTGGCTGGGAATCGAACCAGCGACCTTTGGGTTTGCAGGCCGGCACCATTCTATTCTTTGTTTTAAAGGTAACTGATTACCAGTGAAGCCTTGGTCCATACTTGAATTTTAACTCTGCTCTGCTTGCTGTCCCCTATTTGTAGTGTCCTAGGCTTTGGACCATTTCTAGGGGGAATTTCCTTTTACGTGTAAAGAGCTTGTGGGTGTGTAAGAAGAGCACTTTTAGCTTACTTTCAGGTCTGAGCAGTGCCCACTCCCTAGACTGATTTTTGGTTCTTGACTTGGGTAACCATGGAACTGATGCTGGAACTTGGGTTGGAGCCATCATTGGGGGCTCAGCGAGAATGCCCAGGTCTGTTGCATCAGCAATGGGCTGGATGGTGGGCCCTGGCAGGGCTGGGTACAGAGCAAGAGGGCAGGGATTGAGAAGGCAGCAGCTTTCCTCTCTCTGCTGCTTTTTCCCTCCCTTGGGAGACAGAGTAGGATTGTAAAAGCTCAGCCCGTTTTGAATATAGGTATAATTTGCTGCCTTAACAGTTTCTGTTCATATAGAGTGGTCAGTTTTGTGTATTAATATGTGTTTTTGCTTCTTGCTACTCCAGAAAGCTTTTAAGTAAATAGAAGAAACTACTGAAGAATGAAGGAAAACATTTTGGAAATGTTAGACTGTCATTTGACGTGAATATTTTGTTGTTGTTTCTAATTGCTGTAGAAATCAGGGCAATCCTGTAGTCAGTTGCAGCTATACGTCTGCCTGAACCTTGGCTTTATTGTATAGAAGTGGAGAAAAGCAAGAGAAAAATCCTCAAATGTGATACATATCTCTGAGTAATACAGCATTTTTGGCTCTTTCATGGAAAACTTCAATAATTATTATTTTTATCTTTTATACTATAATTGGGAACCTGCATATAATTATAATTTGATAATGCTATTCATTTTCATGTTTAAAATATTTAAACATTTTTCAAGTACCAGAAAACAAAACCAAGAAGTGAGGAATTACATAGCACTGACAACCTTTTTACTACTTAATTTACAAAAGGTGATGGAAGGTTCACCCAAGAAGGGCCGCCTGGAAACCATAGGCGGGCCTAGAGCCAGCGCACAGCCTGGGCCTGGTGTCGCCATGTAGAAATGGGCAGATTGAGTCCACTGCCCAGCACTATCTACTGTGGTGGCGGAAGAGGAAAGTCTGTCATTGTTTAAGATATATTTTATTAAAAGCTGTGAGAGCTGGGCTTGATGGCTCGCTTCCCTTTGCCTCAGTTTGTTCTGTATAAGGTGGGGATATTTGCCCTTAAAGGATTGTTTTGGGAAATCAAAATAAATTATAAGTTGAAATAAAGAATTAAAAGTGTTTTGTAAGTTGCAGTATATTTTAGAAATAGAGAGTGTTAAAGTTACAGATGTTACTATTAATACTGCGCTTTGGGCCCTGGCTGGTGGCACAGTGGATAAGTTATCAGCCTGTGAACCCAAAAGTCACTGGTTCGATTCCCAGCCAGGGCACATAACCAGGTTGCAGGCCAGGTCTCCAGCCAGGTCTGTGGCTGAAGGCAGATGAAAGACAACCATATATTGATGTTTCTTTCCCTCTCTGTCTCCCTCCCTTCCCCTCTCTCTAAAATCAATAAGCATGTCCTTGGGTGAGGATTAAGAAAAAAAATTCTTTGTTTTCAATAATTTCTTTATTTTAAAAAATTCTTGAAGTAGCACATAGTATATATATTGTATTCCAGGACATTGTGTGAAAATGTTTGAAGTGGGGTCAACTTTAGAATTTGGTAGTGTGGGCAACAACCACCTTTTTCTTCTGGAAGAATTAATAGAAGCTGCTCCACCCCCCACCAGTTCACTGACTGGTTTTCCACACAAGGCTGGGCTTTTGGGAAGAGGAACTGATTTCTGTCTCTTTGCATTAGCCCTGGGAGGTGAAAGCCAGATGGGGACCAAGGTGAGGGTAGGGGGAATGGGGGGCGGGCACTGGCTAAGTGGACCGCGTGGTGTTCTGTAAAGAGAAAAAGGGTGATTGCCTGCATCAGGGTTATCAGGAGTGTTAGCTCAAGTTAGTTCTTACTCTAAAACTATTCTTTTGGGGGAATCTGGAAATCAGCATTCAGCTTTACAGGCAATTCTGATGCGTTTCAAAGTTTGAGAGCTGCTGGAGTGCAGAAGTACTAACCAGTGCTTTCCATTTCTTTCTTCTAGCTTGGCTCCTTGATATTATTTCACTTATTAATAACCTTGAGAAGTCACACATCAATTTATACCTGAAGATGGTGGGGCTTGGGTTTGGTCCCCACTCTATTTTAATCTAAAGGGTTGATGGTCTTCTTTATTAGTGTTCACAATAGAGATGCATTTTGCTTCAGGGTTAGGCTGATGCTCAACCCTTTAGGCCACTGGTATGGGCCTTTCCAGTTGTTAACCTAGTGGTTTTCAGACTTTAGTGTCCATTGTACTGGAAGGCTTATTAAAATGCAGATTGTTGAACCCTGCTTCTAAAGTTTCTGATTCTGTAGTGTGGAGTTGACCCAATAATTTCATTTCTAACAAGTTGCTGCTAGTAATGCTGGTATCGCCACTGACCCAAGGGGCTACCCACTCTTGGGGAACCACTGTGTAAGTCTCCTAGTCGTTCTGGGGTGTCTACGAATCTCTGGCCCAGCATATCAGAGTGCACTCCCTCTCTCTTCTGGGACCCAAGGACCCTGCAACTAAAGGGCTGATGTCCTGCACAGCAGGGGACCCTGGACTCCACTATCCCACCACTTACCCAGAACTGCTAGGGACTTGTCCTTGCAATGGTTCTCAAGCCTCTTTGCTTACAGAAAAGCAGGATTATCCTCAGAATGCCCTTGGAAAGTTTGAGGAGTTCATTTTTTTATTTTTTATTTCTCTTAAATATTTTCATTGTTTTATTTTTTAAAGAGTATATTTATTAGTTTTAGAGAGAAGAGAAGGGAGGGAGGCAGAGGGGGAGAGAAACATCAATGTATGGTTGCCTTGGTTGCCTTGCACCTGCCTCCAGCTACAGACCTGGCTGGAGACTTGTTTATGTGCTCTTTTTTTGTTTGTTTGTTTGTTTATGTGCTCTGACTGGGGAATCCAACCAGCAGTTTTCGGGTTTGCAGGCAGGCACCTATCCACTGAGTCACCAGCCAGGGCCCTAGGTGTTTATTTTAATATTAAATGGCCAAAGGAATACTTTTTACTTTAATTTTCATGTAATTGATGACAACCCCCAAATTTCTGGAGTCTTGGTTTTCTTCTTTTTCTTAAAATAGAAATTTAATTGACTCTAAAGGTAAAATATATTCTATAGTCATAGCAACACTTAACTGGAATATATATCTTTGAGCTCTAAGGGAACTTGGAAAAATTCAGATTTTCTGTTTCTTTTTTCTTTCTTTTTTGGGGGGGAGTGGTGGTGGTCTATAGCCTGTCTGTTTCCAATGAAGATTAGTAAAGTGGTAGTAATTGGACACTAACTTCTTTTAAGTAAACATTTTCCCCTATAGTCTGTACCCTGAAAAGAAAAACTGGAATGGAGAATGTTAAAATTAATTTCATAGATCAGATGATCCATTTTGAGATCTTTTTGAAAGTTAAAGTAACATGCGCTCATGGTAAAAAAAAAAAAAATGAAACCAAATCCTTTTAACTTCTTGAAGGCATTGTTGGTACAATGCAAAACAAAATCTTCTCTGCCTGGCTATCCTTGGTTGTTTTTTGGTCTGGCTTTCTTTATTTTTTCCCTTTGATTCTTTGAGCTTTCACTCCAAAGGCATTTATTTCATGAGGAAGTCACAGGCTTTTTAAAAGTAATTCCTTGTATAGCGTCAGGGATAAGTTGGCAAGGTAGGCTTGAGGTAGGACCTTTCTGGCACCTTACTTGACTCTCATTGGCAAAAACACACTCTCAACCTGTTTGTACAACACATGGGTTTCCCAGTTCTGTTTCAGCTGCTCACTGCCCTGCTGCTTGCGTCCTGTGTGCTGCTCCTGTCACTACAGTGAGTGTATAGTAATGCAGTGTGTCCTGTTCAGATAGCTTTTTAAATCAGGTGACTTAGGCAACCTGGTCTAATTGCACATGTGGTTTGGGTACTAACTGTATTTGGAAATTTAGTGATTATATTTTATTCCAGTTACTTAAAAGATTGTAATGTTATTTGTACTAATAGGGTTTTTACATCTGTAAAATTATGTTGTCAATTCTGGGAAAACCCAATTTTGGTATTATTCCTATTCTTGAGAATTTGGTAAAGGCTAGAAATTGTTTTCTCAGTAAAATATATGTAATTACATAAAATGTGCTTTAATATCTGGAGTTTTCAGATCCCTTTCTCTCCAGGTTAAGAATTCAGGCCCTTAAAGTGAGTTCCGGTCCTAGAGTCAGGCCTTTGGCTCTGTGGCTGGAGCCGCTGACCTGGGAGGAAGGCGTGTGGGCTGTGGCTGTAAGATCAGCCTTGAGAGGGAGTGAGGTGCCAGTACCATTTTATTTCAGAGGGGTTGGGACCTGTTTGAGCTGCTGCTGCAACCACAATAAGACAATTAGGGCCATTCCTGACCTCGCAAGGACGCGTAAGGAATGGGTAGCTCATGTCTACCTATTTTACAAGTACAAAGGCCCAGTAAACTAGACCTTGTTAATGATACAGTCAAATTTCACACTAGTACCACTCAGTGGCATAATACCTAAAACCCTCATTGTAGCAATCTCTTAATTATCAAACTTCAATGAAAATACTACACTATCTTTAGGCAACAGTTCTCAAACTTGAAAACGAATCTGGGAAGTTTATTAAAATTTTTGATTCCTGGACCGCAGCCTGAGCTTGACTACGGGGTTGAGTCCAAGGAGTTCTTGCCCAGTGGGAGGCAGGGTGGGAAGGTCATTACAGGCATCGAGTCTGGAGCAAGAATGCGTTGGTTCCCATCCCAACTCCACCACTTGCCAACTGAGGACCTCGGGCGCAAGTTACGCCATCTCTGTGCCTCAGTTCCTTCATCAGTAAAGTAGTACTTATTCTGTAGGGTTGATGTCTAGACAAAAAGTCTCCCATTTAGTGAATAAAGTACTTAGAAGAGTGCCTGTCAAATAGTAAATGTTGTGTAATTGTTAGCTGCTACTGTCACAGTGAAGACTGTCATTGCCACAAGATGAAGTTCCAGTGGTCCAATGAGAATTTTGAATCTTACTCTTAAGTGTGGTTTTAAGTATATAAATAACAATGGGTGACTTTTATCAAACACTTAAATGTGCCACGCACAATGCTAGTCTTAAAGGTAGTCTCCTTTAATCATTAATATAACATTTGGATGTAAATCCCTGTATCTTGGTTTTATGGATAAGGAAAGTAATTCTTTAGGTAACAAGTTACAGAACTGGGATTCCTTTTTTTCTGTCTGTGCATGTATTACAAAAAAATATAGCTGAATGTTTACTGTGGCTCTTTTACATTTGGGTGTATTAAAATAAATTAGTCAAAGCCGTAATTACTTTGGTCCTTAGTTCTTGAGTATCTTAGTACTTCTCTTGAATATTTTAGGAAATTATAATTTCAGGCAGCCATATGGCTTCCTTTCTCACTCTGAGGCCCCCTAAAAGTTTAGAAAGATGTTCTTGTGAAAATAAAGAAAACAAATGAAAAAGCTTTTCTTCACTCTTGAATGCCAGAGCAGTGGTCTTGGGATCCTAACTTGATTGGTGTAGAAGAAATAGCTGCTGGCAGTGGCCTCTCCGTCCCCTCGGGCTTCATCTGCACTACAGGCTGAGGGGCTGCTGTGGCCTCCAGTATACCCAAAAGTCTCCTAGGCTGTAGTGACATTGTGGCGATGGCTGGCTACAACTGTAGTGAGGAATCTCTTACCAATGTTAATGAGAATCATCAATAAAAAATGTCATGACAGCCTGTCATTTGCCTAGAATTGTTTTTTTTTTTAATCTGGAAATAATTATTTCTTTGAATTGGTAGAAAATAACTTACAAATTTAGCTCCTGAACTCACCAGTATATATGGTATATTAATAGGAATATGGCTTTATTATAAACTTAGAATCTACCTGTGGAATCAGTAGCAGTGAAAAACCATTTGAGCTTTTGTTATGTGATTTTTAAGTCTAAGCTATAATAATTTTGGATCAAGGGTAAAGGAAGATACAGGGCAAAGTATTGATACGGATCTAGCAGAATAAAGTTACCATTATCCTGAACAGAGATTAATCATGATATACAAGGTCAGTCCCAAAGGTATCAGCCATGCAAACTGTTTTAGTTATATTGACGTGGGCTCAACACTTTCAGAACAGACCTCGTGTATAAAAAACCCTGTTGTTGGAGCACCAAGTTTCTAAGGTGCACATTTTCAAGGACTAAAGGAAGGCAGATTGTACCCTGGGCCTTCTTAACTCAACTCAATCCAGTACGGTTTTTGGAGTCGTAAGCTGAACTCCGAAAAGTTTGTTCAGGGTGACACAGCTAGTGAATAGTCTTGAAGTAGACATTTAAACTTGTGTTTGTTTGACTTAAAGGTTCATGGTCTTTGGAGAGATCTGTGTCTGGAAAAGGCTTCTTGGAGTCAGTGAAATAGGAAACTGGGCCTTTAAGAGGCTGGACCAAGATGAGGAAAGATATGAGTGTCAGATTTAGGCAGGGATGGCAGCCGGGGCTGTGAATCACAACAGGTTGATCAGGAATTGAGATTAAGAAAGGATCATTGAGTCAACCGTCAGGGCAGGTTTTCCCTTGTGGATCTAGGAAGAAATGAAACTGGAAAGGTTAATTTAGTTAAGATGATGATTTTTTAAAAGACAGCTATGTGGCAGGATTAAATAATACAGCAAACATGTTAAAGATAAAGGGAATGGGAGGGGAGATAACAAACTGAAAGATGAACTGGTACTGCTGGTGTGGCTCTGTGGATTGAGCACAGGCCTGGGAACCCAGGGATCGCTGGTTCGATTCCCAGCCAGGCACATACCTAGGTTGCAAGCCCAGGTCTCCAGCCAGGTCCCCAGCTTGAGGCAGGTGAATGGGAACCATACTTTGATGTTTCTTTCCCTTTCTTCCTCTCTCTCTAAAAAAGATGAATAAAATATTTTTAAAAAATAAATGAAAGATGAAATGGTCGGTGCTTAGTGGGTTTTCTTAGGAGAGAGGAGAGGAGGACATTGGGACAGTAGTCAAGTTCTTTTAATCTTTCAGGGAAAGCTGAAGTGGGCTCTATAGCCCCAGCCCTGCCTTTGCATGAACTTTGTTTCATTTGCATGAAAGTGTTAAATGGAAACAGATCAGATCCCATGCACTGGGCTTTCAGCAGTGTATGGCCAGTGTGTTGCATCTACCCTTATTCCCTTACCTCGCCCCTCCAACTTCCACCCTCAGTACATTTTCAAGTAAATCCCAGACTTGTGTATCATTCTGTAAATACTTTTAATATGGCTCTATAAGGGCTTTAAAAAGAAGTAACACAGTTTTCTCATTTAAAATAAAATGTTTTCATACAATTATCCATTGTTTAAATTTCCAGTAGTCTCAAATGGAGTAAGTTAAACTTAATTTACCTTGTGGGGTAGTTTGAATCAGGATCCCCCAAAAGCCCTGTCTTACAATTGGTGTATACCTTTACACTGCTAGGATTTCCTATCTCAGTCTCTCCCTTTCTTTCTCTCTCCTTTTATTCTTTCTGTTGCGACTTATTCATCCAAGAAACCAGGTCACTTATCTAGTAGAGATCCCCAGAGTTTGGGATTTGCTGATCAGTTTCCTCTATCCTTTTTATTTCCTATAAATTGGTAGTTAGACATACAAGCTTTATCAAACTTGTTATCAATTATTTTTGCCAGGAATATCCATTGCTGGTTTCTTCATTAGGAGCTATAGGCTGTCTTAATTTGTCTCCTTTTTGATGCCACCACCAATGCTTGCCATAGTCTTCTTTCTCTTAATTTCCAGTATATTTTTTACTGCATTCTTTGTAGCCATCTTTTGCATCAAGACTGTCAGTAACTAACAGCCAAATGTGGTTTGTAGCCCATTACCACCAGACAATGTAGCTGTTAACATGATAAATAATCTTGGACATGGGCCTAAGTTTTGTTCCGTTTTATGTGTTTATCCCCGCACATTTATTTGGTATCGCTGCGTCTAATTCTGAGTGTCAGCTCAGAACAGCCATTCAGTCAGTAACTCACCAGACTCATGTAGTGCTGGGCACCCGGAACCCAGGAGGAAGTGAGGATCTTGTTCAGAAGATACATAAACAAAACACAGCACTGTAAATTCTTTATAGAGGGGTTGATCTGCAGTTGGTGTGAAGTAGTTGTTTGTTGTGATGGTGGAGTTAATTGCTAGTAGGGTCTTGAGACAACCAGATGTTTGCAGACACAGAAGGAAGCATGTCCGCTTGGGACTGAAACCAAGATTGAGAGAGACACACGTGCAGACTTGTGGCCACAGGGGAGCCCCTGGGCAGCCGAGTGGTGAAGCAAAGACTTGCAGTGGGCCCCAGGGAAGGCCCAGATGTAGCTGGAGCGGCACTGAGGACGGTTGATGAGCTCCTCTGCACCAGCCTGAGGATGGGGCTTCCTTCTGGACGCACCGAGGAGGCCTTGTCCGAGTAGTTGTGCTTGCACCCTGCCTTGCGCATTTCTGCACATCTGTCCTGCTGGCATGGGGGCAAGAGGACGTGGTAGAGGGCGGCCCAGGTGAAGGTGCTGGCTGTTGGAAAGGGGAAGGAGTGGACTTGACAGTGATGTGGGGTTTGGTGAAGCATCAGCTGGGTGTGGATGATGAAATTACTCCATCAGGTTTAAGGGGAACAGATAGAGTCATTTCTTGACATGGTGGGTGCATGGGACTCTACCTATATAGGTTGAGATGTTCAAACCGTGGTTAAAATACAAGGGACTTGTTTCTGACTCCGAATCATAACCCCCTGGGGGTCAGGAGGAGTCCCTGGGATAGAGATCCGAGGGACACCACCTTGCAAGGCAGAGACAAAAAGAGGAAGCAGCAAAGGAGCCCTGAGCAAACACAGCCTGGGAAGGCAGGCTGGGCCTCTTCACCTTGCCTTCCACCAGCCTGTGGACTTTAACTATCTGATGATAATGAGCACTCAGGGCCCGTGGCCTTGCTTTCAAATCTGTAGGAGTCTTTTCTTTTGTAATTTCTTATTCATAATGTTGCAGTTGAATGTTTTGGAAGTATCACATATAAAATAATAAAGATATAATTTACATAAATTTTGAAAGGGGAATTTAGGAGGACATATAGAAGCCTAGGATAATGCCCTAAAAAGTTAAAATTACTTAAAATTTTTATTATGTAATAGTGCTCGCAGCTTCCAGTTGTCTCGGAAGTACAGTCAGGCCAGCAATGAAGATCAGTCCATCACACTGAGCTGCTCATGCAGTGCACAGACACTGGTGACACAAATTCCTGGAAGTTTTGTTTCTTCCTGGTGAGAAACAAGATGGTAGTGGGGCCTTCACCCACTACCCATCTATGTGTGGTTATCACATAGATGGACTGCACACACTGCCTGCCAAAGCCAGCTGTCCTCATTGATAGGTAGCAAGGTAGGGATGACTGCCATTCTTGGAATGGGTGTTTTATAGATTCACATTGCTTTCCTTTGGACAGGGTTTTTATTCATTGTTTTCAGAGAGAAGGGCAGGGAGGGAGGGAAAAGGGGAGAGAAACATCAATGTATGGTTGCCTCCAGCTCGGGACCTGGCTGGAGAGACCTGGCCTGCAACCTAGTTATGTGTCCTGGCTGGGGGATTGAACCAGGGGCCTCTGGGTTCACAGGCTGGCCCCAGTCCACTGAGCCACACCAGCCAGGGCTGGAAAGGATCTTTTAAACTTATTTGTCTACAAGCTTGAAAGTGGAGAGGTGAACGGCATGCCAAGTTTCCTGAACGGAGTAACTTTGGCAACTCTGTGCAGCCAGGGGGCATTTTCTCTGCAGAGGTGACCCACTCCTCCTTCCCTTCTCCATACATCTCACATGCCAGGGCCATTTCTGTTCCCTGTTAATAGTTAGAATTGATGAGAGGAATTTCCAAAGCAGAGAGAGAAAAGAAGTAAGGAACTATTCTAATCTAGGTTTTGCAGGTGGTTAAAAAATTACTCAAACTTTCCATCTCACTCTGGATTATTTTAACAGTAGTAAGGGACCATCTGCATTCTCTTTCTAACCCATCTACATTTAATGCAATTACTGGGAAAATCTCAAATCCCATGGGACATTATGGTTCTAGATCCAGAAGCCAAGCGGTTCCCTGTCAATTTTTATTTTAGACCTGAAGACAACCAGTGTTTGCTTGCTTCTGGACTGGTCCTCCCCAGCCTTTTAGTACCACTGCTGTTGCTCTAAACTCTTCAGGTTCTTTTATTTTTGATTACTATCTACCAGTCTTCCCTCTTCTTTCCTGCTCTGGGTTTGCTGCATTGTATAATGTGGGTAGGCATCTTGTGATGCCAAGACAAACATCTTTAGTAAAGCTTCGTCCTGTTGCAAAATTTTGCACTATGAATGAGTGTATGTTGGCACTTCCTTTAAGAACACTTTTTCTATCAAAATCTTAAATGTACCCCAACCCTTTGGCAGAAATTCCACTTGTGGAGATTTTTATGTTATAGAAATACAGAGTGGAGCAAAAGTAAGTTTACAGTTGTGAGTACACAAAACACAGAGTTTGTGTGTAATTGCTATTATTTTCCATACAAACAACTGTGAATCTACTTGTGCCCCATAAAGATGTATGCATAGGGGTGTTTGTTACAGTGCTATGTGAAGGAAGAAATGGCTGGAAACAACCTAAGAGCCCTTCACTAGAGGAACAGGCAGATAAGTCACAGCACTGACAAATAATGCAATACTGTGTAGCATTAAAAGAAGAATAAAGTATTTAGGTGCAGATATAGAATAAGCGCTACAGTATATTGTTAAGGGACAAGTATGTGCCATGTACAGAAATTATGTTCTAGTTGTGTTGAAAGGGAGGAGGATTTGCATATACATGGATACTTGGTGTGATGTGCTGGCTAGTTGTTAGCAGTGACCTGTGCAGAGGTGATTTGGAGAAGGAGGCAGTCTGTCTTCATCGTTTATCTTACTGCATCTTTTGGACTCATACCATGAGAATATTTTTCCTTTTTAATTATGTTAAAGTGTCCTTGACATTTTATTCTACATTTTCTTCAAATGCTGTTAGTTCTGAATTCATTTCATTATGTGAAATGAAAATAGGAGCATGTGGGTCTTAGCCTTTACACTAGGCCCATGTGACAGTTTGGTCATATCCTTCGTGCAGTGTGAGGAAGTAGGACTAGAGCTTCCTTCCTGGTCTTGCTTCGCACCGAAACACAAAACACATGTGTGCTGCAAGGGCATTTGGTAATAGCTTATATTTGTTAAAAGAACCACCCACAATAACTTTTGGAACAAATGTGTGCTCATCCCTGCCCCCAGGCTGTTTTCACATGTTTGCTGTCAGTCTCCCTTTTACCTTTGTCTCAATACAAAGAAGGTGAGAACCAGAATCCAAGGATGGTTAAAGTCTGGGGCTGAGAAGAAGGACAAGAACATTGACAAAGAGCTTTGAGGGGGTGAGAGGTAAAACCACATTCCACCTGCATGGTCGTCCTTTTGCATTGTAGTAGAGTCCAAAAGCAGAGCTTGCCCTGTGAAACCTTTTGAAACCGAAGGAGAGTAGAGTGGGGAAGCTATTACAATTGTTACATTAGGGCACTGTCTTACTGAGGGATGTTCCAAAGGAGGGAGATAGAGCACAGATGCTGGGACACAGGTCAAGCTCCGTGCTGAGGTGGGGAAAGAGCTGGGCAGGGCCTCTCACACTGCACGTGCCTGCTGCCTCTAATGGCTCCTGCAAGACAGACACTGATGCTCCTTGTAGGGAATATCCTCTTCAGATTTATTTTCTGTGAAACGGACTAACGTAGACCTTTTGTATAAACGAAGTGACATAAAGTGAACTTTGGGAAAGTGGAAGATAAGTAGTCAAGGCTTTGTGTGTATCTGGCAGATGAATGCAGTAGTAATCTGTGTGTGGAAGCTAGTGTGCAAACCAGTGTGCACTAGTGTAAACTTGTCAACAAGCAAGGAGGAAAGTGATGTTTTAAAAATGTGAGGCTGTGTTTAATGGTCGTTTGTTTATAAACTTTGACGCCGAACATGCGCTTCCTTTTCTGATACTAACATTGCCCTCTTATTGTCTGTTAAATTACTTCTACTTTATTTTTCTTGAGATGAAAATAAGTGCATACCAGAGAGTAAAAATAGCTCTGAAGGGGAAGCTCAGGTTTGTTAATGAGATAGGACTTTTATCTCTTTATTAGTTGTAATATCTAAGCTGCCAAGCATAGATATTAAAGTCCTACTGTAAGTTATATAGAGATGATGATTGTCTTTGGTTAATACTTGGTACTTTTTCTGGATGTTCTCTCAGTTAAGTTAATGCTTATGTTCAAACATAAATTGAAACGGAAGAAGTCCCATTTTCAGTGGTTCTCACTAAATTTTGTGTTAGTTTTATTTTCTACTGCATTTAAGAATTGAAAGTCTCTTGTGGTTAGGAGACTTCCATGGAATTTACAAAGCCTTAAAAACTGAAGTGTGAAGTCTTAGTAATATTTTCTGATAGTTTTCAGTCTGTTAGTTCTCTGTTGCTTATTTCACAGTGGTCAGTCTCTAAATGGAAATGTGTATTCACTGCAGTTGTAATAGTCTTTTTCAACTTTTTAAAACATCAGTTCATTTAGCTACAAAGAGAAAATAAGAAATTTAAAAAGCTAATAATAGGCACAGGGCATGTGAGCCTGTTCCTGCTTCTTAACTGAAGTTTTACTAAAATAAGTGTCTGAGCACTGCCTGCAAGTGTGTGTGTGAGAGGAGTGAGCCCGGCTCTGCTCATTTGTTTGCCTGTTGTGAGGCCTTGCTGCACTTTGGGGGGATTTTATAACAGGGTGAAGGGCCCTGAATGGAGGCCTGTGCCCTCCTTGATTGGGAATCCTCGCTGCTAATCTAAAGGACCCTGCAGGGCACCCAGCGGGAGGCGCCTGTCACAAGTGGTGCTGCGGGAAGAGGGCAGTGGGCAGGGAGCGCGGTGATCACCTTTCAGCGTTGGCTTGTGTCCCCCGCTGCCTCGCTGTTGCCTCTGCGAGCAGCCGATGAAGATATCCTTTCACCGTCCTTGGGCTGCGTGTGCTCTCCCAACCCGTGCAAGTTAAAAACCTGGACAGCTTGGGTTTAATTTGCTCACAAAAGTATACTCCTTGCTGGGCATTATGCTTTACTGCTAGAGGTTAGACATCTTGATTGAGAGAGGGGGAGAGAGAGAGACAGAGAGAGAGTGTATTTATTTACAAAGAAGAAAGGTTGTTGGGAAATGCTGGCCTGTTGGCCTGTTATTTACTGTGGAGCCTGTGCAGGGGCAGGTGGCACCAGCACTGGCTGGTCAAGTCTCGTTTGTACAGCTGGTGAGCTTTGTAGTACCGGCGATTGGTCCCAGGTTTCTTGGCTTCAGAAGCCATGTAATTTCAAGTGCATACCATGTGAGAAAGGGGTGGGGCAGCAGAAGCTTTTTACAGGGTTTGAACTAGGAAGCTTTAATTTTTTAAATAAACGTTAACTTTCAAAGTCACATTTTGTGGAATTAACAAAAGTAGAACATGTATATCATGTTTAATTCAAACACATTGAAACTGATAGACAAAGGGAGGGCACTTCATTTTTAAGGGGTATTTTTCATTTCTCCCCTCTTTAATCAGAAACTGGTTCTTCAACTTTGAGTGCCAATTAAGACATGCTGCAATAAGCGTTGTGCTCTCTGTCCTGCTGTTTGACTTCGGCTGTCAGTGGGGGTAGAGTGCTCATTGGCGGAGTACACATATTAAACAGCGAGAGAGCTAGTATGGAGTAAGTTTGGTGTGGCGTGGGATTTGGTTTATATAATATCATTTCAGCACAATACTGAAACCATGCAGAATGCATCCTGAAAAAGTGTTTTCGACAGGGTGCCCGAAAGGCCATGCTAATGATAAGTTTCTGGTACCTCAGCAGGCTTTTTGGGTGTGTTTTTTCCCCCACTGCTGTTTTATTCTTTATTGTGGTTCTCTGGAAACACTGCCACGTGAACATATGGAATTGTATACATAGTGTTTATTGGTTTTTTAGAAACCCCAGGATACTGTGAGCTTAACAATTAGGTTGCTTTGTGGGTTATTGAGAGGGCATATTAAAAGTCAGTTGATAATAAAGTTTTCATTAATTATTTTACATTTTCAAAGTAATATTAAAGGCAGTTCAACCAAAATTAGATTCAAACAATACAACCAAAATCAGAATTAAGCAATAAAATGAGTTTCTGGTTTGCTTTGTCAGAAGAAAGTTTGGTTAACACTGCCCTTCCCCATCTTTAACTTATAAGTCATCTTCCTGCAAAACTCAAATATGGTCTTTAGTTTAAGTGGTCTCATAATAATTTTATTTCTTCATTATATATATGTTTGTGCCCTTGAGGATTCACTACCTTTTTTGATGTTGGTTTTTAGTTCGATGAAGTGCTTAAAAAGGCATAACATTTTATGTCTACTTAAAGGTAATATGTGTTGATAGTTTGTGATACACCTTTGCTTCATTTTGGTTACTGAAGATTATAATTCACTAAGATGTTTATGAAGTGTTTTATGTTTGCATTTGTTTAGGACATGTCTCAGGAAGGCTATGGAACTAGGTCTCAACCTCCTATGGCTCCTGGAAAACCAAACCATGAAGACTTGAACCTGATACAACAAGAAAGACCGTCAAGTTTACCAGTAAGACATTAATGTGCTGATTTGGAAATGTAATGAGTTAAAGATTTTTAAAAAGAGCTGCTTTTTGTTTGTTCTATTTTGTATTAAGGCTTAAGAGAGAAGTTTCTAGGTTTTAGATATGTTCATAATTTTCTTCCTTTGGGACTTTATTCTTAGGAGCTATGTAGTCCTGGATAAGTTTAGTTCATTTGTAGGTATCTCCGAAGTCTGTTGGAAGGTTTTATTTGCCTGATGGGTTCGAGGCAGAAAGGTGTTCATGTAGTGAAGTTGCACTTTGTGTAGCCTTTTGTTCTCTGGTGGTGATGCAAACCAAAAGTGTCTACATAAGAGTTCAATGTGAGGGAATTCCCACTAGGCAAAGGGTGTAAATTTAGCATAAGAAATAACTCAAATAAATGTATTTTAGTTTAAAATCGGGAAAGCAGCATGTAAGTATTTTCCCCAGCAAATACTGTATGGTGGCTGAAATATATATTGTCTAGTGTAGTGGCTGTATTATAGGATATCATATTGATGCCCACGAATAGTTCATTTGTGCTTAATTCGCTTTTTTAATGGGCAACCTAATTTAAACGAGGGTTTCCTTATAAACTAAAAGAATACATCTGTGCAAAGTTTTATATTGTTAGTGTTCTGATTTGAAGAATTGTTGTTATTAATCTCTATTAAGAAATTTTATTTAAGGTGGGAGTTCAACCTAACCATGGTATTAAATATATTTATATTAAGATTGATCGTAGTGCTTCTAAACATGTGAGAACAAGCCTTTGTTCGTATATCACACCCATTTTCAACTTAGATGCAGCCTTAGAGAAGAAGGTAAGTGATGGATGGCTACAGGATATCCAGTATCTCTCTGAATCTGATGCACATGTTTTTGAAACCCTAATTTTCTAGCTTTTATTTCTGTGGTGGGTGAAATGCATTGTGGTCATATTTTTAGTCAAGGTGGAATATTTATTGTGTAGCTACTGGTTTCTGAAGAAATGAAAAAGGTGATGGATTCTGTGTTTATGCTGTAAGTTTTTTTTTTTCTTTAGCAGGTGAATCACAGCTTTGGAGAGCATGTAGTATGTGTGAACATTGTTGATAAATGGCACATTGGCTGAATATTTGGAAATTGGCCCATAGTTTTAGGAATTTAAGTTGACTCCTGGGAAGCAGATAGACAATGAATTTCACCTTTTCTTTCACCAGAGTTTTAGTGTTTTTAGAAATAACTTGCAGGTTTGTCATTGGCTGGCGATAGGTACTGATAAACAGGTTGGAAATTATGTTATTGATTGATGCAGGCGCTCTGTGTAGCTTTAAGACAAGTTTGCGGTGTACTGCTTTCCTCATGCCTGCTGGACCCAGGGCATCCCTCGTGAGGCTGGGCTCCTTTCCGTGGCTCTGCAGCAGGAAGAGTAGTGGACAGTCTGCTGAGGCTACAGCCTGCTTAGGGAGAGGCTGCAGTAGGGGAGGCCCACAGCCACCAGGACACTAAACACTGGCTGACGGGGGCGCTCTGGGCTACTGCTTTTTAAGTTCAGTACTGGTAAAGGGGCTAATGTATTTTAGGAAGTGACTGAACATACTCATCAATAGTTTAAAATTTTCTGAATTGTACTGTTCACATACATATCATGTAATGGCTTTTTTTCTTTCTTAATATTTCTTTATCTTGCCTACTTCCCAAGAGGATTTAAGGTAGCTCATAATATAAATTTTTCTCACAAAACTGTTAAAAAAAGAAATGTCCTAATTGATGTTATAGTTCTGTTCTAATAACTCACAGATAAATAAGATTTATCTGATTGACTCGATAATATTTCAATAATTTTAGAGAGCAGAGTTTTCAGGGTTTATGGTGAATATATAAAAATGCCACACCAGTCACTGAATGAAGAATAAACTATGTAGATCAGTGCTCCCAACCCCTTCTTCCCCTTCCCTAGTCTATTAGGATGAAAATTGGCTTTATTTAAGGGAATTTTAGTACCTCACTTCCCTTTCAACAAGCTTGGTTTGTGTAGAATGTTTCTGTATGAAGTCTACAAATACATTTTTATTTATGTGTATGCTATATTGGTATTTTGTACACAAGTAATTATAGTTTGTGGGAAAGTTTTGGCTCTGATGTCATGTATTTTTAGTGTTACATTTATTAAATGTTTTAGTTCTTCAGCTTCGCTAAGTTGTTACCCTAGGCACTGTGGAAAACTACTCTTAGACTTGTCTGAATTTTCCTATGTAGTGTTTTGTAGATTTATGCTGTGTTTTTTTTCAAGTGTTACTGATATAAACTTTGTCTTTTTCCTTAATGTAAAAGGCAGGCCATCTTATTTGTAATCTCTAGTTTTGTAGTTTGTAACTAAGAGATTGTGGGTATTGTGTACTTTTAAAAAATGTATGGTGATTCTAATATATAATTGGTAAGTCTTATTATACATGTGACTATAAGGAAGAACCTCCACAAGTAGTTATCGCTTAACTGTTTTCTTCTACTGAGATAGATCTTGTAATACTTTCCTGCACACATAATATTTTTTCACGCGCGTTTCTGTACAGTTAACTTTCCATCACAAGCAGTCAGGACCTTTCCAACATCCTTATGCTAGATCTATCATTTGATCCCTTAGTTCGTTGTCCACTCACCACTGTTTGAACTGGCATTTGTCTGTATTTGCATATCAGTAAATTCTTCGTGATCTTCAGTAGCTAACACAGTTATGTTTCCCAGCTGACTTAGATTTTCAGATCATCCACATGAAACCAATGACTGGTAAATTAATACTTGTCTTCTATTTGCCTTGGGGCCATGACTGGTATTATTTGCTTTTTACTTAATGCTCTCAGACCTAATCTCAGAACAAATCTTCCTTAATAATGTCCACTTACTTCTGTACCTCTTAATCATACAGCTTTTTCCCTGTTGAGATGCATTAGCTGATGTACCCTTTGAATAACCATTATTAACACATCTTAGCATATGAGCATGCGACATAAAAATTTAAAGAACTCTGCTTCCTCGGAATATTATCACTTTAAGCACAGTCTGTAGTTTTTTTCTGGCTCTAATATTGATAGGAGTTGAAGACAATTTAAACAGTAAACAGTGGGAGGTGTAAAAATGCTGTAAACTTCTTTCATTTAAAGCACTTTTTCTTGAGTTTTCATCTCTGTGGCATTTACTATTTATCCTTTTATTGGGGTTATTTTTATAACCCTCATTTGACTGGGATCTTTTTAGAGTATTATGTTTAATTCAGTAGGTATTTTTTTAATAGAATGTATATAAAAACTTCGAAGTACATTCTTCCTCCAGCTTTAGAATTTTCTTTAGTTGCTTAAGGGACCCTTTCCAGTGCACTGAACTAGCATTAGGAGCACCCGGGCTGCAGATACAAGAAAGGGTTGTCAGGGTTTGCTGTTGGTGTTGCAAGGTGGTGGTATTCTTACCGACATCATCTTCCATCCTAAAGTGGCATTTGAAGGTTGCCTTGGTAACCGGAAGCTTTAAGCAGAGTGGGCAGTTTTTGGATTATGGAGCTTAAAAGGAGTGTGAAAACTTTTTCCTTAGTAAAAATATTTTTTTTAATTTAAATTAATAGATCGACAGAAACAGTAATTTCAGTAAATATAGTACAGATAGATATGTCATTAATAAAATATTTATAAATATGTATAAAGAATTAAATGAACAAAAAGGTTTGATTTCTTTCCTTTTGGTTTTTTTTTGCCCCCCCCCCCCCTTCATATAAGCAGATCCTCTCCAGGGATCTGAACAGTTATTAACTATTCTTCAGTTTAGAAGTATCTAATTTGTTTTATTCTTTAGAAGAGGCCTGCTGCCAGTTGTATTTCAGATAGGTCCATTATTTGTTTTCCCTAAGAACTAGGACATGACTAGTCACATCCTAATCGCCTTTGAAAGGGCCTACCAGTCATTAAAAGCCTCCTTGTGACCCTTTCTTCCTTAAATGGGAAATATTTCAGGAGGTTGATCTGAAAAGGATTTGCTCTTTCCCAGTTGAGTTAAACACACTCACTGTCCTGTGGCGTAGGGTTTGTGGTACTTTTGTTGGGTTTGCAATTAGAAGAAAATAGTGAGGTTTAGATAAAACAGGTTTTCTGGCCCTTTGTGAAAGGAAGGAGGTAGTAAATGCTGGTTGTTCTTTGAAATAGAGGATGTTAAACAGGATATTGGAAGCCTGAAGAAGAATGGCTGGAGAATGTCATTAGGAAGATATTCTTTGGGGATTAGGTATTAGCAACAGAATATACAATGGTCTGCCTTAACTGAAAAAGAATCCTCTTGTGTGTTTTGTTCTTTTAGTCTTTAGTGACATTTATGTTGGGTAGGGGTAAAAGGTCAAGTACTTTGGGAGCATATATGAATGTTGATATGTTAATAGGTCCATTTTAAATGTATATATTTGACGATACAGTTCCTGTGAACAATTAAAAACTATTGGTAAAAACTAGGTGAAACAATTTTTAATTGGGTTTTGCTGTTTGGTATGTTCTCAACCCAATTAGAAATATAAACTGTGAAGATGATCTTAACCTGTTAGTGGCAGATTCTTTCAAAAGATAAAATCTTGGTAGGTAAGAATTAAATATATGGCTGCTGAATGAACTCTCCGCAAACTTTTTAAATTTGTATCTTGAACTTGATTTAAATGGTTGTCATTAAAAGGTTATATAGCTGCATTTGTTGATTGAGTCTTTTCAAGTTATTCTGAACATTTAAAAAATGTTAAGCCCATAATAAATTAACCTGTCAACACCTTATCTCAGTGTTCAAGCATTGATAATCCCTGGGCGCAGCTGAAGACTTGAGCTATTTACCTGTGCCTCCACATTTTATCAGTATAGGTGGAGTTTCAGAATTACAGAGAGTGGGCGTCCCTGTGAAGGGGCCAGAAGGCTACCCAATGGAGGCTGCCTTGTCAGCCGCACTTGCAAGTGCAGCTAATCCCGGGCTTGGTTTCCAAACTGAAGGTACAGACACGTTTCGATATCTTGGAGGAGTTTTCAACAGAACACACAGGTACTTCCCTTTCTTACTTAGAATTTACCATGTATTTAAATACAATTTTAGTCACTGGCCCATTCAATAAGGAGACGTCAATTCTTTTTGGATTGAGACATGTTACTTGAAAGTCCTACTTTAGGAAAAGTGATAGTGACTCTGACACATTTCATTTCTGACATGGATTATTTCTTTAAGATGTGATGTTCCATAATTTTATCCTCTAGAATATTGTTGTGATATGTGTAGTCTTTTTAAGAAAAGAAGATAATACTTGAACAAGATAAGAAATAGAAGGAAGTGGGAAGGTATGCTTCTCCCTCTTTCAAAAAAATCTTACAGTTAGATCTTTGCTCTGTAAATGAATATTCATTAATGCATCACCAGTTTGGATTTCTCTGAAGTAAAAACAGGCTAAGTAAATGGAAAATTTAAATATATTAATATTTAAAAAGAACTATAGCTTGTTTTTAAATAACTCAGATGTTTGCGTGTAAAATGTTTCTAAATTGTGATCTTCAGTATTGTTGAAATAAGTTGATAATTCTAAATTCATTATAGTTGAGATATTTCCTCGGAGGCATTGTGTTACTTTTAACAGTTCACTTAGTTTTTAAAAACACATTTTTAATTAAGCATACATCCTGCAAACTTTTCCACATACCATTCTGAACATTTCCATTAAAAATATAGGGGAAATGAATTTCAACCCATTTTTATGGGACTGTCAGTTCCAAAAAATTAATGAAGGGGTACTATAAAAAATAGGCACTAGACACAATTGGAGATGAAGAGAGGCTGAAACATAACTGATTTGCAGGATATTGGTTTTGATAATAGAAGGATAACTATGATCTGTAGTTGATAAATGAGACTCATTAAGTGAGGGATGATGAACGCACATACTCCTGGCTAATAGAAAAGTAGACATACACATTTTGCAGTTAAAACTGAAGGACTGGAAAGTTTTGACCCAAGGGGGCTGCCCTGACCACCTCTGTGAGCGCGGGGAGCCCCGTAGGTCCTGCTGCTCCTGGCCGCCAGGTCTGTCAGTGGCAGAGCCATACCTGATTGGGCCCTTGAAACCACAGAATCGGAGGAATTCTCACACCTGGGGGTTGGCTGGGAGTGTTTGTCAGCAGCTTAGCTCCTTTATGTTTTAACTTCAACTATTTTTAATGCCAGCATGAAAAGCAACTGATGTTCCCAGGTAGCTTTTCTTACTCTTACCTGCTGCTTTTCTACCATCAGCAGTTTTTGGCATGCTGAGCTGGAGAGCCTTGCTTCCCGCTTTCCTGGAGTGCTCCCCCTCTTCACTGTGCCTGTGGGGCTTGAGGGCCGCCTTCTGCACATTATGCAGAGGCCGCCATTGTGAGACCTTGAGTGCATGTTACTTCATATTGTCAAAGTTAGGTGGGAAAGAGATTTTAATTGATGATTGCCACTTTGTAGGTGCCTAAAGACACACATCTGTTTTATATAACAAGAGATATAACTAGCAGGAGCTCATAGTAGCATCTGTGGACTGGCTAATTGCCTTTATTTTTCTTTTGGACTGAAAGTAACTTTTTAATATTATCGGTCAGTTTAGGAGCTCAAAGGTTATTGAAAGCAAACTGGCAGAGGAAAAATTTCAAGATCTATGGAACAGTTAGTGCCTCCAAATATGCTCAGTGTCCGTGCAATGGAAAGCCTGGGAGAATACTGGCTGTCTTCCCAAACAGAGGACCATTGGGGTTCAGTCTCACAGTAAGAGCAGAATTTCACCGGAGAGGAATAAAGGGAAGAGTAAAAAATGTTAGGCAGCAATGCCACCTCTGGGAATATATGCTACAAAAATAGACTTTGAAATAAATGCATAAAAATGCTTAGAGCAGATTTATTCTGAGGTTATAACCTATAGACAATCAGCCTGTTCAAACATTGAAGAGACAGTTAAAATTTTGTTGTGTTGATTCAATGGTCTGAACATTTTTGACCTATAAATGGCAATTTACATAATTTACCCCTATGGACTTTCAACCCCTTTAAAGTTATTCCAATGAAAATAGAAAAATCTGTGGAAATTGTGCAGAAAGAGAAAAGAATTCATGAAATGATGGCAGGTGAAATACAAAGAACAAAAATTCCATGTGTAATGTAAATTCAGGCATGTAAAATAATGTTTCCACATTGACAGAGATTAAAAAGAAAACAGAAATGAGAGTCATAAAAGCAGAAGCAATGAGAATACTAAATGCCTATTCATGTTGTCTTATTTATGTGTATGTATGTATATACACATGTACCTCATGTATATAGGGTGTGCACGATCAATGGGAACTAACTTGGCATCTCATTATTTCACATGCTTATTAATTTTGAAAAATATGTTTCTAAGGTTATGTTTTAACACCATTGTTTCAGATATAAAGTGTTAAATTCTGAGAGCAACTGTCATGTCAAAAGGAGTACAATGTTGGAGCAACCGTAATTTCTGGACTGCGTGCAGGACAAACTGCTAAGGAAATTATGGACTTCAATAACATCTCTTTACATACAGTTTACAACATAAAGAAGGTGGGTGATGCTGATCCTGATGTCGCCACACCAACAAGGAAAATGCCTTAGGTACGCAAGGATCACACAAGTCTAGGTATTGTACACAGAATCCAGCAGATCATCAGTGAAGATCCAGGAAAGTCAATGTGTTCCATAGCAAGAGAACTAGTTGCAGATGTCAGATGTGACAGATTGCAAGATTATTGCTGAAGATCCCAGGTACAGATTGTATATTCTTAGAAGAGGCCAGTTTATAGCAAAGCAGACAAAGGAAAGGTGCTTTGAAAAAGCAAGGAAACTGCTAACAAAATGGAAAAATCCCAAAGGAAAAAACCCTGTGATTTTCTTCTCCACTGAAAAGAATTCTCAGCGAGACCAAAATAGTCAACAGAAGAAACAACAGGTGGCTCTGTGAGAATCTTAAGTCCCAGTTGTCATGAAAACGAAATTTCTTGCTACAGTGATGGTGTTAGGTGTTGTCAGCAATGAAGGAGATACCATGACCCCACATTTTTGTCCACAAGGCTTGAAGATGACTGCTGATGTTTACCTTGACATTTTGCAAGAAGTAGTTGTACCGTGAATGAAGCAAGTTGCAAATGGATGTCATTTTATCTTCCAACAAGATGGTGCACCAGCACAAACGCCAAAAAGAATGTCTCAGTGTCAATGTTGCTGAATTCTGGTGAAAGAAAATCTGGCCGCCTAGTTCACCAGGTGCAAATCCTTGAGACTGTTCTGTATGCACCATTTGTGAGGGAGAAGTTAATAAACAAGTTCATTTCAATAAAGAGGCTGTTAAAGCTAAGATTGCAAACATGATGATGTCCATGGATAAAGAAAAGTTAAAGTGTGCTCAAGATTCCGAAGTTGAATCAAGTCTATTATGATTGCAGCAAATGGAGATTTTTTTTTAACAATTTAAAAATAATGACTATGTTTATGTATTTACATATAAGAATAAATTTATTTCAAAATATAACATTTGTGGTATGTTTATTTTACTAAAATTTTGCCACTTTATCACACACACCCTGTATATAACTTTGAAGTGTGATGAACCAAGGTGATGTTAAATTGTAATCAGAACCCTTTAAAAATGATATAGTAGGTTATCTAAAATAATTCTGTTTTATTTAAGTCTGAAAGGAACATGTTAACCTATATCTCCAGGGGGAAAAAGAAACTCACTGATCTGATCTTAAATAGGAATACCAGATAGCAAAAAGGAGTGATTTGCATGCTAGGAAGCTGTGGGTTCTAGGAGGAAAAGCCCCAGAATACATGTTTATTCTTGCTGCTGTGAGGTGCTGAATTACACCTGAAATAGCTTTGAAAATCGTGCATTGGAGATTTGGGGGATACTCAGTCTTTCTGTTCTTCAGTCTTTGGCAAGAGTTATAATTCTGTCACCTGTTGCGGACCTGATATCTGACTTATACAAATTACTGATACATAGCAAGGGTCTAGGTAAAAATGTCATCTTGAGGTGGTTTTGTATCCAGTAGAGACCTACTGGTTCATATAGTCACAGTCGTATTGTAAAGAGCTCTTGGGGGTGACATAGACACCTACATGCATGGGTGCATCTAAGGGTACTTGTTAGGGTTGTTTTACCAGCCAGGATGGCTATCCTATAGTGACAGGGACCCCTTCAGGCTTAGAGGCTTGAGACAACAAAAGTATAACCTTCGTTCTTATTACCTGGACAACATCGTTTGGCAAAAGGACAGTAACTCAAGGGATCAGACTAACAGAGCAGCTGCTGTTATATCACAGTCACTGCCCCAGGGGGAAGATAGCACTCTGGAGGGTCTTTCACTGGTCTGGAAGTGATTCATTACTCACAGATGACTTGCCAGAATTAGTCACAAAGCCCTAACAATCATAAAGGTACACAGTGTAGTCTTACTGTGTGCTAGGAAGGCAGAGAGATGGAAATGCTGGACAGACATCTTTAATGACTAGCACCTGACCCTTCTTTCCTCACTGTTTTTCTTTAAGGGAGGCATGAGGTACTGGGGTGTGAATATATCATCTCCCATCATCCCTGGGGAAAAAAAAAAAATCTCCCTTTCCTGAGAGGAAATAAACACATACAGAGAAGGATCTTACCTGAGAGCAATATTTTCTGTTCTTCCCTCACAATGTGGGATTTTAGATGTGTCTCTGTCTGTCTCATCTTTTTCTTTTGCCTTCTCTATATTGTTATAATATAACTGAATGGTCTTGTTTGCCTTTGTTTGGGTCAAGAAATTTTAGCTGAAAATTGTTGTTGTGTGAAAGAAGATTATTGACTCAACAAGCCTTCAATTTTCCATGAATAACACTCCCACCCCCTAGCTTCAGGAACATGCCGTGCATGCATTCTATTTTAAAATATGACTGTAATTTAAAACAGGCAGTATGATGCCCCACTGAACTTTGTTTAAGCCTGGAATAAAAGTGGGGGAAAAAAAGCTTTAAGCCACGAAAAAGTGACTAAGCTTTCTTAACCACTTTTCTTCATAATGCAGCCTGTCAAAAAAAGAATGCTTCCAGGTACTGTTGTTGCCTGTTTCCACAGGACCTAAGTTTTATCACTGCTAGCCTGGGCTGCGTGCATCTTCCCACTTTGTATCATTGGTGGGTTATCATTTGCATTTTTCTGGTGTTCAGAGTAGTATTTCCAGTGGAATGTGTGCCGATTGGTCATGCTCAGTGCATGGAAGAACATGAATTCTAAAATTAAATACATAAATTTTAGCATTTGGTTATTGATAGTTCATTTTCTACAGTTTTCTTAATTTAAATAGTACCTGATTGTTAGACTGGAATAGCCTAAATAGTTAATTAATATTTACTATCATTATAAATGGAATTAGGTTGAAGAAGTTTACAGCTCTTGTCTACTTCTCCTCCTCACAAAAAAGAAAATGAACAGCTTATAATGATTGTGTAGAAAGGAACAATGACTTTGTTTCGATAAAATAATATAATTCAACCTGGAGAAAGCTGCTCTAATGACGATGCTGAATGATAAACATGGCTGAATCTGAGGTTCTGGTCGTGAGAGCCATTCGGGTGATTTCTCAGGATCTTTAGTGTCCTGCTCTGAAAAATGAATGTTAGAGTAACAATCACAGAGCACGTTGAAACTCCTAAATGTTGGATTAAAGGCATTTGTTAGTAAGAAAAAAGCACTGATAAAAATGAACTTTGTGCCTTCAGAAGGAGGTTGAATGAGAGCCATACAGCCCGCTCGAAATCTTAGTAATGGTTTCTATTCTTCAGTGCCATTTGCTTTTGAGCACACGGAGGGGGTTTGGGCGACCTGATTGGGTATGTAGCCTTGGTGTGCAGGCCTGGGAGGGCTGTGGGGCTTCCTGGAGACTCTGCCTTTGTTGGACACCTCAGAGATGACAGAGTTCTCCCTCAGTTTGGGAGTCTTATGTATTGAGGTGTATTGCAGTGTAAAGAAGTTTGGGGAGGAGAAAGGTTCATGTGAAAAACTGAGATGTACACTTGGACCCTGAATAGCATGGGTCTTTGGGGCACCTGCACAGTCAGAAATCCACAGATAACTTGATTTCCCCAAAAGTTAACAAGTTAGCATTGACTGGAAGCCTTACTGATAATATAAACAGTTGATTGATGCAATTCTGTATGTTATATGTATTATGCAGTATATTACAGTGAAGTAAGCTAAAGAAAAGAAAATGCTAAGAGTGAAGGGGGAACAACTGGGACAACTGTAATAGCATGAACAATAAAAAAGTTTTAAATAAAGAGGAGAACATACATTTAAACAGTACTGTATCAAGTTTTTGGGGAAAAAAAAAATTCACAAATAAGTGGGCCGGCTCAGTTCAAATCCATGTTGTTCAGAGGTCAGCTATATATTTACCAGGTGTCCTTTTTTTCCCCTTTTTTTCTTTTTTAAGATTTTTATTTATTTTGAAAAAGAGGGGAAAGGAGGGAGAAAGAGAGGGAGAGAAACATTGAACTGTGACTAGAGACTGAACCCGAAACATAGGCATTTGCCCTGACCAGGAATCAAACTGATGACCTTCAGTTCGGGGGATGAAGCCCAACCAACTGAACCACATAGGTCAAGGCATATACCAGGGATCTTTATGGCCACCTGGTGAAGAGGAAGGTAGAAAAGTCAAACAAATAAGGAAGCAGCGGACAATGAAATCGTGTTCTTTTTTAAAACCTTGTCTTTAATACCCGTTCCCAGTGCGCCAGTGGGAACCCAGTGGAGACAGTTTTCTCAACCTAGATGGCCTCGTAGCAGTCAGTTTTAATTTCATGCTGGTTGGAGGAATACTCCATGTTTACTTGGTATACCATAAAGTAACTGAGCATCTCTGTCCTTTTTAAACTGAGATTTACTGCAAGTGGAAATATTAGCAATCCCAAGGCATGGAAACCACCAATTAGTTGTTTCATTATTAACACCCCCTGCGTTCCTACAGTTTTAAGTCTTCAAAGCTCACTGGCTTGATTGAAGTGGAGTGGTACGGGACCGGCCTTGCTTGTCATTTAATTCCTTGTTCTGTCAAAGTACAGTGCGTTGAGGCAGTGGCATAAGCTATACCAGATGCACATGTAAATCTTTTCTCAAAGGAACCCAAATTGAGGGAGCCCGGTAACCACGGAGTGACAGGGCAGCAAAGCAGTGGCTGGTCCTGATCTGTAACTTGTACCCTGGTACTGATACTCCATGTTTCTAAAACATTTTTTGGTATAAGTAGGAATCTTGATTCATCTTCCTTTTTGCCATGGGTAGGGGTGGTGGAATGCAGTGAGCCAGTTACCCACCCTCTGATGACCCTCAATACACATGGTTGGTCTTCTGTAATTACCTGTATATAGAGAAAATTTGGCGCCAAAAGAATTATTTATAACTTACTGGATATCATATTAAAAAGTCTTCTTTCATATGAATGAAAAATTCAGTTAACACTGGAAACTACTAGTAAAAGAAAAATAAAAATGCCCAGAGTAAGAATCTTAGAGAATATTCTAGGAGTAAAGTGCATGAACTTGAAAGATAGGACTTTCTGCCATGTTTTGCCTGCTCGTCGCTGGATCCCACCCTGTTATTCTATTTTTGATTTCCAGGGCTTTCGGGTTACCAAGGGGAGGGGTTATACCACACTTTTTATTTATGCAGAACCTTCCTTTTCCAAATATCTTTATTATCGATTGGAGGCAGGGAGACGCTTTAGGAGCTATTGTTATTATCTCACAGCTGAGGGTGAGTCACATGCTTATCAAGCGTGCCTTTAAGATTTTTAAGCTGAATCTTAAACCAGGGGGTGTGGTGCTCTTGGTGACAAACAGGGAAGTTGATGGTCCAGTTGTTTTAAGGAGAAAAGAATACCCAGAGATTTTTGTGAGGTTTGAAAACAGGTCCTGAGTAACTACCTGAATTCTAAAACTCCTAAAAGAAAGCAATTCATTATTGCTCCTAATGTCTTCTTTTTCTGTATAGCTCATGATATAAGATGTAAAACATTGTCATAAATGAGAGTTGATGCTGAAAAATGATTACATTGGCTATAACTTGACATTTCATTTAAATTATTGGAGATCATTTGAAGACAGTTGTGAGCAGAGTTTGTATAAACCCAACAGATCGTAACTATAACTTGAAATAAGACAAAGATGCCATCTAAAGTAGATGAAACTAAGTGGATAAGGCACACCGGCCTGTGAACCCAAAGGTCTTTGGTTCGATTCCCCAGCCAGGGCACATAACCAGGTTGCAAGCCAGGTCTCTTGCCAGGTCCAAAGCTGGAAGCGGGTGAAAGGCAACCATACATTGATGTCTCTCTCCCTCTCTCCCTTCCCCTCTCTCTGAAAATAATAAATTGAAAAATCTTGAAAAAAGATTAAAAAGTATATGAAACTATATATATCATTCCCTTGGGATTCATGTCAGCTCATTCTGTTTGCTTTTAGGATAGTGTCTCTCTCCTCCTATGTTTCTTTCCTTGGGCAGGGACAGGTTACTCTATATCGCTTTGTTTTACTCTTGAATGATTTAGACTTTGCTCTTGTACAAGTTCATTTTGGAGGGACATTCCTAGTTAAAATTATCTCATTAAATATAATTTCTTTCCTGAAACTTACTTTGAATTTGTATTTGTGAGCCTGTTACACAAATTTAATGTCTTTGTGTTTTTGGAAGGCATATGATTGTGGGGAGGGGTGGGGAATATGGTTTTAATACACTGCTTTTGAAAGATACTCTCTTTCGTTTTATAGCAATAGTTGACCCCTTTGAGCACTATAATTTCTTATGATACTTTGAGTCTCAGCAGAGAAAGGGGGGCCTCAGGGAGATTACCATGAACTCTGAAGGGATACTTGGTTGTTGTTTTTTTAAATCAAGCCTCTCCCCACCCCACCCCCATTTTTAAAGCACTGTCATTTCACTGTTTACATAAAGAGGAAAGGTTTTCTATTGAGTTCTTAATGTGTGTATATTTTTTCACATTTAATTTGATTCAGATTTTTTTTTCCTCAATGTTTGGTTGCTTTTCACCTGCCTCCAGCTACAGACCTGGCTGGAGACCTGGCTTGCAACCTGGTTATGTGCCCTGGCTGGGGATTGAACCAGCGACCTTTGGGTTTACAGGCCAGCGCCTTCTTCACCGTGCCACTAGCCTGGGCCGTGATTCAGATTTTTAAGCTGTACTTCTCAGATGTGAAAATAGACTCAAAAATGGCAGGAAACTTGCCACCAAATGCAGCAGACATGGAGCCCAAGTCCACCTGTAGCTCATTGGGCCAAAGCAGCTCCCTACATGCCTGTTGTGCTTGTAAGCTTGAGTTGTCAAACTGAAGACTTTCTCCCCCTTTAAATGAAACTTTTTGTAAATTTTGATTAAAATCACAAGTGTTCTTGAATAAATACAAATGTGTTCAATTTACCCAAGTGCTTTTGCTTTTTCAGTTAACGGCAGTTCTGCTTTTCCTAGCTAGTAAGCCTACATGTTGACATTATTGATTAAGGCACAGGACTTTGCTTTACACAGAACTCAATTACGTTGAACAATCATTTATTAATCTCCTTATTTTTAAGATTTTGTATTGGGTGTGGAAATAAAATAATAAACTTTGAATTATTTCACTAACTTATCAGTGTTCTTTTTTATAGCACATTTCAGCAGAAAGGGATCAACAAGAAAACATGCCTATATTCACAATGCCTGTTATTTAAAATACTTCAACATATTTCTTATTTAATCTTCAGACAGCCACTTACAGAATCTTCAAAATTCATACTTTTGGCATGTGTAATTTTACAAAAGCGGTTTCCCTTTTGCGGAAGTCTTAAATATTTGAAAGTACAAGAGCCATGGCAGCTATGTCAAAATTATGTTACCCTTTATCTAAGATGCTCAGGCGGCCTGCAGTCATGTGCCATTGATGCCAGCGGTTAGCACAGGAGAGCACACTGCCCACCACTATGTCAACTCCTAAAACTGGTATTGGGATGATTATGCTAGGTTTCTTGAGTAACTTTGTGAAGGATTTTATTATCTTTGCTACTTTTTTTTTTTTTTACTTAATTTTCGTTTTCTATTTTTGTAGGGATAAAAACAAGTTATTTAAGTTCTAGCCATCTCTGATGTCATTCTAGCCCTTTTTTGTGAGTATCAGGTTTTGAAGACTAAATATGCACATTACAGTTGATGAAGCATATTCACATATCCTATTAATTTAGTTTTACTGCTTGTGTAAAAAAAAAAAAAATCACTTTTACCCCTTCGATAAAATATACTTGTGCATAACACCTCTTACACAGTACTGGTCACCTGCATGAGTGCTCAGTAAATGCCAGTGTCTTTTCTGTTGTGTGCCCTCTTCCTTTGAGATTGGTTTAGCTGGCAGGGCCCGTTAGGGCGGCTTGTCCACCAAACTCCCAGCCGGAGCAGAGACATTGCAGAGTCACCGGGACAGTGGCAGCTTCCTCTGGCCTACAGCTTAACCTCATTGACTCCTCTCCTGCTTCTCTACTGTGGACCGCTTTGGACTGGAATATGGTGGTGTCAGTACCACTCTGCATTCGTTTTGATTTTGTATTCTTCATGTTTTTTACCACATAACAGAAAAACATGAATATAGGAAAACTACATTAACAGACATCATAATTTAAAACCATTTCTCCAACATTATGCTGTAGTCTTTGGTTTAAGTACTGCAGATGAAATTTTGGGGTAGGGGTGCAGTAAGGATGAAGAGTCAAAATCCTATAGAATTCATCTCATGGCTAACTAATTTTGAAAATGTACTGATGTATAGTTTAGACAATTGAAATATATTGGTTTCGAAAATGTAATGTTGGTCACTAATATTATACTCATCTGCACTCCCGACATTGTCAGAGCTGTACAGTTAACCAATGGCTGCAGTGAGTGAGTTCACTTTTCCTGTGCTCTTTCCAACTTGTAGTATAATCGGTGGACAATTTAGGAAGTTACCTAAAAGATGACAGAAAAGGAAAAGAAGGTATAAGCAGAGGCGTGGATAGAAATCATTTTTTTGCAGTCAAGTGTGCTTTAGAGAAACTGCTTAGATTTTGCAAAGAATTTTCAGATTTCTGAGACAGATAGCCAAGTGAACTATAGTGGTTGTCCAGCAAAAACCAGCTGTGACTGATAACGCATCTTTAGTGGGAGAAGGAAGGTGATGACTCAGGGAAAACAAGATACGCCTTTAAGTCAAATGAGAGAGAAAGAGGAGTGGGGGGGGCACTGAGGGATGAAGATGGGACAAGCATGGGGGTTTGCCTAAATAATTATATTAATATAGGAAATACACCTTTTAGATTTTATTAGTTTCAGAGATAAGGGCAGGGAGGGAGGAAGAAAGGAAGAGGAACATCACTGTATGGTTGCCTTTCACCTGTTTATAGCTACGGACCTGGATGGAGACCTGGCTTGCAACCTGGTTATGTGCCCTGACAGGGAATTGATCGAACCAGTGACCTTTGGGTTCACAGGCCGGTGCCTTATCCACTGTGCCACCAGCCAGGATACTATACAACTAAATGATCAATATTTAAGAATATAGATTTCTTCATCCACAGAGTGTTTTAAAACAGCTTGGATGAGGTATTCTTTCAACATGTGTCCCTATGAATTATAAGTAAGTTTGTTTATTTTTAAATATACCAATGTCCACTTTGAACTGAAAGAGTCCTGTTGTGATAGAATTTTTGTTTCTTAGAATGTTTTTATATAGAATTTATAACCCATATGCTTCTAAAAAGGATTTGAGTTGACCTTCAGTAAAACATTCGTATAAACTGAGACCACTCAAAGTGGAATATGATTATAACAAAATGTTTTAAGAAGAGAGGAGCTAACAAATAAATCATGGTCAGACAGTACCATGAATAACTGAAAGTCAAGGCTTCCTTCCTGGTTACCAGGGTAGAGGGGGAAATAGAGACTGTAATTATTAACATAAAGCAAAAAATATAATTTCTTAAGGGAAGAATATCACTTTTCATAGTCTATAAAAGAAATATAAACTATGAGTACTCCTGTAAAAATAATAAATAATGACAAAATATGTTTGTTTTTTTGTTTTTTGTTTGTTTGCTTTTTAATAATATTAAAGAGGTTGTTCTATGTTACCTGAGATGGTTATCCAGGGGCTGTCATAGACCTTCTATCTAATGAATAAATGGCTGTTCTATTAGTTTTGTTCTTTAAGATTTTATTTATTATTTTTAGAGAGAGGTAGGGAGAAAGGCAGCTAGGGAGAGAGACATCATTGTATGGTTGCCTTTCACCTGCTTCCAGCCACAGACCTGGCTGGAGACCTGGCTTGCAACCTGGTTATGTGCCCTGGCTGGGAATGGAACCAGCGACCTTTGGGCGCCTTATCCACCGTGCCACCAGCCAGGGCAATCTATTAGTCTTTATTGTCAAAATTCTACACCCAATAATTCTGTCCAAAGAAATAGTTTATTGAGCATATTTTCATTTCATCATAATTTTTACAAGTAACTTTTATTTTTAAGATTTTATTCATTATTTTAAGAGAGAAGAGCAGGTAGGGAAGAAGAAAGGGAGAGGAACATTATTGTATAGTTGTCTTTCGTCTGCTGGGGACCTGGCTAGAGACCTAGTTTGCAGCCTGGTTATGTTCCCTGACTGGGAATCGAACCAGAGACCCTTGGGTTCGCAGGCCAGTGCCAATCCACTGAGCCACACTAGCCAGGGCTTGAAAGCATTATTTTATAAGTATAATATATGTAGCAGGGTGAAAAGTCATTTAGTAAAAAAGTACTTAAATTGTAAAGAGTATCTTCCATAAACTTACATTTTTTGTTTTGAGGGATAAGTAACATTTTGTAATTTGGCATTTCTCTGTTGTATGTTTGTATCAGAGAAGATTGCTAATATATGGGTTATAAAAATCAGGCTCAAGAGTAATGGTGACAGGTGATAGCCTAAGTATTAAGTCACTCCATTTAGTAACTTAATAGTTAGTACTGTGCCAGCTTCTATCTTGGTGGCACAATTTATGCGATTTATTTTTCTTGTACCTCTTGACTTCATTACATTATGAAATTGGAGTTATCTTCCTTAGGAGAAAAAGGATACATCCATAATCCATCTAGCTCCTTTCTGAGTTTTGGTGGAGAGTAACACTAAAGCTGGTATAATTCTAGACCCCCCCACACACACACACACACCCCACACACCCCCCACCTGCACCCCCTTTAATCAATCCTCTACTCCCCGCCCCAACCCCAGATTGGCCATGGGAGAAATTTAAGACTAGCTGTAGTTTGGTTGCTGTGCCCTCCCTGTGCTTTCCAGAGAGTGGGTGTGGGAAGCAGGCTGGAGACCTAGTAGGGGGCAAGGAGTTTGACACCAGCTCTGATTTGAATCCACAACTGTCTTTTTCCTTTGGCCATTCATCAGCCATTTGGGGGAAGGGGAACAGATCTGTTGAAAAGAGGCTACTGTATTTTGCTCCCATTATTGTAAAATGATTGGACTTTGTAAAGCCCTAAACCGTAAGAGAGAATGCAACAAAAAGAAAATTTAACATATTTGTTCTAATAAAACAGTATCATTTAAAACTGCTTCTTTTCATTTGTTAGCCAGTCTAGCCATTTACAGCTTCCTTCCAGTAAAAGCAAGTCTTGGTGGTTTGGTTATTCGTCCTTGTAGAGAATCTTCTAAAAGACTTTCATGTCAACATTTTGTATTGTATTACCTATAGGAAAATTACTTGCTCAGGGCCTTGTGACTCTCCCAGCTCAGAAGGGCTAGTGATCTTCTAAACTGTTGAGCTGCAAAATCATGGAACAGTACCAAGTCAGCTTTATTTGGTCATGGGTTTCTCTTTTTTAAAGACGACAAAACCCTCTGCATTGGTAAACCAGTTTTCAGTTTTTCCCTTCACAGGGCTTAAAGAAAAATCTTGAGTATGTTGGAATTAAATTGTACAGTTGGAATAAAGCTCCAGAGTTAGGGTGTCTGAGGTGCGACAGATCGATTTTGCTCCCTTAGCTGGCTGCTTAGGCTCCAAACAGTTTTGACAAATATCAGAGTTTCACACATGCAGGAGCAGCAGTTACAGAGGTGGCTTTGCAAGTCCCTTGGAACAGCCCTGTACATCTTCAGCCGCTGTTAATCTGAATGAGAAAGGGGATGGCAGGAGCTATTTTTATTTTCTCCTGGGAGCAAGGAAAAGGGAAGGCGGTACTTTGTACCATATAATTTTAAAAAACAAGTCAGATTCTGTTGAGATTCTTTCTTGTTTACTTTTTGTTTTACTTTTGCTGTCTTCTAGTGTGTTTGACTAATGTAAGTCTTCCCCCAGGAATATGAGAATATGTGGTACAGTCCGCCTCATAACCTTCCTGGATATTTTTATAATTTATCATCAGCTGACACCGCCTGGGTAGAATATTCTTACCACTCCCTCTGGCTGCTGGAAGTCTGAAATTACATCTTTGTCTTTGAAGTCAGGCATACTGTTAGCGTTGCTATGGCGACAGGGTGGGTAATGGCGTCCACAGACAGGAGATTGGTATTTAGCGTTTAAACGCTGCTATACACAAGGCCTTGATTTTTAGAGTGGTTACTGAACTGTCCCCTTTTAGTAAATGTTTAAAAATTACATTTTCACATGGTCTTACTAGATTAATAGTCATGGTTTATTTCATTTTAACTGCAAGGATAAAAGCATTATTCCATTAAATGGGTAGCTTTTTCCCCTTCTTTTGGTTTATGCATTATTAACACAGGCTTTCCTGTTTTGCCAGTAACATTTTATAGGCTTTTTCAAAAAGGCAGTCAGATGTGCTCTGTTGCTCCTTTATTTTTTGGACTTAACCCATTGATTATTAGCATGGTCTTGCACAATTTCAGAGGCAACAAAGTTCTAAGGAACTAAGCTTTTTAAACTAAAAAATGAAGTGGTTTGTATGTGTGTTTGAGAATTGAATTTTAGCAGTAACTTTATTTTCAGTTTTTTGTTTGTTTGTTTGTTTCACGTTTCTGTTTAGTTCCTCTCCTGTACTCTATGCCCACAGGCTAGATTAAAGGAAAGGCTTTACAGTTAACATAACTGGAAGTAATGGTCTCTTACTTTATTGGTCTGTTTGGTTTGAGACCATTTACTTAGACATACATACGATTTGTTGATTTTTGTTTATTTTGTCATTAGAATAATGGTGAATCTTAAAAGTTTGTATAACATATGCATGCCCCTCCCTACCTGATAGATGAATTGGCTTCTAAAGTATTATTTTGAATGGCTTGTGATATGGAACTTCATAAAGTATTTTATCTCTGGTCATTTAAATTGTTGAAGAGATTCATTCTTCTATTAACCTGAAATGTTTTCTTGGATTGTGTTCTACTTCTGCCTTCTTAAACCGTGCAAAAGAAATCTAAATTCTTCTTCTATAACATGGCTGTTCAGATATATGAATGTAGTTTTCAGTTTACATGGGTTTTTACTTAGTTAACTTACTCCTTTAACTGTTACCCATTAGGTGGTTTCAAGTCCCTCCTAAAAAACCCTATTAGGTTTTTTCTTTCTTTCTTTCTTTCTGTCCCCCCACCCCCATCCACCCTAGAGAGAGACAGACAGATTTGTTGTACCTCATACTTATCCATTCATGTGTCGCTTCTTGTATGTGCCCTAACTTGAGATTGAACCTGGAGCCTTGCCACATTGGGGTGACACTGACCAACTGAGCCATCCAGCCAAGGTCCACCATCGTTGTCTTAATCCTTCTGTAAACTTCATTTTGTATAAGCATTTCCAAACGTGAATCCATAATTAAACTCAATACTCCAGGGGTATGGCTGGTGGAGAGCCAGCCGAACGCCTCGCGCTGGTCTGCTGTGATGCCGGGGCCTAGGCTGTGCCGCAGCTGCACCCACCCCGGCGCTCTGCAGGGGCTGCTGCTGAGGCGCTGGGGCCAACTCTCCTGTCCCTGCATGCGAGAGCAGTTCTCACATTTCCTTCCCCTCGTGCTGCGTTCAGGCCTGCTAAGGCATATTTGGATCCTGAATCTAATATGCATTTCATTTAGTCTAATTCTTACCTTTGCATCACCTGTAAATTTCTATCTCATTATACCGTTAATGTAAAAACTTAAATAGACTAAATGCAGACCTTTCTGACATCCTGGTTTTGTCATTCACTCAGACCTAATAAATCTAAAGCTGCTATGTATATGTTCCAGGTCACACCTTGTATATTAACCGCAACACTCTACTTGATCACAGGCTGGGTCCTGTTATATATGCCATAGTGCTGTTTTGCAGAATTATTCATGACTTTTCCAATGAAATAGTATGTAGAAGGCTGTATAATCCTGTAAGTTAATACATCGTTTGCTATTGAGAGAGTTCTGTCTTCATCAAACCTAAGTTTTCTGTATGAGAGAAGACAGCCTGCTTTGTAACGAGCCACCTCATGTTGCTGCATCCAGCGATGCACACTGGCCTCTACCGCAGAGAGATGGATGCACCTGTGCCCGCGCCCAGGAGGGCGCTGGAAACAGAGCCGCAATGTCATGGGGCTGGGGCAGAAGGTATTTCCCCCTGGGGTTAGGATTTTCTACATGAAGCAGTTCCACTTGAGGGTCCTGATAGTTCAGGGAGTGGGAGGGACTCTTGGTCCCAGAGGGAAGCAGGTCCTGGCAGCAGGGCTTCGCCATTCTTCTCTGTGTTCCCCTGTGTACCTGACATGCCCTCTGCTTGACTCTGCATCCAACTGTCCAGGATTGAGGGGGTACCGGGTTCCAGGGAAGTAAAAACTGGCACAGTGTTTTCTGAAGGTCCAGACCTTGGGGAAGCCATGCACTGGGGCCTGGCATTAGGGACAAGAGCCAGGTACCCGCTCTGCAGCTCAATTGGGCTTTGCCGCCCTGCTTACCACTGGGGAGGGGAGGGGACGGGGTGAGCCTAGTGGGCCTTCTGTTTGGAATGGGCCCAAGGGCCTTTCATGTATTCATGGAGTTTAGGCACAGTTTCTGCTTGGGCTTAGAATAAGCTCTCTCCCTCCTCCCCATACCCACACCTCTGCCTGCATAAGCCAGGGTTCTGGCTATGGAAATAGGTATGGAATCAGGCAGAACACTTGCAAATTAAAAATTTGACAATAAATTTTAGCGAGCAGAAAAAAATTACTGCTGATTCAGGAGCCAGCAGAGGGCCACTAAACTCTTGAGATGGCCTCCAGGGATGGCTCTGCTCTCTTTAGTCACTCAGGGGGCCTGTGTAACAGTGACCAGCAAGCTTCTGTCATTGACCTGCAGATTTGGCTGGAGTTTGGAGCGAAGGGTGTGTACCTTCTCACTCCCCCGAGACTCTTAATGTGACGCTCATGACAGGAGCTGTGGGTGCTGAACACGCAGCATTTGTAGCATAGGAAGCAGGGGCTTCGGGTATTCTGGGTCAGCACTGTCCAACAGCTTTCAGCAGCAGGAAAATATCCAGGATCTGTGTTGTCCAATGTGTTAGCCACTCACCATATGTTGCTATATAGCACTTGAATGTGCCAAGTGTGAGCAACCGAATTTTCAATTTTAATTAAACTTACGTAGCCACACGTGGCTAATAGCTACCATATTGGACAGTGCAGTTCTAGATTATAGGTCCTCTGCAGTCGTGTTTTTACTACAAAGTGAATTTGGGTGAAAATAACATTGTGCTTACATTATGACTTTCAAGTTTTTGGCATGTAAAACATTGATTTGCAATGCATTCTGAACTAGCATTTAAACAGAACACGTTCACATGTGTGCACAGGGGATATAGTTTATTTGCTGTGGGATTTGGAAACCAAGATGTCAGGAGCCAGGATAATGGTATATTCAGTGAGTGAACACAGTGCACTTGGGTACTGTTTTAGAAGTGTGAAAGCTGAAGTGCTTACATGAGTTTCTGATTACCAAATAATTATTAGAGTCGGTTACCCTAAGGGTGGTTTTTGAATCCCACTATACACGCCAATATCAAGATCACTTCAGCTGTGAAGATTCCAGGCCCCTGAGCACAGACTGGAGGTCTGGCAGCGAGCATGTGACCCGGGGGAGCAGTGTGTCACGTGGAGTTCAGCACTCTGGTTGCCCGCACCACTGCACGTGCTTACGCTGGACTTCTAGGGTATGGACTGAAATATTTTAATGCCTCTCATGGCATCTTTCTCCCAACACAGGTATCTCATCTGAGAAATAGCTTAGGGTTAAGCCTGTGATGTTTTAAATAATTTCCTCGGAATGCACACAGATGATGTCTATTGATATGTAGGATTTTTTCATGTTTAATTGTAAAAAGCATCAAGAGATGCTTTCTTCCATGAGTCTTAGACAATTTCATACTTAGAGGGTGAGAGTAGGTGGCAATTACTGCGATGTAGGCAGTTTCATACTCTTGATGTTTTAAGGCTGAGTCCTCCTTTGCTGGGAGGTGATGGAGATGCAAAGGCCAAGCGCCGGAGTGAGTCCCTGTGGCCTCCTGTCGCGGCACCAGAGCAGCTGCACATCTGTGCCGCGCTAAGGAATTTGCTTGTAGCATTGCCTGCCTTTTACACTTAAGAGCAGCCACTTCATCTGCTTTTTCTAGTGTTCTGCATGTTTATAGAATTTTCACGGAAACTGTATTTTACATTCAAATAATGTAATTGGGTAGTTTGAATAGTATGTTTCAGGATTTCCGATTTACTTGTCACCAACTGCCTTCAAAACTCCACTTTTGTTTCCCATCTACATGCATTTCATCAAACTACATTTTCACAGTCATAGTACAGTCCATGTTTCCTGATACCAGGTTTACGTGCTAACTTTATTTTCCCCATAGTCATTATCCTACACCTGGGAACATCATTTTGTTTTTAAAGTGCTTACTCCTCCCCTCCTTTAAAGATGAAAATTAGCAGGAATGAGCAATAGTAACTTTTCAGTATTCCTTGGATTCTGTGGTGTGCTATATACTTCAGCATCAGAAGTAGACAGATGAGTTATCATTGCTAGTTGTTCTTACTCATTCAGTCTGTAAACCTGATTTGTTTTCTTTATGATGGGAGAAGGGGAATTTATGATTTCATTTCACTGAATATTTTTTGAGTCTTTGTAGTATATTCCTGGATTGAAGAAAAGTAAAGGAATGCAGAGTTTGTGAGATTATGAAGCAGTTTCCAGCAAATATAGCTTGTTGTGCTATACATTTACCCATCTTACTGGGATACTTCAGTGTTCTCCAGTGTCTTTGGTGTTTCTTTGGCATAATCATTATTTTTAATTACAGTCCAGATTTCGCTTTCTTTTTTTTTTTAGAAATAATAGTCTCCCTACCCCTGTGTTTGGAAAAGTCAGTAATCTGGGTAATTTCTATTTAAAAAGCTCTATTAAGACCAAGAAGTGATTGTAGTCCAGTTAATGAAGCAAAGCACAAAAGACGGCCAAGACAGGAGCGGCAGGGAGTTAGTTTGCTAATGAAGTCAAGTGCATGTGTAGGTAAGGAAAAAGAAAGAAGCACCTCTTTCTTCCAGCTTGGTTGTTATCTGGAACTGTAAATGCAATAAAATCATTTAACTACATATATGTGCCTCAAACTAAACACTAAGCCCCAAAGACTGTTTAATCATCATACTTTCGTTAGTAAGATTATGGAAGGTTACTAAATGAATCTGTGGTACTTTCCATAGGAAAGATGCTAGGCAGAATGGAGTTTTCCCTTTATTAGTAGAAATACTTGCGTTCTTTTCTAATGGTTGGGTGTACTATTCTGCCTTTTAGTCTATTCTTTAAAGGGTGGAAGCAAGAAGACTTCATTCTTTTGAAAAGACCTTGTCTAATTTGAATTGTTTGCAGTTACACAAGTTTTTAAAATGTATTAAAAGGTTGGATGTTATGTCTTATTATTGAAATAATTTCCATAAAATCATAGCAATTTCCTGAAATATTAAGAGAAGGTTTTGGGACGAAAGTGCAAGTTATAGAGTTAACTTGTTGATCACATGTAAAAATATGGATCCTTCCTCATCTCCCAGAGTAAATAAATAAATGAATAAATCTTTAAAGCTTTAGCTTTCTCCTGCTACAGTTTCTTTGTGTATAGTTTAGTGGGGTGAAATCTGTGAGAGCAGTGTTAAAAGTGGGAAGTGATTAACAGATCCCTGTGAGGCATATGGCTATAAATGTTTCGTTTCTGCAGAGAAAGCACTGAGGCATGAGCTTAGGATGGGGGTGGCTGTGTGGCAGAGGGGAGAGGGGAGAGTATGAATAATGCTTTCTGCTGTGCTAGCTCTTTGTTAGTCTGCAAGTCCATTTCAAGAGAGTTAGGTCACTTTGGGTTCTTATGAAGAGCATTTTGTTTCTCAAATCAGGATGGAAACAGCCTGTTCTATGAATGAGCTGCGCTGAAATGACTTTCTTGCCCCATCCATCCCTCTTGAATCCATTACTGGGGAGAGAAGTCTGCACACCATGCACAGTTCTCTGGTTTGCCCTGTGGCTGCCCGTTTTCCTGGTTAAATTTTCATTCACAACTGTCTTTGAAGATTGTCCACTTCTTGATTTAACTGAGAACACTATGTTCATCCTAAACCTCACTTTTGTGACTTTTTGAAAGAGCAATATTTCACTTCTCTTTACAAATCCTAAAATTTTTGCTTCAAAATAAAACTTTTTTTTTTTTTTCTAATGGGGAATTGGGCTTTGTACATGTTTGATGTGTGGCATCTGTTTGTGTGACAGATGTCCTTTATTGACTCATCGTACATCCCCTTGTGCATTGATAAAATGAAATTATTGTTCTTAAAGTAATTTATCCTACTTTATAGTAAACTAAAATTATATTTTTTATTTGATAAATTACATTAGTTCAACCAGCAAGAAGTAATGTGCATAAACTTTGTTTTAGTGGCAAACTTTGCCATTGCCATTAAAGTACTGTTTTTGTTTCTTGGTTTGTATGAGTTTGGGTTTTCATTCCTTTGAGTCAGTTTCCATAGTGCAGCTGTTTGCTAAAGCCTTAAAGATTAAAGAAAGAGTTTCACAGCTAGTCTTTGCATTTACTTGTGATATATTTAAAGGACAGTTGTCAAATGAAGGAGAACCCCAAGTTATTCTGTGGAAGAAAAGAGCCTAGGAAAGTAGAGTAAGATTTCAATTTAGCAAAGTTATAGGGTAGAATTATAGACACACAGGTTCCCATTTTCTTGTTTGTTTGTTTTTAGGCTTGAACTTAGCGATTTTTTGTGCAGGGAAGGATCAGGGTTATGCCCTGTGCACTGTTTGAAACAGGGACCAACAACCCTGGAGAGGGGAGCACACCGTACTGTACGTTCCTGTGTAGCTCAGCATGCCAGATCGGAAAACTGTTGCAAAGTGGGCCACGCCTTTACTACATTAAAAAGGAACATTAATTTCTAAATTTAAAGTTTTATGTGTTTTCACAGAAAAGGAAAGAAATTGTTCTCCTAGAAAACAAAAACAAGAAAGAAATCCCAAGCCCTACCTTTGCAGAGGTACCTGTTGCTCAAGGCTGAAGAAGCCAAAGCCCCGCCCTCCCAGCCTGCCCAGCCCTCAGATCGCAGGCCCTCTGGCCAGGGCGAGTGCCCTGGGGCTGCTCAGTAGAAACCAAGGACTGAAGTAGTTTTATATTTAATGGCATTTTTTAATTGTCAGGTTTAAGCGGCACTGCATTTTTAAAATGCGATGTAGTTCCACCCAAGCTAAGGTATGTATTTGAGGGTGAAACGAAGTAAGGACATTTGGGAGGTGGCGAAGTGCAGACTTAGAGGGCTATGACTCAGGCTCTTCCACATGATGCTAAGGTGACTTCCTGTGCCTAGCATCAACTCTGGCCTTCAGCTTCTTGTTGACTGACCATTGGCAAGTATTGCCCACCCACGCCTCTGTCCTCTTTGGGATTGCTTTGCGGTTCCCTGGGCGTGGAGCTGTCCTATGAGCCCATGCACCTGGCCTTTCACCTGCTCCTGGCCCATAGGTCAGTGTAGCCACTTGAGTGACCTTGATAGATTTGGAGCAGTCTGCAGTGGTGCAGGCGATGTGTGAAGTGGGCAGAGGGACAGGCTGATGGTGCCCACAGCTTCATCGCAGGTCAGCTGTGAAATCTGCACATGCAGTATGTGCTGGCATCTTCTGAACCAGAAGCAAACAGGCCTCTGGGCTGAGGAACAGAACTGATTTTAACATGCCTGAGGTTTCATTTATAGAATCTTTTTTGAAAAGAAAATTCATACTATTTCAATATATTCTAAGGTGAAGTATGAAATATTTGGTAGGGTCAGCCTGCCAACTCTTGTTTTTCTTAATAAAAAATAAGTGAACTTCACTTACACCATCTACTCAGTTTTTGCTAGAAAGAAATTTTTATCATAGGGCAATTATATACATACATGTATACTATTTAAAAATAGTTTAACATGGTAAATCACAGGGCAGCAATAAATTAAGATCCCCTTATTGCCTTTGTTGTCTTTAAGCGAGTATTTCTAAAATTTCAAAATAAAACCAGAGTAACATATTTTACTCTTTAAGTTTCTATATTTTAGTTTTAGAAAGTAGTTTTTTTCATAAATCTGTGTCAATTTCTTTACAAGTATAGTATAGTTGACATAACTTGATAACTTCTGTTTTAATGGGTTTAAAAATTACTCTGTATTTTACTCACATTTTGCGTTGCATTCTTGTATCAAAAAAGGAATGCAGAGTTAGATCAGGAAATAATGCCCAAGTTCTCTCTTTAAAAATAGCTTTACTTGTTATTCTTATCACATCTGTAGTATAGATGTATTATAAAGATGAGATTCCAATTTTTTGTATCTTAGATATATTCATGGATAATTCATTTACTTCAGAAAAATAGTCATATCATCTATGTGCTGTTGTTTATAACCTGCTTATGAAACTTAATTTCCTAACAGCTGTAGTTGTATACCACCACTTTAAATGATTGCATGGCATCCTTATGAAATAAGCTCATTTCAGAAAATATTAAACCTAAATAGACTATCTAATTTCATTTTTAAGTTTTCTGCTCATTATATTGATCTTTATTGTTGAAAATTATAGTCAAATATTAAAAATAATTCTGAGTAGCATTTAAGAACAGTCAAACGCTACTTTAAATCAAAACTGTGGAAGAGTTTGTTTCACAAACAAGACTCCTCCAAACAAAACAAACATCCTCTTGGTATATTTATTTGAGATTATCCTTCTTTATAGAAATTGTATCATGTTTATCTTGAAAACAAGGTTTTTTTAAATCCTCACCCGAGGATATGTTTATTGATTTGAGAGAGAGGCAGACAGACAGACATTGATGTGAGAGAGAAACATTGATTGGTTGCCTCCCATATATCTTTCAACCATGGATTGAACCTTCAACCTTTTGGTATGGGATGATGCTCCAACAAACGGAGCCACCTGGCGAGGGGCGAGGTGGAGGAAGATTTTCATGTACTTATGAGGTAGAAGTGAGAGGGGTGACAGATGGTCTACAGCATGAAATAGGGAGGTGTGAGTCATGGTCCAGGCATGGGCTCCTGTTTCCCTTTCCTAAGGGGAAACGGTGTACATGAGGGCAGGTGTGGAAAGAAGATGACTTGGATGAGAAATTTCTGCACCCTGCTCTCTGGTTTCAGTTTCAGAATGTCTTGTGTCATTCTTGGAAGCATCACAAAGATTCTGCTTTTTGGCTTACAGTTGTGGGGAGTATTGTCCCCAGTGCTGCCCCACACCTTCCAAAAAAATAGCCAGCCTTGTACTGAACTCAGCTGCATGCCTTATTAGCTCATCTCCTGGCCTTTGGCTCCGCAAGATTATGAGCTGTCAGGGTCCCGTGACATCAGTAGTCTGTGATTTGAATGGCTATACTGCATGCGCTGAGTCAGCTTTTTCCTCTCTCTGCAGAAGGAAGGCAGGCGCTAAGTCTCATTTTCAGAATTTATTGCTATCTCTGGGTGACACTTTAGAGACCACTCTGCTTATTTGACTAATAGCCAAATGGAAGCTAATAGTCTGTTTTGACCACTGAAGCCTAAAATCCTACTAATTCTTTCCTGACCTCCCCTCCCACAAATCTCTTCATGTTATGTGCTGAGACTACAGACAGGCTTATTTGATATGTTGTGTAAGGAAAATTAGGATAGGATTATTTGAGAGACTTGTGGTTTTAAATCCTTTCATTGTGGCATAATCTTAAATGTATAATCAGGCCATAGAATGTTATATGCAGGTGTTGGTATGCCTCTCTGTAACAATTGTACATTTGGAATTATTACAGACTTTGCAAGAGAGAGAATACATCTCTAAACCATATTTTTAAAAAACAGCTCAACCTCAACTCTTACTTGCAAGGATTTATTTTTTTATTGAGTTTATTTTTTACTAAGATTGTATTTTATGTCTTCTGTATGTGGTCTGTAAAGATTTTGTTTTGGATATTTGGGGAGAATCATTCTTTGGTTCTGTTTTATTTTAGCTTTTAGGAAATGAAAAATATATAAACAACGCAAGAATCATTATATGTAAAGTGCTAAGTAAATTGTAATAACCACCAGAGGACATCATTAATTTCAAAGCTACATGGTGATTTTTGTGTTGTGAAAGGTAAGCTTTTCAATTGGAAGACTTAATTACTTTTCAAATGAATATTTCATAAGTTACTTTTTCACTGAATATACATTCATCTGCATACGTATTCTATTCCCCATGTGGTAGACATTGGCTATCAGCAGTGTGAAATTTAGTTATTTCCCCTGTCTTTTGTTGTTGTTGTTTGTTGTTATTTGTTTTTGCATAGAGCAGCTGTGATCAAGAGGTTATTTTTATTTTTAAAATATATTCTTAAGGTTCACAGTAATAATTTGGCAGTGCCCTTTCTTCCATCACTTTGTCAGTTCTTCTATTGACTGTGACTGCGCCGTTGATTTCCTGAACTTCCTCTGGTTTGCCCCCTTTGAGAACTGGAAGCAAGGTTTCTGGGGTCGGAGAGGCCCTCTGCTCGCCTGTGCAAGGCTGGCTTTCTGGAGCAGCTGTTCTTGCTCAGCCTCCCTCTTCTTTATCGCACCAGTGTAGAGGGTGTGCGCCTCAGGAAAATCACTGTTGAAAATTCCGTGGTTATTTTGCCTCCTTTAGCAGGGGTTAATGTAATAAACTAAATTTTTACTTTAGTTTATGAATATGTATTGATAGTTGTAGGAAGCATAGCATGAAATTAATAAGCTTAAAGTAAAAACTTGGTCTCAATTCAGGGAAAACATCACTGTAATACAAATGTAGATAATATTTAATAGCCTCTTCTTTTCCACCTCTTTTATATTAAATAATGTTTTGAAATTTTGGAACCTGATGTGGAAATACAGTTTGCTAATATCTTTTGGGGGAGTTTATGAACAATAAACTTGTTCAAACAATTAGCTTGATTATTGAGATGTCATCTTTAAATATATATTTGGAGTTTGTTGCAGATCATGCAAAAATTGAATAACCTTTACTAAGTTCTGAGAAATTTTAGGTTAGACTTACTTAATTTTATTAAGTTGTAGACAGTCTATCCTTTTTTGTTTTAATTACTGGGATGTTTTCGTTATATATTTATATGCTTCCTCTCCAGGTTTTTATTTAAAATTTATTGTAATGGGATCCACGCAAAAGGATGGGATATAATGGTTAGGGGACATAGTAGGGGACACCAGCACATGCTGACATGGCCAGGGACACAGCTTCTGTCTTGGGTGAGATGGATGAAAAGACAAGTTAAGTGCTGGAGCTGGGATGGAGGAGGAAGGGGGAGACACTGAGGTTGTCCCCCTATCCCGGAAGAACCTCTCTCTAGTCCTTGGATCCCCGCGTTTACCCTGCCTCCAAATTCCATCTCTTTGCATGCTTTGCTTTTATTTTATTTTATTTCTGTTGATATAGGGCTAGCGGGATGGGTGATCTCGCTGATTGGCCTCACCACAGGGCGCACAACTTCTCATAGTATCTCTAAAATGTTTAGGATATGCTGCCCATTTCCTTCCCAATAAATGGGACGTGTTTCTATTTGCATGTACTGTTGACTCACCATTCAATAAGATAGATCCTACAGTCAAACAAATTGTGATTAACTATTTCTTGCTTAACTTGAAATTTACATTGTGACTTAGAGAGGGCAAGTAGGATATATTGTTATTCACAGTATACCAAGATTTAGGAAGGCACAGTTTAAATCTTGTTAATCTAATTTTGAAAGAGTAAATGTTTAGATGGAGTGTTTTTTTTGTTTTTTTTTGTTTTTTTAAAGATTTTATTTCATTATTTTTAGAAAGAGGGGAAGGGAGAGAGGCAGAGAGGGAGACAGACATCAATGTATGGTTGCTTTTCACCTGTCTCCAGCCACAGACCTGACTGGAGACCTGGTTTGCAACCTTATTATGTGCCCTGGCTGGGGAATCGAACCTGCAACCCTTGGGTTTGCAGGCCGGCGCCTTATCCACTGTGCTACCAGCCAGGGCTTGGAGTGCTTTTAATTTAGGGAAAAAGTACAAACATAACTTTTAATAGGCTCTTTTTCTAGCTCTTAATAACTTAATAAATTTCCTTTTTGTACGTCTTTGTTCTTTGTTCATGTAGACAGTGTTCTACTTTTTAATTGCTTTGATTAGAAATTTTATCTCAACCATCATTAGTGGATTGTAAATCTAGTCTTTTGAGAGACATTAAACAGGTTATGTAGTATTACCGTTTTTCAAAATGCATCTCATATTTGAAAATTCAAAGATGTGTTACTAAATACAAATTAGTTTTACAGATAACATGTATATATACACACATACATACATACATACACAGACATTTTCAGATGAGAATTTCATAGTATTAAGATACCAGTCACCATAGGAAATGTCATTAAATAGGAATGAAAGTCATGAAGATAAATCAGCTGTCACCTATCAGGTTAATGATTAATTTGGAAATGGGATTTTTCCCCCCTAATATCTTTTTTTGACTGATCTTTACTGCTCTCTGAATGATGAGTAAGAAAGAGGATGTGTGTTAATTTGCACATTGGTTACATAAAATTTGTTTCAATGGTTTAAAAATACAGAAATAGTAATTTATCATATGTATTTTGTTTGAAATAAAAATCCCAATCTACTGTTGGCATAGGTCAAATTCATTATTGTTACAGTGAAAATTTAAGTTTTGGACTTCTACAAATGTGTTTAATATTGTTTCATCAGTGAGTTGAAATTATCTTTTTATGTGACATTGGCTATAATTATATTTGAAACAAATACTGTATGAACTTCTTTTGGAGGGCTTATGATCATATTTAAAGTGGTGGAAATAGGATTCACAAAGAACTTTTATTCATCCAATAGGGAGCTCAGTTTCAAAATTTATTTTTACTTCAGCCAAGTACATCTTTGCAGTAGATATATATACAGAGTTCAAGTTTGTGTAGATTTTGGGCACTGAGTTTGTTTCCTGTTCATTATGACCTAGGAAGGTGCTGTTCTTGTTCCACCTTAGGTCACCAGCCACCTTCCCCTCCCCCTCCCTGTTCTGTCTGCTGTGTTGGGGTGTAGGAAGACTGATGGGTCCCAGAGGCAGATACCCCTAAACATACCGCCTGGAAGTGATTATTTAAAACTATTGTTTAGTAATGCTGCTCAGTGGCCAGTACTTCAGTTTTGAAGTAGATATAAATATTTGAATATTTTCCTTATTTTGTAAAAATGAGGACAAAATGGGGAATTGAGTGATAATATTAGTGATGAGAAGTCTGAAAAATGTAATAGAAAGATAGAGATGTGAGACATTTGGAGAAGATGACTGTAGGAAAATTTTCATCTTAATTGATGATTCATTTCCCCATTGCAAGAAAGGGAATCCTCATTGGAGATTATTTTAGGAGGCACATGTAGATTAGATTTTTCTTCTCCTAATTCTCCTCCTCCTCCTCCTCCCTCTGTGTAGCCCCCATTGTATTTAGCTGTTGCTCTTTGGCTTTGTGCTTGTTTCTGCAGACATCCCCTGTGGCTATAGACCCACCTGTAAGCCCCAAACTCATCCCTGCCAGCGCTTACAGGAATGGGGCCTGCTGGTTGTTGGATGAGTTGACATCCCACTCAGCACCACTGCTTCTAAGCTCTGTGACCTGGGCAGTTCAGTTTATTTTCTTTTCACCTCTTTGTTTTGCTTAAAATGGGGAGTAAAGGTTTCTCCTTTGTAGAGTTGTTGCTGAGATTACTGGAGATCATCACTTACTGCACCCTAGTTAATGGCAGCACCTTTTTGTTGTGAATGGTTATTCTGGCCTTAGGCAGGTGTGCTGTGCTGTGCTGTGCTGGCTGCTTGGAGCTGAGCAATAGCAGCGCCTTCCACCAGCACTCTTCCTGCTTGTGAGTGGAGTCCAGGAGGACTGGGGAGAGGACACTCATCATGAAGCAGGGTGACTTTTGCTCCAGAGGGAAGCACTGTGGTAAAGGATAGTTAGCTTCTGGCAACATTGGTTCTGTTCATGTGTTGAAGTTTTTGGTGGGCTGATCAATTTAACCTCAACTTAGTGTGTTTCTGAGAAATGCATTCCAGTTCTGAACAAGTTCACTTAGAGAAGAACCTATGTAATTTATTTGTAAATTATTTCAAGAATGGACACTTGGTAAAAAGTGTAACACTATTAATACCTCAGTTTATTTTATCAGTGTCTGTGTGTCAATAAAATTATCCAGGTAATAATCAATTTGAATGCAAATCTATTCATAATAAGTTTGTTGGTCTAGGCCTTTGCCTGGTGGCTCAGTTGGTTGGAGCATTGTCCCTTACACCAAAAGACGTGAGTTCGATCCCTGGTCCAGGCACATGTAGGAGGTGACAAGTGGATGTTTCTTCTCCCACTCCCTTCTTTCTCTTTCTCTCTCTAAAATCAATAAACATCCTTGGGTGAGCATTAAAAAAAAAAAAATAAGTTTGTCGACCTAGGCTAAAATTTTGTCCTTTTCCAGGCCTGGGCAGGCGGTGGTTGGCTTTGTACTGGAATGTTGAATTTGCATTGTAGGTTTTCTCTCTGAATGCTGGTATGTGTTTGAAGACAGCTTGCTGAAGAAAGGTGCATAGTCTGAATTAACTTTGCTTAAATGGCTAAACTCACACAGTAGGTATGGTGAGTCAGAATTTTCTGTATTTATTGAAAGAGATGTCAGGAAAACATATAGGGTCTCGTAATAATATAGCAATTACTTGACATATAGTATTTCCTTATGAGCTAAGTTAATTAAGCTTGTTCAGCCTTATTCCAATGGCATTAGTTTTATAAACATCAGTCTGTAACTGCAGATGCCTGACAATATAAATGAGCTTTATGTGGGACATAGATTTTGGAACATTTATTGAAATAGAAGTTCAAAAGCATACTTCACTACTATGTCCTGATTTTCTAAAGAAAATGCATTATAACTTAGAAGGCACAGTAATTTAAATTTAGTTTTCTTGTCTGGCTTTTCATTCTGTAATGCCTTTGGCACTGACTGGTACCAGACAAACTTAGGTTAAAGCAATTCAGACTTTGGAAAGAAAATTAATGTTTATCCTTTCTGTGTCATTTAGGGAATCCTAGAATGTAAACATTATGTAGAGTATTTTATTGAATTTTTAAAACATTGCTTTTAATTTTTGCATATTAAAATTTCTTTTATTTTCTATAACTTGAAATATGCTGTAACTATTTTCATCGTGATTGCTTAGTAATTTTCCTATGATATTTTAAATTTTGGGATATTAGTAATTTGTTCTAAATTATTTTAATCCTGTTTCACTAATATTGCAAAATTTGTGTGGTTAGTAAACAGCATTGGAAAGAGATCCTTTTAGATTACTGAAGAGCCATTATTATTGTGCAGTATTCCCTCTGTTGAATGTTGGTTGTGTTGTTCCCCCTGCTCCCCAAACACACACACACACACACACACACACACACACACACACATTGGGAAACATTTGCATGCCTTTTGCCTCCCACTGCCTTGGTGGGTTTGCTCTCATCCCCTGTGTTGTGCAGTGTTTATGTCTTCTCTGGCTATGACAACAGGTGACATTTGTGTCCAAAGTTGGAGCCCAGCAGGCATAGGACCTGTGCTCTCTAAGTCTTGCTTTGACCATCCTCTCTTCACACTCCTAGTAGGTCTTTAGAATTGTACCCATTTGTGTTTTGTGTCAAAGTGGATCTCATTTTCTCTGCATCCTGAGTTTTCTCGCTGCTGCCGATTCCCTCAGCCAGCGGAGTTCCGATGCACGCTTGCCACGCGTGCAAGGTTGACTGGTGCATCCTCATGCACGCACGCACCCTGAAATTCACTCTTGATGCCGTTTCCAGAAAGTTGTTGCTAGTTAGGAGTAATTGTCAGAGAAAAAGAACTGAAAAATTAGTGGGATATGGAGCTTTGGATTTAAATAGACTTGAATTCAAACATTCCTGTTTTTGCTTTCATTTGAATAAAGTATGACTTCTTTGAAATTGGGATGTTATTAGTAAAATAAGCCTCTTAGTCTTGTTGATAGATTGCATGAGTTTACCAATTCCTTAGGACAGTTAGCCTCAGGTGCTCCTTACCTTTAAAATGGGAATAATAGGATGTAGCATTATGTAGCAGAGTTGTTGAGAGAAGTGCATCTGTATTCAGAGAAAATTTCTGAATGAAATATATCAAACAGTAAAGAATGGATGAGTTTGGGAATGTGTTAGCTTTTATTGAGTGTAATAAATTACCACTGATTGAGAGGCTGCAAACAATACTTGCTTTTATTTCATAGTTTCCATGGGTCAGGCGTCCAGGCATGGCACAACTGAGTCTGGCTGATTATGGGGTTGTTGGCCAGGGCTGGGGTCTCATCTGAGGCTTGGGGTCTTCTTCCAAGTTCATGTGGCTGTTAGTAAACTCATTTCCTGCAGCTGTAGAACCAGCTTGCTTTCTCAGGGACAGCAGAGCCTTTCTGGGCCAGTTTTGAGAGCTCCTGATTCACTCAGGTCCACCCCCCCCCCCCCCCAAGCCCCAGCAAGGAAAATCTTTTTATTTTTCTTTTTTTTTCTTAAGCTGGTTAAAAAAAAATTTTTTTTAACACTTTCTTTATTTTTAGAGAGAAAGGAAGGTAGAGAGGGAGAGAGACATCATTGTGTGGTTGCCTCCAGCTACAGACCTGGCTGGAGACCTGGCCTGCAACCTGGTTATGTGCCCTGGCTGGGAATCAAACCAGCGATCTTTGGGTTCGCAGGCCAGTGCCTTAATCACTGTGCTACCAGCCAGGGCTGAAAATCTCCCTTTTGATTCAGAGCCAACTGATTGGGGGCCTCAGTTTGACCTGCAGAGTCCCTCACCATTGCCAGAAACTGTAACTGAATTGGGGATTAACACGTTCACAGGCCCTGTCTGCACACACTGCAGGAGAGTTATAGAAGGGCATGTCCAGCAGGAGCCAGAAATCTTGGGACCATCTTTGAATTCCGCCCACCGTGGGGTGGAAAGGGGTTAGGAAGGACTTAACATTCCTTACTTGACATAGTTCCGAACTTGAGCAATTTAAATGTTGTAAGCAAAAAGACTAAACACTCTTTATTGACTTGATAGGAAACTTCTTCGAGAATTCCTAAATGCGTTCCTAAATTCCGAAATGAAGGCTGAAATTCTAGAAGGAACATTAGCTAATATCTATGCAGTTCTCAGATATTGATTGAGCATTGATGATGCCTGATGGACTGTCAATTAGAATTGAGAAGTAAATGATCCAGGATGGCAACTTACTTTTTCTATGGAGGCCAGATGGGGGGCAACCAGAAGCCCGGGGGGCCCAGTGCTGGTGTGTACCCCAGCCCCAGCAGTGAGGCACCCTCAGCTGCTACCTCTTTGATTGTAAGATTGTGCATATCCACTTTATTAAAAATATTCTTTTAGTGAGATCATGGAACCTTAAAAAATTTTTCCTAATTTTAGTGTTGGGAGGAGATTCCATACTGTTTTCCACAGTAGCTGCACCAGTCTGCATTCCCACCAGCAGTGCACAAAGGATCCCTTTTCTCCACATCCTCGCCAGCACTTGTTTGTGGATTTATTGATGGTGGCCATTCTGATGAGTGTGAGGTGACGTCTCTTGGTGGTTTAATTTCACATTTCTCTGATGATTCGTGATGTGGAGCATTTTTTCATATACCTGTTGTCCATTTTAATGCCTTTATGCATCCCTGTGTTCATTGCAGTGTTATTTACAATTGCCAAGACATTGAAGGAGCCCAAGGGCCCATCTGTAAGCAGTGATCTTCTAACAGAGGATCCACCAAAAGAGCTTAGAGATTCTGTTAAAAAAATAAATAGTCAAGTTCATTAAAAAGGAACTTTGTGTTTTTAGGAATTTCTTTATATTTTGATCATTTGAAGGAAGTGGAAAAAATCATAGAAACAATTATTGACTGGCACCCGTGAACATGGCATGTTGGAAAGTCACACGTTATAGTCCATCAGCATTAGTCTGAGAAAGTGAAGCCGTGTAGTGCAGCAGCCATCTGGGCCGTGTAACTGGCTACTGAGCACTTGCAGTCGCTGAGTGTAATGGGGGGGGGGGGGGGGTTAAATCTCATTTTATTCTAATGAATTTAGAGTTAAATAGCTGGGTATCATTAGTGGCTGTTCCAATGGACAGCACAGAATATAGAATGTTTCTCTTGTCACAGTAAGTTCTTTTGAACAGTGCTGGTGTGAATGAATGTAGTTTATAAGTCTGTGTAATAAAGAGCCAACTAAATGGTTTTTTAACATCCTCTCTAGTTCTCAAATCTACTCTTTCTCATTTCCCATAAATTACTTTAAAATGCATTTCAGTAGGATATGTAACTTTATTAGTGAGATTTCTAAGTTTCTCATCCTCCTGCTTTTTTTTAACTTTAATGCAATGAAAGTAATTTTTTATTGTTGATTTAAAAGGAACTTAGTTTTTTAAGCGTCACAGAATTTCCACTATTAAATTGAACCTAGAGGCACATAAAATTAATAAAGAATATTCCAGTTAGTTTATATTTCTAACTCTCCAAAAATCATTTCACCAGTTTGTCTTGAATGAAATCTCCTCCAAGCACACACACACACATTTTTTATTCAGTATGATTCACTAATTATCTTAATAACGTTGAATTTATTTAGAAATTCCTTGAGAGATACAGTGACATATATTATTCTGGTTATGAATTTGTTTTAAATGTTAAGATTTTTTTTGGGTTTACAATGAAAAAGTATGTAGTAGTCTATATCTTTCTGTTGTTTTCCAATCCCCAAACATCCCTACTGTTATGGTTACTTTTTATAGAGGTTCTTTCTATATCTCAGAAGATTTTTTTGTGTAACATTTTGCAGAATGAATTTGGATGTAATATTTTTTCAAAGGGCACCTAACTTGAGAAAATTATTTTATTCATTTAGGGATTGCTAGTACCCAGGATTTTTGGAGAATAAAAAACAGAATATGGAGAGGAATGAAGTAAGAACTGTAATGTTTTGAAATTTGAATGTTTTTTTTAATTAAAGATTTTATTCATTATTTTTAGAAAGAGGGGAAGGGAGAGAGGCAGAGAGGGAGAGAGACGTCAATGTATGGTTGTGTTTCACCTGCCCCCAGCCACAGACCTGACTGGAGACTTGGTTAGCAACCTGGTTATGTGCCCTGGCTGGGGAATCGAACCTGCGACCTTTGGGTTTGCAGGCCAGTGCCTTATCCACTGTGCTACCAGCCAGGGCGAAATTTGAATTTTTACTGTGGGTTTATTTTGATTGCATTTATCGTTTTATTTTTTAATAATTAAATAAAGATGTATAATCTAAGTAAGTTCAGTTTGACTGCAGTTGGGAATTTTGAAACGTGTAAACCCTTCAGGGAACTTTAGCCTCTCAACCTGTAACCAGGAAGCCAGAGGAGCCCAGGCATCTTGACTGGTGCCTCAGGGCCTCACAGGGGAAGCATTGCTGACCCCTCTCTTGGTAGAGTGCATTTTAAAACATACTGAATTATGGCTATCAAGTAGTTGTGTAGAAAATAATCTTGCTTGGCTAATGTACAGGAGAAGGCTAATTGTGTGGAGGTAGAGAAGAAAGTGTAGCCACTTTGCCTAAGATTGGTGAGTATAGAGGTTAAACTGTTGAAAATGCAACAACACAGAATGAAAAAACACCCCAATACTATTATCTGCCATTTTCTTCACACGAGACACATTTATACTGTCAATGAAATTTAGATAATGAACAAGCCAAGTGAAAGGGCATATGAAAATCTCCCATCTTTTAGCTCCCCCTTTGTTAGATATTGGCACATTTGTTTTAACTCAGTGGGTGGGGTCACCTGAACAATCGAATTGATTAGCTGTAACTTGTTGTTTTAACTGTTGCTTTAGAATTTCAGATACAGTTTTCCTTATCACTGCCTCCCAAGCCCTTGAGTTCAACACTTCACAGAGAAGCTAACAACCTGTCAGCCCCAGGCCAGGTTCTCCCCTCGGGCCTCGCTGCTGCTGTTGCTGTTGCTGTCATGGCTTTAATTACCCACCGGACATTTTATTTATCCACCATTTGATGGACATTTGGGTTGATTGTCTTTTTGGGTACCGTGAATAGTTCTCCCTGATAAGTCATGTGTAAACTATTCTGTAGACATCATGTTTTTATTTCTTTTGACTAGTTACAAACTGGAGGAATTTTGCTAGAACATGTAAATTTCTGCCCTGCAGTTGAAGAAACGACCAAGCTGGTTTCCAAAGTGGCTGTGCCTTTTTATATTCCTACGGTAGTGTTTCTCTCCACAGCCCCCGCGTGTATCTTCTGTCTCTGCATCAGAGCGGGTCCTATGTGTGTGGCAGGGATGGTAATTTGCGTTTCCCTGGTAACTGATGATGCGGAAATCTTTTCATGCACACGCTAACCATTTCAGTACTTTCTCTGGTGAGATACTTGTTCAAATCTTCTGCTAACTTTTAAATTGGATAATTTTGTCTTTTTACTGAGTTTTAAGAATTTTTTAAATATCCTGGATACAAGTTTTTTATAAGATAGATGATTGGCAGGTATTTTCTTATAGCCCCCAGCTTATCTTTTCACTTATCTTAAAAGTGCCTTGAAGCGAAAAACAAACAAAAACAATGCCTTTAATTTTGCCAAACTCCAGTTTATTATTTTGAAACCACGTTTCTTTCTTTTTTTTAAGTGGGAAACGGGAAATGTATGATTGCTTCACTTTCGAAATATTTTTTCACTCATTATAGAATTTATTTTGAAAGTATTTTCCTTTTAGTACTTTGAAGATGTTGTTCCACTTTCTTCTGATTTTCATCGTTTCTGACAAGAAGTCTCTATTTCTGTTCCTTGTGTAATATGTTTTCTTTCCTGGTTCTTCTTCAGACTTGCTCTAGTATTATTTTTAGGCAATTTGATGATGATATGACCATTGTCATATGTATGGTTGTATAGTTGTACTTTTCTTTGTGTGTCTTCTGCATGTAGTTTGTTGTGAATCTACAGTTCATCATATTTGGAAGATTTGCAGGCATTTTTTCCTCTTCCCCATTGTGGGGGAGTAAGTGTACATATATTGGGCTTCCTGGATCCCCCTTTTCCTCTCTGTTTTCTCCTTCCATATTAGGTGTTCAGTTTCAAGTTTAGGAGTCTTCTCGGGGCATTGTTTTCATCTGCCTTTAAATATACTCAGTATATTTTTCCTATCAGACATTATAATTTTTATCTCTAGGATTTCAATTTGGGTTATTTCACATAGTTTCCATATCTTTACTTAAGATATAAACTCTTCCCTCTACCCTTTTGAAAGTTGGAATATAGTTACGATTCTCAGTATTTTTACCTACCAGTTCCAACATCTTTGTCCTTTTTATTTCAATATATTGATATTTCTCTGGTTTTGAGTTGTGTTTTTATGCTTCTCTGTACTCATGGTAGTCTTTGATTGGGTGCCAGACATGGTGAACTTCACCTGGTTATTGAATGCTGGATGGTTACATGTGTGTGGGCCTATGTGCATTTGTATGAAACATCTTTGAGCTGTTGTGCAGGTCCCAGTTACATTACCTGGAGACAGCTTGATCCTTTGGTGGGTGGGACCAGAGTGCTGTTTAACACTAATTGTGTCTTCCTTTTGAGGCAAATCCCTTCCAAGTGTTTTATGCAGTCTTCCATCTCTTGACTGGTTAGGAACAGGACGGTTCTTTTCATGCTTTTGGGTGGTTCTTGCTTCATCACAGATTATGTTCTTGTGCACATGGACAGTACTCTGTCGAGCCCCAGAGGGGACACTGCTAGTATCTGGAGCGCTTTCTCCCCTTCTTCACCTTTCCTGGAGAACACCGCCTCTTGGCCTCCTTGCGCTCCTGCTCCTCCTGCAGCTTAGGGAAAGAGCTAGAACTGCCTACTTTGCCTTCCTCCACTGTAGCCTGCAGGAGCTGTTCAGCCATGGGACCCCGCTGGTTTTTCCTGGCCTTCAGGCACCACTGTCGTTGTTGCCTGATGGTCAATATCATGACAATTGTTACAGCACATACTTTGCCCACTTAAAGGAGGAGAGTAAATGCTCTCTGTGGCAGAAATGAGCACTGGAACAGTAGAACTGAAAGACAGGGGAAAGTACAGATTTCTTTGAACCTGGCCTTGAGATGTTTTCTTCCATAAGTTTTGTTAACCTCTCTGAGTTGTACTGTATAAACATGGTGCTAGACGTCATTTTAGTGCAGTTGTAAAATACAGAAATACGGAAGAATATGGTACTGAACCCATCTCATCACTGCGCAAAACTTGGGTCTTATGTTATACAGGAGGCGGCTACCGAGTGGCCTGTGTAGGAAGCTGTTTTCACTGTGGTTTTGATAGGTGGATCTTTACTTAATATCCTATTCAGTTTCCTGGTAGGAGTATTTTCATTAATATAATTCAAAAGAGAACTTAATGATTGGGTTTTATTAGTATAGAAAGAACCATTTCCTTTGTAGGGTCATAAATTTTAACCTTCTAGCAGGGTATATTTAAAAGTGATAGATTACTTTTTCTTGGTACACATTTTTTCAGGCTTTCTTATGATAGCAAAATCAAGCTGTTACTTTGTTCCAAATTTTTCTTCATTTTCTATCCAGATGGCAGCTGACTCAAGTGTACATGATAATACATTTACATTTTCCAGTTAAAAGTCATAAACCCATGTTAATGCTGTTGAATTGCTTAATAAATGAAATATTTGAATGTTTTCAGTGATTACCTTTCCATTGGTAAAACAAATAATCCTGAAAGCTCTAGTAGTGTTGATAACGTTGCCTGATTCTGATGGCAGAACTTTATTTTTCTAGTTTGTAGTTCTGTCATTATTCCTCCTATGTTTTCCTAGTTACAAAATCGTTGGAAAATTCTCATTTGACAGGAACCTCAGCTTTGCAAGGGCAGTTATTTATTGTATCCCATTATAATCAACTACTTATCGAACATAAGTGCTGAAACGCCAGTTGGAAGCTCATCCTTTCTAGGTCAAGGTCCAGGAAATGCTACTCACCTTGGAACGAGCTGGTAGGCACACTGAGTCAGCGGTGTGCTCCCCACATCCTGCCATGGGAAGAAGTGACCAGCCCTGGTGACAGGTGTGGGAAGCCAGGATGACAAGATGGGGCTGTTCATTTTCTTTGCTGCTAAGGGTTTTGGAAATTACTACTTGCTCTACCTGAATGTGAGCTTGGCGGTGGACCAGGACCAGCAGAGCATTGCATAAAAAGCAAACATGGATTGTTTTTAGTGAGTCCATTCTTCCTTTTAATTGTTGATTGCATTGTGGCCTTTAATTTTTAGCACCCAAGTTAAAAGACCCAAAAAAGAAAATACCTGTGAAAGTTTAGTGTTTCTCATAAAAGTCATCCAAACTTTTTGTGATGCCAAGATCCATAATCATGGTGTTTTTGTAATTTGATGAGTGTATCTGGAAAAGAATTGCTGGGCTCCTTCCCATGTGCTGGCAGTGTGCTGGTCACTTGGGTGGGTGGGTGGGGTGCCTGGTGCTTGCCCTCAAGGAGGTCTGCCTTAGTGGTGAAGGCCCTCCATGAAATGGTGCCCTATAATCAACTGCTGGCCACAGTGGCACTGTGGGAGACTAGCCGGGCCACTCTGCCACAGAGGCCAGGAGGGCCGGGTCTGTGCGGCATCAGGGAGCCTGCTGGGCCCAGAGGGGCAGGAGTCTCCCAGGAGCTGAGAGTTTTGACCAGAAGCAATGGACAGCTCTCACATACAGAGGAATACATAATTTTTACCTTTCATTTTTCTAGGTAAGATCTCAGAATTCAAATCATTTCATTTACTGGAAGAAACAATTTCATGGTAAATATGTTCAGAATTTATTTTGATACTTATATTTCAGTACAGGCCTCTGTCAGCCTGGCAGTTGAGTAAACCAGTCTTTTTGTTTGGTTCATGACTTAGGAAAACACTGAAAAGTATCTTTTTGGTTTTTTTGTTTGTTTGTTTTTTTCAGAGAGAGGGGAAGGAAGATAGGTGGTGAGGGAGAGAGAGACATCAATGTATGGTTGCCTTTCATCTCCCTCCAGCCACAGACCTGGCTGGAGACCTGGCCTGCAGCCTGGTTATGTGCCCTGGCTGGGGAATTGAACCAGTGACCTTTGGGTTCGCAGGCCGGCACCTTATCCACTGTGCCACCAGCCAGGGCCTAAAAGGTATCTTAATTCTTGAGACTTCTAGCAAGCTCCCTATCCTCCATGGCCTAATGTATTATGCCAGGACTCTCTTGACTAGGGACAATTGCACAGTCTCTAAGATAGCTTGCACAGCTACGTTGTCACTGGTGCATGGGTCTGGACGGCGGGAGTGGGCAGTTATCAATGGCCCAGTTAACAGAATCAGGAAGTAGATAGAGTGTCTCTACCTTTCTTCAAGTCAAGCTAGCATCAGGCGTGGGGAAAAAACATGGGTTGAAGGCACCCATGTTCTTTTCTCCTAGGATGCGTGCTAGCCCAGGCAGTTTGCAAAAACAGACAGCATTTAGAAATGTGTAATTTATAGGTAATACTAAAAAATCAAATGAAACTGTCCTTTAAATTTCGTATTTCTTTTAAAAATTCACATGTACATTCGTAAAATAAATAACGTATATTATGTTTTCATTCTTCAGTCCCGCATTGTGTAACGACTTTCTGCTAGATGAGGAATGTAGCTGGCTTTACGCACCCTCTCGTCCAGCTCTTCACTGTCCTCCCAAGTGTAATCACATCCAGCTTCAGGTTAGGGCCGTGTTTCTGTTTTCATTATTCTCTCTCTCTCATTTTTGCTCGCTGCGAAGGTATTTGTACTGCACTATAATTATACTAACTTTCAGTTTTGCCTGCAGTTGTTGGCCTCATTCTTTTCTTGTTCTATTTTATTTATTTATTTTTGAACATCTCACTAGTCCTTTATGTGCCCATCGGCAGCTCAGCAGTAGTTTTTCATACTGTCATAGTTGTCAGAGAATTTTTTCTGATTCTTTTTTTTTTTTTTTTTTTTTAATGAGACAACTTGATGGGTATCCAGAGCTCCACCCTCAACTTTGTGGTAGTAGTTGCCTGTCAAGTTTGTACCGTCTTTATCTGCATGCAGCTCTCCCCGGGGACGCTCCTTCCATGTTTTTCCTGGACTGTGCCCTTCACCTCCTGTGTGTGGCTACTTCTGTTCCCTCACCCACTTGTAGTTTGATTGTGGACTTCCTCCAGGAGCTTCGTAGATGGCATTTTGATGAGTGACCCTTTCTTTCTATGTGACCTCTTCTGCCAGACCCCCTGGGAACCACCAGGATTTTAATTGTGTTTGTGTTTCTGGAGGTTTTTGTTTTTTGTTCTTCATTGTGCTGGATGCTAAGTTTGCACTGTTCTTTATTTCCAAGCAATTATCTTGTAATATTTACTTATATATTTTTTCCCTCCCTTTCTTTTGGAACACTTGTTGAGTGGATTTGGATACTGAACTGGTCAGTTTCTCTTTTTTTTTTTATATATTTTTCCATTTATTTTTGTTTTCTAAGAAACAACTGACTTTATCTTACAGCCTAACTGTTCTTCTTTTTATTTATTTATCTATTTTTATTTCAAAGTGTTTTCTTTGTATTTCATTCCATATTGTAGCATTCTATATTTGTCTCATGGAAACAATGTTTTTTTTTTCCTTTTGGAAACAGAATGTCATTATTTTAAGATGTTTTTTCTATTCCTTATATTACCGGTTTCTTCTAAATTACTTTCTTTACTTTTCATAGTCTCTCTTGCACCAAAGGCTTTACTCAGAAGCATTCATTTGTAAGGGTGAAGCTCTCAGTGTGAGCTGGGCTTGTGGACTGGTAGGCATCTATGTAGGGCTGTGATGTTCTCTGCCAGCTCTCTCACCGGGGACTTCCTTAGGTGGACATGCGATTGCCTCTTCTCTGGAGTAGTTTGATTTTCTCCGGAGAGGGCACCACTAGTTCGTCGTCTTCTTGGCTAGACATGGAGGGATGCTCCAGCCTGGCTGCTGGCCTTCTGGGGCTGGTTTAGAGAGGGCGCTTCAGGTCTTAGGGCTCAGCGCCTACTGTCCTATGGCCTGTCCCTGTTTCACAAGCTGTTGCCCACCACATTGTGAACCCTGAGCATTTCCAGTTCCATACCTACTAACTCTCCCTTACCTAGTGAAATAGGGATGGCGGTAGTCAGATGCTTTGATTTTTGCAGACTTTCAGTTAATTCCCCTGTTTGAATCTGGTGATCCCCAGTTCCTGAGCTTCCCAGGTAATATAGGCTATTTTGGTTTGTTCCTTACTGATACCCTATTTCCAGTGCCTCTCGGATGTTTAAAATTGTCCTTCTCCCTGCTACATATTATTTCTAATTTCTCCATATGCTTGTCCATCTACATATATTGTTAATAATGTTTCAGTTAACAGTCACCTAAAAATTTCATCCTATTAAAATAATCATCTTACTATATCTCACTGCTTCTTTTGGTAAGGAATTCAGGAAAGGCAAATTTTGTGCTAGGCCTCTGTCACTCACATGGCTTCAGATAAACACTGGCTGGAGTTTGGAGAAGAATGGAGAACAGCTGGGGACCTCTTGGTCACCTCTTCACTATGTGTCAGGGCCAAGCCTAGAGACTGGAAACATTGGCGTGGCAGAGCATCCTGTGGCCTGGCCCCAAGAAGAAGGAGGTGGGCCATTGACATAAGAATCTTGGAAACTATTTCTATTTTCAACTCCTGGTTAGGTCTGTTCAAATTTCTACTTAAACCTCTTTTCAAACTGTAGTTTTCAGTAAATCTGTATTTTTGTACCACCATGCTCCTTACACTTGTGCTTTTTTTCTTTTTAATCAAGTAAGGATTTTTTTTTTTAATTTTATTATTTCCAGAGAGAGAGAAGAAGAGGGAGAGGAAGAGAAACATCATTGTATGGTTGCCTTTCACCTGCCTCTAGCCATGGACCTGGCTGGAGACCTGGCTTGCACCCTGGTTATGTGCCCTGGCTGGGAATTGAACCAGCGACCTTTGGGTTCGCAGGCCAGCACCTATCCACTATGCTATCAGCCAGGGCATGCCTGCTCTTTTAAGGCACCCACACAGCACTGTGAAAAGAAGCATATTCTGAGTAAATTGGGATGTGGATCTCCTTGGACCTGTTCAGTGTCTGCTGGCTTTTTAGGAATTTTTGGGGATGTTTGGTGGTGATCAGTATTACTGGCAAACAGAAGTAAAGTGAGGGCAAGTAGCTCTCTGCTACTGTTTGGGAGGGAGCTGCATGGTGTGAGGTTGTGGGTGGTGCAGGTGTGCTAGGTAGAGGCAAGCTCTGGGTGAAATTCAAGATAGAGCTGGAAAGCAGTCCGAAAATTTGACTCAGGCTACAGAGAGTGTATTTTAGGAAGATGTTTTCCAAGTGAAGACGGTTCATTTCCAAATAAATACAGTATGCTATTATTAAACACTGCTTTGTTTTTTTCAAAGTTCTTGTGGAAAGAAAACTTCCATGTATTTTAAACATTTCAAGTCTTAGGCTGTAGTTGTTACGAGGCTTTTATAACATACATCCTATTGACAGTAGCCTTTGACAGAAGGAGAGGCAGAGGTGAGAATGTAGTATTTCGGTTCTGCACACATTACTCTCGTGACTTGAAATTGATAGGTTTTGGATTGTCCCTTCCTAAAATCAGTATAATAATATCCAGTTTTGATCAACTTAATTGGCCAAATCTCCTTATTCAGTGTTTGTGTGATAAGTATAAAGGAAGGTTTTTAATTTAGCAAAAATGTTCACGTTTGAAAAGACAATATATGAATCTGGAAGAAGTAAAAGTAAATCTTTAAACTTGAATTTCAAGGCTGTCTACTCACATTTAATTGACGCACATTCTAACACTGGTTGTAGTGGATCATTTGCCATTTAACTAACATTAATGACCTCAGTTAACTCATGTTTTTATTACAGTGTCTGTTTATTTTTTGTTAATTTACTTTAGTATTCAGCTTTCTATTAAAGTTTATTTTTTATAGATACAAACAACTATTGTGTCGAATCTCTTCATTATTAAAACTTTCATATACATATTGGGTTTAATTAAGTATACTTTTTATAGCCTAAGAACATGAACCATATTGATAATAAAACTTAAATATCTTCACATTGTTGCAAAACTGAATTCTGCAAGAGAACTCAGATACCCAAGTGTCATGATACTGTTCAAATCCTCCTTAGAAATTTGGTTTGTCTCTCCCTGACTTGCCTTAAATGAGATGTCCCATTGCACAAGGTGAGGTTCAGTATAAGTATTCTTACCTCCCGCTATTTTTCTGTCAATTTTTATCAATTTATGCCAAATTTCACCTACTTGGAAGAATTTCTTTTTCTTTGATCTGTCAAGATTCACACAGGTGGGGAAGAGATTTAAGGAGGTTCACTTTTCTTCCTTTCAAAATTAATCTTCATTTGACTTAATCATCTACCTTCAGATGGCTTCAGGGATGGTTTTGGTAGCCACCCTGACTGTCTTCTCATCCCCTTAACAGTACCACCTCTGTTGGTTGGTATCACATTTCTGGTCATTAGAACCTTTCTGTTAGGTTCATGTCTAATTTTTATTAAATACAGTTTTTTATTTAAGCTCTGATTTTTGTTTAAAGGATTTTTAAGTTTGCAAACTTGGGTTTGCTAATTATTTTAAGCATTATTCAAAATAAAAACTTATTGCAGATGACCATCATTAACCTAAGAGGTAAGCAGAACTGCTGGTTAGGCTCTCAGGGTTGAATTTGGTTCTGCCACTCACTTGGGCAAATTGTCTAATTTCTTTGTGCATTAGTTTCCTTGCCTGTCAAGTGGGACAATAGTACCTGTACTTGTAGTACACTTAGAACATTGCTTGATACACAGTAATTACACAGCAAATGCTAGCAATTGCTATTACTATTATTAAAGACCCTTTATTAGATTCTTTCACACAGACTGTAGTCCACTTTTGTTTTTAATGCCATTTTTGCCATTTTGGAAGGAAAGAACTCTCAGCATAACAGTAGTAAAAGTAATTAAACATGATTGAAACATAAACATAAACTGGCTACTTATTATACATGATCTGTAAAATTATAAAGGAAGGAAATACTTGTCCTTCCATGCCAGACAAACAATTGCAGCTAGTATTTTTATCTCTCCCCTTCTTGCCTACTCTACAAAAATTGATACGTAGAACATTAGGATTTGTAGAACACAGTTTAGGGCTGAAGGTAGAGGAATTATTTCCCAAGGCTTTAGCTATATATAGATTCACCAAAAACTGGGGGACTTGAAGAGTGAGAAGGGAGCTTAAGGGAATAGAATCAAAAACTAACATATAATTCATTAAATAACAGCAAGTGTTGGGCCAGTGGCTTAATTTGCATGTGCCCGATTTGTGCCGCTCTTCAGCTGGATTCAGTGAGAGGCGCACGGTGTGTACTGCCTTCATCATTCTCACACAGCACCTGTGATGTGCACACTGCGCCTGCTCTGCCTACCCGGGGAGGGAGAGGGGCAGAAGCACCCTGGAGCCCTTTGCTGGCCATCTCCTGGCCTCTTGTTCCCTAGTTGAAATGGGGCCAGCACATCGTCTTTATTTCTACCTGGAAGTGAATGGTGCACTAGCAGCAGTGAGGGACTGCCGCTGGAGCTCTGCAGCCTTCTCGTTCCCACCACTTCACTGCATGTGTGCGTGTACTTTGCAGTTTTACCGACCTGTCAATTGCCGCACGCAACATAACTGATCATCTTTGGTTCAGCAGAATGCTGAAGCATGCATGTCATTTTTAGCACACTTCAGCATGTGGAGCCATATGATAGAATGGGAGGTTCATATTTTACTGCTTTATTCTTAAACGTTGGGAGGTGCTTTAACCTTGATTGGCCAGTTCCAAACCCCCAACTGTTAGAGGACAAAAGCTAATATTAATGTCAGTGGGACACATATGTTCTTACAGTCAGAGAAACATGCCATCCAAGTAGGGAAACTTTCTTCCTTTTGCTCAGTGCACGTTCTACACCGGTGGCTCGGACCCATGGCCACAGAAGGGCCATGGTGCCCCAGGGACCTGGCCTACCTCTATTGGCTTTTCTTATTCTCTCTTCCTTTCCCTGCTCTTACGATGTAGGGGCCGCTGTGTTATTGCAGTTTCTGCCAGTTCTTTCCGCTCTTTTTTGGATTTAGCTTGTTGGCTGTTCGTCATATGTTATCATTACTCTCGCTTCTCTGACCCTTCATCTGTGTATCCTATTTGCTCTGCGTCACTGCTCCGAGTCAGGCCACCATGCTTTTCCTCTGCCCCTGCATGTCTTGTTAGCAGTCTGGGGTCAGGATTTCATAATGACGTTCGTTGCTCTTTCTGCTACAGAGAACCATCCTATATCCTGGAGGTCAATGTGACGTGAAGATTATGTCTTTTAGGGAGAAAATAATGATATATTTGACAGTCACAAAATAATGCACATTAATCTTCAGCATCTGAAATTTGCAGGAAGTAGTACACAAAGCCAGTGCGTAAAACAAGTAATCCTCAAGTTTTACTAGTAGTGAATCATCATTGAGTTAAGACCTCAGGACATTTGGTTTTTTATCCCAGTTGGCCCATTTTCTAGCTGTGTAACAACGACCAATTGACTTAACATGCCCTAATCAGTTTCATCATCTGTAAATGGGGGTGATAACCCACGCCACAAGGCTGCTGGGAGGAGTCAGTGGGATACTGTTTGCCATTCCCTCATTAGCGTGCACACGGGAAAGACGCTCAATCAAGAGAAGTGGAACTTAGTGCTGTACAAATGGTAGCATTTGCTGTTATTGCTCACATGATGGGAGTCCTACCTCCCGTGGCCATGTGGGGGAGTGATAAGAAATGGCGATCTAATATTAATCATAGGTACCTAATCTTGTAGTTTATCCCATTGGCATAGTTCTTGCCAATTAATTGATGTGTAACTTCACAAACAGTAATGTAAAATTTCTTATGCAAAAAGTACTTATTGAACTCTGATTCACTGAGCGCTTCAAAGAGCATCTGCCTCCTGCCTTGCCGGGCACAGGATGTACTGGCCTGACAGCATAGGTGTGAGAAGGTGATCGTGGCTCTTTGAGGGTTAGCCTAGTGAGTTACAGAGTCAGCATACAGACTAGAGAGCTGAGTTGCCTTCGCTGCTGTTTCATGTTTTCATTTGTTGCACTTCCTGGCTTTTCATGGCTAGTCGTATTTCACAGCCAAGATGATTAATAATTATAAGTAGTAATGGTACCAACAACTAACATTGATTAAGGATCTGCTTATGAGCTGGCACTTTTGCAAGCATTTTACATGTAGTAACTCATTTAATTTTCACACATTCCTAGGAGGACTGTTATTAGCCCCATTTTATCTTCAGGCTCAGAGGAACAGTGATTTTACACAATTGTGTGGCTGGCATGTGCGGCAGGAACAGAGTCGGAACCCTGGTGGTGTGGTCCCACAGAACCTACTATGCTGGCCTGTATTTTATGGTATTCGTAAGAAAATGGGGATCCACCCATATATTCATCCACTGTTGTACCAATTTAGAATTAGAGAAATGTCTTAGAGGGAAAACTTATTGTTATATGTTTCTAATATGTTTTAAATTTCAAAAAGTTAGAGTATTTTCATGGCTACTTTGTCAGAATACTGATTTTGAATTTATTTTAATTGGGAATTCCTGGAACTTAACATTTTAAAAACATAAACAGTAATTGTCCTAAATGTCCTTATTCCCCACCTCCCAACAATGCAATATTTGTACCTTAATCTGCTTCTCAAGTGTCAACACGCTTGTTCAAGTATAGATTTTGCAATTCTTAGTAATGAAAATTGCCCAAAAATACGTAACAAACTTGTAATCCTAAATAAGAAAAAACAATATCTTGAAAGTCAACAGTTACAAAGTTTATCTCATTATGAATAATGACCTTGAACATGGATGCTTAGTTTTAATTTTCTTTCCGTAATAGAAATAGTTCATGCATAGCGTATAGCATATATACCGTATATATGTAACAGTGTACGTAGCATATAATGACTGTAAAAGTTAGTATATAAAAGCTTACATTTCGCTTTTGAACTTGCGATTTTTCACTGTAACTAGTTAAAACAACTATGAACTTAGACACAACATGTCTGTGTGTGTTTGGGTAACTTTGCTTGGGAAGACTACTTGGTACAAGTTCCTGTCGCTCCTTTCTCAGCTTGCAGGTTTGATGGGAAGCCCCATATTTTAAAAAGTGTCACGTATTAGCCTCTCATCATGATGTAAATGCCCTGTCTAATTTGTTCATAATCATAATAAAAATGAAAAGTCAGTTACTGCTGTAATATTTTCACGTTCTTAGAATGTAGAAGAGAGTCAGTTTGTTGTCAGTGATTCTCCTTCTTTGTTCAATTTTAGTATGCCCTTATAAGCTTTCCTGAGCTGGAAAGGAGCCCAGTAACAGGGCAGAGGCTAGACCGGGGCCTGGCCTTCTCAGCAGCTGGTGCACAGAACGGGCCTGTGCGCTGATAGAGCTTGAAGCAGCAGCTGCCTCGGTGCTCTGGCCCAGACGGGACCCGCCCTTCTCTGAGGCCACCAGGCCTTGGAGAGCTGGCCTAGCATTCGAGTCCCATTAGGCTTATGGGCACCACAGTGCACAAAGGTCAGCAGCCAGGTGTGGGACTTGGGTGCGCCACCAGGAAGGATGGTGGAAAATAGCAACTCACAGTTATTCCTTGGGTGACCCAAGTTCATGGTCTGGATTTTTTTTTTTTTTAACCAAGATTAAGAAAATACCCAATGAATTAAAGGACAGATCTTAATAACATCTTCATGTGTCTCCTGTTGAGGGTGTCAGCTTCCTCATTTAGGGTTACCCATTTGAGGCCACATGGTAGTGTTATGCAATCTACTCAATGGTGGGAACTCCTACTGTAACAAAAGTCAGGAAAATGTTCCTATCAGAAGCAATTTTGGCACAAAAATGTTCATGTCCTATTTTGTGAGGTGATTGCGATACTTCATATTATAGACATGCTGCAGGGCTATAAAATATCTTAAATGTTTAAGACCTTAAGATATATTTTTAAAATGTTCTAAAATACAGATGCCTCAGAGCAGCCATCATAAAGTTGTAAACCAAAGCTGCTTTAACATAATTCTTCTGATTTTACATTTTTCTGAAAGCAGTGAAGTAATATTTATTCCTTTCACAAGTGTAGGTGGGAACCATGGCCCCTTCATTAAGGCTAGAAATGAAATAGTCTTAAACTGCTTTTAGAAATTGTCTGTTAACTTGTAATGATTAACTTTTGAATTTTTGTTGACAATGTGAATAATTCGTTCTAAAATTTGTAAAATTGAATGCAAAGTCCAGGTGTTACCTCCTTGTAAAATATATGCCGAATGAAATGTTACCTAATTGTATTACCTATTTCATAATAGGTACTACTATGAAATAGGTAATATAATTATTGAATAACACTCAGATTATAAAATTGATACTTAATGTCCCAGGCTGACAAAAGACATTATACCATGACAATAGGGACTATGTGGGAACGTAAAATTTGTCTGTGTACAAAAACAGAGACACATTTTCTCTTTTGGATATTTTTTATTGTGGATTTCTGTGTTTACTCTTTGAGAATGTTGACACAGAGATGGTGGAAATAGTGACTTATTCAGATTATTTTTTTCCTTCATGAGTCAGTTGACCTGAAGAAATTGGGCATCAGTACTGGAACTCTGCTCATCATGTATGTTGACCCAGATTCTTTTCTAATGACAGGTCTGACTATATACATAGGTAGTAGGTAGGCTTAGTACAAAATGCTCCAGTGGGTTTTTAAGCCTTAAGACGTATAATATTGGCAGTATTGATACCAAAGAATGCCACTTCGTTGTTTAAGGTTGTGCACAGAGGAGTTTCTGAGGGACCATTGTTTTACTGTCTCCAAGGAAGAAATGACACGATAGTTTAAGAAACACACTAAAACAAAAAATATTTTTACAGAATGCTTTTCCCAAGTGAAAACCAAGTCCTTACACATGGATAATCAGAAGCAGCTTTTTAAAAAAATGTTTTAAATAAGTGATTGAATAAGGATAGTTAAATGCCCATTATGTTTAACATGTGCCCTCATGGTCTCTTGCTTTGGGTTACCTTATGTGCTTCAGCTCTAATCCTCAGACCAGTCCTTCAAATACCAGTAAAGTTTAGTAACTTGCCATCACTTGTAAGAGACAGAGGATGGTTTTGTTTCATTCATATTCTCTCCCTCCCTCGCCCGCCCTCCCCTTTCCGTCTCTCTGTCCCTCTCTTCCCCAATGCCCAGTACTGAGCCCCGCCTTGTGCCTGGGTGAACCCCAAGGATAGGCAAGTCAGGGTACCCAGGCTTTGTAGCGAGTCCTCTCCTGTGTAAAATTGTGAGCACAGGGGGCTACTGAACTCCAAAGATACCCCCGGTTTTCAGGGCAGCTCTTGACTATGAGGTGGTAGGAAGTCGCAGCATCTCCCAGGGAGGGCTGAGATGATTAAAAAACAAGTCCCTGAAAAACTAATTTCATTTTCACTTTTCCCCTTTTTCTTACTAGAAAGAACACTGATTGCCTCTAAGGTACAAATAGGGCAAAGAATAAGGACAAGATAAAAAATAATAAACCTATACCCTGTTTTATAAATTGACTTAAACAGTGTACTAAGGAAGTAGCTGATAAGGTGCTTGGAGGACAGAGGTGGTCCTAAACTAGTGGCAGATCTGGTCATTGTGGGAGCAGCTCATTAGCAGGATGAGTACTTGCCAGAGAAGAGTATGTGGTCACACAGTGTGCTGGGCCTGCTCTGTGCTAAGCCCAGGCCACTGTACTAGGAAACGAACAGTGACCTGGGACTTGGTCCTCCAACCTGCCACTTAACCAGCCTTTCAGAGCCTCAGTTTTTATGTATTGGCTTGTGCAGAGTTCTTGTGAAGATATGCTCAGTGACAATGCTAAAGAATTAAATTATTGTTCAACTGTCACCCTTCATGGTACCCTCTTAGAGACAGGAAATAAAATGGCAGAGTGCTGAACCTGATGGGCCAAAGCCTGGTCCTGGCTCTGTCCTGCTTTCTCTGCGAGAGCTGGGCTTGATGTCTCCCTTCCCTTCCCCTCAGCTTATTCTGTATAAGGTGGGGATATCTTCCCTCAAAGCATTGTTTTTGGGAACTCAAAGAATAAGTCTAAGTAAAAAATTGAAAGTATTTTATAAGTTGTGGTGTATTTTAAAGGTAGAGAGTATTAATGTTACAAATGTTACTATTAGTACTGCACTTTGGGCCCTGGCTGGTAGCAGCCTTCAAACCCAAAGGTCACTGGTTCAATTCCCAGCCAGGGCACATAACCAGGTTGCAAGCCAGGTCTCCAGCCAGTTCCACAGCTGGAGGCAGGTGAACAGCAACCATACACTGATGTCTCTTTCCCTCTCTGCCTCTCTCCCTTCCCCTCTCTAAAAATAATAAATAAAATCTTTTAAAAGTAAATAAATAAAATAAAAACCAGGGTGAAAGTACAATGACATATGATGTAGGAGGTGGGATAGAAACATCACCAATAGAGAGTATGCAGTATGGTGAAGCAGCAGGAGTTGATGTGTAGTCTATGGGAAACACCTAAATAGGTGTAAAGCTGCTTTTAAAAGCTGAGATTTACTATGTATACTAGTTATTTGTATAAACATGATTTTTCCCTCTAAAGAAATTTAGCAGTAGAATAATAGGAGGTGTGTCTCAAAACCATAGAACTTTTTGCTCATGTTACAGATTCTTCTTGGGTTAGAACCCCACTCACACTTTAATCTACTTCCTGCCCTGAATGTCTGGGGACTGAAATGATATGTTTGGCATGTCTTTTACTTAAGTATCAAGATACAATCCATTACCATTGTCAGCATCATATAGCATTTTAGGACTTTCAGCATGTTTTGCCTTATTATATTAATGTTCACAATTACCAAGAGGTAAATATGGCAGGCATTTTTTCCCTTATTCTGTATAATGTAACAGATGTAGAAAACTATTTTTTGCCAAGTTTAGGTGGCAAGTAATAGAGCTGAGATTTAAACCTCATGCAGCCCTGGCTAATGTGGCTCCGTGGATTGAGCACTGGCCAGTGATGGTTCAATTCTCGGACAGGACATATGCCTGGGTTGCTGACCGCATCCCCAGCTGGGGGCACAGAAGAGGCAAGTACATTGATGTTTCTCTCCCTTCTTACTCCCCTCGTCCCTCTAAAAATAAATCAATAAAATTAAAAAAAAAAATAAACCACATTTATTTTAACTTCATTTTTACCGTTATTTCCACTGTACTACACTGGTCCCCACAAGAACCCTCCCCCATCATTTCTAGAACATTACATTTAAGTTTACATTAGCTTGAAGGAATGCTTTTTTTATCCTCACCTAGGATACTTTTTCACTGCTGAGAGAGGGAGGAAGGAAAGGGAGAGAGAAAGAATATGAAAGAGAATGTGAGAGACAAACGTAGATCAGTTGCCTCCTTGTATATGCCCCAACTAGGGATCAAACTCGCAACCCAGGAACGTACCCTCACTGGGGATCGAACCTGCAACTTCACAGTCTACAGGACGACTCTCCAGCTACCTGAACCACACCTGCCAAGGATAAAAGGAATGAATTTTAACATCTAAAGATTCTCTTCTTACTGAAAATTGATACGAAGTTATTTGACTCCAAATATATTACTGAAATCTGAAAGATTTAGAAGACTGAACTTATACAGCATAAACTCTAAGCATAAAGACATCATTATCCCAGGAAATCATTTATGTGAAGATGTGAATACTAGCAGAGTCTTCATAAATTTTAGTATAATGGGTATGAATAAATTCATACGGGAAAGTGTTTTAGGGTATATTCCTACTTTTTTCAGTTTAGTGCTTAAAGCAACCATGTCTTAGTAGAAGTGATCACTTTGGTAATCCTGTTGGTCATGGAATACTGGCGAGTACGGATTACAGATCCAGTGCAGTGTCTCACTGTCAAAGTGTTTGCATTGTGGCTTCTGGGGACGGACAGAAAACAGCTGGGAAGGAATATGCTTGCAATGGGAACATGTAGTTGATCTGGATTAGCTTTCTGTTTAACTTCTCCTCCAGTCTCTATTTTGAACAAAGTTGAGAACAATTCAGAGATGGAGTCAGGAATGTCGGGGTGTGGAGCTGCCCAACCCCACAGTTAGCACTTACACCCCCTCACCTCAGCCAGGGGTTGAGCCAGGAAACACCGTCCAGCACCGCTGCATTTCCAAGTTTGGTCTGCTTAACAGAAGTGGGGAAAACGACGGCTGCCTTATCTCTGTGATAAAATAGTATCTCCAGGCTGTATTTATTCTGCCTGGAAAATGAGAAAAAGGCATTTTTTACCTCCAACTGTGGTGAATATGACTCTTCAAAGAAGGTTGCTGTGCATACTCAGCAGGCTCGAGTGGTGTGAGAACATGTTCCTGGTTAGTCAGCGGAGCTGACGGAAGGTGCTCCAGTGGCAGACCCACCAGGCTCTGCGACGCCCGCCCAAGCGGGCCAGGGCCGCAGTGCACAGGGCCCACCAGCGCACCCTTGGGTGGAAGCACAGTCACCTGAACCCTGTGCCGTCCAGATGCAGGCGGCGCTCGCCTGGACGCTGGGCTCGGTGCAGCGGCCTCATGTTAGCCGCTTACTAACATTACTTACATCCCGCACTGGGGTCCAAGAGCGTAGCATGGCATTTGTAGCCCGGTAAAGCCTGCCATGCAGCCACCTAGTTGTGTGGTGTCGGAGAGGACTCGTGATTCTGTGTGTCATAATGTCCTCCATCTACAAAGTAGAGTCACCCGTTCCTATCCAAATAGTGCTTTTGTTTAGGTCACCAGAGCCTGGGACACCAGGCATAACAACCTTCCTTACACTGTCGTTCTCACCTTCATCTTCACTGTTAGCGTTGCTTCAGTCAGCGAATAGCACAGCGAATAGCCTCTTGTGTGGGGGCTCAAGACGGGCGTCGCCTTCTTTACTCCTGCGGTTAGCTTTACATGGTGATGCACCAGGACACAGGTATCCCCCACTTCTCAAAATTCACCAGCGCCACTGCTCCTTTATGAAAGACCAATATTAGCACCTGCTTTTGCTAACCTAAAGAAATTCGAAGAGGACTTCTGCTGTTTTGAAAGAAGGTGAGAAGTGATGATAGCCATCAGCGTGCTTGTTCGCTAGTTGGACAGGAACCCTGACGGAGGGCAGGGCTCACCACCAGCCCCTTCCCGGGGACCACGCTCCACGTCAAGCCCCGCAGCTTTGAGCTGTGTCTGTGAGGAACTGTGCTTCAGCCTCTTTTTCCCCTGCATTTTTCCTTCCAGTACTTTAGAGTTATTTTAGATGTTTTGTGTTACGTGCTATGATTTGGTAGGTTATTTGGGGATGGAGGTGTCTGGAATGCCTAGCATTTTTCCATGTAATCTGATGGTAGTTGTTTCTCTGCATTACACCATTCCGGCTTATAGGAAGTTTCAGCGTAATGCTGTATTTTGGGGTGGCAGGGGGAACCTGAATTTGCTGTTGTAGTCAGTGTTGGCGTGCTGTGTGGTGTGGGTCTGTGGGCCGAATTACTTCAGAGGCTCACCTCAGTAAATGTTCAGACCTGCTTTTAAGAGCAGCACTGGAAACATGGTGGCGAAAGGACAAGCTCAGTAGCTGAGGAGTTTGTGTTCTACAGGATGAAGATGGTCGGTACTAGGAAATGTCACAACGTGGTGATCGCTGTGTGTGGAATTAGATATGACCGTACAAGAGTGAGGGAGCAGGTGGCTCATTTATGCTGTATAGTCAGGGAAGACCTCTCTGAGGACGTAAACCTTTAAGGTAAAAATCTAAAGGACAAGGAGCCTGCTGTGTAAAGATTCAAGGTGACAGCAGTCCAAAAAGAGGGACTGGTGAAGGAAACAGCCTTGACACTAGAGTGAGCAGACATAACTCCTTAACGAGTTCGTGTGGAATGAGGGGCTGTTGGAGTTCCTATGTCACGGCTGAATGGGACTCAGGAAAATCACTGTGAACCAAATGGAAATATTGAGAGCTTTGCGCCTAGGAAGTTCCTGATTATCACGTGGAGTTGTGTTTTGTTTCTGTTTGTGATGAGAGTATGAAACAGCATATGTAATATGTCCTGCGTACTACGAACCAAAGACACATTGAAACTAAATATTTTGTAGTGTCATATTTTAGAACAATGTAATTTTACAGGTTTTGTCCTTTTGTGTGTGTATGCACTAGCTTGGTGTTCAACTCTACATGGATGTGCAGTGATGGCCTTAAATTTTCTCACCACTGTAAAGCTCTTTTGGAAGGAGGTCAGTTTCTTTTGTAGTGATGGATTTACACTGTTCCTCCTTCCAAACTCCTGTTTCTAATGAGGCATGTCCAGACGGGGGGTGAGGGTTATTGGAAAGGAATGCCCGTTTCAGTCACCTTTTGGATATGCCTAGGAGGACATTCTTAGTAACTAAGCTAGTTAGCAAAAAATACAGAGTTTTTATTTGTTTCATTTATTAATCATTAGGAAGCTGGTGCACATTTGACACTGGAAGGATACCGAGAGAACATATGCCATCAGAATGAGAAATATTGTAGTGTGTTCGGAACAGTCAGAGCAGTGGATGTGCTCTTAGCTAAGAGGGGACGGGGCCGCTACTGTCCCCAGCGGCTTTCGGCACAGTCCGCAATGTCTAGACCGGCTGCTTTACTTCAGAAGGGAAAGGACTTAGGCCTTTCACCGTCCTTAAATAATCCTAAATTATTGCTGCATAAAAGGAAACATTATCAGTTGTCCAAGGAAAAACGCTGTGTATTGGAGCGTGTGTATGTACAAACTCACACACAGACACACTGTATCTCGTGCCACAGGAAAAGGGTCCCTTTCCATAACTTTGCAGCTCTACCTCTGAGCATCTGTCCCAGGGAAATAATCAAAATGTTGGCTGCAGGGGTAACTGTGCCCAAGAAAAGTGTCTTGTGCTCTTACTTAGGCTAATGGAAAGCTGGGAATAGTCCCCAGGACTCGGACAAGGGGCTTAGTTTGTTGAGTTTCCACATATCTCTGCCGACACCTCCCCTTCCCTGCTGGAAATTTTACATCACTAAAGATAATGGTTATTAAAACTTCTAGAAAGTTAGAAAATACTTAAAGTTATAGTAATTTTTCCTGGTTTTCTAAATTTTCTGTATTTGTATTTATATTACTTTCATAATGAAAGAATCCCAAAATATATTTATTCTGTTATTAAATTTTTAAAATAAACATTGAAAATTGCTTCCAGACCAGAGTCAACAAATTTAGGGACCCTAAAACTTGGATTTAAAAAAAAAACACATTAATGATATCAGTACATTTTGGAAGTTTGTTTAATTTGAAATGAACTACTTAGCTTCTGTTAAAGATTTGTTTAAAAAATAAATTCTAGAAAAAAGCTCTAGAATTTGGAACCTAAAATAAAAAGAAAGTAGAGTTATAAATAATGATTAATAGCATTTTAGAAAGAGAATTCTAGAGAAAAATTTCTGGAACTGATATCAATACATTAGAGGTTCCAAGAGAATATACACCACCTTAAGGAGGATCATAGTTGAGAAATTTTTAAAAGTTTAAATTACGCAAAGATCTTATTGAAACATTTTGTTTTGGTAAATAAGTGTTACTAACAAAATATGTCTTATGTTTATTTTCCCTTTATTCCTTCTTCCCTTTCTCCCTTACTTTCTTCCTTTTCTTTATAAAAAAAAAGGTAAGATATATATAAGAATTACTAGTTTAATCATTCACAGTGTCCAGTTCTGTGGCATGACGTATGCCACCTTGTCCTACGGCTGTCGATGTGGTGCAGAAAGCTTCATTTTCCAAAATGGAAACTGTTTCTGTGGGAGAGGAGCTGTCCACCCCTCCACCTCAGGCCCAGCACTCACTGTCCTGCCTCTGTCTCTGTAAATTTGACTACTCCAGGGACCTCATGTCATCTTTTCTTTCTTTTAACCTGGATTCTATGAAACACTATCCAGATTCACCCCCTTAGCCCACACTTAATATTTCTGCAGCTAGTTCAAGGCTCTGGGGCGGCATGCCAGTCCAAGGAGCGGGGGCCTGTTCCGTCTACAGTCTATCATCAGTGTCAGCGAGTGCAGCCCTGCGCAGGTACTGCAGTAAGGGATACTAAGTGTTGTTTTAAACAACAAAGAAAAAGAAGTGTGGTACTTGAGGAACAAGAGCCTGTGGACCAGAGTGGGCTACGGTGAGAAGTGCCATTCCATCCCCTAGTGCAGTTTGGCGGCCTGGGGAGAGTCTTCTGCAGCCCTGGGGTCCCTACTGGGGCTCTCATTTGATTCAGTTTGTGGTGGTTATTTGCTTGCTATTTTGGTTTGTTTTTAATTTGTTTTGTTTTTTGGTAGCAGTGCTAAGATTGGTCTTAGTCCCTCCCTTCCCTGATTTCTATAATAAACTGCTTGCTGGCCATGGGCCATTGTGGTTGAGTGGCATTATAAGTGAAAAGGCATCTAGGAGAGTAATCTGGTCAGTCTAGGAGCTTAGAAAACCTGTGAGCAATCCTGGGTTTGTACCCTGATCTGTTAAACTCAACTCACTTAAAATTTCCTGATCAGAGTGCCCAGTGGCTATGATAGTGATTTTTCAGTACTGCAATATTAGCTGGAGGGATTGTAGGCCAATATGTGCCTTTGGAGCCTGGTGGGAGGCTAGGAGAAGGCAGACCTGGTATTCCCGACCCAGCAGTGTTGATGCCCATTCCTCTTTGTGCTGGGAGCCTCTTCAAGGTGACCGACCACATGTGTCCCTCACAAGTCATTCCTTCGGGGACTCGCCTAAGGTCTCACAGTTGGTGAGTGGGAGCTGGCACCTTTCAGGTTCACTCTGGCACTGTTCCTCCTAACTGTTCTTAACATTGCCTCCCATATCAAGATGTTTGGGCTTCCTTTTTTGAGCTTAAGAATATAATTTAGATATAGACTGCCTTGAAGAAGGTCAGCAATTCCCTGACGACTATAGCAGTGAAATAAGGTGTATTTTAGCTTTTAGAATAATTGTGAATACCAGTCAATGCCCCTTTACTTGTCCTGGCCGCTGGTCCCTGTACAGGGTTTGGGAGGGAGATCCTGCCTGTCACTGAGCCGTGAGGCTGTCATGAGCAGCACAGGTCCTGTTCAGAGAGGCAAGACTTCAGTGCAAAACCCAGTGCATGTGCTCTGTTCTGTGCCATTTTACGTAAGGGACTTGAGCCTCCCTAGGTTTTGGTTTCTGAGGGGAGTCCTAGGACCAGTCCCCTGCCAATACTGAAGAGCTGTAGTTTTGACTAAGAAGGTAGATCAACGAGAGTAGGATGTAGGGACATGAATGGGTCAGGCATATTAGAGTGCCAGCGAGTGTTGGAGCAGAGAAGTGAAGAGCACCAGCCTGTTAGGAGTTAGAAACTCCTCTAATAACTCTAAGATGACCAGGAACGAGATAACTAGAGACAGGGAAGCCAGTTACCAAACAGATGTGATTGTGGAAAATGGGTCCTAAGCTAGGAGATAGCGGGGACTATGGAAAGTGAGTTTCTCTTTGGTGAAAGGACTAATTAGAGACACTGTCATGTCTACAGTGTGTTCTGTCTATATAGTTTCACTCAACTATTTATTGTATGCCACCACCTTAAAAATAGATGCTTTATCTCTGTCAACAGCAAAATTCTCATAAACTCCATTGTTGTCATTAATAAAGTAAAATGCTCTGTCACTTCAGACATTTAATTAGTGTTTATTTGCTAATGATATTACTGTTAGTTAACATACTTTCCTAATTGCTTCACTTGTATGAATATGTTTAACCCCTCACAGTAGCCCTAGAATACAGTTACTTCTGTTATGCCTGTTTGCCAAGGTGGTCATGGGGCTTAGCCAGGTTAGGTCACTCCTAGCTCTGTCCCCATGGTGCCATCTGTCTGCATAACCCATGTTTTATTTCCCCTGAGCAAAGAACATGATGTAATGTAGCCAGCCTATTTATGGTAGTTCTACCAAAGATTGTAAGGCCAATTCTTGGTCATTTATGAAGTAGTCTTTTACTAATTCTTACAGAATCCTAGAATAAGGGACTCTGTACATTGAAGTGTAGTGAACTGTTTGGATGTAAAGTAACTACATGCACTCTGAGAATTCACTGGTTTTTAACTCAAGAGATTTTCATTTTCCCTCCCTCCCTCTCTCACTCTCTGCCTTTTTCTGTCCCCTGCCCCCATCTCTTTGGGTACCTTTGAATAGGGCAGTGTTATTCTTTACTACTGATCCATGTCTCTAATTTTGTAAACATTTATGTGTTTCAGCCTCATTGCCTGTAAAAATAACTATTTGAATGCAGCAAGATTTCTATAAATTTCAGCAAAGCCACTTTTGTAAAATGATCTCAATTGAGGTTATGCATTGTGAAAGTGAAAACTCTTTCCTCAGAGTGGCTAACCCTTCACTGTAAGAAAGTAGGTACGACCGCCTCTTGTTTTTAGCCATGAAATTGGTACTTTGCTGTTCTTGGGTCTGCGAGAACTTTGTAAATTACGATCAGTAGAACCACCATCCTGGAAAAGTGAATGGTTGAATTTCGTAACAAAGAGGGAAGAGCCCATCTGTTTAATTGCACCTGCTTGGCAGTGGCCTAGAAAAGATCCCAAGGCCAGACTGGTTCTCAGACTCCCCATTTCTTTTTCATGATGCATGTTTGGGGATTTTTTAAATTTTGCAATTGGAGGAAAGTGTGGAATGGGCCAAAATGGATAGGGTAACCACTCTCCATATATTCTGCTCTCTTGTTTCCTTTTGTTTTTAGAGATGTCTTAGCATGGTCAAGGATTTTTGTAGTCTTATGATTGAGCATGTATATACACTATCGATATTTAAAGACTTGGAAAAAATAACGTAATTCTAAGAAAATTAGATAGCTACTGGAGGATTTCATAATTCCTTTGCACTTCAATTGTGGAAAAGGTATTCTATGTCTATCATAAATTCCCTTCCATGTGAATTCTGTACCTTTAGTCAATAGGTAGGAGCCAATTAGATCAAACTATGTACCGGTTGTGATTTGATAAGTTAAGATGAACTAAGTGGAATAACCAAAAAGAAAGCTTAATATATGTGAAGTGTGTTGCATTATTTTATGCTGTAGTAACATTTATGGTAGAGTAGAAAATGAAAATGTAATATAAATTTATTTTGAAGTGGTTTTGTTTGTTTGTTTGTTTTTAAAGATTTTATTCATTATTTTCAAAGAGAAGGGCAGGGAGGGAGGAAGAAAGGGAGAGAAGCATCAATGTATGGTTGCCTTTCACCTGCCTTCCAGCTACAGACCTGGCTGGAAACCTGGTTATGTGCCCTGGCTGGGAATCGAACCAGCAACCTTTGGGTTTGCAGGCTGGCGCCTATCCACTGAGCCACAAGCCAGGGCTCTGTTTTGAAGTTTTTGAGGAAATAATTACCTGTCATCAGAAAGTTGTTTTTTATGAACTGTGGTTCATAGTTTAATAGATGTTACTTACTTTCGTGAGATGTTAATATGGATGTTATCAGAGGACTTGTTCTTTACTACAAATGAATTTAAGTGGTACCATAAAATTTATCATCATTGTCCTTCTTCACTATGCTTTCTTAGTTGATACCTGTGTTGCATTTCAAAAGGTATAGTTAATTCTTAGAACTTAAGAAAAGAAGGAATCCACAGATCCAGGGAGCACAGTGCATTCCAAGTTTAAATACGAGATACATGCCTAGACTTCACTGTAGAACATCAAAGACGATGAGAAAGCCTTGAAAGCAGCCAGAGAGAGAGTGCTACTTACAAAGAAATAGCAGGGTAGGAAATTTCTGTAGTTCTGTAGAATCCAGAAGTAGGAAAAATGTCTACAAAGTGACAGTAGAAAAATTATTATAAGTACTATTCAAGAATTATAAAATTAAAACTCAAAGATAAACAAGTGAAGGAGTTTATCACTATAAAACCTGTACACTTCCTCTAAAGGAACTTCTATAATCTGTAACTGAAGAAGAAAAAAATGATTCTAGCAGGAATGTCTGTAGTGCAAGATGGAATATTAAGCACAAGGCACAAATATAGGTAAAGCCGAACAAACATTATATAAAGTAATAACTGGGTAATTGTGAAATTTAAAGTAAAACAACTGAAATGGTTTTTTGTCATTTGGTAAGAGTAAACTATAAAGTGGGAGATTGAAACAGAGTTCTTTTTACTGTTCAGAACGGGAGACTTTGTTTAGTTAGATATACATGGTAAAATTTCAAGGGAAGCCACCAAAAGACTAAAAAGTGAAAAAATTACAAAACAGTCAAGAAAGGGGGACACACCAACAGAAATGGTCCCACAAAAACAAAAAAATGCTCTTGTCAATGAGAGCATCTCAGAGCTTTTAAAATATCGTTAGATCTGATTATGAAAAATCTATAAATAATAAAATCAAGTTTTAATCTTAAATTCTCCAAATTTGTTTACAGTATTAATCAACTTAGAAAATCTTTACATTCAAGCTCCTTCCAAAGTAATGGAGAATGGAATTACCATCCCGTGTGAGAGTGAGTGGCCCTGGCGGGATTCCTGACACACACAGGAGTGTTGGGTGCTCATCTTACGAAGTGGGTGTTTTAGATAAAATAGGAAAGCAAGTAGCTTACAAATGATGGTGGTTTACAGTAATAATTGCCACTATGGATGCTGCTTATATTTATTTGTTTCTTTCATCTCTTTCTACCCCCTGCTTTAAAAGAAGAATAATTGTTCTTATTTATTGAGCATTGCTCTGGTCTGGGCATTTTGCTAGTTGTTTTTTGTTTGTTTGTTTGTTTGTTTAACTTAGGTATTATTTATAGTGCTCACAGAAACACTGCAAACAGAGGAATTATTTTGCCTATTTCACACATTAGAAACTAGATGCTGCAAGAGGTTATTCAGGGCCCCACAGCTGGCCTGTGGCAGAGGCGGAATCCAGCCCACGTTTGCATCATTTTCTAGTCCCATCCTCTTTTCTAAAACAGGTCCCCTCTCAGCTCCTTAGACAGTCTTTAAGAAATGAACACCAGTGATTCTTTCTGTTGTTTTTTGTTCATCTGTGGGTTGTCTTTCTGAGAGGCAACTCTGTGTTAAAGAGAACAGGAAGGAGAGACTGCTGGAGAGATGTTTAGAGTGCCTGCCTGTGTGCTCACTGCAAAGCCAGTGTCCTCAGTTGGGTCTTTTATGGTGGAACAGCCAATGGGAGAGATTGTGCGAGACATTGTGAAACCCTGCTGGCAGAACTGGTAGCAGGTACATTCCCTTGTAACAGGGAAATGTGAGCCCCTGGGTGTCTTTTAGTCACCATCACTTGAGTTCAGACCTGAAGCGTTTGTGAGCTGCACTTGTGCTTCTGTAAATAGAAGAAGAGAGCCCTTCACTTGCACTGCCAGTGCCCACATGGGATGCCACTGACAGATTCCCATGGAGGGGACAGAATCGTTACGTAGGTAGGAGCACTGAGTTGCTTTACTTGAAGAATACTGTTCATTAGGATCCATTTCTCAAAGATCTGGAACGTGGTGGGTGGGGAGAGGCAGTGGCATCTGCAATACTGGAATTCCTGTAACACAAGCCCACTAATTTGGGGACACTACAGTGTGAGAGCCCCACAGACTCTGGAGACTCTTGGTTCCCCTTGGAGCCTATCTTATGCTCAGAATGTTTCTCTTCACTGCTTTGCACATGAATGATGAAGGTTTAATTTTGTAAAAGCCCCCTAGTAATCATAGGTCAGTTGAGCCATGTTAGTATAAAAATATGTATGGAAAATTTTCATTAATATATTGTATGTATTCATTACATGTTGAAAAGATATGTATACAGGGTGTGCAGGATAAATTGGCAATAGCGTTACCTCTCCTTATTTCACATACTTATTAATTTTGTCAGACTGTTTCTAAGGGTATTATTTAACATCATTGTTTCAGATATAAAGTGTTAAATTCTGAGAGCAACTGTCATGTCTAAGGAGTATAGTGTTGGAGCAACCATAATTTATGGACTGCGTGCAGGACGAACTGCTAAGGAAATTATGGACTTCAATCCCTTTACATACAGTTTACAGCATAAAGAAGGTGTATGATGCCGATCCTGATGTCGCCACACCAACAAGGAAAATGCCTAAGGTACGCAAGGATCACACAAGTCTAGGTATTGTACACAGAATCCAGCAGATCATCAGTAAAGATCCAGGAAAGTCAATGTGCTCCATAGCAAGAGAACTGCAGATGTCAGATGTGACAGATTGCAAGATTATTGCTGAAGATCCCAGGTACAGATTGTATATTCTTAGAAGAGGCCAGTTTATAATAAAGCAGACAAAGGAAAGGTGCTTTGAAAAAGCAAGGAAACTGCTAACAAAATGGAAAAATCCCAAAGGAAAAAACCCTGTGATTTTCTTCTCCACTGAAAAGAATTCTCAGCAAGACCAAAATAGTCAACAGAAGAAACAACAGGTGGCTCTGTGAGAATCTTAAGTCCCAGTTGTCATGAAAACGAAATTTCTTGCTACAGTGATGGTGTTAGGTGTTGTCAGCAATGAAGGAGATATCATGACCCCACATTTTTGTCCACAAGGCTTGAAGGTGACTGCCGATGTTTACCTTGACATTTTGCGAGAAGTAGTTGTACCGTGTATGAAGCAAGTTGCAAATGGATGTCATTTTCTTCCAACAAGATGGTGCACCAGCACAAACGCCAAAAAGAATGTCTCAGTGTCAATGTTGCTGAATTCTGGTGAAAGGAAATCTGGCCATCTAGTTCACCAGATGCAAATCCTTGAGACTGTTTTATATGCAGCATTTGTGAGGGAGAAGTTAATAAACAAGTTCATTTCAATAAAGAGGCTGTTAAAGCTAAGATTGCAAACATGATGATGTCCATGGATAAAGAAAAGTTAATTAAAGTGTGCTCAAGATTCTGAAGTTGAATCAAGTCTATGATTGCAGCAAATGGAGATTTTTTTTTAACAATTTAAAAATAATGACTATGTTTATGTATTTACATATAAGAATAAATTTATTTCAAAATATAACACTTGTGGTATGTTGTTTATTTTACTAAAATTTTGCTACTTTAATCACATTCACCCTGTACATTGGATTAAATATTATTAATTTTTTTAACTCAATACAACTACTAGAAAATTTACAGTGATCTATGTGGATCGTATTTGTGGTTTTTGTTTCCTTTGGATAGTGAAGGTCTAGAACATTTCCCAACCAAATAACTTCACCTGTGTTGGTGAGTCTCTAGCTTGGTTGAAAATTAGTAAGACCTGGGAGCTTTAAAAGCTCATACCCAAGTCATAGTCCAGATCAGTAACAGCAGGATCTCTGGAAATGAGGTTCAGACAATAATGAAGTTTATTATGTGTGTGTGTTTTTTTAAGGGTCTTATAAATCCGTGACCGCCCCCCCACACACACACACACACTTTACTTAACCTGTTTTTCTTGATACAGTATAACCTCACTTCTTGTTTGTACATTCTGTAGAGTAAGAATTAATATAGTCATATTTGAAAGAGATGACGTTTCAATTCTAAGAAGTAAAAACAGAGACATACTGGGTTTCAAATGATCCTACGTTGAGTAGGTTCCAGTAGACAGAGTTGCAAGCTGAGCTGGACAGAAAAGTGGCTACTTAGTTCAGTTTAGAGCTAGCCTCCAAGAAATGGGTCCCAAAGTCAAATTTTTAAGAAGTAAAAGCTTTCAAGGCTGTGGACATTTCCGTGTTGGGTGGAGTGCCAGCACTATCTTGATTCCCAGAGGGGTTGGTCTGGGTTGAAGAACTCCCAACAGGCTGTGTGGTTATACCAGGGTGGCAGGATAACGCGGATTCCGAGGGACAAGAGAGCAGAAGCCAGAAACAAAAGTCACTTGCACTGAGGGTACACTTTGGTGGGTGGAGAGCTATGTTGGAGGCTAACCAAGGATACCTATATAGACATGCTGCTCGTTCACAGCTGGCTGGCTGGGCACTGGTTGGTTGTAACCTGTTCTTCAGCTGTAGCCAGGTTCCAGCATGTGGAAATGCATCCTTGGCGTTGGAGGGTGTAAGGAAGAAAGTACTGGCTAGGGGCCAGGAGACCTGACTTCTGGTCCGATAGTCTCAAATAACTACGTTTGTGGCCTTAAGTCATTTAATCTACTGAGCTTCCATTTTTCCTCACCTATAAATGAGACAGACTCTTGTAATATCCAATATTCCTTTCAAGTCTATGAACACCTCTGCCAAACGGCAAATGGGCCCAAGGAACAAGTCTGGTCGACTGGAGAAGATTGTGTTTTTAAAGGGTATGAGGTGCTGAACCAGTCATCTGGTTGTCCTAGCGCTGCCCAGGTGCACCGCAGCCTACAGAGGTGGTCGGCGCCTCCCAAGGGTGGTGCAGCCTAGGTTACCTGTCTGCTGCAGTGGTCCAGGAGCTAGCGGCCCTGTTCTGTAGCAAGCACATCCAGTACTTCCTGCTGTGTGTTGACTCAGCGCTACTCATTTCATGTGGAGCAGTAGCAGGAAAAGAATTCAGTATCAGAACTGCTGCGCCCAGAATTGAGGTCTCTGTTGAGCTTGATGATGAAAAATAAATGCTAGGAGCACTCTTGCTGGTTTACTTCTATTTCACTGGCTTAAAGGCATTGACTACATGATGTAAGTATCACTGAAGGCAGGATCTGTCATGAGCCAAGAATTTCAATGTGTTTCTGCTCAAAGTGAGCCTTGTCTTGAACACTCACATTACACATCAAAGGAAGTAGGTTGAGTGTGTGTTGGAGATGGAGGGGTGCTTGCGCACAGTCTCATGAATTTATTTTTTTCTATACTGACTAGAAACTGATTGCACCATTGCCAAATTGGATGTCAGCACAAAGGGAATTCAGTGACATACCTGAACAGAGTAGAAGTGACAAGTGAAAATCCATTAACTGAGCCAGCCACACAGAGTATATTCAGTAATACAGGCCAGCACTAGAGGAATCTTTTACTCAGTACTTTGCTTGAGATCAGTGCTTAGACTTTGTGAATTGCTACTATGCACCAAAAAGCCTTTGGACGGCATGATATTTGTGATAGTAGTATGAATATTTGCTGAATGTCTTTGTTTTTAATGGCTCAGTATAGAAACCTGTTTTCTTTTGGGGACAGCCACCCCCCAAATAGAAGAGATGATAAGAAAGTGTTGTACTTTCCACAACTAAATGTCAAGGAGACCGGATCGTAGAAACTGTTGAAGGGCCATGTGACTGAGGTTTGGCCAGTGATAAACTCCTGCTTAAATTTAACCACACCCAAGTCAGGAGTCTGGCAGGACTGGAAGCATTGTGTATCTATTACTAGAAATGCTGGTGGTGACAGCTGGGTGAAATTATTTGTGAATGTGTCTCCTCTCTTTCTTACATCTTTTCCAGTTCTAATCCTCCTCAACCAATTCTGTGAACTCACCCAATATTCTTTCATGAAATTCCCTCTCAGGATAAACTAACTTATTGATTCTTTCCAAGAACTCTTGATTAGTGTAGTTACAAATTAGTTACTGTACATTTATGTTATAAACTAAGTTGGAAGTATGCCGTGACTGAGTGGTAATGTGGGTCCCACTAAATTGACCAGATGATCCTTCTGTACTTACTGGATTAAAACTATTTGTAGTTACACTGCTGTAGAATATAAGCTTCCCCATCCCCCTCTTACCCAGTGCAGCTAGTAGTCTTTATAGGTGTAAAACTTCACAAGAGAATTTCTAGATTCTGACAGTTACCTTGTGTAATCAGTGTGGGATAATGTCATCAGCTCTATTGAATGAAATAACTTTTTGATCGAAGAGTGCTCATTTGAAATCCCTAATTTAAGAAGATTAGTTTTTAGTTAAATTAGAACCTTTACATGGTATCACAAGTGGAATAGTTAGGTCTCATTTGTGAACTAAAGCCAAATGTACACTTCATATCACAGAATTTGTCAGTTACCTTCTGTATACTGAGTACTCTGCTATCTGCATTGTGCTAATAATAAAAGTAAGTTGCAAAATATGTCATTCTCTATCATCTGGGAACTTACAGGTGAATGTAGAAGACAAATAATCAGATCATTATAATTCAGCATTTTGAAGAGGAGTTGTGCCACCTTACTGAGAGATTGGGAAAGAAGAGGTGCTATTTGATACCATGGCATTTCTAACACTCGGTGTGTTGCACACAATGCTCAGCACCCAGTAGGCACTTGGGAAATGTTATGAAATTAAGTTTGAACTATGCTTGGAAGAAGAAGGAGCTGGTGGGAGCCTGAATTAAAGCGGAAATGATGGAGAGATAGGTAAAAACAGGATATGATTGCTGATTGGAACAGTAGAAGCCACAAGGGACAAATTCCAAAGTGTTGAGCTCAGGTATGAATAGTTTGTCTCATGAACTAAAGGGGATAGATGTTGGTTTGAGATCAGTGGAATAATAAAGAGACAATCAGTTCAAATTGGACTTGCTAAATTCAAGGTTTGTAAGGGACATTTTTAGGGGACTGGAGTTGAAGGTTAGCCTTCCAGCCCAAGTGGAGGAAATGAAGATAAAAATTCCTCAAAATATTTTACTTCTGAAGCCATGGAATGAGATTGCTCAAGAAAAGTGATGAGAATGTTTATGATAGATCTATGAAAAAGGTAATATTTTTAAACAATTCTGGAGCTGATTAGATTTATTCCAAAGGGACCCACCCAGGAAACCCAGTGCCTTGCCATCCCCGTTGTCCTGATTGAAATTAGCAAGAAGTTAACCCTGCACTTGCTGTCATTCTCTTTCCTTCACTGCCTTCCTCCGGGGCAGGACAGCTATAGCCTTCATTACTCCTGTACCTACACACACACAGCCTCCAGTGAAAGAAGGGCCAAACCACTATGGGGGACCCACATGCTCACTGCCTTGAAGATAGCGGGAGGTGCCTCAGACTCACTGATGCCTCCTTGCAACAGCTGTGAGACAGTCACCAGAGTTGTCCTCTCCCAATGGAGACGTTTTCCAGTTTGGTCCAGGGAAGGTTCAGCAGAAATTCTTTCACACTCTCTCTCAAAAGACATTTGGCTACATTATGTGCTTGAGCACTTGGCTGCTATTTTGGCATTATTAAAAATATTTCAATGTTATCTTTATAGTAGATCCCCTCTTTTAATATTTTGTGCCTGTTTTCCGTATCAGCAATCACTGAGACCCTTTATTCAGTGATGTCTTTAGTAAGTCTGCCTCAGCATCGATTTAAACTCATTATCTGAGCCCACCCCCCCCCCCACCCCATGCTAGACCTATCCAATATGGTGGTTGAGCACTTGACCTGGGGCTAGTTCAAATTGAGATGGGCTGCATCTGTAAAATACACATCAGATATTAACAACATAGCAGTCAAAAAGTAAAACTACCTCATTAATTTTTATATTTAATACATGTTAAAATGATTATACTTTGGATATATTGGGTCAGATAAAATTATATTGTTAATTTCATCTTTTTTCTTTGACTTTTCTTAATATAGCTCCTAGAAAAATTTAAATCCCATGATCTGTTACGTTATATTTCTGTTGGACAGCATTGCTCTAGACTCATCTACATCATATATAGCCTCCTCCCAAATGAGTTGCCTTTGCTTGTGGATTTATTAGTGATTGATTGTTCCTGTTTCTTATGTCACTGTGAAGTGTCGAAGTCGATGCTAATTCAGCAACAGTTCTGGTTTTTTTAAGCCACCTTTGTTGATTACAGAGAATTTGGCAAAGGGCAGATTGGGGAAATAATGTTCATTATTGAGGTGCTCAAAAGTAATCATTGCAACCAGTAAAATATCCGTTGGAAAACATAGGAAGATACTCTTTGGTTTGGCTGTAATTTCTCTAAAAGTGAATAGTGGATCTTCATAAAATGTTTTAACTTTTTACCTTGTTCCAAAGGGAATTTAAAGTAACCCATTTTATAATGTAAGTATGGTTGACCCATGAACAATGTGAGGGTTCAATGCCTGGTCTTCAACCTACAACACACACGCACGGAGTAAAAAAATGTGTGTGTAACTGTTCACTTATGTTGTTCCTGAGTATGCATGGGTGGTTGGTTCCAGGACTCCCTCAGATCCCAAATTCCACCAATGCGCAAGCCCCCTAAGTAAGATGGCCCTCTGCACCCAGGCTCCCATCTACAGATCTACTACAGGTATTTGTTGATAAAAATCCATGTATAAGTGGGCTGAGACAGTTCAGACCCATGTTGTTCAAGGGTCAAGTGTAATTGATACGCATCTTAGTAAGTAATAATCTATCAGTAGAAAGATGGTATGTTATTTTAGGAAATTAGCAGTGCTAGTTAAAATTGCAGTAAAATAAAAATTCATGTCCTTCTAGATAATTGCTTGTCTCTTTTTTTAGTCTCTCTCCTGAGATCAGACCTCATTCATCTGAAAACAAAACTTTTAATCTGAGGGAGGACAATTTATAAATCAAGAGGACCTCACATTTAGAATGCCTCCCTCACCTTCTCAGATTCTGCTTTGAAGTTGAAAGTAAAGGAACTAGTATAAATGACCCATGGATATGAACAACAGGGCGGAATTGAAGAGGGAGGGCAGGAGAGAGCAATGGGGTGAGGGTGGGGAGTAGAATGGGACAACTGTAATAGAACAAGAATAAAATTTTTTATTTTAATGTAAATAGATTCTTCTTCACAGGGTAAATGTCTAGAGCCTAAACATTTTTAAAAATTGGATTGTTACCTTTTTACTGTTGAAAAACAAGTTGTAAATTTAAAAAATAACTGCTCACTTTTGATGATGATAAAGAAAACACTGCTTTTTAATAATTGCCTGTGCGCATATGAGGAAGAGGACTCAGGTCTCGACCTTGTTTCCTGTTGACTCGTCTGAGGGTTGGTAATGCTGGAGTCTTAGTGTGATTCCCAGCATTTCCCTCTCTCAAAAAGTGTGCATAATTTTCATACCATACGTAGCATACCGTCTGTGGGTTTTATAGGCAGGAGAATATGCACAAATGCGGTTGATGGACCTTGCCTTCAGAGACCTCAGGGTAAAACAGACATGGGTATGGTTACATGTAAAATAATAAACTTATATCAGTACAATCTAGCAATGTGCAAAGTGCAGTACCTTCTTTGAAGGGAATCAGAAAAGTCTTCCTGTAAGGAAGCAAAGGGAAGAACGGCAGAATTGTGGGGAAAGCGAAGGGCTCAATGCGAACAAAGGCCTGGAAAGAAAAATACATGGTAGGCTCAGCTTAAGTCACCAAAGAGGGTAATTAAAGGAATGAGTCCAGGGAGACAGGCTGGCTTGGCAGATTATAAATAGATTTCCCAGAGTCCCTTATCCCAACTAAGGAGTCTGGACCCAACTCTCTTGATAGTATAAGGATTTTGAGTAGAGTGACAATAGAGTTATGTATCTCTTAACAATAGGGATACCTTCTGAGAAATGTCTTAACGTGATTTCATGGCCCTGCAAACACCATGGAGGTACTTAGACAAACCTAAATAGTATATAGCCTATTATTGCTTCTTGGCTACCAGCCTGTATGTTCCTGTATTAAATACTGTAGGCAACTGAACACAATGGTATATGCATTTCTCAACTTAGATAAGGTAAAAGTATGGTATGAAAGATAATTGTACGTGTTTGTGCTTACCCTGTGGAAGGGAGGGAAAGTACAAGTCAGGAGGAGGGAAGGGGCAAGCAGAAGGAGGGGAGAGCAGAGCTCTGCAGAGTCCCAAAGAGATAAAGCTTGGGGGGAGAAAAAATGAAAGGAGATGGGGAGGAGAGGAAGGGAGAGAGGAACCAGTCTGGGAGGAAGGAGACAAAGAGAAAACAGTAGGGAGGGGAAGTGAGCTTGTGTGCTCTAGCCTGGCACAGGAACTGGAGGGGCAGGGGCTCCCTGCCCCTCTCCTGCCCGGTGGGTGGGCAGTGTCCAAGCCTCCTCTATTTCAGCTGCATGGGATGAGTACTAAATTCAACAGTATAATCAGAGCTGGCCTTTTCTTTCAACATCACAGATGAACTTTTTGCTTACAAACCCTGTGACTATATTCAAATCTGTGTTTGCTAAACACTGGGGCACGGTGAAAGGTAATGGGTGGGAAAGAGCATGGTGCCAGGGAAACCAGTTTCACAGCATTCTAAGTTTTAAAAAAAGAAAAGTGAAATAAGCAAGTCAAAGAAAGACGAATACCACATAATTTCACTCATATGAAGAAACTGAACTAACAGGCAAAATAGGGACAGACTCAGAGCAGGATAACAGCTAAGGGGTCGGGGAGGTTGGGGAGGGGGGTTGTAAGGGGACTAAATGGTAGTGGGGAAAATCTAATAAAAAGTTTTTGTTTTTTTTTTAAGTAGAGTGAAGGCCCTCTATTGAGGCAATGGTTGCAGGAATAGATGCCAGGATGGATTTGAAAATGGATGGATTAGACCATAATTGGATGATTATCAAAATGAACTTTTGATGTTGTTTAATTCTCATAACAACTATATGCTGTCATTACTCACTTTATACTGAGACCCAGTATAAAGAGATGCTACAAAACCTGAGTCCAAGCTCTTAATGTCTATTTCTTCCTGTACATGGAGAAAAAAGCAATTCCAAAGTCCTAACATTTCTAGCCTAGTGGCTGTTGCTTCCTTCAAAGAACAGACAAACTTGTCCTTTACATGTTGGCACTCATGAAGATTCTGTTTGAGGCCCTATATTCTTTTTCTATTCCAGAGAGGGAGGCAAAGTGGGAGAGGGACACCAAGACCTGAACCTAAAAGCCAGGCATATGCCCTGACCTGGAATCAGACCCAGAACCTTTCAGTTTATGATGTGATGCTCCAATCACCTGAGCCACACCAGCCAGGGCCTGTTTTAGTCTCTACTGTCATCTCATTTTGCTTGTTTTCTGTAATAAGCGGTCATCTACTTGCATGAACTCAACTGTCATCTAATTGCCCAAGTCTCCATGTTCTTTAGTCTTTAATACAGGTACCCTGACCTGTACTTCCCATGGCCAGCTGGCTCTGGCCTCCTTGGTTGTACCACAAGTGTGTCTAAGTAAACTGTTCCAAACCAAACTCATTAGTTGCCTGTTAATGTGATAACCATACATCATTCAGTCCACCAAGTTGAAAACTGAGGTGTCATCCTGATACTCTCACTTAAGCCATTATCTTATTAGAGCTAGAACCACCTGAGAATCTCATTAGGCTCCTTAAACAAGCATGGATATATGCTGAAATACATGCATGCATACATACCAGTTAACACAAATTGGAGAGCTAAAAAGCAGCAAAAAGCAAAAGTAATGGTAAGAAGGGGTAGGAGAAGAAAATTTCAGGAGAGAAAGAATAGTGCATATACAGATGGTCGCTAACTTATGATGATTCCACTTAACATTTTTTTGACTTTGTGATGGTGTAAAAAGCCAGTGGAAAGTGTACTTCAGATTTTGAATTTTGGTTGTTTCTGGGGCTAGAGAGATGCTGGGTGGTGGCAGTGGGTGGCAGTTCCTAGTCAGACTTCAGTCCTGAAGGTGAATGACCAGCATTCGGCAGTGTTCTGTGTTCCCAGCGATTTGGGGGATGTGTTCTGAGAATGTTTAAGGTAGGCTAGGTGCTCCGTTGTGAGTTGAGGAGCATCTTTGTAACTAGACATTTGCTCTTAAGGAAATGGTGATTATTTATGGCTTTAAAAAACTTATAAGTAGCAACATGTTTGTAGAAAAATTAATAATATTCAGAAGATAAGTGGGATGCGTGCAAATTTGGAACATTTCTTCACTGATGAACTGACCTAAAATGGATTTAAGTAATTCTCTATTCTTGCTTTTTAACCTTGTATATAGTATTTTATATGTTACTCTTTTACATCCTGATACAAGTTCAGTTCATAAGAGGATATAATTTAAACAATAAAAGATAGATGGGCTTAATCTTTGTATTGGGAAAATGTTGTATAACCACTTACTTGTAAATTGGGTCATAAAAATACATCTAAATTTGATCTAAAATAAATTTAATAAGCACCTTAACCCAAAATTTAAATTTTTAAAAATTTAAGGGTTTATAATGTTTGAATTATTGGAGTATATTCCACAGGCATGTTTTTGTTATTGATATTGATAATAATAGGGTTTCATGAGAAATGTTGTTAACAAGGAAACTTGATTTTAACCATTTCTTACTTGAGATTCAAAATATTACATATCGATTTAAAAACTATTTAATAAATAATTTCCTCAAAATTAAAACATTTGCTCTCAAAGTCATGTTAAGGATAATGTTGAGACGCAGCTGACTGCGGGCGCCTCCTCGTGCCGGGGCTTCTCTCCGCTTCGTCCTCTCCCCTCCTCGGCCTGCTCGTCAGCCGCTGAGTTAATCATTCATCCTTCACCCCAACAGTTTATCTACTTCCATTTGTTGCTAGAGACCGGCTTTGTAGAGTATTGAGTAGTTGAAGGGAAGATAACCGCTTATATTACTGCTTTCATTTTTCTATACATTAAAAACTGCGTTTGTTTTCTTTCTCATAACCAAGATCTTACGTTTAACAATTGAGAACCACGCAACTTGGTAGGAACGAGTGTTTAGGAAGCAAGTACGAAAAAGAAACCTGAAAGGGCGGCGGAATGAATGGTTAAGCAAGTGAAGAAATTCCCTTGGTGTCTTGAACCCGAGAGTCACGAGGAGTTTCCGCTTCGCCGGAGCCCGCGGGGCTGCGAGGGGCAGGACTGCGCTGGCTGGCGCGGGGTTGTGCAACAAAGCTCCTGCGAGGCGGCTCCCAGCAGGCAGCGCTCCCCGCCCCCACCCCGGTTTCCCGGCAGGCAGCCTTCGCCGGCCCACCCCCCCTGAGGCTGTGTGCGTGGAGGGTGGGGGTGGGTGGTCCTTCCTGGCCCTTTTCCCTGGGACGGAAGGCGCCGGGACCCTTTCTCCGCCGGGGGTCGGGGCGCTGGCTGGCAGCGGCGGGGCTTGCAAGCCCAAGAGGTGCCAAGTGCCCCGTGAAGCGTGGTTTTGTGAAGTTTCTGCTGACACAGCTTAACGTTTAAAGGAAGTGCCCGGGTGGATTGACAAGGCAAAGAGCGTTTCCTAGTGCCGCTTCTAACCGCAGTTCCACCCGAAATTGCTTCGTTTGCTCTCTGACCTTGTCTTCCCTTTGGCCTGCCAAAATCAAAATCGGCGTGTTTGTTCGTCCCTACTCTTTAGGAGCGTCTCTCTTCACCCCTTTTCCTCCGCTGCGCCAAGAGAACCACCACCATCCAACTTCTAAGGATTGATGAGCTTCAGCTTATTTTGCGTAATTAAACCGAGTCCTAGATGATGGAAAAGCACCAAAAGAGCTGGGGAGGAAGGACTTGATGTCTGAGCCGAGCCAGGGTCTTCAAACATAGGGAGGGTGCCAGTGGTGCCAGTGGGCAAGAGGCTGGGCCAGTTGTCAGGGGCGGGGTCGGAGCAGCCCAAGGCCCAAATACCGGCAGTGCAGGTGGCAGAGGGTGAAGGGCAGGGGTGGGGTGGGGTGGGGCGGGGCGGACTGCAACCCAGTGGACAATAACAGGGCGGGCTGGTGGTGAGGGGCGGAGTCAGCTGCCCAGGCTTCAAACGCTGGGCGGGGCCTGGCTGCGAGGGCGGGTGGGCGGGGCCTGGAGTCCTGGCCTACGGGAACTCGGCTGGGCTGGCGGGTGAGGGGCGGGGCCGCCGCTTCCTTTCGCTGTGGCTGGGCCTGAGTTGCCAGGAACAGGACTCACCCAGGCTGGGGCTGCTTTGACAGGTTTCCGTTTGTGTAATAACTGCTTCTTGGAGCCAAGTGCATGATCGTCCACTTTCCTTGGCCGGGAAACCAGCTCACAGCATTTTCTAAAAAACTGAGAAAAGTTTAAGCTTGTAAAATTTCTTCTCCCCCTGCCTGTGCTTTCCTGTACTTAATTAAATGCTAAAGAGTCTTTTGGGAATACTTTCTGCTTTTCAGCCTTTCCCTGTCATGAAGGCTTAGGGATAATTGGGTGTTCTCATTGGCCTCCTGTAGGAATTTTAACTAGAATGTTGCAATCTAGACACCTCTGACATTTTCAAGTAAGGTAAATGACACAAAACTCTTAACAGATTAAGGCGTGCATTTAATCCAAACACGTAGTGGTAATCAACAGGGCCACGTTGTTTTTAAGTTTACGCTGTATGGACTATAAAATTTCTAAGGTCTGTTCGTTTATTCTGTTGTTAATACTGCTTAGTAAATACTATTTAGTACAGGGGTTCTGTTCCCTCTGACTCAAATTAACTCAGTTTTGGAATTTTGGAAATTTAATAAAGGATGTTATATGAGATAAATATAGTTTTGATTTAATATCAGTGTTGATTTAGATGCACAATCTAAGAAATAAGTGTTTATGAAGAATATGGGAAATGGCCCTAAATAAGTTTTGAATATTAACATTCTGTTCACTTTAATGGGAATTAATTTTTTGCTGTGCAGATGAATATATGTAATGTTTACACCTATGATATGTATACAAACAAGATTATAGCAGGGACATTCCTAACCTTGGTTGTTTATGGCACTTGCCTGTTCCATTTTAAATTAAGTTTGTTTATTTGAGCATTTTGTTCAAAGGAGTGAGTCATATACCAGGCTGTCTTATTATATTTACCGCCCTTCTCACATTATAGCCATAAAGGGCACAAGCACTGTCAGTGTATACTCATTGGTAACCTTCACCGAGCCAAGCTTAGCAGCTGTTTTAGGTTTTGAGCCGCAGTCTTGTGTAATAATGATTAAATCGATTCAGGTCAGTGAGTTTTTTAACTCCCTGGCTTTGTAAATATTGAATTAGTGGAATTTTCTGAGTATTTCAAAAATGATAGGTATACAGTACTAGGAAAAGAAAACAACAAATTCTTTCACATAAGCTGATGGAATTTGAAAACAGTATAACATGAATTGAATGAACAAGAATGTCACCTCTTACCGTCCCAGCATCTTCTATGGTTACATGAATACCTCTAACCCCATTGGTGAAGACATCTGAAATTATAGGTACATCAGGCTTTAGTTAGGAGCCACCATTTTGATGTTTCTCAGAAAGTCTTGGTTGTACAGTCCTAACGCACATAAGCATCAAAGACATGCCTATTTGGATAAGTCATTTATGCCTCTTTCTCCAAGAGCAGTGCCTATTTACTCTAGGCATATAGTTTATGTATGTAGTTTATAGCAAAAATTATCCTAGTGAGTATGAGTCCTACGCTCCCCTAGAATTTTCAAAAAATTTTGCAGTAAATAATAGATTAACATAGATTTGAAGCAAATATCTGATTTGAGATTGTAGATAGGGCTAAGATACAACTTATGTATGTATAAACACACACACGTTAACAGGTGTTAGTGATCTTAGAGGTTATTTTTATTTTTGACTCTTACCCAGTTCCCCATTTTTTAAAATAGTGAATTTGTATTAAATATAATTGGCATCCCCATTCCCCTTTTTAAAATAAAATACACACTGAGTTCACATTTGCAATGGATAGACTTATCTGCCTATGCAGAGTTGTCACTGAACTCGCATTCCTTTCTGTAGGAAAAAATTTGTTTTACAACATTTTACTTTAGTAGTGCAACAGTTCTGCTTTATGGAACCTTCTACCACGTACACCATGACATGACATTTCAGTGTTTCTGCAAGTAGATGAAGTACCTTTCATCCCAGATGCTGTTTGTATTTCTGTTAATAAAATGACTTGACTCAAGATCATTCCATGCTTATACTTCTGAATATTATGGATCTCCCATATCCAGGCGAGGTTTTCTCTGCTTTGGCACCATTGACTTTTTGGGCCTGATAATTGATTGTGGTAAAGAAGCTATTGTATACACTGTACAGTAGTATTACCACTATATACCAGGAGCAAGCCCCACCCTGACCCACTAGTTGTGATGACCACAAATGTCTCTAGATGTTGCCAGATGTCCCCTGCGGTGAGGGAGGAGGCTGAGCCCAAATTTGTTCCAGGTTGAGAACTACTGGGCTAGACAACAATTTAATCCATTAGAAACCCTTGGCCAGAGTTGTTGATAAACTCTTAGTTTAAAAAAAATAAATAGCAGCCCTGGCTGGTGGCACAGTGGATAAGGTGTCGGTCTGCGAACCCAAAGGTCACTGGTTCGATTCCCAGCCAGGGCACATAACCAGGTTGCAAGCCAGGTCTCCAGCCAGGTTCGTAGCTGGAGGCAGGTAAAAGGCAACCATACATTGATGTTTCTCTCCCTCTCTGCCTCTCTCCCTTCCCCTCGCTCTGAAAATAACAAATAAAATCTTAATAAATAAATAACATAAATATGAACATTACTGCCAAGTAGTTAAGTTTATTTTTAAGTTTGGCTGTATATTGTGTATTTTGGAAACTTTATTTTTATTTAAAGAACTATAAGGAATTTATATGAACAAAACTGAATACTTAATGTAAAAATGTTGAAAGGGCCTACTGAAAGTAAATGTTTCCGGTTAAAAAAGAAAAAGCTTTTCAACCTTGAGACTATATTTCAATTTTTTTTTTTTTTACTACTTTCTAAGTAGTTTTATGGTATGAGCTCAGTAACTTAGTTTTCTCATACATCTAGGATTATTGAGACTGACTTTCCAAACAGATGTCAGTAGGTGATGCTTGATCCTTTAAAGTATCTTGGTTTTGTTTTTTGTTTTTAAGATTTTATTTATTATTATTTTTAGAGAGAGGGGAAGGGAGACAGGCAGAGAGAGAGAGACATCAATGTATGGTTTCCTTTCACCTGCCTCCAGCCACAAACCTGACTGGAAACCTGGCCTGCGACCTGGTTATATGCCCTGGCTGAGGAATCAAACCAGCAACTTCTGGGTTTGCAGGCTGGCACCTTATCCACTGTGTCACCAGCCAGGGACTAAAGTATCTTGTTTTAAGACTTGAATTTTAAAAGTTGAACTTGGAAATTTCTGAACTACAAGAGAAGGTCCTCTTGTAAAGAGGTAAGTGTCATGCTTTAGATCTGAAGTTTATGTAATATATTCTTGTCTTAACTGGTCCATACTACTTTAACTTTAATGTTATTGTAGTTTTAATTAGAAGCTTGTGTAATATTTTCATGTCTCAACCTGTACATAGTACTTTAATATTAGTATTGGCTGTGCAGTTTGATTTTAAGTTGATTTGCTGGTTTTTATGTTTAAGTTCAAATTTATATGCCATTGTATTAAGTATCAAAGATACTTTTCTTAGACACGTAATTGCTTTTCAGCTTCAAAAAGAACCAAACCAAAATTTTCAACCCTCCTCTTATAGAAAAATGGAGCAATTCACAAATCAAGAAGTCTCTAGAAATTGTAAATTGGAGATTTCAACTGTATGTGATCTAGAACACTTCAACAAAACAAGAGTTATATACCGTACAAGGAAAATCAAAGGCATTTTGAGCATGAAAAGCTATGGAATATTATTTTTAATTCTAGTCTGTATATTTGGAAAAGCTAACATTTTCTGAGTACCCTGGATTATTGTATTACAAAATGCAAAACGTCAGAATACTTAAAAGAACGGTGTCCTAATAAAACCATAGAACATTTCTAATAGAACAAGCCCCTTCCTCTTCACTCAGCTTCTGGTGACCACTGATCTGTTTTCCTTCCCCATAGCTTTGCCTTTTCCAGAATGTCAAATAAATGGAATCACACAGTAGGTAGTCTTTTGAGTCTAGCTTCTTTTACATAGCATAATACATTTGATATTTATCCGTGTTGCTACTTTTATATCAGTAATTCCTTTTTTTGCAGGTGAGTAGTTTTTGATTTGTATGGATGTGGCCCATAGTTTTATTTATTTCCTGCTTGATAGACTTTGAACTTGTTTGCAGTTATTTTTTAACAATAAAAACGTCTACAAACATTTTCATTCAGGTTTTCATGTGAACATGTTTTCATTTCTCTTGTAAATACCAGGCAGTGGGATGTCTGAATAATGTGGTAAGACTAGTTTTACCATAGCAGAAACTGCCAAACTCTTCAAAAGTGGCTCCATTGTTTAGTTGCAGTAGATCATTTTTTAATATCAGTTCTCAGATTTGAATCCCATGTTTTTAAATCGATACTCATATTTTGTTTTGTCATTCAATATTTGCTACCTATGGTGAAAGTGGCAGTTTCCTTCCTAGTAATTTACTCTTTAGAAGGGGCTTACTTACATTACTCTTATTTTAGAAAGGGACTTTATTATTTCATGCCTAGATGTGCACCTTGATGTGTAGTAGTTTCTCTTAATAAAGCAGTTACAGGTGAGTGTCACAAGTATGGTTCCTTCCTTGTCCTTTGGGCCAGTCTTGGCTCTATGGAGCTGTGCCCTTGCAGGTGTCGGATCATTGCCAACAGTCTAACCTTAGCATCACATGTGCTCTGACACCAAGTCCTTAAGTGAGTGGATGAGCGTAATTATCTTCCTGACTATTTCCTGTATTAAGATGCCCGCCTCTTGAATACCAATATTTTTTGACTATTCAAGACTGGAGATTCTTTAGAAACAAGGCTTTTGTGGCCCTATATTCTAGAAGATTAATTTTGAACTTCAGTGGCATTAAAATAAACTCAGTTACCGAGCTCTTTCACACAACTAGTACCTATATTTGAAGGCTTCCTCTTTTCTGTACATTTTTTTAGAAGATAGGCGTATTTTGGAGAGAGGAAGAGGGGCAGAGTGGAATAGTGGTATGCTGACAGTTGCCTTAAAAAACATCAAATCTTTTTTGTTGTTATTGTTAATTTGCCTGTCCCAGAACTTCCTGTACTAGCCTCAGTTTCCTTCACATGTTAGGCTCTTGGTTTAAAATTTCGTTGCTGTTGTGCTTAGCAGATAAGGCTAATCTCAAAATAGTTTATGTGAGGAGAGAACAAAAGAGTGACAGGGTTGGTGTGGAATCCTTTTAGTTTAGATTCTGTGGAAGAATAGCACCTTGGGGAACTATGAGAAGAATTCAGGTTGTGGTTGTTTTCTCTAGAGACTTCATCGGTTGCAGTTGCTAGCATACTAATTAAGCAGGTGGATTCTTCAAAATAAGTCCCATCTAAAACAAGAATCAGTTTTAAGGTAAAAGGTTTGGAGTTAAAATGACTAACCTTACATTCTTTTTCTCTCTTTTATTGAGTTGTCTCTCTGTTACATTTTGGTAATCATGATCATTGTAAACAATTTAATTTTAATTTGTGATAAAAGTCTGATTGTAACCATTATTTTAGTGTTTTTAGAACCAATCCATTTCCCTTAGAAGCTGTTTTCCTTTGTCATTTTTCTTGCGTGCAGACCCTGGTGACAGAGTGGTGAGCCAGGGACATGTGAACAGGGGAGAGAGCAGCAATAGAGAAACCGGTGGCACTGAATCAAACTAATAATGTACCAACGACCATTTTAGGGTAGAAGTAGAAGTTTAATCTGTTGATCTGAAAGTGTGTGATTTTAAAACACCTTTTAATTCATATCCAATCAGGTAAAGCCATCTTTTTTGCACCTCCTCTCCATAGACACAGTAATAAGGTTTACATAGCCTTTGCATATTGGTTTCATGACAACTTTCAACTTGCTTTTCTGAGCTGACCTTAATGGGGTTTGGGAGTAGGAGAGAGGTAAGTACAGTCAACTTTTATTACTTTAGTAGATTTATCTAGTTATGTGTAAAATACATTTCTTTGTGAACTGTAATTAAAATTAGAAAGCAAGCGTATATGTTATTGGCTTACGTTTCTAGAGCATTTGAATTAATCAAATTATAGCATTGTAAATTTGCAGATATAGTAATTTTTTTTTAAGATTTTATTTCATTATTTTCAGAAAGAGGGGAAGGGAGAGAGGCAGAGAGGGAGAGAGACACATCAATGTATGGTTGCGTTTCACCTGCCTCCAGCCACAGACCTGACTGGAGACCTGGTTTGCAACCTGGTTATGTACCCTGGCTGGGGAATCGAACCTGCGACCTTTTGGTTCGCAGGCTGGCACCTTATCCACTGTGCTACCAGCCAGGGCTTGCAGATATAGTAATTTTGAAAAAAACTCTATATATGAATGAGTAGATACTAGGGTAAAGAGAGGTATCACTTAAAATAGTATAGAATTATGACAATTCACAAAGTATATGATACAATGGAAGATGAGATAATATTACCTTAATTTTTATAAAGTTTAAACTACCACTTAGTATTTGAAAGTAAACTTTTGAAATGCTTGGACACCTGTAGCTTTTAAAAGTTTTTTCCTTCATTAACCTCTGAGTATTACTAAGTATAGAAAATCTGAATAAGGAATAAATGTTCATTTGAAATGGTGATGAATAGTGTTTTACCATAATATACTTTCTGCTTTATAACATAGGAAGATCTAAGGGTAATTATGAAAGCATTACTTTTATTGAAAGTATAATTTCAAAAGTTTTATTTATGAATTTACTGTTATATTAGGAAAATAATGAAATTATAAATCGATACATAGCTACTTATTTCTTATGATTTCATAGCCCATTATTTCTTGATAAACACTGGCAAATAGTATGGACATGTTTAACTTATGTACATGAGGTAACTGATGGGCTTATACTTGGGGCTTCCGGTGACTTTGTCCCTAGGAGCTTATCCATGGAGTTGGCGCTGTATTGTGAACAGTCAAGCCTTCCAGGTTCCCACATTCTGTAGCACTTACCTGCCAGCTGCCTTCACAGGGACAGCCTGCAGTCTGCCCTGCAGTTAACCAGGCTAAATGCACAGCTCAAATTTTACAGAAAGTATTTTTTAAAATTTACTTTGGAAGTATTGTGAAATACATGTGTTTTTATAAAATAGTTATTGTAGTCATTTCTTGGGACAGTGCAACTCTAAGAATTAGTACATTTGATTCAGAAATAGGGAGAAAATATCTATGTGAGCAACGTACTTCCTTCATTACCATCAATTTAAAAACATCTAATCCTTTTAAAGGCATTAAAATTTACTCTGCTCAAGAGAAAAATGCATCAAATGTATGTATATCATTGTTAAATATAGAACTGGGTTTTGTTCTTTAATCACACTTGTATGTAAGGCAAGTGGATGTATAATCAGCCAGGTGCTTCTTAAGGATTTAACTCACAGTTATATTAGGTACAACATGTTTTACATCTTGTTACATCTATACCTGTGACATAATACGTATGTCAAATTTGGGTTAATAAACATTACTTGTATTTTATTGTTTGTGTTACAGCCCTCAACATTCAATCACACACATTTAATTCGTTCAACAGTTACCTGTTGAGCCGCTACTCTGTGTCAGAGCCTCTGCTAGATAAGACACCTTCAGCGGTGCATGACAGTCCCTGATCTTATGCAGAGCACGTTTTAGTAAAAGGACACAAGCCAGTTTTAGGTAGTAGAGTGAGAGAGGGAGGGGGCTCTTTGCGGATCAACCTTTAAACCCTGAGTGCTGCGAAGGGACCAGTAACAGGAAGATGTGGTAGCAGGGAGTTCTGGGCAGGCAACGGCAGCTGCAGATACCAAGGTTCTGAGGTGAGGAAGGATCCTTTTGGGGAACTGAAAGGAAGTGTGGCTGAACCGGTGCCTGGAGGGACAGTGGTGGGCCTGGGGCCCAGGAGGCAGTCAGGAGCCACTGGTTAGCTTCTTGTGGACTGAAGTTAAACTTGGAGGTAGACTATCAATCAGATAGATGGCCATGGAAGTTTAAGTCGTGGGTGGAGGTGGCGGAAGGACTTGGCTGTGCAGACACTCTTAAGTGCTTTCGGAGCTGCCTTCAGTATCGTGGTGTTTGCCTGGAGCTCCGCTGACAGAGGTACAACAGCCAGAGTTCTCTTATTTCAGGTTGTACAGTGTCTTAGTTTGCTTTCGCTGTGCGGCACACCAGCCCATAACTCGGTGCTCAGAACAGCCCCACTTTGTTTAGCTCACAATCCTGCAGTTGGTCAGTTGAGCCTGGGATGGGGTAGTTCTGGTTTCTGCTGGGCTCGTTAGCCCTTCAGTCAGCTAAATGGCTGCACTTCTTGGAGGGGACTGGCTCTTGGCTGCCGTGCTGTGGTGAATGGACCGTGTCTGTCTTATCCTCCAACAAAGTAGCCTGGGGCTTGTTCACAGGGTGGCTGTGGATGATTAGAAGCAGCATTGCCTCTAGATTCTTGGACTTGGAAGTGGTGGCATGTATGCTTTCTGTTGCAGCCTTCTGTTGATCCAAGCAAAGCACATGTCCCACCCAGATTAAAGGAGTAGAGAAATGGGCTCCATCTTCGCTTGGAAGGGGCTGTCAAGTCACATTGCATAGTGGTGGCCACATTTGCACTCTGCCCTGCCCTGGAGGTCTCCTCTCTCTGAGTCTGTAATTGCTCTTTGAGTTGAGGCTCTTCTCACGCAGTGGAAGAACATAATTGGAAAGAGGAGTGTGACCACAATGTTGACAACCTTTTAAAATTGAATAGCCTGGGATATGAAGGCACAGCTACCACCCTAGGATAATGTGAACATAACACTTGAAATCAAAAACATGGTATTTGGTAAGTGTATGCTTTAGGGTTTCATAAGTGAAGTTCATCGTTATTATTACTATTTATTGGTTCCCTGTATAGGAACAAGTTTTTAGTTAATTTTTAAAACATTGAGAGAACGGTTGTGCTGCTAAGTAGCATTTACCAGGAGCAGGCATCACCATGTGTCCTATTACCAGCTAACCAAACGCTGAGCAGTTTTAGCCGGCTGTGTCCTTGAGCTGTCATGTGGCCTGAACATGCTAATAAGGAGAATGAGGAGAATTAATAAGTAAGAGAAGAAAGCTGGCAAGGTTTTAGGTGTTTTTTAAAGCATTCATTTTTAAAAGGATTACAAAAAAGGAAGGTGATAATAGTAGTGGTAAGAAATAATGACAGAAAAAGATAAAACAACTTTCTTGTTTACTGAAGTTAAAAATTAAAAGTTGGATATCCAATGTGAGCTCATGGAGGGTAGAGGGGAGTGAGCAAGGGCTGTACAGGAGGGGCTTGTCCTGCATTTTAAGTTGTCGTAAATCATGGGATATGGTTTTGAGCAAGTTATTTATGATTTTACTATTTTTAGAGAGAGGGGAAAGGAGAAAGGCAGAGAGGGAAAGAATCAATGTATGGTTGCCTTTCATCTGCCTCCAGCCATAGATCTGGCTGGAGACCTGGCTTGCAACCTGGTTTTGTGTCCTGGCTGGGGAATCGAACCAGCGACCTCTGGGTTCACAGGCTGGCACCTTATCCACTGTGCCACCAGCCAGGTGAATATATTTCTTAATGTAGGCAGAAGTATGCTTGATGGAATAGGTTTTGGTTGGCATATTGATCTCTTTGACCCAACCAAAACAGACTGCATTCTTTGTGAGTGAAATAGTATTTTATATTTTAATGTCTTGAACTATCTAGACAGAAGTTATTTTTTCCCAAGAGATCTGAATTCTTAGCAATTTAGACAAATATTGTGACTATGTATTTAATCAGGTTCTTGCTGATTACTGTCAATCTCTTCCCCTCACTCCCCACTCCCATTGAGTTGAATACCTTTTTCCATTCCTACCTGGAGGTGGAGGTGAAATTTATATCATTTTAATGTTTAATTATGGTGAAGCCATGGTAACTCGGGTCACTGGAGAAAGTGATGGATTCTTTGGCATCACAATTATTTAAATGGAAAATTAAAACTAAGTCACCTCTTCTTGTTATTTCAAAGTAAATTACAGATGAATCAAATATTTAGATGCAAAAAAATAAAGCCAAAAAGAAAACATGAATGAATATTTAAAAAATCCTGAAGTGGGGAAGACATTTTCCAGCATGGTGTATATTCTAGGAGGCATGGAGGAAGGAAATGGATTTGAATCATTTCCTATGTTATAAAATATTTCCTGACAACTGAGTTTTTCATGATTATGTAATGATCTAGCATATGAATACACCATACTTTATTTGACCATTCCCTACTTTTGTACATTTTTTTATGAATTGGCTGTTATTTCAAATAATGGTGTAGTAGTACAAATCACTACTATAGAAATATATACATAATTGATAACAAATTAAATCACAAAGATTGATTTCTCCAGCAAATAGATTGCTGAGTAAATGCATGAATACAGTTGAGTCTGTGGATGGATAATGGAGACCTATTCTCCAGGAGGGCTGTTCTCAGTGACACAGCCATCGCAAGTGCGGGGGCACCTGCTGTACACACAGTCATTGACCTCCCTGTTTTTAATCTTTGTTAATTTGAAATGCAAGATGTTTACTGCTTTTCTGTGTCTGCTGTTGACATTGTGAACAATTTCTTAGTGTTATTATTGGCTTATTTTTTGTTAACTACTTATTTTTATTTGAACAAGAAACAATACAGTAAGTTTTTCTTCTTTGAGACAATCACTATTGTGTTTCTTGCATATTTTTCCAGAATTGGTCTAAATATCAAGCATATGAAGGGAGATTAAAAAAAATTTTTTGCTTTTTAAAAATATGTATTTATTCTTACATGTTAAATGTGTAGTCACCTTCCAGGTACTCTCCATTTGCTGCAGTAAAGGTATGGAGACGTTTCCACTGCTCAAACCAGTTTTTGAACTCGCCAGCTTTGATGCTTTTAGTGCTTCTGTTGTTCTTTCTTTCACTTCTTCCATATCCCACATTGGCAAAACGTTTCCTTTCTAGGATTTTTCATCCAGGAAAACAAAGAAAGTCCCTGGGGATAAGATCAAGTGACTAGGGAGGGTGGAGCATGGGGGTCATGCTATTTTTGGTCAAATACTGCTGAACATTCAGCACAAGTGGGCAGGTGCACTTGTAAATCACCCATTACAAAATGGGCAAATGTGTTGAGTCTTAACCAAAAATGCACTGAAGCCGAATGCAGCCTCTCACAACAATGCCAGCTGGTGCACTGATACAGATGGGCTCCTAGAATACCCACCTAGCAGTGGAAGCCTGTACTACAAAGTACTATTACAAGGGGCCCTCCCTCCAGAAAGTAATTCTGGATTTTTTGGGTCCCCCCCTCACTTTTATTTTAAACAGAGATATTAGCGTATTATGCACAATGTTATGATTCTTTAATGTAATACAGTCTCTCTTATCAGCATTGAATTCTGTTGCTTAGTTGTATGATCGTTTATTAAACACTGGGTTTTTACTGTCATAAAGAACTCATAAATAACTTTGTAAATCTTATTTTTGCTCTCGAATATCAGTGGAATTGTTGGGTTAACACTTAACCACATGCACATACATGCATTTTGATGGATTTTGCCAAATTGTACTTCATTCTAATGTATGTTCTTAGCATCGGTGCAAGGTTTTGATTTCAGTGATTTTCCACACCTTTTTCGATATTATAATTATCAAAATTGTTAATCTCCAGTAATCTGTTGTGAGAAAAATAAAATAATATTAGGAGCTTTGATTTGCATTCCTTTAAATATGGGTAAGATTCTTTATATATTACAAATCATTATTATTTGTCACTATTTTTTGTGACCGTGTGGTCTTGATTTTAGAAAAAAAATTTTTTTATCAAAATGGGACATAGTTTTAACATTATTTTATTTGAAAGAAAATGCTGCTGGGATATTTCCTACTCTAGAAGTAATGTTGGAAAGGACTTTGAAAGTGATTAAGAAAGAGAAAAGTACAACAATTTTATTTCCAAATTCATGGATCCACATTTTCTCAATTCTCTTAATGGAATGATTGGAAATTAAAGTGGTTTGCTTTAATTTTGGCCGAGGTAAGGCTTATTAGAGTAATTGAGAGTGGTTTTTGTGCTTGAGTGGAATGAAAGAACTGTAAATGGCTTCGCTGCTGCTGAGCGGTGCAGACTCAGCTTTCACAGTGATTTTAGAATTTCTCTATAAATGAAACCCTTTTTAAGTACTTGTGTTCTAAAGTGTTGACTGTAACATCATTTGATATAAGCATGGTTTGATGGAAAGGGCCTTATCTTGGATTTAGTAAGTTTCTGCTTTGTACTTTGGAGCCTGTTGGTGCGTTCTTTCTCCCAGTGACCCCAGGCATGGATCCCCTCATTCAGTTTTTCTTTGCATTTGTCACAGCATTGTGACAGGGAGGGCCTTGTTACTGTATCCTGATTTTACATTTGGTAAAACCTGTGACCTTTCTTAATGATTTCATAATACTGCCAATTTTAAATCTCCCCAAACTGAAGTTGAAAAAGAAAAACATTTCTTTTCATAATTATTTCTTCTGGTCATTTCTAAATTTGAAAATTTTTAAATATGCTTCATCCAGGTAGTAATACCTTAGTTCATCTCACCGGTTTCCCCCTTCCCGCACTAAGTACAGCTGCTGTAGTGGAAGCTAGGAGGGTTTGGCAATGACCCTGGTGAATGCAGACTGGGACTCTGCCCTCCCAATGGGAGACTCTTTCCATTGGCAGTGTGCTAATTCTTTTCCAGTTGTACATTCTTGTTTTAACTTACAATTGTGACTACTTTATAGCCAAATTAAATTTGATGGTGATGGTTAACTAATAACTAAAATCCCATCAGATGAACACAAATCTACTTCTAGTTTATATACAGGTGTTTTGGACTTGTGAAATATAAAAATACTTAATTTACATTTTTTGAAGTCCAAATTTATGACAAAAGGAACAAAAAATCTTAACAGATTTCCATTGATAGTTCAGTTTAATTACTGCTACCACAAATTTATGTGAAGGTTGAAATACTCCCTTACTCCCACTAGAGGGGGATTCCTTCCAACTTAGGTAAAGAGGCCTTTGATCCAACATGTAAACCTTTCTAAGACATAGATCTTTTTTTATTAAATTGTGTTACTCTCATGTTTTTTTAAATCAGCTGGGTTTTTTGGTAGATGTTGAAATTAAAATTTTACAGAAACCATATAAAAGATATTGAACTAAAGTGTATTTAAACCATTGTGCTTTTGAATAAAACATAATTTTTTAAAGTTGCTTGAATTAAATTGGTTAATACTTAGGAATTTCAAAGCTCCCCTTTGAGCCCTTCAGGAGATAGAATCTGGGTGCAGGATGAGGCTGATCTTTAGAGACTCACCTCCATGCTCAAGCCCCAAGATCTGTTTGTATCTCTAGCTTCTGCCATAGCCACATGGAGAACCCTAAGTTCCACTGGAAAACTCGGGTTTGCTCTCAGCTCAAGTGGTCAAATATATTCAAGCCATTACCTTTACCTTAAATAGATTTTTGTTCGCTATTGAATTTTTGTGCCACTTTGTCTTTTTAATAATGTGTTAAACAAATGCAGAATTCATGCTGGGATTAATTTTGTGATTGAAACTTTGATTATATTTTTTTACCTCTTTAAGTCTATGTATATCAAGGTTGAACGTACAAACACTGATGTACACAGATATCTGTATGTACAGGGGAGGGCAAAAGTGGATTTACAATTGTTAATATGGAAAAAGACATGCAGGCTATGATTATCATAATACAAGAATAAACTGTGTTTCGTGTACTCAAAACTGTAAACCAGCTTTTGCCCCAACCCTGTGTAATTCAAGAGCAAATGTTATTTATAGTAGTTTGATTCAGTGAATTTGTTGTTTGTACTTCCCCTTTAACTGGTCTTGAATGTTGATTAGAGATTTCAATATAAAGATTTGAGGTTAATAACCTAATATTGTGAAAGGCAGGACTTAGGAAATTCAAACATATGTAGATTACAGATAACTTTTTTTCTCTCTTAAACTAAAACTGTATAATAAGATTTTGTTTCTAAATTTAAAAATTATCCTTGTTAAGGTTCACTGACAGCATTTCTGTTTACACTTCAATTTCCAATGATTCTGTGCTATATTTGATTCAACATTTCAGTCTTTGGCCTAAAATCACATTTGGTATTAGCAACAGACGGTTTTCATCAAGTGAGACCGCTCATCTTCCTAATACCTGATTGTGCCTTTCTCTCGCTTTGTGCGCCAGGCCAGCCTCTGTCAGATGCCAGGTGGTAGGTGAGCCTTACTTTTAGTAAAGCAGTTGGAGAATACAATTTGGTGGGGGGTTTTTTGGTTTTTTGTTTTGTTTTGTTTTGTTTTGTTTTTTGACCCTTTTACTCTCATACTGGCTGACAGTGTTATAGAAATGATCTTTTATTCTGTATTTCCTTCCCCCAAGGGGAGAACCCAATTTTGTTATAGCAAGATACATTGGAGAGGCCCGTGTGCCTTCTACTTAAAACAGGTACTACAAATGCCTCATTCAAAAAGGTTCAAAACTAACAGGAAAGCCAGCTAGTCGCATGCTTTTGTCCCACCCCCACTGTCTTCCCCAGACACTTGAAAAAATTCCTGTTTGTTCTGTTGCTTTCTTTCCTTGCTTTTTTTCATCTGTAGGTGTTTGTAATAGTTAAAAGCTTTATACATCAGACTGAATAATTGTTTAAAACACAGTAATTAGCAGTATACATCTTGTTCCATGCAGCTTTTAAAACCATGTGACTGAGTGCTCTCTTCTAATGCATGAGGCGGGCAGGCCATTTTGAAGTTTCGCCATCATTTCATAATTTTTTGCATAGACTCTGCCTGTCCTGCCCCAGAGTGTTGCTTTCCAGAGCTCTTGCTCTGCAACATTCCAGAGACTGAGAGCTGCCCACTCTGACGCAAGCGGGACAAGAAAATACTAGCACCTTCACAAGCAGGATGAAACTGCTTTACGAAGCATGGCTTTACCCTTGCTGTCCGTAAAAGGTTGAAAATTATATGCAACACCCTGTGATTCAAGTGAGAAGAGTGAATCTCCCAACTTCCTAGATCATTTTGAGGAACTTCCATCTCCACTTTCAACATGATGGCAAATACGTGTATTTATTTGAAAGAAATGTGCCTGGTTATAATACTGGGACCCAGGACAGTGACCTGGGCTTATACCCAACTCTTGAAGAGGCACAGGTAGTCTCTCTTTCTTGACGCCTGACACAAATTGAATGCCCGTTTTTGCAGAACTCTTAGTTCCAGGCCATGCCATGCTCTAGTGTCTATGGCTGGACCAAAAGGAGGTATTTTAGTTTAAAGATTGTATTTATTTTTAGAGAGAGGGGAAGGAAAGGAAAAAGGGGGAGAAAGATCATTATGAGAAACATCCGTCAGCTGCCTCTCGTACGTGCCCTGAACAGGGACAGAATGGTGACCTTTCTTTCTGTGGGACGGCGCCCATCCAACTGAGCCACTCCAGTCGGAGTTCAAAGGAGGTTTTGATAGTGCCTAAATTATTTTTTTCCTTATGATTTCAGGTTGAAGTCTTGGCCTCGGAGGATACCGCCTTTGGATTCAAGGTGTGTAGTCTGATGTAGCTTATTGTGTAGGTTTCCATCAGCTTCTCTAGGTGGATTGGAAGCACAGCAGAGAGGACTTGATTGCTTTTTTTTTTTTTTTAATCAAATGTAGAAGTTCTAAAATCTTTTGAATTTTTAAGATATCCCTTCTATTGTGGTGAAGATTAGATGATGGTAGTATTTTCTTTACCTTCGTTCTTTGTTGTGGAGAATATGAGAATAGTGCAGGAAACTATGTGGTAATATTTTTAACTTTTAATTAGCCATTGAACAGGGTTTACTGATTCCACCCCACCCCCACACCCCACCAGCTTGGGGATATTGAAATTGCAGCTGCAGAATGTTATCAAGAGTGGTGTTTTTGGTTCATAACTCTAGCTTCATTCATCTATCTGTTCATTATCCCTGCTTCAGAAATCATATTCAATCCTTGTGTTTCAATCACAACTAAGTTTAAGTCCCAGCTCCTGCTCTAAAGTTGCTCACAATCAATTGCTAGGTAGGTGTAGGCCTGTAAACAGATATAATACCCTACAGTGTGGTTATCTCCATGCTAGAAGTGTGCAAAGAGTTGTGGGAGTGTGGAGGAGTGGAGTGGGAAGCTATTCTAGGAGGCTGATCCCTGGGTGGACCTTGAAGGCTGGCGCTATGTTTAGGCAAGAGGGGAGGACAGGAAAAACAAGAGCTGTCTGTGGGTTGGAAAACAACCGTGAAAAAAAATCAAAGGGAACTAAAAGTAGTTAAATTCTGCCTGTGTGGCAAAGATCTGAGGTGAAAGAGGTTAAAGATGTGCATTTTATCCTATAGAAAATGCAAAGCTATTTAAAGGTGACTTTAAAGCAAGTAGTGGTGACGTTTGCAACTTAGATGAGTTTGACCACTTGGTTTGCGGATTGCCCGAGATCAGTGGAGGTAGTTGAGTGGATCAGGGGAAAGGTAGTGTGGGCCTGAGACAGCCCAGTGGAGAGCCAAGGAATCCTGCAGAAGCCAGTCTGCAGGACCTTGTGGTCACTGAGACATACCAACTGCAGAAGGCATGGGGCTGAGGGCCAGCCCAGGCCAGGAATGGAGGTGGTGGCCCAGTGAGATGGAGAGCAAGCTCAGCACACCAGCATGGGTTTTCGGCAGTTAGTCTGCAATCCTATATTTTTTGTCTCATTTACTTGCTTTTCATACATATTTACTACTATTAAATTGTGAGAGTAAATTGGTAAGAGGCACTCAATATGGGAGTCTCCCTTCATTTCCATGTAAAAGTAGAGGTGTGGTGAGATGCCAGCTGCTACTTTGAAGGTCAGAAGCTGAGAGAACAGGAGGTGGATTTAAAAATGAGTCCCCTGTACAATACACTGTATTTCCTGGGGGTAAGTTCTTACTTGTTTGGCAGTAGTATAATTCAGTTACCAAAATAGTTTTTGAAGACTTTTCTTTTTGAAACTGAGTAGACAGAATGTATGTTATGTATAACCGTTTGTTTCCATTTGTTTTCCAGTGCTAAATGGGTATTAGAATTCCACAAATCCAAAAATATTTTGATCTTTTTCTTAAGTAAGTCCCTTTAACATTTCATGTAATAATGGCTTGGTGATGATGAACTCCTTTAGTTTTACCTTGTCTGGGAAGCACTTTATCTGCCCTTCCATTCTAAGTGATAACTTTGCTGGATAGAGTAATCTTGGTTGTAAGTCATTGTTTTTCATCACTTTGAATATTTCTTGCTAGCCCCTTCCTTCTTGAAAAGTTTCTTTTGAGAAATCAGCTGACAGTTTTATTAAAACTCCTTTGTAGGTAACTCCTCTTTTCTCTTTCTGCTTTTAATATTCTCTCTTTATCTTTAACCTTGGTATTTTAATCATGTGTCTTAGTGTGGCCCTCTTTAGGTCCAACTTGTTTGGGATCCTCTGTGCTTCCTGGACTTGTATGTCTATTTCCTTCACCAAATTAGGGAAGTTTTTCTTCATTATTCTTTCACATGAATTTTCAGTTTCTTACTCTTTCACTTCTCCTTCTGACATCTCTATGATTTGGATGTTGGTACGTTTATAAAGTTATCCCAGAGGTTTCTAAGCCCCTCCTCATTTTTTTTCAATTGTTATTTCTTCATTCTATACTAGTTGTTTATTTCTTCCTTGTTCCAATTCATTGGTTTGAACCCTGGCTTCCTTTCCCTCAATATTGGTTCCCTGTGGATTTTTTTTTTTTATTTCACTTAGTGTAGCCTTCATTTCTTCCCTTATGTGGTTCCATACCCATGAGTTCTCAGAACATCCTTATCACCACTGTTTTGAATTCTGCGTCTGATAGGTTGGCTACCTCCATTTCGTTTAGTTCTTTTTCTGGAATTTTGATACATTCTTTCATTTGGTCCAATTTTTTGTCTTCTCAGTTTGGCAGTCTCCCTGTGTTTGTTTCTGTGTATTAGATAGAGCTGTCACACCTGTTAACTTGTATGGGGGGAGCCTTAGGTATTCCTCAGTGTGAACAACTCATTTCACTGCTTTGTGGCACTGTATGTGGGGGAGGACTCAGAGAGGGGACACTTCTTCTTGCTCAGCACTCACCCCTTTTCCCATCACTTCACCTACTTCCCATATGCAACTGGCACCCCACTAGCTTTTGCCCTGGTAATGATGCCCAGCTTGGATGGGTTTGTATGTGTCCCAGGACTGTGGGAACCCTCCAAATGGACTCTCCTAAGAGACGGGCAGTTTCCTCCAAAGCCCCAGCCCTCGCTGGTTTTCACAGCCTGAAGCAGCGAGGCTCTTACCTTCTTGTTGCTGAACCGAGAGCTGCTTAGTTTGGCCTGGGCCTGGGATCACTCCCCAGTTTTCCCTTCCGGCTTTTATCTGCCACGTGAATATGGGACTGCCCGTTCTGCCCGCTGTTGCTGCTGCCACCACACCACGTCCTCTCTGTCCTGCCTTCCCATCTCTGCCCCTCCTACTCTTCTAACCAAATATTTCTTCTTTTAGTCCTTGGTTGTCAGACTTCTGTACAGTTTTTCTGGTGGTTATGGTTGCTTTCTGTTTGGAGGTTAGTTTTGATCCTTCTTATGGTTGTGCAGGGAGGCAAAGTGTGTCTACCTACACCTCCGTCTTGACTGGAAGTTTCCTAAAATAAGATTTGAAATAAATACCAAATTTTTTACCCTTATATGTTACTTTTTATTCTTATGTTGGTTGAGTAAACATACCCTAGAGAAAAATAACATCAAATTTCAAACTGGTCTTCTAACCCACAACTAACATAGTCTCATAACTATACCAAACCTTTGCACCACCCCTCCCATCCTGACCTCGTACCTCTCCTGTCCCATCCTCTGGTTGCATTTCAAGTTCATTCCACAGTCCAGACTCCGTTTGTACCCTTCCTCCTCTAATGTCTTCCCTGGGGTTGTGCTGAGCTCTCCTCCTCTGAGTGCATACAGCACCTGCTGCCTTTGCAGCCTATTTGGGATTTCTCTCTTGCCACCTTGTTTTCGCTTGCTCATTGAACCTGGGTAACAGCATAGCATGGCCCAGCACAGATCCGTTACATGGCATTTTCTCCAAGGGAGATGATAAGCTTCCGGTCTCCATCTTGTTCATCTTTTTATACCCATATAGACTTGACCCGGTTCACAGTATAAAGAAGTACTGCTGATTATTTAGAGTTCTTTAGATAGTTACAACAATTGTGATTGCAAAGAGCAAAATAAAAATAAAATGAAAAATTTGTGGTATTAACATATTACTATGTGTTTTATTCCATTCTGGGGTTTTCTCACTGATCCTCCTGTTACCTGGGTTGATATGTTAGCCTGGCATTTTATGTTGTAGCTCTGAAGAGCCCAACTAAAGGGGGACACACTTTTGTTACACTGCTTGTTGAAGCTGTTGAATAGTTCTCGTTGGCCCCAGCAACCAGTGGTTCCAATATATCTCATGCTAACCTAAATGTCTTTGTGAATCAAGTTCTGCGGTCCTGGCAAGAATTCAGTTCATTGGCATTCACTGCCAGTGGCTACCATGTCGGCACAGTGCAGGTGCAGAGCGCTTCATCTTCAGAGAAATTTCTTTGGGTCAGAGCTGGTCCACAAAATTCCAAATATTCATATGACACAAGACATTTTAACCTAATACATTTCATGATTAGAACTGCCCTTTTTAATCAATAGGAAAACCGGAGGATTAGAGTGGATAAGTAGAGAACAAAGAAATGTTCTGTTCAGTGATTAAATACAAGGCCTGTCTTGAAAGTATCAAGCCAATGTCAATATAATTAAAAGTTTGCGTGGCTCAGTACTTTCGGGATAGACCTTGTATATATCAAATAAAGTGGGTTATGTCCCACTCGATTTTGCGAGTAGAAAGGTTTTAAAGGGACTCATGAAATTAGGGATATTTCTGGTGGCTACTAATGTAGAATTTCAGGTTTAGAGTGTTGAGTAGTACATAACAAGATTCTACCTATTAACATGTTCTTTCTTTTATTAATGTGACCACATGAACTTTGGGTCTTGTCAGCTCTTAGCAGTGTGTGTGTTCTAGTGAATGTCCTTGGCTAACTCTCTTAGGTGGGTGTAAATAGAACTTGAGTGGATGTACACTTAAGGTAACAACGTTGTTGAAATGGAACCAGTGGGCATTTTCTTTTTGAAGTTCTTTACCAACACATTACTTTTCATAATATGAAGGATTTCTGTTTGCATTTAAATATTTTTATTTAATGAAAATCAGAAGTCCTTAGTGAAGTAGAGGACTAAATTTATTCTTTACTGTTTTAGTCACTGAGTCTCAAGCAGAAGTATAGAATATGTGTATATTGATAAAGCAAAAGAATTTTATGTTTATGTGAAGGAAAGATCCGAGGAGGTAAAAAACCATCAATAGCAGGTCTCAAGCTGAAATGGGAATCCATGTTGAATTGTTCCCTTCTTTTGTTATGAGTTTCGTAGCCTCTCCTTCTGCCATCTGCTGGTGGTTGAGACACTTACATGTTTGATTTTCAAACAAATCTGCGTCCTTTTTACTTAGGAAAGATTTGAGGGAAGTGTTCTGTTTCTGTTCAACTGTAATATTTTGCTGCAGTTTTGCTTGTCATGTTTAATTTTATTTTTAAGGACTATTTTAGCTTCTTTTTCAACTATGTCTTTAGAAAATACTCGAATATAAAATTTAGAGAGACAGAGACTATACAGGCCCAAGCTTGTCAATATAATTGAAAGACAGACTTACTGGTCAGAGGTCTGGAAGGCTTAGCTCGAGCCTCCTTGGACTCTTACCTAATTTCTGAATGTGGGTTAAATATGGAATAGCAATTCTGTCCTACTCCTTGACTGGAAGTGACCAGACCTTTATTTTACCTTAAGCCCTAATATATATAAGGTTGGAGAATTGATTTCTGTTATCGCAGACATTCTTTTCAGCACTAAAATGCTACAGGTTTGCCTGGATTCATTAGTCAGACCTATCCTTATTTCTTCTGATTTCTTCCTGCTAGTGTTTACCAGTCTAAACTATTC